>OW203741.1:20388920-20993420 GCA_934045075.1 Yponomeuta sedellus | reverse complement strand
GCTCTGTTGTCCCCTGACAGCACTTCCCGTGTGCCCTTCCGCTTCCGTTCCTACTGATTCATCTTGAACCAGTAGGAAGGGTAAGTGGCAAGGGCCGGTGCACCCTGGGCGCTGGTCAGTAACTTCTCTTTATGGGATCTTGCTGGCCAGCGGCGAAAAATCTGGCGGGAGGGGTCGCGTGGGCCCTGTTTCACTTTGTGGAGCGGGACCCAGGCGACCAACCGAATGAAGGACCGACTGGGGGGGGCGCCGCTGCGCGGAAGCGCGCGCGCCTCGTACCAGTCGGACCAGAGTGGCCGCCGGGACGCGGAGGGTCGGGGGACTCTCCGCGTCCATCACGGCGGGCCGGAAGGCGCCCCTGCGTGATCCGGGGGTGCCTTCCGGCACAGAGAGGGCCCGCGCGCTCGCTCTCCACCTTCTCTGTTCTCAGAGAAGCGCTGGTGAGCGACGCGACGGGCCTCGCAGCGATGCGCCGCCCCCTCTAGTCCCATTGTTTTAGCAATGTGATGTGGGGGGGCGGCGCATTGGAGCGTATGGGGGCCTTTATGGCCCCCCCGAGGAGACGCGGCGTTTCCTTGCCCCGTCGTAGCGATGGGGCAGGGGGCGCCGCTGGGGAGCCACTTTGGCTCCCCCACCAGTCGAGCCCCTCACGTGGAGGGGCGACCTCTTGCCGGGTCGCGGTGACTTAACCTTTGGCCTACCCCGCGACCCGGTAGAGGAGAGGAGGATCACCGCGGGGGTTTAGTGGGTAGTCCAGCCCTCGGGCTGGGAGTCCCACACGAAGCCGCTCTGTTGTCCCCTGACAGCAGAGTGGTGAAGTGCGTAAATGCATTCCCCCGCGTTACCAAAAAAAAAAAAAAAAAAACCTAACCTCCCCCTCGACGGTTGCCGCCTTGTCGTGGCGAGGGGGCTTTAGTAGCCGTGGTTGCGGGACCACGGTGAAACAAAGAGCAACCGCGGAGGGACCGCTCCTCTTCGTGAGTCGAGCGGTCAGTAGGTGGCGGTGCTGTACGGGCAGCACCGCGACCGTTTAGTCGCTTGGGCCCTGCTTCACACCGTGGAGTGGGACCCAAGCGACCAAGAGGAGGAGGTCCGGCTGGGGGGGGCGCCTCCGGGCGCCTCGTACCAGTCGGATCAGTGCCGTGGGCGGGGGGTCAGGGGACTCTCCGCCTCTAACACGGCGGGCCGGAGGGCGCCCCTGCGTGATCCGGGGGTGCTTTCCGGCACAGAGAGGGCCCGCGCGCTCGCTCTCCACCTTCTCTGTTCTCAGAGAAGCGCTGGTGAGCGACGCGACGGGCCTCGCAGCGATGCGCCGCCCCCTCTAGTCCCATTGTTTTAGCAGTGTGATGTGGGGGGGCGGCGCATTGGAGCGTATGGGGACCTTTATGGCCCCCCCGAGGAGACGCGGCGTTTCCTTGCCCCGTCTTAGTGATGGGGCAGGGGGCGCCGCTGGGGAGCCACTTTGGCTCCCCCACCAGTCGAGCCCCTCATGTGGAGGGGCGACCTCTTGCCGGGTCGCGGTGATTTAACCTTTGGCCTACCCCGCGACCCGGTAGAGGAGAGGAGGATCACCGCGGGGGTTTAGTGGGTAGTCCAGCCCTCGGGCTGGGAGTCCCACACGAAGCCGCTCTGTTGTCCCCTGACAGCAGAGTGGTGAAGTGCGTAAATGCATTCCCCCGCGTTACCAAAAAAAAAAAAAAAACCTAACCTAACCTAACCTCCCCCTCCCCCTGTTTGGGCAGCACCGCGACCGTTTGGTCGCTTGGGCCCTGCTGCACACCGTGGAGTGGGACCCAAGCGACCAATAGGAGGAGGTCCGGCTGGGGGGGGCGCCTCCGGGCGCCTCGTACCAGTCGGATCAGTGCCGTGGGCGGGGGGTCAGGGGACTCTCCGCCTCTAACACGGCGGGCCGGAAGGCGCCCCTGCGTGATCCGGGGGTGCCTTCCGGCACAGAGAGGGCCCGCGCGCTCGCTCTCCACCTTCTCTGTTCTCAGAGAAGCGCTGGTGAGCGACGCGACGGGCCTCGCAGCGATGCGCCGCCCCCTCTAGTCCCATTGTTTTAGCAATGTGATGTGGGGGGGCGGCGCATTGGAGCGTATGGGGGCCTTTATGGCCCCCCCGAGGAGACGCGGCGTTTCCTTGCCCCGTCGTAGCGATGGGGCAGGGGGCGCCGCTGGGGAGCCACTTTGGCTCCCCCACTAGTCGAGCCCCTCACGTGGAGGGGCGACCTCTTGCCGGGTCGCGGTGATTTAACCTTTGGCCTACCCCGCGACCCGGTAGAGGAGAGGAGGATCACCGCGGGGGTTTAGTGGGTAGTCCAGCCCTCGGGCTGGGAGTCCCACACGAAGCCGCTCTGTTGTCCCCTGACAGCAGAGTGGTGAAGTGCGTAAATGCATTCCCCCGCGTTACCAAAAAAAAAAAACCTAACCTAACCTCGACGAAGTACAAAGTCAACAGACCCAGTAATACCAAATCGCTCCGCGGAAAAAATTCACAAGTCCCGCAAAAAAGGAGCTACGCGCCTCAAAAGTGCTTTAAAGTGGAATACAAAGTGCCAAGAACAAGTGACATTGGAGGTGGCACCCTATCCCGTCGGGTTCCCGATTCACAGTGCGAGGAATGCGATCACCAGTTTTCACACAGTGAACCAGTGAACGCGTCGACGGCGAGTGCCTGTATCTGTGAAAGTGAGCCCCCCTAACACGGTGAAGAAAACCCCATCCCGATCGGAGCACCCCTACACCCCACACAGCCGAAAAACCATTGCGCCCCATTTTCGGGGTGACCCGCTTGGAGCGCGCGACCGAAACTAACACCCCCACACGCAGCGGACGCCAACGAACCTAGCACCGGAAACCGCATCCGGATCGGACCACCCTGAGCCAGATTACAGCCACCTAAGTCCTGGCGGAACAGCAGCCAAACTAAGGTCAGTGATATTGATGGTAAACCTTCTTCCCATAGCCGTCAAGTAAAGTGATAGGTCACCAGAACTCGACGGCCGACAGCAACATCTACAAATACACTGACCTAGTTTCGAGAACGGCGAAAAATCGCGCGCGCACAGCGGTTTCAGGCGTCTGAAGCGGCGAGCTCCACGGTAAAGGCAAACGCTTCGAAAGAGAGTTCACCAAAACATCAACAATCGGAAGGTTTCATGCGGAAGCATCTGTGACCGCGTTCCGACGTGCGCTGAGCGAACCAAGAAGCAGGCCAAGCCAGGCCTGTTTGAAGTTATCTCACGTCCAAAGAAGCCGTCGGAGACACAGTTGACACTCGCCACCGAAGTCCGAGGACCCGCATCAAAAGAAATCCGGGCCCCTCCCCAATCACCCTCGTCCCCCGCACTCCCCCACTTAACACTACCACCTAGGGCCTTTAACAACAAAAGGCTCGAAGGCGCACGTACTCCAGTACAGCAGCATCGCATCTCCACCAGCGAGCAGCTTACATCAGCAACACACGTTTAAACTAGCTTAGATAAGATTATAGTATCTGTAAGGTTAATCTTAAGTTAACATTAGCATAGTAGGTACCTACTTATACCGTAGTAATAGTCCTCCAACTTTGTTCCCCCCAGTAATCCCGGAAATAGAAACATCCTAGCACAGCCCCCGCTCCCCATCTTCCTGTAAACATCTTCCCACCGCCGTCTTGGTCCGCTACAGTTTGGGTGACCCCCCCTGACCAAGTAAACAGCGACCGATACAACCAACTGTACCAAGGTCAAGGCTAAGAGTCCACACATCTCCACTGCAAGCCGGTATCAGCTGTGCGAAAGCCTTAATCAGGTCAACATATCTTGCGGACGACGAAATCGCTATTTCCACCGAGCGCGAGTAGTGTCTACGCTCGATCGCAAGATTGTAAACACAGTTGACCTAGTTATCGCTCGCCGGCCGCGCGCGCGTGTGTCTCAGGTATCGGTCGCGGTGAACTTGTAGCTCAAAATCAACACAGCAAGGCGGAGGTCACCGGAACGGTAGGAAGCGGGCAAAAGACATCAACGCGTAGCCCGGGGTTTCAGGAACTTTCATCAAACAAAATAATATTCACTTAAATAAACACTGTCCAATACGTTCCAAGTTCAGAACTAACTTTAGTAAATAAGTAAAAAAAAAAAAAAAATGTCTGGCTCAAGCTCGAACACCAAGCCTGCTACGGAGTCCGCCCCGAAACCAACGCGCTCGCTGCGGGAAAAGGTGCTCACCAAGGCCGCAGCGGCAAGAACGTCCGCCTTGGAAAAGTTAGGGCAGCCGTCCTCGCAGGCGGAAAAGCCGAAAGCGCCACAGCCGCCGCGGAGGAGGAGGCAAGCTGGCAAAGCCAGATCTCCGGCAAAGTCCGAACCTTCCCCCGCGGAGAGCCGCGTGACCGAAGCCAACGAACCGGTCGCGCGGGTCGCCGCGGGCGAGGGCGGGGCGTCGGCGAGCGAGTGCTCAGCCCAAACACCGTCAACACCAAATCAAGCCACACACGACGTTGCAATTGATAGGGTGATCGACTGGGAGCAATGCGGGATTTCCCCTCCTCGTCCCATTGTATCGGACGAAGAAAGCTCGGTCGCCTCATCGATTGAGTCATCGGCAACAACAGCGGCAGCCAATAAACGCGTTAGCATCCTGTACGCGTCACCGAGGAGAGGAACCGGGGTGCTGATGGACACGGCGACGAGAGTGGCAAACGACCTGCTGCAAAAGGGAAAAGACGCACTGGAAGCTGCGGGCAACATGAAGCGCGAGTGCAAAGCAACCGCCCTCGACTGCCTGCAGGGCTTGTACGAGACAGTGCTGTCCCTTTCGGACTCCAGAGCTAGACACAAATACAATCTGGAAAAGGAAAACTCCAGCCACGCCAAGGAACTTGTTTACGTTCAGAGAAGCCACATAAAGGAGCTAGCCGAACTGCGACAAAACCTAACGCAGGAAATGTGCCTGGCCCGGAAGGACATCTCCGAGACTTTAGTCGAAGCGAAAGCCATCAGAAACTGGCTTGGGCACGAGATGGACGAACCGTTCAGGCGCATCACCGAAGTTCAAAAAGATGTCGCATCGCTGGGGAAAAAGCTGTCCCAGGAGAGTGGAATGAAGAAAGAGACAAAACCCGCCTCAGTGGACCCAAAATGGCACGCTATGGAGGCGAGCGTTGCAAAGCTCGGCAAGAACATCGGCTGCGTCTCAAATCAAATTGACACTCTCCGGCGAACCGTGGAGGGCCTCGCAGCGGCACCGGCTAGCACCATAACAGCGCTCTCTGAACCTGGTAAAACCCCTGAACTACAAAAACTTGCGTCAGAAATGGAAACGCTGAAGGAAGCCGTACAGCAGCTCCTGAGTAGGCCGACAAGCTCTTCCCCCCCACCCGAGCCCACCCTGGACTTGGCCGCACACCTAGAGCCATTGACAGAGCGGCTCCAAATTGTCTCCTCGGACCTCCGCGACCTGCGAAACAAAAAACTCGAGGTTCCCACGCCACCGGCCCAGAACCTCGAAGCAGAACTCGCCATGGCGGAGGTCAAGAAAACTCTGGCCACGATAGAAAAAGGCGTTTCCGAGCTCCACACAACGGACAAGCCGCCACTAGGGCCAATGACGTTTGCCCAGGCAGCGGCGAAACCGCAACCACCCAAACACCCGAACCACACGCTGATTGTCTCGTCAAAGGACCCCAAACTTACGGGACAAAACGTGATAGATAAAATTACTGCAGCCCTGGATTTAAAAAACACCGGGGCAAAAGTAAATAAAGTCCGGAAAGCTCGGAACCAAAAGGTGGTCCTTAGTTGCGCGAGCAAGGAGGACCTAAAGCTCATCAAAGAAAAAGTCCAGGGGAATAAAACCTTGCAGATTTCGGAGTCAAAGCCAGCGAACCCCTTAGCCTGCATCAAAGGAGTGCTCTCCTGCAACACCGACGATGAAATTGTAGAACTCCTAAAAGCGCAAAACCGTCACCTTCTGCGCGACGTCGGTGTTGCAGAGCAAACGATAAAAATGCGATATAGGAAACGCGCCAGGAGCCCGCACGAGTGCCACCCTGTGGTAGAACTCTCTCCGGAAGTCTGGAAGCGCTTTACCGAGGCGGGAAAAGTGCACATCGGAATACAGCGATGCCGAATCGACGATCAGTCCCCACTTGTGCAGTGCACAAAATGCTTAGCGTACGGCCACTCGAAGTCCGTGTGCAAGGCCGAGCATGCAGCTTGCTGCTACTGCAACGAAGCACACACAGGTGGAGACTGCCCCTCGAAAGTGGCTGGGAAACCCCCGGTGTGCACAAACTGCACTAAAGCTCAAAGAGACGCCAGCGACCGGGAACACACCGCTTTCAGCGATATGTGTCAGGAGAGGCAAAAATGGGACAGCATAGCGAGGTCTCGCGTTTCCTACTGCTAAGGGCGACCAGGCGGAAAACGGGTCGGTCAACTCTAAGGGCCCCGGAACATCAGGCGGACCAAAAGGAAAGCTGAAGATCATCCAAGCTAACCTACAGCGCTCCAAGCTCGCAACAGCCGAGCTCTTCCAGGCGGCTCAGGAAAAGGGATTTTCAGTAGCGCTAGTTCAAGAGCCCTATGTAGGAAAAACTGGCACTATGAAACAAAACCCCGGCACGCAAGTCATTCAGTGCACCCTGAATCGCCAAAAGCCAGTGAAGGCGGCAATCGTCGTTTTCGGGGGCAGCCTGGAGGTCATCCATGACCCCCAACTGGTAACCGAGAACGTCGCTGCCGTCCTAGTAAAAGCTGGCCAGCTCAAGCTTGGAGTGCTGTCCGTCTACTACGAGGGCGACCGAGACATAGACCCGTACATTATGGAAACGAAAAGGCTCTGCAGCAAACTGGGCACAGATAACATAATTGTGGCGGGGGACGTAAACGCTTGGAGTCACTGGTGGGGAAGCAGCACTGAAGACCACCGCGGGGCGGCGTACAACACCTTCCTCAATGAGATGGATTTCCAAATCCTCAACACGGGCCAGGTACCCACCTTCGAGACCTACAGAGGCGACAGGCTCTGCACAAGCATAGTAGATGTGACTGCTTGTAGCCTGTCCCTGCTGGGCAAAATTGAGGAGTGGAGCGTAAACAGAAGTCTCACAACATCAGACCATAACGCAATAACCTTCGACTTGCGTCTAGAGAGGGCCCTGGAGCCGTTAAAACCAATCTCTACGCGCATCTACAACACCAAGAAGGCAAAATGGTCCGACTTCAGTGCGGGCTTCACCTCTGAATTAGCCGAAAACAGCATCACTACTGCCAGGGTGTCGGAAGTGCAAAACCCGGAGGATTTGGAAAACGTATTAACAGCCTACACAGAGTCCATCCACAAAGCTTGCCAAAAGGCAATCCCCAAGCTGGGCGCATGGAAAGGTGACGCGAGACCCCCATGGTGGTCTTCTACACTCGACAAGCTAAAGAGAGAAGTGCTGAGAAAAAAGAGGCGAATCCGGAACGCAGCCCCATGCCGCAGGCAATCCACCATAGAAGACTACCTGCTGACAAAAGAAGAGTATGGACGAAGAGCCACTGAAGCCGCCACACAGAACTGGAAGGAGTTTTGCTCGATCCAAGACCGAGAGAGCATGTGGGACAGTATCTACAGAGTCATAAGGAGAACGTCCAGGAGATCAGATGACATGCTCCTGAGAGGTACTGCCGGAGAAACACTCAGCCCGGAGCAGTCTGCGGAACTCCTGGCGAAAACATTTTATCCCGATGACTCTGTGGAAACCGACAGCGACTACCACACGACGCTCAGAGACCTGACAGACGAGTGCGACCCGGCGGAAATACGGGATCTGTCGGCGGACGATCCACCTTTCACACCCGCGGAGCTGGACATGGTCCTCAGGGGTGCGAACCCGAAAAAAGCTCCCGGGCCTGATGGACTGACCGCTGACATATGCGTGGCCGCCATCCACTGTAACGCAGAGGTGTTTTTGGCAATGGCAAATAAATGCCTATCGCTGCCGCACTTCCCAAGACAGTGGAAAATCGCCCACGTTTGTATCCTCCGCAAGCCAGGTAAGGACGACTACACGCACCCAAAATCCTACAGACCAATAGGCCTTCTGTCGGTCCTCGGTAAAATCGTCGAGAAACTACTCGTGAACAGACTTCAGTGGCACTTCCTACCAACCCTGAACAAGAGTCAGTACGGCTTCATGCCGCAACGTGGAACCGAGGACGCCCTCTACGATCTATTAGCCCACATACGGACAGAGGTAAAATCTAAAAAGATTGTGCTTCTGGTATCACTGGACATAGAGGGAGCCTTCGACAACGCATGGTGGCCTGCGCTGAAACAACGGATGATGACGAAAAGCTGCCCAAGTAATCTCTACGCACTGGTGGTGTCATACCTAAGAGACCGCAAGATCAGGGTCAACTACGCCAGAGCGTCTAGCGAGAAGGAAACTACAAAAGGATGCGTCCAGGGTAGCATTGCTGGACCGACCTTCTGGAACCTAATCCTAGACCCACTCCTACAAAAAATGGCTAGTAAAGGGGTACACTGTCAGGCCTTCGCGGACGATGTCGTCCTGGTTTTCTCCGCCC
Source organism: Yponomeuta sedellus (assembly GCA_934045075.1). Taxonomy (NCBI): domain Eukaryota; kingdom Metazoa; phylum Arthropoda; class Insecta; order Lepidoptera; family Yponomeutidae; genus Yponomeuta; species Yponomeuta sedellus. Next base: position 20,984,866 of record OW203741.1, on the reverse strand, counting down.
ATGCAGTCAGCACCCTGCAAGAAGCAGCCGACGAGACTCTAAAGGCCGTAGTGGAATGGGGTGTCGAAAACAAGTTAAACTTCGCCGCGCACAAGACCAACGCGATGGTGATAACGAAGAAACTGAAATACGACACCCCCGAAATCCACATGTCGGGCCGCAGAATAGAGCTCGTCAAGGAGATCAAGCTGCTGGGTCTTATAATCGACTGCAAGCTCACTTTCAACTCGCACGTAGCCGCCATCTGCAAAAAAGCCGCGGACATCTATAAACAACTAGCGTGCGCAGCGAAAGTGACTTGGGGACTGAACGGGGAGATCATCAGGACAATATACGTGTCGGTGATAGAGCCAATCGTGTTGTATGCAGCAGGCGCATGGCACGCTGCAGCGGAGAAACTGTCTATCCGGAACCAGTTAGACTCGCTGCAGAGAGGCTTCGCGCAGAAGATCACCAAAGCATACCGCACGGTGTCTCTGACATCGGCACTTGTCTTGTCTGGCCAACTACCCCTAGACCTCAGGATCCTCGAAGCGGGTACACTGTATAAGGTGAAAAAGGGACACTCAGAGGACTTTATACCACCAGGCAGAGCGATAGAAGGCAAAGTCGGCCATCAACACAATCCCCACCCAGCCCTACTCACAACAACCGAGTATGAGCGCCTCGACGACGTGGACCCCGAAACCCTGAAGACCCTAAATGTAACCGGTGCTCACATCTACACCGACGGCAGCAAAATAGAAGGGAAAGTAGGCGCTGCCCTAACATTGTGGGTAAACGGCAGGGAGTCCAAGTACTCCACCTTTCGTCTAGAGCCTCACAACACTGTCTTCCAGTCGGAAATGTATGCACTCTACAGAGCTGTGAGAATGGTTAGAGAATCAAAGATGGGCACGGCTAACATTCTGAGCGACTCAAGATCTTCGCTGGACCTACTCAGATGCCCATCCGTAACTCACCCTCTAGCTCTTGAGATAAAGAGATGCATACGAGAAATCCGAGAACAAGGCAGAACAGTGAGGCTCTTTTGGCTTAGGGCTCATGTGGGGACGGCGGGAAACGAAAGAGCGGACGAACTGGCAAAAAAGGCAGCACTCACCAAGAAGACAGCTCCAGACTACGACAAGGTCCCCATATCTTTCGTCAGGAAACAGATACGAGAGGAAACTGTGAGAAAGTGGCAGCTGCGCTATGAATCTTCTAGCACGGGCGCGGTCACAAAGGTATTTCTACCCACCGTCCAAATGGCAAGACGAGCACTGAAGGACATCAAATTAACACCCGTCCATGTCCAGATCCTGACCAGCCACGGAGGATTCGCAGCGTATCTCCACCGCTTCCACGTCAAAGACAGTCCCTCCTGCGTCTGCGACCCCGAACGCGACGAAACGATATGGCACGTGCTTCTGGAGTGTCCAAGATTTGGCCGGGAAAGGATGGAGCTAGAACTAAATATCCAGACCAAACTCCACCAATCCACTCTTCCCGCCATCATGGAGGACCCGGCCATCAGAACACCTCTCTTGGAATTTGCAAGCAGAGTCGCCAGAGTCGTAGCAAAGCGAAACAGCACGTCGACCGCCGTCGGCACAACAACCCTCACCACAAGTGCCCCCGCCGTCACCACCAACACTCGTACCACCGGAAATACAACAGCGTCAACAACAACAGCCGACATAACCCACACCACGGACACCGTGCCAATTAGCGCTCGAAACCTCCTTGAGTGTGGAGAGCACGGCGAGCCCAGAATAAGGGTAAAAAGCGTGGCTCTTTTCATGGACAACGACACCGAAACCCTCGGTATAAGCTTTTGTCGTATTGGCAGCAAGACTGTCACAATACCGCCCGGCCTAGCCACTCTACTGAACGGGAGCACGTCCAAAACCAGCATGGAACGCCGCAAGTTCACCGCGCTACCCCAGTCGCAAATAGCCGACCACCAGTGCCGTATAGTGCGACATAAAAAGAAAACAATAGCACTCTTCGACTGGGGTGAGGAAACACCATTCGCGCAGGCAAGTTCCGTGCTTACAAGACTCGGACAAAACACACGCCATGGCTCCCGAATCATAAGCGTAGACGCGATGGTGCTTGAGCTTGAAAAGGGAGAAGTCGCAGATCGCTTGGGTTGTCTGGAAGCATCAAAAAATCACGAGGTTGTCGTGTACGAGGACCGAGGAGAAAACCTAAGTTTTCTCAAAGAGCCAAAACACGACCAGGCAACAGCGACCACATCCGCTGACAGCTGGGGGTATCCAATTCCAAACTCAAGCACCCAAAGCGGATCGGATCGCTTACAGCGAAGAGTGGACGCCGAAAATGCAGCAGCCAAGAAAAGCGGCAAAAGAAGTCCAGAGGAGACGCCTGGGGCGAGGGGGTTGATAAAAGCTTTTATGAACGCCCTCGGCTCAGTCACGCGAGCCACGCAATCGAGAGCTTCCAAAGCCGCGGAGCGCCAAGAAGCGGCGGCAAGGGAGTTCTTGAGGAAAAAAAAGCCAGAAAGAAATCCACCACAGGAACGCAGAACCAGAGCCGACAAGGGGCAAGTCAGCCCTCCCTGTCTCATACCAGCAGAGAAGCCCGTAGACCATGCGACAAATGCCTTCCTCGAGTTTCAGGCAGTGATCAAAGCTTCTAGGGAAGTAAACCAAGCCACATGCAACGAGATCTTGCAAACCTTCCAGCCGGGGAATGAAGGGCTGTTGAAGGTGAGACTCGAGGAGGCCGACGCAGCCATATACAACAACGACACCTCCCAAGTGATCAAGGGAACAATGACAGGTCGGTATATGGCAGCATACAGCGCAACTAGTGGCTTCGTGGCTCTCGACGACGGTGAGACACGGAGGACCGGCAAAGTGAAGTACGCTACACCGCAAAACGATCCAATTGTGGTAACCGCCCGGTGCACCAAGATAATGCTGGAGGATAAGATCCTTAACATGGCCGACATAGTCTCAGGAACGCTCGGACCCGAATCAGCACTGGACACTTGGAGGGTGCCTAAGATCCGCTGGATAAATGGAGTCCCGGGGTGTGGCAAAACGAGATGGGTGGTGAACAACTTCGATGGGGAGAACGACGTAGCAGTTACCAGTACAACTGAAGCCGCCAACGACCTAAAAGAGAGCCTAGGCCGACGCATAGGGAGCGCATCGAAAACCAAGGTGCGCACTATGGCCTCAATTCTAGTAAATGGTTCAAAAGAGCCCGGAGGATGCAACCGTCTATTGGTCGACGAAGCTCTGATGAACCACTTTGGGGCCATAGTAATGGCGACTCAGTTGCTAGGTGCCAGCGAAATTGTCCTCATCGGAGATGTGAACCAGCTGCCGTTCATTGACCGACAGAACCTATTCCAGCTAAGGTACAACCGCCCGAACCTGCTAGCGAACATCAGCGAGCAGTGGTCATGCACACACCGGAACCCCATGGATGTAGCGTACGCCCTAAGCGAGGTTTACCCTGGAATGTACTCGTCAGTACGTCGAGTACGTTCCCTCGAGCTGAAGAGGTACTCCGGCGCGCAAATACCCCACAACCTGCCGAACACTCTATTCCTGGTACACACCCAGGAGGAGAAAAAGTCCCTCATCAACCAGGGATTCGGGTCAGGCTCAGGGTCACGCGCCCTTACCATACACGAGGCTCAGGGTCTAACAAGCGAGTCGGTTATCGTGATAAGGGCAAACGCAAGCCGGCTCAAAATACACGACAGCGTCCCACATGCGGTTGTAGCAGTATCGCGGCACACGACCAGCTGCACATACTACACCGACGACGGCGAAGACGCGGTTGGCCGCTTCGTAAAAAGAGCGACGGGTGCCAAAAACAAAACAATCGCGGAGCATAACCTGAAAATGGCAATGCGAAAACGCGATTCCGAGGTGGCCGTTCAAATAGCGGAACTGACGAGGAATGGGTAGGCGCGGAAACCGTGGCAGAAGCGGACGAGCAATAAAAGAGAATGTCGTAACCAACTGTAATAACAAACTGTTGTAACAAACTCAATACTAATAGAAAGGAAAAAAAAAAAAAAAAAAAAATACTAACACTAGCCGTAAAATAAGATTAATACTAACATTAGCTGAAACAACGTGTGTGTACAATACCACCTGTACTAAACTGTACAAATGGAGTATGGAGAGAAAGGGACAATCAAATGATGTAACAGACAACAAAAGGCACGGACCCCGCGTCTGTGGAAACAAGTTGTATTATTAAAAAAAAAAAAAAAAACCTCGACGAAGTCGTAATATTTGTCGGTTTGAAATATATATTTCTATGTTAGACACAATCATAGCACGATGTAGAAAGGTGAAACGCCATCTAGTGGCTATCTTACAATCATATCGAAATTATCATCTGTTGTTGATTAACCTACGTTGTGTGTTCGTAGATTAGTTATTATCTTTTTTTTTTTGTGGACATAAAAAAAAAAAAAAAAAGCGATCTTTTCTTCGTTAATCCGTTTTATATGGGTCAAATGGCATTGGGCTGTGCTTACGTAGTATGCAATTTAGCACAAAGAGCTGTCTCACAGTGGTGAGTACCTGTGTGTCCGCATATAAAAGAGAGGTAGAATATCTAAATGGTTTCCTTGTCATAACTTTGGAGTGGCTATCTCAAAACCTGTTAACTCTACCAGGAAACAAGGACCAGGAAGTCACCGAAATCGGTGACACGTCACCAAAAAGTCACCGGTTACGTCACCGAAATCGGTGACAGGTCACCAAAGTCACCGGCAGCGGGTCACCGAGTCACCGGTGACGTCACCAAAAAGTCACCAAGTCACCGGTGACGTCACCGAAAAGTCACCGGTGATATCATCGGAGGTCACCGGCAGCGCGTCACCAAGTCGCCGGTGACGTCACCGAAAAGTCACCGGGTGTCACCGGGGACATCACCGGGGGTCGCCGGCTGTCACCGGGGCCATTGACGCCGGGACGGGCGGGGGTCACCGACGACGCCGCCGCCACCGACTCCGCCGCTGCCGATGCCGTTCTGCTGTAAGTGCTTTACCATTTTTTTAACTTCTGCAACTCATCTCCCTGTGTCTTATTTAAGCCTCAACCATGGGTATGAGGTCGCCTGTCCGGTCGGGCGGGGTCCCACCCCGTGAGCCCACTGGTAATGACCTGGACTCCTCCGTGTCTTCAACGCCCCTCCTCTATGAGCATTCTTTAACGCCTGTCATTCCACCCACCACGCCGGAGCCGGCAGCGCTTCAACCAAACTGCGAGTTCGAAACAGCTCGGTTTCGGAGAGAAGTTCTTACTAAAACAAGCACCATCTTAGCCAAGATCAGTGAAGGCAAGTCTTACAAAAAACTATAAAAGTGACATAGTGGAGCTTGTCCGCGGAATCGAGCTTGCGGTAAAGGTTTTCTGCGCCGGGAACTCGGCCGCTGGCAATACAGAGCGTCGTTAGGGAGGAGGTTTCGAAACTCCAAAACATCGAACACCACAACACTCGCACCACATACGCCACTGTAACAGCAGGCCCACTCCCGCCCAAGGAACCCTCTCTGCCGTCCACCAAACCCGCTTTGATCGTGTCATCCAAGGATTCAGTCAAAAGCTCGGAGGAGACCTTGCAGCGCTGGCGGCAGGGAGTGTCCTTCCGGGACACACAATTCACTCCGGCGGCCGTTAAATACGTATCTAATAACAAAATCCGCGTCGAGTTCGACAACTCGGAGCAGAGGGACATTGCGCCCCGTAAGCTCGAGGGACCCGACAGCAGGCTGGCGGCGGAGGCGGCCAGAAGTCTCAAACCAATGGTCATCCTCAAGGGTATCCCAGCAGACATGTCGCCTGACGAACTCACCGACATAATCACCACCCAGAACAAGGACATCGCAGAACTCAACCCATCCAGACATGACCTCGTGTTTAAGTATAAGCGCGGTAACAAAAATCCAAATCTTTATAACGCCGTACTAATGGTGACACCACCGCTATGGAGGGTGATGGCCAGAGCCGAGAAAATTAATATTGCCCATCAGAGGTACACGTGGAGGACTATGTCTCTCTAATGCAGTGCTTTATCTGCCTCCAGTTCGACCACACACGAGCCAGATGTACGTTCAAAACGCTAGCCTGCTCCCACTGCGCCTCACACGAACACACCTTCAAAAACTGCCCTGTCAAAAAAGACCTTAACAAAGCAAAATGCCTTAATTTTTCCGAATCTAATAAAAATCACAGTCTTAATAAACCCACAGCACACAGCGCCACTTCTAATTTCTGCCCCCGGGTCCAGCTTATGTCGCAGAAGACCCGCAATCGCATAGACTATGGCCCTTAATACACCACATGCCAAGCACCGTTCACTCAATTCTAACTACAAATGTGTCCAAAATAACTTAGGTCATGGCAGAAGCGCACTTCATGAATTAGAAATTCACCTTGCTAATAACGACTGCGACATAGCGTTCGTAAGCGAACCTTACACCGGTAAAAACCGCACTCTCAAGAATATTGCCGGCTACACTAATCATCAATTTTCATCCGACCGTCCTGTTCAGGCCGTGATTTAAAAAAAAACTAACACTTTTAGCACTCTCGGCATTGCGACATCCTCTGACTCTAATATCTGCACCATCCAAGTCTCTCGCTTTTTTTTTTCTTCGCGGGTAGTTATACAAATTAGACAACCTTTTAATTGCTCAACTTTAATTAATTGATTAAAATTGTTTATCATAAAGAATTTGTATATGCAGTGAATAATTAGAGTCACACATTACCTGCCAGCTGTGTCAAATAGAATCACCACTTAAAAACCACATTAACACTCACAATGGACGATATCAAGAACTCGATCAATGAGCTATCACACTTATTTGGTTCAAGAATGGCTACATTCCAAGATGCCTTAGACAAGGGAACAGGATCTGCTTCCTCTTCTGCGAATTCCAACATGCAGGCTGAGTTTAGTTCATTCCGAGCATTTGTAGTTCTGGCGCTCAATACACCCCAGAAGCAAGTTGACATGCTAGCACGCAATATGGATGCTTTGGAGATGCGAAGTCGTAGAAAGATGCTGCTTATTCATGGAGTGCCGGAGGCAGACAAGGAAGAAACATCAGCCGCAGTGGTTAAAGTACTTGCTAAGCACTCTATAGATATTACGGCAAGTGATATTAGGCGATCTCATAGGATGGGGCGCCCTGCTGCAAGTACAGTGAGGCCAGTCCTAATAAAGTTTTGCTCCCGAGAGGTACGTGATGAGGCTTGGCACTCTAAGACCAAACTGAAAGGATCTGGGGTTACTCTTTCAGAGTTTCTCACAAAGGCCCGACACGAAGTGTTTATGGAGGCCAGGCAGCAATTTGGTGTGTCGAACTGCTGGACGAGGGAGGGCTCCATTCACGTATTGACGTCGGATGGTGCGCGGCATAAAGTGCACACCTTGCTTGAGGTCAAAGAGCTTGCTAAGATGGACACCAAAGCCCCAGCGGCAGCCCCCAAGCAAAGCATAGCCAAGCCCAACGTCCGCCCGAAACGGAAGGCAGCTGTCTCCAAATGAGTGGCTTGTTATGGTTAAATCCTTGCACTTTGTCGCTCGGTTTTGTGTCTGTGTGTGTAATTCATCCAATCCAACTAAATTTTAGTAATGTGTCTAATACCCACAACTAACTCAATTTTATTTTTCTTCTTTCCTAACCTTATTTTACATACGTCAATATCACAGATTATAATGCAAAGTCGTCACGTCAAGCCTCAGAATAATGTTATTACTTTTTATGCGTTTTGTTTCACGCATAAAATATTATTTAGGGTTGTTACTTTTTATTGATTTAATATTTTTGTTTTCATTTGTCACGGCTTTATAATGCAGAGTTGGATTGGATTTGTGTTTTTTTTTTTTCTTGTTTAAAAGCAACATAATTTTGTATACAGCTGGCGGGTGGTCGAGTGTTATATCTTATTTTTATTTCGTAATATTAATTATATATTCATTTTCTATATATTTTTCATACATACTTATTCTACTATTTATACGTACAATATTTTGCCTATGTCTGTTGCTGTTAACAGTGATTATTTATCCTTTTCTTCTTCGGAGGGATTGAACAGTAATGATTGTAGCTTCCATAGTATCCCCTCTCTCTCGGACAGTCTTGTTTCTCAGTTCTCTGACTCACTTAAAAATTTTAATGTCGTTCATATTAACGCACAGAGCATTCCTGCGCATTTCCCTGATATGTTGGCTACCTTTGATGTAAGACATTTACATGCTATCCTCGTCTCAGAGTCTTGGCTTAAGCCTTCTCTTCCATCCACATCCTATTCTCTCCCAGGATTCCACCTAATTCGCAATGACCGAACCGGAGGTGGTGGCGGTGGGGTAGCAATTTACCTTCGAGCCCACATTCCCTTTACTATTATTTCCTCCTCAACCCAGCCCCCCCCCGCTAAATACGGGAGAATATCTGTTTATAGAGGTTGTTCTATCACATACCAAAGTCCTACTTGGTGTGTATTACTGTCCTTCCATGCATATTAATTTCTTTTCTTCGTTTGACGCTATCCTTCAAAATCTTTCTCCCTCCTATAGTCATACCATAATAATGGGTGACTTCAACACTTGCTTACTTAAAAACGACCATCGTTCTTCTTCTCTTCAATCGCTAATAAATGCAAATAACCTATCAATTCTTCCATCGGCTGCAACTCACAATTTCCCCAATTGCACGCCTTCTCTTCTAGACCTGATGATCGTTTCATCTCCTCAGAATGTTTTAGCCCACGGTCAGCTTGCAGCTGATGCCTTTTCTTATCATGACTTGTTATTTCTTTCATATAAAATACGCCCCCCCAAAGCTAAGCCGAGGATACTGATGCAACGAAATTCGGAATGGATCTGGACCGACTCAGAGAGGATGCATTGAGTACCGACTGGTCTGTGGTGGCTAATGCAGACACCGTTGATGAGCAGATCGTCTTCTTCAATGGCCTTCTCACTGATCTCTACGACAGGCATGCACCGGCCAGAGCAATTAAAGTGCGTGCATGATTAACATTCATCTGTCGAAAACGGCGATCCAGCCAAAGTATGGAATTTTCTTAAATCTTTAGGAGTTGGAAAGCCACGTCAGGACTCAACTTCTAACGACCTAGATGTCAATGCTCTTAACCGTCATTTCACTTCTGTTCCTAACTTCAATGGAACAATTAAAACTAATACATTAAATAATCTTTCTTCATTTCCAAATCCTGACTTTCCGCCTTTTTGTCTTAGTCAATTTACCGATTGTGATGTTGAGAAGAGCATAGTATCGATTACCTCCAGCGCTGTGGGTACCGACGGTATCAGTCGTAAAATGATAATGCCAATAATTGACATTATCACTCCTGTCGTTACAAAAATGCTGAACCATTCTGTCGAAGTTGGTATCTTTCCTGCGGCCTGGAAGGAAGCACAGATCACTCCATTGCCCAAGAAACCAAATCCATCCTCATTCTCCGAATATCGTCCCATTTCTATCCTGCCATTCCTCTCAAAAGTCCTGAAACGTCTGATCCATCGCCAACTCAGTATGTTTCTCAATAAAAACAGTCTCCTAAATCCTCTCCAATCTGGCTTCCGTCCAGGCCACAGTACGGTTACGGCACTCATTAAAATCACGGATGATATACGTCTAGGGATGGAGAATGGCCATGTCACTATCCTCACGTTGTTGGACTTCAGCAATGCGTTCAACACGGTGGACTTTGATGTCCTGCTAGGGACGCTGTGTTCTCTCAACATATCTCCAAAGGTGATTGACTAGTTTCGTAGTTACTTGCAAGGGCGCCGGCAACGTATACGTATTGACGAATCCTTCTCCTCTTGGTGTGATACTACTGCCGGTGTCCCTCAAGGTGGCGTGTTGTCTCCTCTTCTCTTTACCATATTCATAAATAGCATTTCCAAAAACCTTTCTTCTTCCTACCACTTATATGCAGATGATTTACAAATTTACACGCAATCTTCTGTAGATGATCTGTCTTTGGCAATTAAAGATACCAATGCAAACCTCGATCATATCCTAGAATGGAGTAGGTCTCATGGTTTGGGGGTTAATCCCTCTAAGACTCAAGTTATTGTTATCGGCAGTCCTAGAATGATATCGCGGATCAAGTGGGACCAGCTTCCAAGAGTTCAATTTGACGGTGTCGTAATTCCCTTCAGTGAGAAGGTCAAGAACTTGGGGGTCATTATCGATAGGTGTCTGACTTGGTCGCCTCAGCTAGCGGAGGTGAGTCGGAAAATATTCGCTTCAGCGGCCTCTCTGAGGAGGTTACGGAACTTTCTACCAACTGCGACCAAAATTGCACTTGCGCAATGTCTGTTGCTACCTATCCTCGACTACGCTGATGCCAGCTATCTTGATGTCACCGAAGTGCAACTTAATAAACTTGAGCGCCTCCAAAACTTTGCGATAAGATTCATATTTGGTTTACGCAAATATGACCACGTCTCCGAATTCCGCGCTAAGCTCAAGAGGCTTCCCATCCGTTTTCGTAGGAATGCTCACATTCTCTCTCTTCTGTACTCAATACTGTTCAATCCAGCCACTCCTTCTTATCTTAAAGAGCGCTTTACCTACCTCGGTGATTCCCACAGCCGGGCATTAAGGTCTGACCTGAATATGTCGCTGAAGACTCCAACTCACTCGACGAGGTTCTTCAGCGACTCGTTTACCGTAACGGCCACTCAGCTGTGGAATGATTTTCCGGTATCAATAAGGCGCTCCCCTTCCTCAGCTGTCTTTAAAAACAAAGTTAAGGAGTTTTATCTGTCCCTGCAAGTTTAGTATTCGAGCATTGTCCTTTTCATTTTGTCTTTTCCGTATGTCTCCATATAGGTACACAATATTGTATTTATCTCTCATCGCGTAAATTGTTATTATAACGTATTTATGTAAGTTTATCATAACTATGTGTGTAACTGTTTATGTAGGTGTATTGTTATTTATATAAGTAGTGTATTAAAATATTCATATTTGCACCGACTACCCGTCTCTAATTTAGCGATTAAAGCAATTTAGCGATTTACTCGACACTAAAATAACACAGTTGCGGTCCACACTCTTACGCGAAATTGAGACACAAGTTTCACAGAAAATTAAGGTAGCTACTGACTCGTTAATTAAAGATTTCACGGCTACAACTGACTTCCTCGCAGCCGAACAGTTAGACTACAAAACCAGCTTACACGAAACAGATAGGAAAATAGCCGACCTTGAGCTTCAAAACAGCGACCTCAAAAACTGTGTAAAATCCCTCGAAACGCGCCTTGTATCCGCAGAGAAAATATCTAGGAGTTTGAATCTCGAACTGCACTGCATTCCGGAAAAGCGCAACGAAAATTTAGTACAACTAGTAAAAAATCTTGGTGAGTTTGTAAAAATACCCCTAAATGACACCGACATACGTGCTTGCCGCAGGATCGCCAAATTGAATACTGGCTCGGATAGGCCACGCACGGTCTTACTATCCCTGCCCTCGGAGCGCCAGCGCGATCAGCTTATCAGTGCAGTGAGGAGGCACAATAAAACGAACCCAATGGATCATCTTAATTCCGGTCATATTGGCATAGCTGGGAGCAAGCAACTTATATACGTTTCCGAACATTTGTCGCCTGAGACAAAAGATCTACACGCATCAACAAGAAAGTTCGCTAAAGAGAACAACTACCAATTTGTGTGGGTTAAATACGGCAAAATAAACATCAGAAAGGACGAACACTCCCCTTCGATATGTATAAAAGACAGTGACGCGCTTGTTAGGTTAAGTACTAGCAATTAGGTTATTCTAAGTCAATATCACTACTGCCTTGTTTTGTTTTTACATAAATATTCTCTCCGTTATGCAAGTTTTTTACCAGAATGTAAATAGGGTGAAAAGTAAGCTAAAAAATGTGTACCTTAATATTTTAAGCGAAAATTACGATTTGATTTGCCTTTGTGAAACTAATTTAAGTATAATATCTTCGACAATGAGCTGGTGGATGACAGGTACATAGTTTTCCGACGCGATCGTGATACATCAGCCTCATCTAAGAGGTCCGGCGGTGGCGTATTGATTGCGGCGAAGAAAGACTTAAACGTGGTTAGGCGCTCCGACCTAGAAACCTCAGCCGAGGACCTATGGGTGTCCCTACAGAATCAAGGCAACAAAACTGGCAGCTTGGTACATATTTGTCTCGTTTACCTACCTCCCGATTTAATGACTTCTGACTACTGTGCTTGGTTTGAGCAGTGTTCACACACACTACTAAATATTGGTAGCTGTACCTCTAAGACTATTATTTTAGGTGATTTCAACCTACCGAACATATTGTGGACTCCTCATCCCTCTCTTTCACATGGAATGATGCATTGCTCCTCCTTGGATACTAAGTCGGAAGCACTAATTAGCATGATGTCTGTGGGTAATTTAATTCAATGCAATCATATACTAAACCATAATTCCCGCATACTCGACCTGTTTCTGACAGACATTGATAATATAACTTTATCACAGTCCGAAGAACTATCTAAACTCGATCCTCATCATCCAGCAATAGAAATCAATATACTTACAAAACTGAACGCATTAAGCACAAAATCCGAAAAGGTGTATAACTTCCGTAAATGTCGCACAAATAATTGTAACCAAGAACTAAGCGCAATTGACTGGCACAGCATTTTGCGCGATGGCGATGTCAACGCTCAGCTTGATGTATTTTATTTGCACTTGAACGTGACCATTAACCGTACTACCCCCTTAAAGAAAATAAACACAAGTTACCCAGTCTGGTTCTCAGAGCCGCTAAAAGCCTGCATTGAAAACAAACACAAGATACACAAGCAATACAAAAAATATAACAACCCACGTGATTACGATGAATTTCAGTTACTGCGCGCCCGTTCGCGTAGATTAATGAAGGAGTGCTATGATGCCTTCCTAAGTAATGTCGAATGTTCTCTATCTGACTCAACCAAACCATTCTTTTTATTCGTTAAATCAAAAAAAGGTTCGACGTCGATGCCAATATCCATGTACTATAAGGATAAAACTGCTACCGGAGGACAAGGCGTTTGTAACTTGTTCTCCGAGTATTTTTCAACGGTATTCGAAAAAGATACTGATGGTGTTAAGGTTAATTACTCCTCAACCTGTCAGGACGTACTGGCCAGACTTTCAGTTTCACAGGACATAGTGTACAAAAAGTTGGCAAGTCTTGATGTTAACAAAGGTGCAGGTCCCGACGGGGTCCCGCCGTGTTTTATCAAGGCATGTGCAGGTGGGTTGGCCTTACCTTTGACAATAATTTTTAATAAATCCCTGGAATCCGGTGTGTTTCCTGACACTTGGAAGCTTGCCCACATTGTGCCTATACACAAGTCTGGTGACGTAAATAATTGCAGTAACTATCGGCCAATTAGCATTCTTTCGACTTTCTCCAAGATTCTAGAATCAATTTTCTTCGATGCACTTTACTCCCACGTAGACCAACACTTGGTTCCTCAACAACATGGCTTTGTTAAAAAAAAATCCACAGTTTCTAACCTTATTGAGTACTCAAGTTACATCTTAAAATCTATAAATGACCGTTGTCAAGTAGATTCAATCTACGCTGACTTTAGAAAAGCCTTTGACAAAGTAAACCACAAGATTATGTTAAAAAAGTTAAAAGCGTTTGGAGTTCACGGTAGTCTGTTGAGATGGGTTGAATCATATATTTGCAATCGCAGTCAAATAGTGGCCCTCAATGGCTACAAATCCCAGCCCATAGTCGCTTTTTCAGGTATTCCGCAAGGGTCCTTGAATGGTCCCCTCTTTTTTGCAATTTTCATAAATGACCTTGTAGAAAGACTTCACAGTCCCTGCTTACTATACGCAGACGACTTGAAAATTTTCTCTAAAATTAAAAACAAAGGCGACTGCATACAACTACAAAGAGACTTGGACGCTTTGACTAGCTGGTGCCGGGACAATAAAATGTACCTTGCCGGGGACAAATGCTTTGTAATATCCTTCACACGGTCCCTCCACCCAATCAATTACGATTATAGTTTGATTGATAGCAAACTGGATCGAAAACGTGTAGCCAAGGACCTGGGGGTACTATTTGATTGCAAAATGTCTTTTACCGACCATATTAATATGATCGTGCAGAAATCTTATCAAATGCTTGGCTTTATTTTTCGTGTAACAAAAGGATTCAAGAACGCAAGATCCCTACTGTTGCTTTACAATTCACTAGTACGTAGTAGACTCGAGTACGCATCTGTCATCTGGTCTCCTATTTACAGTACTCACAGCGATACCGTAGAACAAGTACAAAGGAAATTCCTACGAATGCTATCATCTCGTTTTGGCCTGCGGCGTTCTATTAAAACATACGACGATAGGTGCTCCTACTTCGGGCAGGTTCCTCTAATCAAGCGGCGTAAACTCCATGACCTTCTGTACTTGCATAAGATTATAAATAATAAAGTAGCCACGACCGTCCTATCAGACCTTTACATAAGCGTACCTACAAGATCCGTTCGCCTTGCGCGGCACTTTGCTATCCCGCCTTGCCGGCTAAATATGACTGCTAACAACCCGATTCGGCGCATGTGTTCTTCTTACAACAACATTATTATGAGTAATCCAGAGAGTGTGCCTGACATCCATCATGACTCACTCGCATGCTTTAAGTTCAAAATGGCAAATATCCTTGCCTCCGATGTAATTTAATGCTTTCAATAAATTAATTATTTGTTTTTTAAATTCATTTGTAATTCTAAGTATGATTAGTAATTTTATTAAAATTAATGTAATTTATCATGCTGTATGCACATGTGTTGGTGTTATGGATTGAGTTGAGTGTTTTTGTCATTTCATATTTGTAATTTATGTCCGTACTTAATACTGTTTTGTGTATCTAATAAATAAAATAAAAATAAATAAAATAAATTTCCTTCAGCAACTTTCCGTCGTAAGGTTGTCTGGAAGAAATTGCTTTTAGCAATAAGGCCGCCAATTGTACTTTGTATCTTTACATGTTTTATAATATGTGCTCTGGTGTACAATAAAGAATATTCTTATCTTATCTTATCTCAGACACTAAAGGCAAAAAACTTAACTTAACTTCAATTTACATACCACCTCGAACTGACGAATACAATACAACGGCTAGACCACCTTCTACATGACACTTTCAATGCAGCTCACATAATTTGCGGAGACTTTAACGGCTGGCGCAGGTCCTGGGGCTCCTCACAGAATAACCGCAGAGGCAATCAAGTTTTAGATTTAATTATCACTCATAATCTTCTAGTCTGTAATTTGGGAGATACACCTACCTTATAGTAGATTTAACACTAAAAAGCAGCACTTCTAATTTCAATATCACCGACTGTTCAGTCGACCTAGCCATCTGCCCATCGTCCGATCACAACGCCATCAAATTTAATTTATCTCTCGGAAATAGACGCCTTGCCAAAAATCTAAAATTATCAACCTTTCGCTACAATACCTCAAACGTCAAGTGGGATCAGTTGGCTGAGTCGTTCACACAGGAGATGACCACTCGTATGCCCCCTAGCGACAACATCAGCATAATGAGCGCAGTCGAGCTAGACAAGTACGTCGTAGACCTCACTACGGCACTACAAAAAACTTGCGACAAAGTCCTCCCCCGAGCAACGGGCCCTCCTAAGCGCGCCCCGTGGTGGAACGAGCGGCTTGGCGAATAATAAACATAAGGTCATCGACAACCATCATAAGCTCCATAAGGCAATAAAACGCAATCTCCCCTTACACGAATTACTTCAAGAGAAAATACGACTTAAACAAGATTCCTCGCAAGCCTTCTGTGAGGCGTACACAGAGACCTTCAGGGAATTCTGCTCTAAACAAAAAAAAAAGGAAGATGTGTGGTCAATCACTAACAGGGTAATGAAGTCACGCCCCATCACTCGCGCCCCTGCCACCCTCAAACTTGACGACGACGGCTTGTACACTACCAACAGTGCCGACACTGCCAGAGCATTAATCAACAAATTCTTCCCGGACGACACACCTGACACAACAGAACACCAACATAGAACACGCCAAAAAATGCACACTACTGTCAATACACCAAAAGAACCTTTATTTACCACGACCGAGATACTGGAGTGCCTTAAGTCTATGAATCATAGGAGGGCACCCGGCCCGGATCACCTTACTGCCGATATCTTTCTCAACGTTGCTGAAAATTTCCCCGAAATAATAACAAATTTAATGAATCGATGCCTAGAATTAGAATACTTCCCTGCTACCTGGAAAATAGCATAAAATCATCCTGAAACCCAACAAAACCAACTACGAAGAGGCCTCCGCTTACAGACCGATCGGTCTCATTAATGTACTTGGCAAGAACGCAACATGGGGCGTTCACTCGGAGAATATTAAGACAATTTATCTACAAGTAATCGAACCAATCATATGCTATGCAGCGGGTGTATGGTCTGGCGCCATCAAATATAAACATGTAAACGACCGATTTCTCGGCTTAAACGATTATTTGCTATCAAAATTATTTAGGGGTTTCGCACAGTAAGCAGGTCCGCTTCTATAGCACTCTCACAACTAACTCCTCTAAACGTTAAAATTAAAGAAATAGCTGATATAGAAAATTCCAAGCTGCAAGGCATCACCTCTTTCATCCCTGGCGACATCCCGCTCGAACACCCTTCACACCCATCTACTCTCTTACACCCCTCTTTAAGGCACACATTAGCTATAGAGAAATCTCTTCTACTAGAGAATTCAATGAACTCGACTCAAACAACTCCTGGCAAATTTACACGGACGGTAGCAGGCACGATGCCGGAGTGGGGGCTGCTTTCGTTTTATTTAAGCCCAACGGAGACAAACATCATTGCAAAAAGTTAAAGCTTCACGATTGCTGCTCAGTCTTTCAGGCAGAACTGTTCGCTATTGCTAAGGCGTGCGAGTGGTGTAGCATAAAAAACGTAGCCGTTTTGTCTGACAGCCTGTCGGGACTCACCGAATTAGCCAACTCTAATTCACATTACCCGCACGTTGTAAAAATACATCACACCCTTCACCGCCTGAGGGAGCGCGACTGCGTCATAGACTTCCTGTGGATAAAGGCCCACATTGGCATTCCTGGGAACGAAGAGGCAGACGTCGCAGCAAAAACGGCGGCGTCGCTCCACAGGACGCCGGACTACAGTCGCATCCCCATCAGCGCCGTTAAATACCAAAACAAACTCACCTCTGCGCAGGCGACGCGTGAACATTACACTGAGCCTACCAGCTGCGCATATACTAAACGCTTACTGCCCACCTGGGAGGACTTCCAAGAGTTCATCACAATCTTCAAACTGTTTCTCAGTCACTCAGGTTCTTACTGGCCATGGATATCATAAAGAGTAACTACACTGATTCGGTATAGTGGCAGACAGCCTATGCCCGTGTGACGGTATTACCGTGCAGTCGATGTCACACACACCTAATCAAGGACTGCCCACGATTCGGCGGAACGAGGTTGTCCCACTGTATCGCCGCGTCAACTCACAATAGGTATCGATCCATTCAACCTATTAAAAATTACAACTAGACAGGAGACTACTTCCACTTTCAACTCACACCTTTCCCACATTATTAACAATCTTAAAAAAATTAACGGTACTTAATACTAGCACTCTCACACACGTATTCACTCACACTTGCTCTTGATATAATTATCACATACATTTATAATATAATACATTTTGTATTATATCATAATTGTTATATACATTTTCATTGCTTTCATCAGTCTAGATAGCTAAGCGCAATTAGATCTATTGTATTTTATACTTACCACAGTACATAATGTCGTTTCCGTGCGAACGCTGCGAAGCCTTGTCATCGCAGCTCAACTGCGCGAAACAAGAACTTGCAGCCACCAAGCTCGAGCTTAAGGATGCCAGAGAAACCCTCCGTGCTGCTGTCACCTGCAACTTAAGGCTGTCTCAAGCTAACGAAAACCTGTCGCGCGTGCTGCTGAGACAGGAACCACGCGGCTCCCTACTTACGGGAATACACACTGCGTCCACCCGAGCACCGTCACCCGCCTCTGTGACTTCCAGAGAGGGCAGCCCACCGGGTACACGTTGTGCTTCGTAATTTCGTATTATTCTTTTATTTATTATTTGCTTCACACATCACATCACATAGTGTTCATAATATGGCAGTACATAATGGCACTGGCGGGGCCCATCAAGTGACCATAAACTAATACTAATGGGTCCCAACTGCCGACTCATTTTTAGGGTTCCATAACCAAAGGATATAAAACAGAACCTGTCCGTCCGTCTGTCTGTCACGAGGCTGTATCTCACGAACCGTGACAGCTAAACAGTTGAAATTCCCACAGAAGATGTATTATGTTTAGGAGTGGGTCGTTGTCCGATTTTTCGACGACGAAACGCAACCGTTTTTTCTGGAACGAAAACAGGTCCTCGAAACGGTCCTCGTACGCAACTGATTTCATTGTATGCGAACGAGCAAGGCGCAGAGGACGGTCAAACGAGTGCGAACGAGACGAAATCACGAAACATCGGAAAAAATAAGTTGTTTTACACGATATTCGACTGTATACTCATAGACATAAAGATTACTTTATTGTATCACAGACCAAAACGAACGGAACGAGCAAGGAGCCGACGACGACGTCGCAATGATCTCATTACGTTCTAGGCTCTATTAATATAGCACTAAAGGACATATCCGCGTCAAACAATCTAAGGACTGGTCTCGCGACGAACAAACGCTGGCACTGCTTTAGAGTCGCTGGCACTGCTTTAGAATGAAACGTAAAACGGTCCTATCGTCGTGGAACACAAAACGGTCTTATAAAACGGTTCGTCTTTGCAACGATCACGCCTAATTACGTTTGAATAAAAACAAATACTGAAAAAAGAAACTAAAAGAAATATTTAACTGACATCATAAATATTTTATTTTAGTCTCTTTTAAGCAGAACAACAATTATTAATTGCAGTTGTTTACTCGGTATTAATAACAGGAACAGGTAGACGCTTGAAATATGCACAGAATATTTAGATATAATACAGGATGTACTATTAATTAGAATTAGAGAATTAAATATCAAAAACTCACTTTAATAATAAATAATTAAATATTACTGCATTTATAAATTTCGTCATAAACATGGTTGAAGCGGGAATCGAACCCGCTACCTCAGAAAAAATACCCTGTATTTTTATCATATGGATCGAGAGGCTTCATCATGAGGATTATTGTATAGAATCAGGCGTTACTTTGCGGAAATCCATAATAGCATTAAAAAGTCAAAATTACTTTGCTGAACTCCGCCAAAAATCCCACAAGCATCATGCGGTTAGCTAATGCACCGCCCTCCCTCCCACTTTTTCAAGCAGAAGCAAGGCACGAACACACCACCACCAACACCAATACTTGTGTGAGAAAACACGCGACGCGTTTCGCCTCTAACACGAGGCATCCTCAGGCTCCCAAATGCAAGTGACCACAGAGAACCAATATACAAGTGACCGTCTCCGCTTTTTTTTTTTTTTTAACCCTATAAAGGGCACCCTCCGGAGGACACGGGGGAGGGAGGTGGTGAATGCTCATGCATAACAGCACGGACCCGGCCGTGCTGCCAATGTGGGACTCACAAGAAGTGCGCCTACCCACTAAACACCACCTTGGGGCTAGTTTTGGTCCTAAGGACCCCTAAACCGACATCGGAGCGACCCCCTCGAGGCCGAGGACGGGTGCGCAGCGGAGCTCCCTAAAAGAAGCGTCCGCTTAGAAGGTTAGCTACAGCTGCTAGGAGAGAATAGTGTCTCCACAAGCGGGGACACTAGCGGGCGGGGGCTGTGTCTGCCTGGGACCGAGCCTCTAGTAGGTGGTTCAGTTCAGAACAGAGTTCATCGTGAGGGAGAATACAAATAAAGAGAGGGACCGGGGAGTACGAAATAGTTTAACTAAACGAGACTAGAGAGCATATCGCTATGCTCGGCAAGAGCGATAAGACGCTCAGCGGGGGAGGTGGCGGCGCGCAGCTTGCCCGCCAGTTTGGAGATTTCCGCCAGATCAATATTATTGATGGCAGCACTGATCAGCCTAAGGTCGTCAGCTGTCTGAGACCTATCTGAGGTGGGATTTGCCTGAGTGGCCGCTACGGGCTCGGCTGTAGCTGGGGGACTAGGTCGGGGGCCCCATGCGGGGGTCGGTGGGGGGCTAGGTTTGGCACTGGGGCGGCCTAGGGGTGGAAATGCAGGGGTATTCAGTGCCGGAACTGATTTCCTCTGAGCGAAGTGGGCCTTGGGAGCCTTAGCGGCGGAGGGGCGGGGGGCACGCGGGCACCCCCGGTAATTGGCCGTATGGCCGGACTGATTGCATAGTACGCAAGCCGGAGGAACTTCCGAGTCGCGAGTGCGCAAGCACTCCGCAGTGGCGTGAGGCTCTAGGCACTTCACGCATCTGGGGGGAGCGGAGCAGTTTGCCGCCGCGTGGCCATAAAGCTGGCAGCGGTGGCATTGACCGGGGTGGCCCCGCCTATGGGGCTTCTCGACTTTAATATTCGAGAGGCCACAAACTGTGGGAACTCCCGAGAAGATGGAGCGGGCTTGGGGGGAATTGGTGAGTACCACCAAGGCCAGGGGGAAGGACTTCCCGCGGCTACTGTGCATGAGATACACAGCCTCGACGGGATGACCTTGGGAGATAAGGTCATCCCTGATGGCGTCCTTGGATAGTTCCGTCGGAACGCCACGAAGGACAGCCCGCACCTTGCGCTCCTCGGGAAGCGCATAGGTGTGGTAGGGGATTTTATTAAGGGTAAGGAGCTTAGTTAGACTCCTGAAGTTGTCGGTGGTGGCGGTCTCAATGACGATGCTATCGCCAACATTCCGGGCCTTGGTAGTATGGACATTATTGTCCTTACAGAGTTTGGAAAGGTTTGTCCATGCGGACTTGTCCCGTAGGTACACGGGAGGTGGGGACTTTGCCTTCGGAGGCTGGGGGGAAGACCGTGCGAACGATCCTGTCGGTACGGGGACGTCGATATCCATGAGGGGGGGTATCGTAGCGGGGGAGGGGGGCGTGGAAGCCGCGGGGGAGGGGGGCGCGGGAACCGCGGGGGAGGAGGGGGCGGCAGAGAAAGCCGCAAGGGAAGGGGGCGCGGAAGCCGCGGGAGAGGAAGGGGCGGAGGCCGCGGGGGAGGCTGAAATCTCAGAGGACAGGCAGGGAGTCTTTTTAGAAGTGGCAAGCTTACGCTGCCTCTTCTTGCGGCGAGAGACCGAAGTAAAGGCATCGGTGAGGGTGCTAGTCTCGGAGTAGGGAGAGCTCCCTGAGAGGTCGGACCGCGATTTAGAACGCTTCCGTGCGTGGGAGGCGGGGGAGTCCGAGACAGACTCGGTATCCATAAGGGCAGGGGCGCGGGTCTCGGGAGAGACCGGAATAATGACGGGGGCAGGGGGAGACTCAGGAGAGTCAAGGATGGCAGCGGGGGCGGGGGAGTCGGGGGAGTCGGGAATAGCGCCATGGACTTCCTTTAAAAATGACTGGACTTCGTGATCAAGCGCCCGACTTGACACGAAGTTAAGGAGCAGCGAGTAGCTCCATTTATTTGCCATAGTGGCGGACGGCTCCCCTGCCAGTGGCAGGGGAGCGGGAGATAACGAAAGTTTAGACGTAATGCCTAGCAATTACGTGACAAGAAAATAGAAAAACAATAGAAGCAAAGCGGGGAGTAATACCTAGTATAAACCTAGGCACTTACTTGAGCAATCCGGCAGGACGGAGCACTCGAACTCTGAAAAGATAGAAGTGTGTATTAGTATACAGTACGCAAAAACTCGCCGGCAATGCACGGACGCACTGTGCACGCGAGCGAGTGGCCGACAGCGGAGAGGGACGCGCGATGCGACCGCTCTCGACGCTGGTAAACGAACTGTGATTGGTAAACGAACTGTGATTGGTAAACGAACTGTGATTGGTAAACGAACTGTGATTGGTAAACGAACTGTGATTGACCGTCTCCGCAAAAACGCTCCGTATTTATAGGCTAGGCCGCCCCTCCCCCCCGATGACGCAATGTAACCGTTAAACTGGTGACCGTTAAACCGTTTCAACCGCCTATGGGCTATTATTGTTTTGTGCAAATATATCGATTAATGGGGAAATAGAGGAGCTGCCCACCTGTTCATTCAGCATTGTAAACAACCTATCCCTAGATAATTTGGAGATTTCCAGCTGTTCAAGTATAGACAATCTCAACCCCTTACTGCAGGTGTGTAAAATTTCCAAATTATGGTTGTCGATTGACGGTAATGCGTTTTACATGAAAAATTTATAATGCAAACTTATTTTAATTTTTAAATTATTGAATAATGGGATTATATTTTTTTTAATTTACTTATTAATTTAATCTTTAATTTAAGTAGTACTTACTAGTTTATATTTTATTTATTTATCGTACATTGTTATCACCGTTTTGTACTGTAATGTATTTATTTAGTTACAATTAAACTAAATAAAACAATAAATGTTCCTATAACTATATACAACATTAATACTTAACATACATACATAACCTCACGCCTGTATCCCAGAGGGGGATACAATAGGTACTTAACAAGATTTATAAATGTACAAAAATTTAAAATAATTAATATAAACTAATTCAAATAACAAAAAAAATGGGATTATATAAATAAATTAATAAAAACAGGTAGGTATAACCACCATGCAACATATAACACACAACACTACTTCCTTGGGAAACTGAGACTTTTTAAATAATGGCATCAATTGATTTTAATAATAGTGGGCCGGTTCCTTCTAGCAACGGCAAGAAAAAAAGGTTTGGTGCTTTCTCGGGCAATTACAATATTGAATAGGTCTGAAAAAGAAACTAAACAATTGGTGAAAAGTGCTTACTTAGAAATCAAATTATACATAGATAAACTAAACGTTCATTTAATGCTGGCATCATATCTTCTTTAAATTATATCCAATATATAGACATATTTATTTGAAACACGACTTCCAAAAGTTCCAAAACAGTTTGTGATTCTACTCCGATGACAAACTATTTCTGCTAGAATATAAGAAAATTACTTTTTTAATACAATTGCTCAAAAAGTGGCGTATTGGAGGGACGTATAGCGTTCGGAAAGTGGGCTATTACACACTCGTGCTTTTTTTTTACCTTTCCCGCACTCGTGCGTTTTCTTTCCCAACTGTCAAAATAATGTCTATTTAAAAATAAAAACCAACCATGAAGTTTTTACTAAAAAAATTCACAGAAGTTTTTATGATTCATGCGAATAAGTATATTTCTAAAAAGAAGCTACTAATTTGTTTCAACATCAGATTTAATGATTTGATTGATTGAATTAGGTTAGGTTTCATTTCATTTAATCTCGTTAAATTTATTTTCATTTCATATCAATAAAAAAAATTCTACTGAAGACTTGGCTGTATGGGCATAGTTCCCTTTGCCTACCAGAATGAGTGAAGAAAATTTTTCTTTATTAATTTTCCAAATAATTTTTCTTTAGCTTAATTTTTTCGCAACTGTAAATAGTCAAAAATAGTCGTTTAGTACACGTGCGGATTTGCGGAACCGTCATTGCAACTTGTTCCGACCGTCAACCGTAGACATTTGTCGGACGGAACTCATTGCAATGACAGCCTTTCCGCACTTGTAATGAAATATAGGTACTATTTCCATTTCTTATACTCTGAAAGTCGTGTTGTTTTGATCTGATTATTTGGTGAAAAATGCTGCTTCCCTCCATAAAGGGGGAAAAACTCATTCAAATTACTTCCCACCGAAGGGCCGGAATGAATGAACTTTAAAAATATAACTACTGTCAGCTGTAAAGAGTTTTTTGTAAAAAAAAACTAAAAACCTATTTAGAGACTAAAAATTTCACCCATGCCGGGATTCGAACCCGCAACCTCTGGCTATCCGTACCAGCGCTCTTACCAATTGAGCCAATGGGCGACTCACGGCATCAGTGAAATTTCGAACCTCTTTACAATATTCTCTGTATTACGTACAGGCAGCGACATCTGACTTAAGCAAATTGCATTACTTACAGCCCCGACTACCTACTTTGCAGTTAGGTTTAACATCGGAACGATATCACTGTACCCACATGATTACACTATTTTTATTTTTAATGCACTAACCCGTGCTAAGGAACAAATTTAAAAACCTATTTAGAGGCTAAAAATTTCACCCATGCCGGGATTCGAACCCGCAACCTCTGGCTATCCGTACCAGCGCTCTTACCAATTGAGTCAATGGGCGACTCACGGCATCAGTGAAATTTCGAACCTCTTTACAATATTCTCTGTATTACGTACAGGCAGCGACATCTGACTTAAGCAAATTGCATTACTTACAGCCCCGACTACCTACTTTGCAGTTAGGTTTAACATCGGAACGATATCACTGTACCCACATGATATACCTATGATGTACCTTAGCACGGGTTAGTGCATTAAAAATAAAAATAGTGTAAAAAAAAACTAATTTAAAAAAATGCTGCGGCCATGCGAGTTTCTAAACAGTCAGTGTGAACTTAGCGCAAACTTCTTTACATTACATTACATTTACATACAAGCACATACATTGCTTCTGGCCCCACACTTAGGATGCCCTGTGTCGTGGGAACTTTAATTCAATATTTAAAAAGTTGACATAAATGGGCGGGGTACTAATCTGTTATATGATGTAGGTATCTGTGACGGAATTAAAAATATCTTTTATGCTAAGATTTGAACAAAATGAGTTTTTATTTTCCTCATTACATTACCTATTCAAAATGAAAAGTAGACTGTTTAACACGGGTAAAAGAATCAATTCCTACTCGGACTATAGCTAGTCTAAATACCTCGGGAATTGATTTTTTCGACTCTCGGTTAACAATCTACTATTCAAAGACTGTAATGTTGGTGAAGCGCGATATAAATTGTGTCAGAAAAAAAATTAAACGTTGTTGAAAGATATTGATTACCTACTTAGCTAAAGAGCTAGATTGTTCCGTTATTCCTTATGCAGTTGGAGGATCGAAGCTGAGTGGATTCTGGAACTGTATGAAGAATTTGTCATAAACCTATTACAACCAACCACCAACCACTTTGGAACGTAGACAATAGTCCCGTTTAGGCCCTGTCTGCTTAAATCTAAAAAAAAGTTAAACTTATTTTTGGTTGTAAACTATCACAGATGGCCTGATTTTGTAGACGAAATAGTTGTCAGACGGTTATTTTGGGACGCGCCGCGTGGGCGGCCCCGGCGTGCGGCGGGCGGCGTGTGGACGCCAGTGCGCGCGAGACATGGCGGCGACTGCACGCGCTGTGGCGCTGATGGCCGCGACGGCGGCGCTGGCCGCCCTCGCAGCGGCAGACAACATACCCATAGGTCAGTCACCGCGCGTCCGTCAGCGTCATACCCTCAACTCAAAATGTGAGCTTTCTAGCAGGAAGTGTGGCAACGTAGTAACGTGGATGTGGTGCGACAGGCGTGGCGGACGAGGATGCTGAGACGGCAGAAGTACTGGCCGCCGCCGCGGAGGCGGCAGGTGCGCGCGCGGACGTGGAGCGCGTCGAGCCGGGCGAGCCGCTGCAGCTTCCGCGCGCTGCTTGCGCGCTAGCCGAACGCGGCGCTTCCGCAGCGCTGGCAGCGGGCGGCGGCGGCGCCGCGGCGCGCGCTGGTTTGCCGCTGCTGCTGGCCGCACCCGCGGCCGGCGCACGCCGCTGGGACGCGCTGGCCGTGCCGCCAGACGAGGCCACGCTGAGTGCGGCGGCGGCGGCACTGTGCGAGGCCAAGGACTGGCGACGCGCCGTGCTGCTTCACGAGGGAGGGCCCGGCGGCGCGCGCCGTGCCGCGCTGCTGGCGCCCGACCGCGACCTGCTGACGCTGTCGGCGCGCGCGCTGCCGCCCCCCACGCCACCCGACTCCGCGCCGCTGCGCAACCTGCTGCTGGTACTGAAGAAGGCGCGCGCTGACAAGTTTGTGGTTTGGTGCGACGCGCCGTGCTGCACGCGCGTGCTAACGGCGGCGCAGCAGGTGGGACTCCTGGCGGAGCGGCACGCGTGGCTCCTGCTGGCGCCGGATTTGCACACGGAGCCGCTGCACGGCTTCAGCCACGGCGGCGCCAACGTCACCGTACTGCAGACCTTCGACCCGGACGCGGAGGACGCGCAGGAGCTTGTGGAAGCGGTGCGTGCGAAGCTGCGCGAGCGGCTGCGGGGCGGGGCGGCGCAGGTGCGCGCGCTGGTGCCGGACTCGCCGCCCGGCTGGCTGCGGCGCGCGCACGCGATGGTGCAGCGCGCGAGCGCCGCCTGGGAGCACTTGCAGCTGCCGGCCGCCCCGGGGGGCAGCTGCGCGCGGGGCGGAGGAGGACTGCACGCCGACACGCTGCTTAACTACCTGCGCTCAGAGGAAGAGGGGGAGGAGCAGCTGCGGGTGGCGGAGCTGCAGCGGGGGGGGCGGCTGGAGGGCGTGGGGCGGTGGACGCAGGAAGGGGGGGTTCGGTGGCAGCGCGCCGCCACCCCGGCACCGCCACCGACCGACACTATGACCAACCGCACGTTCACGGTGCTAGTGGCGGTGAACAAACCCTACGTGATGATACGCGACAGCGATGTGCGCCTTTTTGGCAACGACCGCTACGAGGGTGAGTGCGGAGCGGTCGGCCGCCGCCTCCGACTGGGCCCGAGAGCCCTACTGTGGTGGTTCAGCACGCGCTGACACTCTCTCTGCCGCAGGGTTCGGCGTGGAGCTGATCCAGAAGCTGGCGGAGGAGCTGCACTTCAACTACACGTTTGTGGAGGACACGAGCGGCGATTACGGCACGTACGACAACGTGACGGACACCTGGAAGGGCATGCTGAGCCGCCTCATTAACGACACGGTGCGTGCCCGCTTTTTCGAGAAATATCCTTGTTTTCGTATACTACAACGTCACATTTTAGAAGCTACGGCTGTTGCCGGAATTAAGCGAAATCTGCCTGTAAACATTAAGTTTGTATAAATATGCCACTACTTATGCGTCTTATTGAGTAGATACCACCCTCAGAACACAAACAAAAATAAGATACCACCCAAGGTACTTACTGATATTTTCTCTTGGTTCTGTCTGGCTTAGTTTCTTCGTTCTCCTCTGACACCGCACCATACCGTACTGTCTGTCTCTCTGATCTTTCTGGTAGTGCGACCATGTTTCGCTCACGTAAAGTAGGTAGGTACCTACCATGGGCCTGGAATGGCATTTGACAAGAGCGTCGAGGATCACGCACCAACCAGGGCCCAATTCCTAGATACAGTGATGAAGGGTTGAGTACCTACCTACAAATGTATCATTTGCCGTTTGTGAGTGATACCGATTTGACTGCAGGAAGCGTTCGCGATCACGGACCTCTCTATCACGGCGGAGCGCGAGAAGGGCGTGGACTTCACTACGCCCTTCATGAACCTGGGGATCAGCATCCTGTACCGCACGCCCGACAAGCCAAAGCCCGAGACCTTCGCCTTCTTGATGCCTTTCTCCTCCGGCGTGAGTCCTCATTGCGATTTGACTTCACGTTTCGATTGAACAGTGGACGGATGCTTTAGGGTTCCGAAGCCAAAGGATAAGGGACCGTGTAATTAAGACTCCACCGACCGGTCTGTCACCGTCATAGCTACACAGTTAACATTTTCACAAGTTATGTATTTCTGTTCCGCTATAACAACAAAAAAATATTATCGTCTTTGCATCTACGTATTAAGATGATTTACACAGCTTCCAGGGGGATCTTCACTCACACTAGATGGGGGAAGGGACCACCCAGTCATTGCAGTGCTGGGTCATTGATTTAAAGGCTTAAACACTAAAACAGAATAAAATTAATATTTAAGTAAGGCTCCAATACAAGAAACGTAATTTTTTTGCCGTTTTTTGCTCGATAATGATATTCATATTATTTTTTCTTCATATTTTAATGTGCTATAATGTCGCATTAAGCTTTTTTTCCACACCTACCTTAGGTAAATGATTGACCTGTGCCTTTTTAATTTTTGGTGAAGTATATCATTTGATCGAATTGATCGCTTATTCCATTTCTTCCTGCCGAAACTCGGGGTAGTCGTGAGCGTAAGCGACGCTATCTGCAAAACTAACAGGGCTTTAATTTCTGTTTTGTATTTTGTAGATGAGGAATGTCAAATTTAATTAAATTCTCATTGTTTCGTTGCATTCGGACAATAAACCGAGAAGTTACTATTTTTTTTCCATAATTTTGAACTTTAATCAGCTCCTCTGTAAAGTTCAAAATCTGTCGCTTACTACCTTTTCGCTTTCAAGCGTCGATATACTTGAAATACCTACATATTCTAATGTTGTACAGAAAATAATACGGAACCCTTCGTGTGTTAGCCGGTTTTCTTTTTATGTAGGTACCAACCTAGGTATATGAGTACCTACGTCCCACTTCAGAGCACAGGTCTTCTCCCAGAGAGCCACCGCTTATTGGCAATGCAACCGCTGCGGTATGTGATTATAATATCTTAGACAATCAAGTTTCCTCACGACGTATTTCTTCACAGTTAGCGAGCGCATGTGGCCTATAGTCGAACTCAGTCATTGGAATCAATCACTAGAGTTAAGCAACAACAGGCGCGGTCAGGTGCACGATGGGTCACCGTCCCGTGACTACCACTATTGGCATTTATAAGAGCGCTTTCGTGCTTCGCAAGGAACGCTAAGCCGTTGGTGCCGGCTGTCAAGTAATGGCAGTCGTAAAGCCATGCCAGAGGCCTTATGGGCGGCTTGAACACTTCTTGACAGTAAGGCTCGTCACTGTCTTACGATAAAGATAAGATAAAAGAAAAAAAATATTTATTTGCAATATAACTATCTAAGTTTACATTTACTGGCGGCACCCACAGAAACCCCGTATCGTGGGAGCCAATTTTTTACATTAGAAATTTAGAAAAAGAAAAAAAAATATCAAACATGCAACTCGGAAATATCCTTACATATAAAACTAAATTATAAAATAAAAATAAAAAAATCCAACATAGATATTATGTGTTTTGGGTGTTAGTTCAGAACACAAGAACTAGGTATTCCGATGCTTACCTAGTAATCTTTAGTAATAGTTCGGTGTCATTATAATTCAAAGTTGCCAGCCATTTACTAACAATAATTTTACATTCGTGGTAGGACGATGTCCTACAATCAATCAATCCTCCACCACTGGAGTATGCCTAAGCTTCCTGCGATGCAGGCAGAGACCCGTACCCCAACTGTGGCGACATTTAAGGGTTGATAGCGATATCGAATAGCAAGTGGTAGATATTGCTACTACAACTTCGCAAACGTATGTAGGTACCTAATTAACGAAATTAAGTCCTTGGTACTTGAGTTTCGAACACGCGACCTCCCGAATGTGGGACCGGCGCGGGGGCGTTTTACTGATGACAGAAATTCGGCCAAATGGTTATCGGTACAAAAGTTGTAATAATGTGTGGTAGGTAACGGAATGGGTAACAAACTCAAAACTGAAACTCAATTTCTTTTTTTCACTATTAAAACAACAGCAGTATTTATACCTAATACTAGGTATACTTGCAGCAAAAAAGTACAACTTTTTTTGTATAGCATGCTGGATTTTAGACTGTAAAATATGTTGTGTACCTCCTTTCTTTTCCCGAAAATACATTAATCGAAGACTACCCATTTACTCGGTTCAACCAAATTGAAGTAAGTAATTCCATTGAAAAGCATTAAAAATTGAACGATTTTACCTATTTATAGGTATATAAATATGTACCTAGGTAATATCGTACACTATCTATAGTATGTTGTCATTTATGTTATGAGCCAATCGCATTGAAAGAATTTTGTCTTTCAATAAAAGAGCCGAAATGGAATGGTGTTATATCGCCTAATGGACTTAACATCATTTTTAAGGTTCCGAAGTTCACAAGGAACGCTTAGGGCTAAAAACGCGAAAAACCTACCTACTGTGCGCAGGTGTGGGTGTGGCTGGGCGTGGCGTACTTGGGCACTTCGCTCGTGCTGTACTTCGTGGGGAGGCTGTGTCCAGAAGAGTGGCAGAACCCCTACCCCTGCGTGGAAGACCCGCCGGCGCTCGACAACCAGTTCACACTGGCCAATGCGCTATGGTACAATCTGGGCGCCGTGCTTCTGCAGGGCTGTGAGATCGCGCCTGTGTGAGTATCCGTCTGGCATACGGCACGGGCGCTGCGGTATTCGCGCCGGCGGTGATCGCAGCCGGCCCCCTCTCACTGCCCCCACCCCGCAGGGCTTACGGGTCGCGTGCCGCGGCCAGCGCGTGGTGGGTGTTCGCGCTGGTGCTGACGTCATCGTACACGGCCAACCTGGCCACGCTGCTGGCCAAGAAGTACCCGGTGGAGGAGTTCACGCACGTGCAGGAGCTGTGGAACAACGACCGCGGCATCACCTACGGCGCCAAGGCCCGGGGCGCCACTATGACGTTCTTTGAGGTAGGTAACGCGCTTTCAATTCCACGTGAATTATGTCGCAAATTTGATTCATCGACAGACTCTTTTAATCTATTACAGAAATCGAACAACACGCTGTATAGGAATATGTACGAGGTCATGCAGACGCAAAATAATCCGGACAAGAACGACAAGGGTATAGATAAGTATGTTAAGCCGCACAAAATGCGCCAGGCCAAGTTTTCGGCCTTTTTTGATCTTTTGAAGCCAATTACGCTACAGATCTGAGCATATAAGAGAAACATTGCTCCTAAGTTCATGTATCCACCATTGTATTTTTTGGCACTCACTCAATCACCGATGGACCATCAAAAGTTCCGAGTACTAATTGAATTAGAAACTCTGAACTCAAATAGTGTTTACATATTGTTACGGGCTAGGGTTCTAGATCTGGAGGTAAAACGCCAATGACAACTTCTTAGGATTTATTCACGCAGGGTCTTTTGGTCTGCAGGTCTTCACGACACGAAGTCCTCACGTAGATTCCAATCGCAGGTCCAATCGAAGTCCAATAGTATCGCTGAGGTCTTAGGTTATCGCTCGTATCGCAGGTATGTTCGCTCGAAGTTCACTCTTCGCTTTTCCAAACGGAACTGACAGCGCGCCGTGGCGGCCGCTATTTATATCCGCCGGCAAGGGTTCTAGAACATTCCCGTACCTAGGTACCTACACTCTGTACACGCGGCAACGTCGCTCGAACAGTTTCATGTCAAAGAGTTTTGAACCTTACGCTAATGGGCATACGAGTCGTTATTGTTTACTAAAACGCAGCATGCGGCGACTTTTTCTATTCGATAGGCTTCTAGAAGGCTCGGGAGGGTTCGGGATAGGACCGCGACACTGCTCCCCTCTTAGAGATGCTCGTCCCGAGCATCTTCATTACTGCCGTGATAAGAAGCTAAGCGGTCGATGTGAACCACTTTTTGTGCACCTCTTGGCTGCCGTTGAATTCGGTACGTCACGTCATTTAACCGAGTTACCACTTTGTACGGTCCCTCTCATCTTGTTTGCAATTTCAGAGATTTTCCTTTTCGTAGAGTTACATTGTGAAGCCAGACTAGTGCTCCTTCTTCGAAGTCGCTTGTATTTGCTCGGCGGTCATACCTAGTCTTCATCTTTTCACTCGACTCCAATCCGTTTTCCCGTACTATCGCATGAATCTCTCGCATTTTCTCACGTAACTCGAAAATGTAGTCGTGTAGAGAACGTGTAAGCCGTACATCTTCGTGATCTTCCTGTGCTTCTTTCATCGCCTCATCTTTCCAAGATCTCGATGGACTCATTCTTTTCAATCTCAATGGCAGTTCCTTTGTCTCTTGTTTGACACAGTGCTTGCAGTCTTCCGGACACGGCCTTCTTGACAGTGCGTCAGCATTTCCATGCGCCTTTCCACTGCGGTGTTCAATCATAAAGTCGTACTCCTGCAGTTGTTCGATCCATCGAGCAACTTGCCCCTCTGGATTTTTAAATTGTAACAACCACTTCAGGGCGGCGTGGTCAGTGCGAAGCGTAAACCGCATGCCGAGGAGATATTTGCTGAAGTGCTGTAATGTCTTTACCACAGCCAAGAGCTCCCTTCTTGTCACACAATAGTTCCTTCCAGGTTCGATAGCGATTTACTAAAATAGGCCATCACAACCTCTCTGTCGCCCTGTTTCTGCGATAACACTCCTCCGATCGCTGTGTTACTGGCGTCAGTGTCAACAATGAATTGGCCGTTAGGCTGTGGAAATCCCAAGATTGGAGTCTCGCAAAGACATTTTTTTAATTTTTGAAAGGAACTCTCACATGTGGCATTCCAATGAAATGACTGCTTGTCTTCAGTCAGTCTGTGTAAAGGCTTGGCAATTTCAGAGAACCCCTTAACAAAGCGTCTATAATATGAGCATAGCCCTAAAAATGCTCGCACTTCAGTCTTGTCTTTGGGAGTAGGCCATTTTTGCACTGCTTCGATTTTGGCTGGATCGGTCTGCATGCCTTCGCTGGTTATCACATGGCCGAGATAGCTAACCTTGTTCTTAAATAAACTGCATTTCTTCGGATTTAACTTTAAGTTTGCTCCCATTATCTTCTTTAAAACTTGCTCTAGATTTTGTAAGTGGTCCTCAAAATCTGTACCCAGGATTATGACGTCATCCAAGTAGACAAGGCAGGCTTCCCCAACTAATCCTGCCAGTACGCACTCCATAAGTCGTTCGAATGTAGCTGGCGCGTTGCACAATCCAAAAGGCATCACGTTAAATTGCCATAGACCTTTACCAGTTGAAAAAGCCGTCTTGTCTTTATCCCTCGGATCAATTTCCACTTGCCAATATCCGGATTTTAGATCTAAAACCATTTCATGCCACTCAAAGTGTCTAGGGTATCGTCTATTCGTGGCAGTGGATAACTATCCTTTTTCGTCACATCATTAAGCCGTCGATAGTCTACACAGAACCTTGTGCTACCATCTTTCTTCTTTACCAACACAACGGGAGAACACCATAGGCTAGCAGAAGGTTCTATAATCTTGTTTCTCTTCATGTCTTCCAACATGTCTTGTACTTCCTTTTCTTTAGCAATTGGTATGCGCCTCGCTTGCTGACGAATAGGTCGCTCCTGTCCGGTGTCGATTTTGTGCTGAACTATCGATGTTCTTCCAGGATTTCCTTCGTCAGAGAAGATATCCCTAAAGCGCAGTAGCAACCTCTTAGCTTTCATGCTTTGCGAATAGCTCAGATTACTCTTAGAATCCTCAAGGAGCTTAGTGACTATAATTTCATTCCAGGTATTCGATGTGTTTGAGCTTGGAGATGATTGGCAGCTTCTCATCCAAACGGCTTTCTCACACCTTCCAATAACGTCACCTGTGCTAAGAGTAATCTCACGATCGACTATATTCACAACCCTCACTACAGCGGTCTTGCCTCTATAGACGAGAGTTCCTGCTGTCAGCAATTTCAGACTGGCTGCACTGTCTCGTGTGCCTTCAATCACACCTATTCCGCTGATTCTTCTGACTCGAAGGCAGCTTCACCTTTACTTCAGTTTGTGCTCGTCCAGGTATTACGATTTTCTTCAGGCACGTGACATTTCCATCGGGACCGCCAAGTATGAAGTTCTCCTCACCACCACATTTAAAGACACCGTTAGTGACATCGATGTGACAGTTGTGTTTCTTCATAAAGTCTAGGCCCAGAATGCAATCATCCATAATTTCGGTTACGTCGTGAATATATGACGCCTCTCCAACACATATCGTAACCGACCTTTCACCCAGGACGGGTATCTGCTGGCCAGAAGCGGAGAGAAGTCTGCATAAACTAGTGCCTTTGCGTCTCCCTACAGCTTTCACCAGGTCTGGTCTCACTATTGTTCTAGAGGCTCCTGTATCTAGGGTAATTTTGCACTCTACTTTGTTCACTGCACCGCGTATTAGTAGACTGTTCCCATTCCATGCTTGTGAGATTCTGGTTACTGGGGCTTCCTCCGCTTCAGCCAGTACCCGCCCCGCAGTCCTGACTTTTACTCGTTTCCCTGGTTCACGGTGGGGGGCGCAACGTCATGCTTCTTCACAAACTCTTCAAAACGCTGCTCTATTTTATTGAGACACGCATCCAGTCTGTCATCTGTTTTAGTTGGTTGCCTTTCCTTCTTAGGACACGTAAACTGCAGATGCCCTCTTTCCCCACACTTGTAACACATGGGCCCGGAGTTCCTCTTGGGCGGTGTCTTGATCTCTTTAAGCTCCTCGGTAACTTCTCGAAGTTTATACCCTTTCCCAATATCATGACGCACGGCTTCTACTTCCAGGGCGTGCGCCAGAGCTTCTTTTAATTAAGAATGGTGGCGAAGCTTTACTGCAGCCCTAATTTCAAGATCCTTGATCCCGTCGACGAAGGCTTGTAAAATGTTCGTGTCCACCATCTTACTATCAGCAGAAGGGTACGCCTTTCCAACCAGCTTCTCAATTTCCAACGCCCATTGTTGAAGTCCTTCACCCAGGCGCTGAGTCCGGTCGCGTAGCTGGGCACGAAAAACGTGTTCCAGGTGTCGTTCCCGTATCTAGCATCAAGTGACTCCAGCAGATCTTTGAACTCGCTGCCTGATGTGGGCAGTGCCTCCAGGACAGATAAAGCTGAACCTCTGAGCGCGACGGTGAGGGCTGTCAGACTCTGTTCGTCTGTCCACCCGTTTGAAGCAGCGACAGTCTGGAACTGCTGTCGGTAGGCGACCCAAAACGTAGTACCATCGTACGGAGGCACCTTGACTTTAGGCCCATGGTTTATGCCGACGACTCCGCTCGACGCAAATTCAGCAGTTTTTATACGTCGAAATTCCTTCAATAGTCCAGTGAGACCGGTTTTCACATTTTTTAGATTCGGAAACCCATTCGTTCACTACCTCTACATCTTCATGTAGCTTAGCGACCGTATCGCTGAACTTTGTAACGGCAGATAAGATCACTTGTTGGTCTGCCTTCTGTTCTTCTCGCAGGCACTGCATCTGCTTGCTCTGTTGTTCTTGCATGCCCTTCAACATTGCCATCAGGCACGTCATATCCAAAACCTCCATTGGACGTGACGGAGGTTTAATGTCTTCGGTGGACGTGACCAGGTGGGCGTGCCTAGGAGGCGGAGCCTGTTGGTCGGTTGCTGGAACCTGTTGGTCAAGGCCGGCGGGCGGAGCCTGGTGCACGGGGGCGGTGGGCGTGGCCTGGTGGGTGGGGCTAGTGGGCGGGGCTAGTGGGCGTGTCCCTATGGCCGGTGGGCGTGGCCTGAGGGGCAGTGGGCGTCGCCTCCGCAGCACCTCTGAACCTGGTCCTCACTCCAGAAGTATCCTCTCTCGGAGTCAGTGGCATCTGCAAACCCCAATTCTGACACCAAATGTTACGAGCTAGGGTTCTAGACCTGGAGGTAAAACGCCAATGACAACTTCTTAGGATTTATTCACGCAGGGTCTTCTGGTCTGCAGGTCTTTACGACACGAAGTCCACACGTAGATTCCAATCGCAGGTCCAATCGAAGTCCAATAGTATCGCTGAGGTCGTAGGTTTTTTTTTTTTTTTTAATTTTAATAAGGTACTGCCACTATTAATTCTGTGGCAACCTTTATGTCATTAGTGTTTATAAAATTCCAGTGTCTTGGGTATAATTAACGTACCTACTATATAAGTGATACAATTGCAGTTATAACCTTAAGCTACTACCTTGTAATTATGGTTCGTTTTTAAATAATTATTATTCTAGTATAAAGGTTTATTAATTATTCTAGTATAAAGATTTAAGTTATCATTACATAATCTAATGGGTTTTTTTCTTCCTTTTTTTTTGTTCTTTCTTTTCCTTTTTTTTTTTTGTTCTCTCTTTCTTTTATGTATATTTTTTTTTTTTTACATATTTAAAACCCATTTACATAATATTGATTAGCCGTGAAAGTTAATTAAAATAAAAATAAATAAGCAAAATTGAATTAAACCCAAGTACAATTAGATTTCTAAGAGCACTGTATAAAATAAAATTTCAATATGTCAAATACTTTTAAATTCCCCCGGCGCCTTATCTCTGTCTACTCCGACGAGTAGTCACAAGCAAGACGCCGGGGTTCGGTATAAAATTAGTTAAGATTAAAATAAGATTTAATAACGGTACTTCTACCACCTCTCGCTCGGACCGACTAAACCTATATATATATATATATTTTTTATTTTTTGTCTTTTTATTTATTTATTTATTTTTTATTTAATGATTAAGGGCATTTGCCACACATGGGCTACAGACGGCCCCCATTGGCCCTTGCGGCCGCGCGCGTCCCCCCCAGGGCGAAGGCAAGGAAGGTCTCTCGACTCTTGGAGTCGGCCATAAAGGCGGCGAACGCCTCGCACCTCACCGCTCTTCCCAGGCGTATCTCGCAATCGGCCCTAGCAGCTCCGAAACGGGGACACTCCTCCAGCAGGTGCTCCAGCGTTTCGGGAGTCTCGTCATCGCAAATGCATGACGGACTCCCCGCGAGCTTAAACCTGTGGAGGTACGCTCGAAAGCCGCCGTGCCCCGTAAGGAGCTGCGCCTTGGCATTGCACATTGTGAATTTGCCAAGGACTTTGTGGGCCGATGCGACGTCCGGGAAGAACAGCGAGGTGACGCGGCCTGTGGCAGACTCGCTGTAGCGAGCCTGCCTCTTTGCCACTGTCTACCGTCTCACCTGCAGTTTTGCGTGTGAGACGGGATACAGGTCGTAGGCTGCCGCGTCCTTGCGAGACAACGCCGCCCTCTTGGCCAACTCATCCGCGCGTTCGTTGCCGGGGATCCCGACGTGGGCCTTGATCCAGTAAAACCGGATCAGGCCCCCGTTTTCCTGGATGTGCGCCAGCTGGCCGTGAATCTTCACGGCCAGCGGGTGTGAGGGCGAGGTACTCCTGAGCAACTCCAGAGCGGATCTGGAGTCGCTCAGAACGCTCGCCCTGATGGGAGCGGGACCCCCGGCAACGAGGTCGAGAGCCTTAGAGATCGCCACCATCTCCGCTTGGAAGACGGAGGCGAATCCCTCCAGCCTGAACCCCCTGGTGCGGACCTCAGCGCCGCCCTTCCACAGTGTGACCGCTCCCCCCACCTTGCCCTCGATCTTACTGCCGTCCGTGTAGGCCCTGGGCCAGTCGTCGGGCACCTTACTGAGCTCCTCCACGCTGGCCACCTCCTCAAACTCCACCGGAGTTCTGAGAGCGGGGTGTGCCAGCGTGAACGGGCTGCATCGGTGCTCGACTTCCCGGCCCGGGAGCGGGGCGAAGGGCCTCCCCCTCTTCAGCTCATAAAGTTGAAGGGCCTCCTCGGCCCTTAGGTCAAGGGGGAGGATCCTCGCCAGGAGGACGGCAGCAGTGAGGGAGGTGGTGCGATGGGCCTTCGCAATGCGGATCGCGAAGGCCCTGGTCACCCTGTCGAGCACGGCCCTGGGGCCCGCACGTTGCGCGACAGGCGCCCAGACGTTGGCCGCATAGAGGATGGTAGGCTCGATGACGGTAGTGTAGAGCAGCCGGACGATATCGGCATTTAAGCCCCAAGTCGCCCTGGCCGCTCTAGACACCATCTGGAACCTAGCCATAGCTTTGCCGCAGACCCTGTTGAGGTAGCTAAGAAAGTTGAGGTTCTTGTCGATCGTCAGACCCAGTACGGTGATCTCATCCGAGAACGCGATGTCCTCCCCCCCAAGACTCAGTTTGGGTGGGATTACATCGCGCTTCTTGGTGACCACCATAGCTTGGGTCTTTCGAGCGGCGAACCTCATCTTAGCCGCCTCTCCCCACTCAGACACGGCTTCCAGCGCGGCGTTTAGGATCCCCTCCAACTCACCCGCAGTCTGCGCCGCGGCGATAATTAAAATATCGTCCGCGAACGCCTGCAAGTGAGCTCTCAGGT
Organism: Yponomeuta sedellus; assembly: GCA_934045075.1. Classification (NCBI taxonomy): domain Eukaryota; kingdom Metazoa; phylum Arthropoda; class Insecta; order Lepidoptera; family Yponomeutidae; genus Yponomeuta; species Yponomeuta sedellus. The sequence continues at coordinate 20,946,911 of OW203741.1, read as the reverse complement.
CCTCGCCGCGCCGGAGCAAAGGGTCGAGTAACAGGTTCCACAGCAGGGGACCGCACGTCGAGCCTTGGATGCAACCTTTCGAAGTAGGTCTGTCTACTTGTGCTCCAGCGTACCTGACTGTGACCTGTCTTTCGCTCAGGTAGCTGCACAGAAGTTGGTAGACAGACTGGTCGCATCCAGTGGCCAGGATCTGGTGTTTTATTCCGGGCCACCACGCATTGTCGAAGGCCCCCTCAATATCGAGGGAGACTACTCCGACAATGCGTTTCTGCCCGACGTGATCTCTGATGAGCTGAACAGCATCATACAAGGCGTCCTCCGTGCTGCGCAGCGGCATAAAGCCATATTGGCGCGGGCTCAGTCCTCCGCCCAACCCGAGCTGCCGGAGCAGCCTCCCGGCCATCATCTTCTCCAGGATCTTCCCCAGGACGGACAGGAGCCCAATTGGCCTGTATGACTTAGGCCGCGTGTAGTCATCTCTGCTGGGCTTAGGCAGGATTTTGACTACAGCGGCCTTCCAATCCTTAGGGAAGTAACCTAGAGAGAGGCAGGCGTTCATCAGGGCGACAAATAAATCATTTCTCGCCCTGATGGCCGCACTGCAGATGTCGGCCGTGAGGCCGTCCCCCCCGGGCGCCTTTTTGGGGTGGATGCCCTTCAAGACGCCCGAGAGCTCGTGCTGGGAGAAGGGAATAAACTCCCGCGGCTTGGCACTGGCTTCATCCTCCATGCGGGCAACTGCCTGCCTGACGCGGGCATGAGTAAAAGACTCGGACTGAAGATCGTCAGCTGGGTAGAACGTATCAGCTATGAGAGCTGTGGAACCCTCGGCATCCAGGGTGCGTCCATCCGCGCCGCTGAGGAGGGTGTCCTCCTTCCGACGAGCGGCGCATCTTAGCACCCTATAGATGCCGTCCCACACGCTCTCATGCTCCTGCTTTGTGCAGAATTCCACCCAGCTGGCGGTCTTGGCCGCCTCTATGGCAGCCTTGTAGTTCTCCTTGGCCACCAGATACTCCTCAACTACCCTATCCCTTCTGCGGCGATTCGCGTGCCGGATTCGACCCCTCATCGTAATGAGGTTGCGCTTTTTCGCCTGCAACTCAGGGCTCCACCAAATCACCCGTTTGGGCGCCTTTGGTGGAGCCAGAAGAGGGATCGAATCCTCGCACGCACCGTGAATCGCCGCAGTGTACCTTCCGATGGCCTCCTCAAGACCGCGGGGCGTCTCGATAGCCTCGATTTCGTCGACCGTCTAGGAGACTGGACGAGGTCCGAAAAAGGTCCCAGTCGGCCTTCCCGGCGTGGTAACGCCTGGTGGATCCGCTGGGTCTGGCTGGCTCCGTCTCGGGCCCCACCCCCACCTCGAACGTGATCGCCCGATGGTCCAGGGCGGAGGGGATGAGGTCCGGACGGACCCTCCAGTCGCTCACTCGATGGAAGAGCGCCGACGTGGCGAGGGTTACGTCAACTATGCTGGTGAACAGCTTGTCCCCCCGCCAGATGTAAAACGTCGGCGCCCTTCCCTCGTTGAGGACCTGAGGTCGTAGGTTATCGCTCGTATCGCAGGTATGTTCGCTCGAAGTTCACTCTTCGCTATTCCAAACGGAACTGACAGCGCGCCGCGGCGGCCGCTATATATATCCGCCGGCAAGGGTTCTAGAACATAGGTGCCTAGGTACCTACACTCTGTACACGCGGCAACGTCGCTCGAACAGTTTCATGTCAAAGAGTTTTGAACCTTATGCTAAGACTCTTATGGACATAAGCGTCTTTATTGCTTGCAGCGTTTATTGTTTACTAAAACGCAGCATGCGGCGACTATTCGATAGGCTTCTAGATGGTTCGGGATAGGACCGCGACAATATAAAATCTCACCCCTATATCCCGGAGGGGTAGGCACTGACAGACCAGGGTCTGGCACTTGCTACGATCCTAGCAGATCGTCTCTTTCGCTTCAACATCGTGAATAAAGATTTTATTATTATTATTTATTATTAGTCGTTGCACACACGCACGCGGCGCCTGTTTCGGGTCTTTTTTGTTGTTTTCTTGAAAAGAAAATATTTTAGCCATTACCTTCATGGAGCACATAGGTGGTGTGAGAATTAGTACAGGCGTTTTAATGTTGTTATCTAAATAAGGTTTATGCGAGCTTTTTATCATCGTAAAAATAATGTTTTCTCTAGGTAGCAAAAAGGTACCTAGTAAATACTAATAACAATGACATCGTTAACACTTATCTAACATGACGAGAAAAATCAAGTAGCCAGCCAACCAGACGTCAGAATGGCTGGCCACTTTATTCTTTTGATAAATTCGATACATAAAGGTAGCAAATACTTTATGATAGGTAGTAAATAGTAGCAAATGGGTAGTAAATAATACGCATGGTTTGATTTCTATATCTCATTTTGTCCAGCGGACCTGACGGTCACGCGGGTTCGAATCCAAATAAAAACTTACAGAGATCTGAGACATGAAAAACTAAAATAGGTAACAAAAGTTTTAATATCCCTCTAGGTCCATATACATATTTTTTTCTTAAAACAATGTTCTTTCGTGAAGGATGGTCTTCGCATTAGCCAGTTCTCTCTATATCAAATGTTGTGAGACGAGACGTTAGCCAGTATTTACAATTGTGTTTTGATGAGTCAATTCCCCAAGTTCCCCCGCTTCCGCTCCATCGCGTTTCAAAGCAGAATACATGAGTACTAAGTACTACTTCGACTTCGCACTCCGGAATTTTATGCAGTCGTATATCGGGGGGCACGATGTCGTATATCGGGGGCCAAGTCGAGCGCGAAGCAAACACTGCCTTACTGGAACCATTTCGCCGCATTTTCAGGCCCCTATTTGAGAACCTCTGGATAAGACCAAAACGCAGAAAATTTCGTCATCCAGTAAGCTATAATCACATACATAATCCAAAATTTCAAGTCTGTATGTAGGTCATTTAGTTCGTAAGTTAAGCGAAAGCAAAGTTTCGCATTTATGACACTAACTCACTGATGATCATCAAAATAGAAGTAGTACTTCCCATAAACTGAAATTTGGTCAGAGTTAGGGTTTCATCGCCACATAAAGGGAAAACTATAAAAACTAGGATAATCGAAGATCTGGAGTACATGGTGACCCTGATTAGAAAGCACAAGAGCCCAACCAAACTATTAGAAGAGATCACCATACCGCCTTTACAAAAAATATTTAACTTGGTGGGCCGCTTCATTTGATGTCTAAAATCGAAGGTCTGAAGGATCTAATGAAGAAACCTCAGCTGGTCTCAGCTGTTTTAGAAATATGGTAATGCCCCCTTCTACTATTTGGTACATAAAAAAATCGACTGTCATTGCAAAAATCCAGCGTAATGGGACACATATTCTAATTTAATCTAGCCTATAGCGGCCCACTGCTGGGCGAATACCTCCCCTTCTGCTTTTAATACGCATATAAATAAAATTTAAATAAATCTATGGATAAGACTTTATACTTATACTTACAAGAAGAAATAGTCGAACGATTAACTTTATTCTACTCGAACATTACACAAATTACACTAAAATATTAATTTCGCTCAAAATTTGGTCAAAAAAATATAATGCATTGGACTAAGAGTGGCAATGATACCCGCACTCGTCGCTAGATGGCGCTGACTGTATTTTAAAACGCGCTTTATTTTGTTTTTCCGATAACCTTATATGGCGAAGTGGCAACCCACCGCGTTAGTAATTAACGACATTCTTCTACTGCCCTTGATTTGGGGAGGGACGGATTGATTTATTTTATAAGAAAATCTACTAAATTAATATGCCCACGTTTCTACAAAAAGAAGTGAAATTCCACCAAAACATTCTGTAACAACTCGATGGAGCTGCTCGTTTATCTCTAAAAAATAATTAAATCCAAAGTCGTGCCTAGTCTAAGGTCCTCTATATATCCTTACTGCGATTTCTTTATTAATATACTGTTAATGTTGTGTGACTTGGCCGTTACGTAGGGCGGTTGACGTTTGTGCTTGTGCGCAGGGTGGTGGCCGAAAAGTACGCATTCTTCATGGAGTCCACGTCCATCGAGTACACCGTGCAGCGCAACTGCCTCGTGAAGCAGGTGAGTCGCCCGGCCGCTCCTCCGCCCCACCGCCCCGCCGCCCCGCCGCCCCACCGCCCTACCGCCCCGCCGCACGCCGCTCATGACTGATTGTTGCAGGTTGGGGGCTTGCTGGACAATAAGGGGTACGGCATCGCCATGAAGAAGCGTAAGTGCATGTACCACTTGGGGTTTGCTTCATAGAACTACAATCTATGGTTTAGTATTACAATTCGATGTACATTGCAAAGTCGATGTAGACACAAAAATATCAAGTAAAAAGAATAATCGGCTACGCGATGTATAATTGTCATACTGAACTATGAGATCTGTTGTATGAAACGCTAAATAAAAAAAGAATTGAAAATTATCAACTGAATTCCACCGACGTCAAAAACTTACTGCAACAACATCTGCAATAATGATTCCCGCTTTCCGGCACAGAGTCGCCGTATCGGCAAGAGATGAACCTGGCGCTGCTGAAGCTGCAGGAGGCGGGCGTGCTGCGCGAGATGAAGAACAAATGGTGGATCGAGATGCACGGCGGCGGCGCCTGCAAGGTACGTATATAGCCCGCAGCGCCGGGCGCGACGCCGGCGCAGGACTAACCCGGCCGTGTCGGCAGGCGGGCGAGGACTTCGAGAGCGAGGAGCTGCGCATCGCCAACTTCCTGGGGCTGTTCTGGGTGCTGGGCGTGGGCTGCGCGCTGGGGCTGTGCGGCTCGCTGGCGGCGCTGCTGTGGCGCGCGCGCGCCGCGCCGCCCGCCCGCTACTGGCGGCGCGTGGCGCAAGACCTGCGCTTCGTCTTCCAGTTCGAGCGCACGGAGCGGCCGCCGCGCGCGCCGCCCTCGCCCGAGCAGGAGGCCTCGCCCGAGCAGGAGGCCTCGCCCGAGCGGGAGGCCTCGCCGCCGGCGCCGGCCGCCGCGGCCTCGCCGCCGGGCAGCGGGCGCGTGACGCCGCGCCGCCGCTCCTCCATGGCGGCGGCCAGCGCGCGCCTCGCCCGCCACGCTACGCTCGACTCCGCGTCGAGGCGCGCCAGACAACCGCGCCCTTCCATAAAACACTCCTGACTTTTACCTAAGAAACCCACGTGAGAAAACCGGAGTGCTCGACGAGTGACATACCTCGGCGCTTCAATTTGCCAATCCGTCTCCTGAGAGGCCCCGCGCCATAGAGTAGAACGAAGATAGTGACCCGAGGGTTCTATTTCTCTAGACATTTGCTTATCAGTCTTTTTATTGTAACTCATGGAGATCCCTAAATGAAAATAATTTAACCCAGAGGATTGTAAGCCAGCCTTACCCGTAACCCCTTACAATAAAATTTACAATAAAAGTAAAATGTAAGATCAATCAAGAGTGAATTATGTGTAAGTGCCTATTTTGTGTGATTATTGAAATAAAACAGTAAGCATGTAACTAATAAAGTTGTTTAATTTATTTACTAATCTATGTTATGGGTTAAATACGCGAACTGAAAATATTGTTAGAGGTCCACCCTGCAAACCCGTTGCATATCTCAATTAGTACGGCTAAAGAGACGCAGATATATTTCAAAATAGCTAGTAAATGAATTGTTTCTTAAGGATAAATAAAAGGGAAATGAGACAAACGAGCTACAGTGTGCTTAGTACAAATTTAGCTCAAATTTTATCCGAATAGGTAAAACTTATACATTTGCAGCGACCGCACTAGTTGCTTAAAAACTTACAAGAAATATTTTTCAATTAGCGCTTTACGTAATGCATGTAGGTGCGTCAAGTTAGCTCGTCGGCCGCCGGGCGGTCAGGGCTGCGGCGGGGGCGGCGGCGGGGGCGCGGGCGCGGGCGGGGCGGGGTCGTCGTCGTCGCGGCCGTACAGCTCGGGGAAGCCCTTCATGCAGTCCTGCATCACGCTGAACTTGTCGTAGCACTCGCTGCCCTTGGGCTCCGCCTCGCTGCAACACACACGAACGTTCTTCACCGGCTCACTTTTGACTTATTGCCACAGCGGACGTTCACTGCCAATTTCACGGAGTAACCGCGCAATTAAATGCTAACTCTAAATGCAGTATGTGTTCACACGTGCAGGTAAGACTCTAGTCGTGAATTAGCGATATTGGCAACCGTTAAAATCTCTGCGCCGTAGCAATATTGAATGAAAGTGGATGGAACTCGGGCAGAGGATCAGTGCATTTGATTGTAAAACACCCATCTAATCATAACAAATATCACCTTGCCGTAGTTGTGAATGGGTAGTTATTTTAACGTACATTCATATTTTATAGACAGAGAACACGACAAAAAATCAGCTAAGTGCGAATCGCACTCGCGCACTGACGACGGTTCCATACAAATTTGTAGAATATTCTTTACACAATATATTCAATTAGAAATCTATATTTTTCATACCATACATGAAATTTGTCGTATATGTGTTATCGTATATGTATTAGAAATCTATATTTTTCATACCATATATGAAATTTGTCGTATATGTGTTTGTAATGCCGGCGCCACTGGAGCTTAGTTTGACATGAGAAATATGGTCATTGCATAAACCAAATACGAACTGGATACAGTAATTTTGTCTTTCTATAGTGAGGTCGAGATAGCAGATGTCAGTAAATCGATAATCAACAGGAGAGACTGAGCCAGCGCGACCTCGGCATCCATAGAAAGTATTTATGCCCCTAAAAGACTGGCGCTGAGTATGAAGTTATGCACTTAGTTATAGTAATGTTTAGTTTACTCGTTGAGCTCTTTAAGCGTGACAAGAAAACAGACACAGTTACTTTCGTATTTGTAATATTATTACAAGTATGGGTGGATCGGACTGTGTCGCCGGCTGCTTTTTAAGAGACCGAACTTGCCGACACCGGTAGGGTCTTACGTGGCTGAGAGAGCGGCGCCGCGGGAGCTCACCTGTTGTGGAAGCAGGTGAAGGCGTCGCGGAACTGCGGGCCGCAGGGGCCCGTGGCCATGCCGCCCAGGCAGGGGCAGGCCCAGTTGATGGAGCCGTCGGGCAGCAGCAGGCCGGGCGCGGGCGGCGGCGGCGGCAGCCGCGCGCTGCTGGCCGCGCGCAGCTCGCGGGCGCTCGCCAGCACCACCACGTCCTTGCCGCCCGGCCCCGCGCGCAGCGACCGCGACATGCCGCGCCGCTTCGCTCTGCAACCGACCGATTACTGAAGAGAATGTGGCCATATTTTAGTCGGACTTGACATTATGTCAATCCGCTACTTATATCAATGTTTGAATATTTCCTGTAGTATTTAACGTAAGAAACTGAAATATATTGACTTCGGAACGGTGAAAACGCTATCGGCCATATTGAAAGCATGTTTGGTTTGTGAACAAACATTTGTCAACCAGAGCCAGTGGACATTCATTATTATAGGGCTTACATCAAAGTGGTCTTCACATAAATACACCTGAATTTCAGTCCATAAAGTATTGCGGTCTCTTTTGGGAAGATTGAGCAGATTTTTTCGAATGTATATTTCACTGGGTACACGAATCCTAAACTTTCCGGGAGTCTTTATTGACATGTTTTTGCATTCTTGAACAATGCAATAATGATAATTGTTTACTCAATAAAATAATGGTTGCGTTGTTGTTACTTCACTAATCACTCACAGTAAAGTTGTTAAATGTCAAACTTTGTTTACAAGTACAATGTATGAGTTCTATATTTTATAATAATTATGTAAACTATGTTAATTAAGGACTTTGAAAAAACTAAGTTTAGAGTTTTTTTGTCCATTTTTTCTCCAAAATAATCTAGATTTGAAATGGACACCTAGTTTGAATTGTAACGTTCATTAAGCTGCAGCTTCTGCGCTACTTTAAATAATACCTGAGGGCCCTATTTAAATGTGTATTTCTATTATATTCTTTTAAATGCACTAACCGGTGCTAAGGGCAATTTTAAAAAACCTATTTAGATGCTAAAAATTCCACCCATGCGGGGACTCGAACCCGCGACCTCTGGCTAACCGTGCCAGTGCTCTCCCAACGGAGCTAATGGGCGACTTACTGGCATTAGTGAAATTTCAAACCTCTTTTCAATATTACGTACAGGCAGCAACATCTGGCTGAAGTAATTTGCATCACTTGCAGCCCCGAGTACCTTACTTTGCAGTTAGGTTTTTACATTGGAGTGATATCTCTGTACCCACATGATTGTATTATGTATTTCTATGTTTTTGAATATCCTGTCATCAAATAAATATTACTTTCTTTTTTTCAAATAGTGCCATGGATTTTCTTTTAATTTACTATAAGAATTCAATATACATATATGGCCAATTAACCCACTTATTAACAAGTAGGAAGACTCGGCTACATGATGTAAGAATTATGTTATAAACTGGGTGGGGAGTCAGTGGATGCGGGCGGCACAATTGGGAAGCTTAACTATGAGGGAGACTGCAGTGTGTGTAGATTGGCTGATGATGATCCATTATCATGATGATGATGATGTTTTAAAAAACATCATCATCAAGATGTGTTAAAAAAAGACAAAGTTTAGTATAACGAAACGCAACCCAGGTGTTTTTAAATGGCATATTTTGTTATTTGAAGTTTGTTGCTATTTGTTTTCTTTTGAAATCATGTACTATTAAAAATTCTTCTTACAATAAAAACTACCGCAATAAATTAGCCCATCTCATAAGAAAGGCTGTCACCTCACCTGCACCTCTGGCAGGGGAGGCTGTGTGTGCCACTGTCTCGCTGCTCGTACACAGCCGGGCACCGGATAAATACTTCCTAGAAAATATATTACCTCATATAACAGTCAGAGCAGCGCCAGCAGCGAGGGCGCGGCGCGGGCGCGGGCGGGAGCGGGGGCGGGGGAGGGCTGCAGCGCGAGCGCGGCGCGCAGCGCGGGCACGTGCGCGGCAGGCGCGCGCAGCAGCACGCGGCGCGGCGCGGCACGCAGCACGTCTGCTGGCAGCGCGGCGCGCGCGCGCCCGCGCGCCAGCTGCAGAGCGCGCCGCGCCAGCTCGCGGGCGGCCAGGGCCTCCTCCGCGCTGCACAAATACAAGCTTAGCGCCGCGCCGCGCGCCGCAGCCACGATACGAACGAGAACACTCACCAGTCTAGCTCCAGATACGCGTGCCGCGGCACCATATGACTTTGTTAGCAGTAGATCTCAAGCCTCGTGCTTCAAACGAATTCGCATTGAAACACAACAATTAGGACAAAGGTAGAAGAGGCTCTTGCTCTAAAAACACAAGATAATGCACGCAGACCACAGAGCATATAAACACTACCACAGAGTATATAAACCACTACAGTGAACTGTGATTGATTTGTGAACCACTTTAGAACAACTCAGTGTTGCCAACTCCAGTAAATTCGTCTCGCTAGATTTATTATCATTAAGTCGCTAGGAAGTCGCTAAAACTGATTGAACTAAAGTCGGCTCCCGGATTTCCTTCTGAGCCGCGTTTCATAAAGCTGCAATTCGTAGTTTATTGTAACAATTCGACCTACATTGCGAAGCAGAGTCCACTTGTTAATCTGTAGTGTAATGAACTTTGCAATATTATTATGTCGACTTGTCATAGTAAACCATGAATTGTAGTTTTATGAAATATGCCCCGGAGACCATTAGCAGCCAAAATTAAAGGGGAGGGGGGGGGGGGGGGTTTCACGTGAATAAGAATGTACTACCTACTTAAGAAATACGATACTTAATAATTAAAAATCATTCTTCGCCATCACTAGATAAATTAAACACTTCTTCGTCCTCATTCTCATATGGCTCAGTTGAAGTAGACGCTTGAGTAAGTAAAACATGGTGTTGGGCATATTTTGTTATCTTGTACTTAACGAAATCTTCAGGTTAAAAAGTCGTCAACTAAGTCGCTAAATTATTTTTGTCGTCAAAACTTTTTTCTTGTCGCTAAGGCTCTCGCAAAAGTCATTATTCCTAGCGACAAAGTCGCTAAATTGGCAACACTGGAACAACTTGCTTGACGAAGATCATCACAGATTAAATAGAACTTGACATTTGTGAGTTTTGTGACACTAACTAACACAGAACAAGCTAACCACAGAATAATTAAACCAAATATAAAGTTCCGAGCACAGAACAATTAAACCAATAGAAGAAACGATGGTCACGTGACAGCGTACAGGCCTAATTGTCAAAACGATGCCTTAATGCCCTGAGTAAGAGTCCAAATTAAGATGGTAATGTAACTTACAATAGTGGCAGCACTCTGAATGTTTTCAAATTTAGTCGGGTTATCGCAAGTGCAAAATCTGTGAAGACGTCGTCGGATTATTTTAGAAAATTGAAATAACTAAAATATTTTGGTGCACACAACTTACCCTGGGATATTGTACAATAAATGCACAACGAGGTGAAAAGTGCGTGGTGGCTGCAGGTCACATAAGAGACAAAGAAAACGGAGATTATAATATGAACTTCCAAATGTGAGTACCTAAAACCTATGTTTTCTCGCATAAAAGGACCAACGGATAAAATATCACTTTGTAAATAAACTTCCTAATGACTCATTAACCAAAATTACCGTAATTGTTGCTTCTCGAACCCTTCTACGCTCTAAAATTAAGAAAATAAACCAATCCATTTGTAGGTTGTCCTAGTGATGGGATGGCAAAAGCATGGTCGATGAAAATTCGCCTCAGTAGTAGTATAGTCGATACTTGTTCATCACGCCTTCTTAATACATAATCCATTGTTTCTTCTTGTTCAAGTTTTCCCAAATTGATAAATGGAAGCAAAAGCACGCAAAAACGCAGAAATAAGAAACAGGACAAAAACGACTGTAAACTGCGCTCAAGGCACTTTAGACCCGAGTGATTGGGACGAAGAAACTTATTGCGAACACGCCTGAAGGAAGATGTGGTGCCCACCTTAGACCAGTAAAAATGGAAGTAATGGTGAGAAAGTTAAACATTTGTTGCAGAATATGTACCTCTACCTTTTCATATACACTTATCACATGTTTTTACAAAACAGGATGCTCCCAGGAGTTTATTTTGTATTCGAGCATAACGAGAATAACTATGAAAACTTACAATATTTTTTTTTCCTTTGCCATACTTCTTTAGTTAAGTCTACTACATCCAAACAGTGTCCCAGGCACCACAGCATCCGAGTGGTGCCTTCATCCATTTAATTCATTTAACAGTTTATCTTTATTTAAAAATTTCTAAATCGTAATAAGTAAACAGTGTGATATGAGAATTGATAATATAAAAAAAAACAAGCCCGAACATCCCACATCACGATGTTGCTTATATTAAGACTTCTACGTGTACACAATTTGTTTTCCAAACCCCATCAGCTGTTTTATGTTTGTCCTGAATTTAAATCTCACCCAACGACAATACAAACTACCATAGACTTACCCACAAAAAACCATCTCTCCAACAGTGTAAATCATAGATAAAGAAAAGTTGAAAGGTAAAAACAAAATGTTAAATGAATGGACGTCAAAGCTGTTAGTTTCACAATTAATAAATCATGTGGTGATCACCTTATTGCAAAAAATATCTGACTATATAGATGCAAATTGTACCTTACTTCAAAGTATGTAATTAATTATCAGGATCAGTCAATAATAGACGTAGCTTGTAACCCAAATAGCTTTTATAAAGAGATCTAAAACGAAAGTGTTTAAAAGTGGAATATGTTATTATTTAAGCAGCTCTCTTTTGTAGGTACGCCTTTATTAAAAGTTTCTGTTTGTTTTCAGGTCAGTACTGAACATGGGAAGTGAGCAAAATGTCTGTTATCTGCCAATGCCACGGTCATCTTCTTCTTTCTTGATCAAATTTACTGCAGCCTGACGTAGTTGATGATCCTTATAGTCTTGCGTTCGAAAATTCCTTTGTTGATGTGGTCATCAACCCCTATACCTGTTGTCTAAAATCTGTCAATGAAATGTATTCAAATATCAGAATTCATCACTTGACACATCAAATTACTGCATCCATCGAATTACTGAATTATTACTTGCAATAATAATATAATATTTTGATAATTAAATACGACTTTTAGCGACAGATTGCGGTCGAAGATGGATTTACCTAGTCAATATTAGCAATAGTATTTTCCTTTTCAAATTTCATTGCAAGATAAACAGCTTTTTAATACAAGGACCTAACTCGATCTGTATTTAAAAATTGGAAGAAGAAACGTAACGTAAATTTGGATGTCGTTACGGATTTTATTCAGGAAGAAATCTGAGACGGAGTATTATGCTGACGTTGACGAATATAATTGTAAATTCACTATTTTGTATAAAAAAGTGTTGCTTTTTAAATTATTGGTACTTATTTTGATTAAACATGATTTAAAACTTATATACAAAGCAATTTATTATAATTATTTACATGATTTAGTCCAAGGTGTCTTCATTTTTCAACGTTTCTATCGATATCGATGGAGAGTTAGGCCTATCCCTAGTCGGTAGCGTTTGACAGTAGGGCCTGTACGCACCTTGAAATCGGTGCATTGATAAACGTAGTGCCATCTCTTTTTTTCTTATGGAAGGTTGGTTAGCGAAAGCAGGACAACATTACTGTCGAAGGTTTCTGCGAAGTTACTGCTACCCCTTGGTTCCGAGCTCAGATAAATAAAACAATAAAACGTGTTCGCAATGAATTTATTATGAAATTAATGTCAATACTAAGATAAAAGATGTATTACCAATAAAGTCGTAGTTCATCAAATGAATAAGAACTGCGTTCTTAGTATGGTGAGCGGTGGTAGCTCAGTGGGTAGAACCATGGACTGGCAAGCGAGAGCCCCAGGTTCGATCCCGAGTGCGGGCATGTACAAATGACTTTGTTTAATTTCAAAGTTACGTACCTACATTTGTGAATTTGTAGCACGCTAACGGTGAAGGAAAACATCGTGAGGAAACCCGCAGCTTGGTTGGCTCCGCACGTGATGATGGCCGTTTCCATTGCGAAGATTGCTGTTTTGTCTCTGGATCAAAATGTTGACCCATGTTTCGTTCATTGTTACAAAACTCATTCGAATATCAAATTCTATACACAGACGATTGGAATCGCTCAGGAATTGCGCACCAAACTCCCCCCCTGATGTATGAAGGAAGGGATCGCATTTCATGCCTATCGTATTACACTAACTAGACTCACCTTAGTATCATTGCTATGCTAACTTTTCCTGCGATTTCAATCGCGTGTCGTGTATGTGGCATTTTCACACAACTCGGTTTATGCGTAAATAAAAAGAAATATGTGTTAAATGCCGTGCTTCGCAAGGCACGTTAAGCCGTTTGGTGCCGGCTGTCATTGTAATGGCAGTCGTTAAGCCATGTCACAGGCCTCATGGGCGGCTTGATAACTTCTGACAGATCCGCCACTGTCTGACAACCCTCCACCAACCAGGACTTGGCCCCCGTGGTGGAGTATGGCCTAACCTTCCTGCGATGCGAAGAGACCAGTGCCCCAACAGCGGGGACATACAAGGGTTATTAGGATATCGATGTGTTAAATACTAATACACATTGTTTATTTTACTTTTAAATATTAATGAAGAGTAGCAGCTTTAAATATTAATAACGTTCCGTACCCGAAACCAACTCCTAATAAAAACCGTCCATGAGTTAGACGATACTCTTTGAGTTAGACCTTTTTTGGTCTGTGGTTAGCTAAGGTGCGGGCAGCCGGGCGCGGTTGGCCCACAGAACATTTTTTATGTTCTGTGGGTTGGCCGGCCACAGCGACCCAGGTCGGCTAGCCTGTTACATACAAATAATAGAGGAGAACACCCTTATGTCAAATATTTTTAATTAGGGAGGTAGGTATAGTACTTAACAATGGGACTTTTATTGTTCCCGTAAAAGATAATAATACTTACATTATGTACCTACCTATTTCTTGGCCAATAGAATTGAGTTGAAAAAATTATTTGTGTTCTTGGTAGGTAGGTACTTAGTATATGAAAAACCTCATTGTTGCGTGCCAACACCATATGTAAAGAGATCCAGGGATTTAGGTTTTTAGGATTTAAAATTTCATATTCTCTATTTTTCTACTTATATATTTATTTTCTTATTTCGATGCAAAATAAATTTTGCACTTTGACTTTGGCAGGGTCGCAAACCATCACATCTCAAAATATTTGTTGACGTAAGTACTCTATTGTGTATATAAGTTTATTTTTAAAGTGATCGATGACGACGACGGTTTCTAAATTAAATATATCACGCGATGTCTTGTTCCACACTAAATCTGACCGATGGGCGGTGGATGGGCAGCACGGGGTGCATGCTTCAAAATGAGGATTATGTAACACAGTGTTACATATTAGGTAGATATAGTATTAAGGTTCCTATGTCACACATGTTTCGCCTACTCGTGCCGGATATTATCATCCTCATTTTGAACATTAATTAAGTAAGTACCTACCTATAAGACGTTCTATAATCGTAAACATGTATGTTGCGCCTGGGTAGTACGATGGCACGAGTCACGCGTTTTGTGGAGCTAAAATGTCAGAATTTTTCAATTAATGTAGGTAGGTACTAGAAAGTGTACTAGAAGCGACCTTTGACATTTAAAACGCGCAACTTGCATATCTGTGGTCATACTAGCCAGGCTGGATTAAAATACACAGTCACATTTACATCACTCAGTATACAATACAAATCAGGTTGTGACACAACCGAGGGTAAACAGGCATTCCGAAGACGACAGCCAAAGACACGTATTATACAACAAGAATCAGTCCGAAAAACAAGCCAATATTGTTAAAAGCACAAGAGGACGCGGGGAAAAAAAACAAATAGTTCCATTTATTATTAACTAAAATTTTGCTTGTTACGTTAGTGTGTTTTTAAATACTTTTTCTTTTATATGTAATAAAATTGTACAAATATGCACATTATTATTAGTAAGGAAACACCTACATAAAATACTATGTCATCATCATTGTAAGCTTTTTATCCAGTACACGCCAGTTGGCGATTGCCCTCTGACAACACAACATTGTGGAATAAATCTAGTGAAAATAACATCGGATTTGTTCTACTTCCTCCAACAACATAACATAACAAAATATTGTGCGGACAGTCAAACTAATAGACTCGCCCGTACAAAAATGATTATGTCTTTGATGCAATAAGATTTTGGACACACGAATCGACTTTTTACAGTAAAATACTTACATATCTACAGCGTATATTAGTGAAATGTTTAAAAGGGACGAAGTACTTATCTATCGCTGATGTCCCGGTGAAACCAAAGTTGTCATCAATATTCCCAAAGTAAGGTAGGTAATGTGGGAATAACCAGGTTTCCTGAAGTGCGATTATATCAGCAAGTAGGTAGACAAAGTTTCTTTACATACTCAATAGAGCGAAAAACCGATTTACAGTTGAAGCTAATAAGCTTACTAGTTGACTGACTTTTATGCTTTAAAATTTCAAATACCAAAATATTCTCCATTTTCCTACTATCCTAACGATTATTTCAAAATACATATATGCAAGCCAATATTGTATTTTTGTACGTTTGATCCACATTATGTCTACTTTTACGAATATTGCATTTTGTTGCGTGTTCAAATTCTGCGTTTTAAGATAAAAATGGTTATTTAGGTAGGTACCATTTTTCATCATTGAACAACCTAGAACTATTAATTGAGTGCAATTGAAGTGTTATGGCGACATTATGATTGAAATACTCAATCATAATGTCGCCATGCTGCCAAGATTATATAATAGTAGGTATTCTGCCTGAAGTGCCTGAGTGTTGACCTATTGTTGACTGATAACTGATAAGACATTCACACGATCAGTATGTCAGTCCGTCAGTCTTACCAGAACGTCAGATCCGTCTGTAAGATCCATCAGTCTATTAGGCAATCAGTCTGCCGTCAGTTTAAGTAACCAAACCCAAACTCACAAATTATACAGCCCAAACTGATGAAATCGACTGAGACGCCAGAGTGAACGTGTTAACTCCGTCTATCGTAGTAGGACTAATAGGACGCTATGGCATTAAACACTTTTAATGTATTAAACTAACGATAACCTTATTTCTATAAGCAAACATCAATTGAGTCTGAATTTAAATGAGATAAACAACAGGACAAGAGAAAATTGGTGTATTTAAACGAGTTTAACAACCGAATAGACAAAATTGTTCTATGAGTTAAATATACGTGATGGACGAATTGGAATAGTGGTGGGTCACTTGTGTAAAACAGGTAAGAAATATCATTTACGTAAGTTATAAAACACAGAAAGCTATGAAATGAAATGTATTATTAGCGTTCCCCAATTAAAGGATTCCGTGGATTCGCCTATAGTACATTTAGCAAGTGGCAAACCCAGGTGTCTGCCTGTGCCTTCCCTCCGGGATATAGGCGCGAGTTTGTGCAGTGTATGTTTGTCATTTGCCGGTATGAGAATTCAATAACAGCTGGTGTAGTAATAGAAGTTTGCATTGAGGAGTGAATTTCTGTGCTTGAATAAGACTTTTTAGGGTTCCGTACCTCAAAAGGAAAAAACGGAACCCTTATAGGATCACTTTGTTGTCCGTCTGTCCGTCCGTCCGTCTGTCAAGACCCTTTTTCTCAGGAACGCGTGGAGGTATGAAGCTGAAATTTATATCAATTACTCAGGTCTACTGTCCCTTGAAGCTGTGAAAAAATCAAACTTCTAAGCCAACGCAATCAAAAGATACAGCCGTTTATGCCGCAAATTTTCGACACTTGCAAGGGAATCAAAACCTACAGGGTGCTTCCCGTGAACTCAGAATCTTGAAATTTGGTACGAAGCAACGTCTTATAGCATAGATAAAGGAAAAATTACGAAAACCATAAATTTTTAGTTACATCACATAATATATATTTTTTTAATAATTTTAAACTTACTACCCATTTCCTCATAAACGCGTAGAGGTATTAAATTGAAATTCATACCAAATACTCAGGTCTATAATACAGGTTTGTACGGAACCCTCGGTGCGCGAGTCTGACTCGCACTTGGCCGGTTTTTTTTTGCTTGTAACGCGACGGGTCGGGGTCCCTTTTAGCTTCCTTCGGATTCGCATGATTAATCTTCTCTTTGATGTTTTGTACGTCCGCGTTCCGGACCCGATTCCATGTTAAATTCTACACGTTACTGCGATAGCGGCTGTCGGCGGCGGCGGTGGGCCGAAGTTGGCCAAACCATCCCAGACCGGGTGTGGCCGGGTGAGGCCGGGTGAGGCCGGGTGAGGCCGGCGGCGCGGCTGGCTGGCTTATGGCTGGCGGCGGGCAGTGACGCCGCAACACGTGAGCAGGCAGGAGCAGCTGTGTATGTGCCAGGGCCGTGCGTGCGCTTATTTTACCTAGGTACAGTTGAGACCAAATCCAACTTCATATCCATGCGCTCTACCTCGTTAGGTACGTACGTTACGAATCAATTCGCAACTAAGACAAAATTTTATTGTTAGCAATATTTCGTCCTTGATGAAAAGGACGAAATAATAATGTAAAATTAAACGAGTAAATTATTAGATAAATTATAAATTATCGATTAAAAAAATATTTCCAGCACAGACGGACTTCTAATCACGGCCAACATTAAGTAGGTATAATAATAAACAGATCGCAGTAAGGAACCTTAGACTTGGCACGACTTTGTCTAGATTTCATTATACTTTTTAGAGATAAACGAGCACCTCCATCGAGACTTGGCTAGTTTTTACAGAATGTTTTTGGTGGGTAACTTCTGACAGTAAGGCCCGCCATCGCCACTGTCTTACAATCCTCCACCAACCCGGACTTGGCCGCCGTGGTGGAGTATGGCCTAACCTACCTGCGATGCAGGACGAGACCCTTGCCCCAGCATGGGGACATACAAGGGTTGATATCGTATGTTCGAAAGGACCCCTTTCCCTGTTGCCTAATAAAACTTAGATTATTGCAAACAAAAGTAGACTGCCAGTTTATAAGTTACATTACACTACCAACACAAAATGGTTCGTTCGATTAGAGCTCGCTGTATGGTGCGTGGCGGGCGGCGGCGGCGGCGGCGGCCCGGCGTGACCCGCGTGACTGCGCGCTTCAATGGCACATTACCGCCGCGCCGTGCAAGGGATACATTAAATTAGTAACTCACATTCTTTTAAAACGAATAGGACACGAAGCTTCATTTATTTTAATGCATTAGCAGTTCTCCAAATAGTATTTCTCAGATGATTTCTTATATTGCCTTGCGATGTAAGCTAGCGAGATGCCCCAGCACACAAGCAACCATTATACTATCAGCTTTACCTATATTAAAATGGTACTAAATTACTTGTCTATTCAATATCAAGTAAAAGCAGCCACAAGTAATAAATATCAAAACCTACAAGTTTAAAACTTATTTATTTTCATTTAGTAGGCACACAAAACAGATATGAGCCAGTTTATTGTCAAGATAACATTAGTTTATACGTAAGATCCTGACTAATCATGGTAATCACCATGTAGGTACACGGCATGATTACATGTACGAAACTAAACTTAGACAAGTTAATTATGTATTTTGCGTACTGTTACATAGGGCTGATTTTTCAATAGTCAGATAACTTTTATCTGAGGATTAAAAATGGCGGTTTGACAGCTTATGTATGAAAATTATGTCAAACCGCCATTTTTATTCCTCAGATAAAAGTTATCTGACTATTGAAAAATCATTGAATTTTAAGGCGCTACCCGGTGCTGCCAAGCGCCACCAATGGAATTAAAATCATAGTATTTTATCTTCGTTCACAACGCACTGTTACCAACGTTAGTTACCACCACGTAGCGCCTAGAGTAAGTCTACTTAAGTCTACCTAAGTAGAGTAAGTCTACTTAAAATTCAATGAAGGCTTGATCAAGCTGATTCAAGCCTTCTTTGAAAAAAGTGGCCTAATGAGATGCGACTGATATGAGTCGGTTATGGTATTGCTCGAGCACGCAATCCTGTAGCATCATCTAGAAGTGAAGGTCCTGAAGGAAGAACGCCTTCCAGTGTATAGTGGGATCAGAATCGAGAAACCCAGGCTCGCTAGACAAAATAGTACAAGAAATATACATTTTGAAATTAATCTATTTGTAATAATTTGTATGGTGCGTCGTGGTGGTGTCGTTTCAAGGAAGCTACTCACAGCAGAACACCAATTTGTTGTCAATACACACCGCTTCACGCTATTGACTTAAGTCTTGCCACACACTGGCGCGGTTAGATTACCCCTTATATATATGTGGACACCGACCGCAGCCGCCATCCACGCGCCTCGCCAACGCGACCGTGCTAGTGTAAGGCAGGCTTAAACGATGAACTAGTCGGTCGTGTTTTGTTAATGCGCTAAACATGTGTGTGGAACGAGCACGACCGGAGGTCGCTGTATGGGAACGCACCTTAACAGCTATGCAGAAAGGTCGAGAGTAGCTCGCAGCTCGAGTCGACGCCTCGGAGAACTGAAAAAAACTTATTATAAAAAAACACGTACTGCTAAAAAGTCTTCAACTGAATTTCAATAGCAGAAGGGCGAGCCATTTCTTCATTTCGTAAAGGTTAGTAGATTTGGCTCGTCTGGTGAGGCTGAAAATTAAACAGACTAAATATATATATATGTCACCGGAAAATAACAAGATCCGCCAGTTTATAAATTTCCTAGGAAAATTATAAACTTTCGTAGGATTGTAAACGAGAGATATATTGTATTATCTTACGCCCACATTTTCGCAAATTGATAAACTTACCAAATTCAAGCGTAAAATAATAAGTAAGCCTTAACGTTACGCCACCTGCGCTCTGATTGGTTCAATAAGTCACGTGTTCCTGCTCCATCTAGAAATATCGTTGATGAAGTGAAATTTACAACAGAGCTACGAAAGTTTTATAGTGGTCATGACCAAAATAGTAAGAAGTTGATTAAAAAAGTCGAAAATTAAAAAAGTCGTTAAAATGATGTAAGACTATAATAAAGCTAAAGCTTTGGGACGTCGCAATGTTGCAAACCGAAATTAGGTTCGAAGTTTCAGGATGGAGCGAGCGGAGCGAAGCTCCATCCTAGAACTTCGGGTGTTAGGTTTTTTTTTATATAAGAGGAAAAAAAATGGGTCCAGAAGAACAAAATCATTCATGCAGCAAGATTTTGAGGTTAGGTTTACAGAAAATAAACAATAATTTTCTCAAAAACTACGCATCTCCGGTAAGAATGGATTGCAGGTAGGTAATCGAAACTGATCAATATTTTGTTTGGCAAGTTTGATCGTACCTAAGTCTATGGACACAAGCATTGCCACTGTCGACATCAACCAATCAGAGAGCAGTGTGTTATTTGCCGTATTTTATAAAAGCGTAAAATAAAAAGCTCTTCTGTGATTGGTCGAACTGTTTAGAATCTTACGAATGGATATCCGTTAGTTTATAAATTAACCACGAGACTTCTAAGAGACTAGAAAATAAATTGTATTGTTTAACGCCCACATTTTCTAGTCTCTTAGAAGTCTCGTGGTTAATTTATAAACTAACGGATATCCATTCGTAAGATTCTAAACAGTTCGACCAATCACAGAAGATTTAAAAACCTATTTAGAGGCTAAAAATTTCACCCATGCCGGGATTCGAACCCGCAACCTCTGGCTATCCGTACCAGCGCTCTACCAATTGAGCCAATGGGCGACTCACGACATCAGTGAAATTTCAAACCTCTTTACAATATTCTCTGTATTACGTACAGGCAGCGACATCTGACTTAAGCAAATTGCATTACTTACAGCCCCGACTACCTTCTTTGCAGTTAGGTTTTAACATCGGAACGATATCCCTGTACCCACATGATTACACGATTTTTATTTTTAATGCACTAACCCGTGCTAAGGAACAAATTTAAAAACCTATTTAGAGGCTAAAAATTTCACCCATGCCGGGATTTTAGCCTCTAAATCGGTTTTTAAATTTGTTCCTTAGCACGGGTTAGTGCATTAAAAATAAAAATCGTGTAATCATGTGGGTACAGGGATATCGTTCCGATGTTAAAACCTAACTGCAAAGTAGGTAGTCGGGGCTGTAAGTAATGCAATTTGCTTAAGTCAGATGTCGCTGCCTGTACGTAATACAGAGAATATTGTAAAGAGGTTTGAAATTTCACTGATGTCGTGAGTCGCCCATTGGCTCAATTGGTAGAGCGCTGGTACGGATAGCCAGAGGTTGCGGGTTCGAATCCCGGTTTTTAAATTTGTTCCTTAGCACGGGTTAGTGCATTAAAAATAAAAATCGTGCAATCACAGAAGAGCTTTTTATATTACGCTTTTATAAAATACGTCAAATAACACACTGCTCTCTGATTGGTTGATGTCGACAGTGGCAATGCTTGTGACATCCGTGATATGTGTAATGTTATTGGGACTGTGAAATGATAAAATGTGTGGAAGAGAGACATAACAATAAAGTCATTCACTATAAAAACTAAAAACTTAAATACTCGTAAATTAATAAAAAATATTATAGAAACTAAAACCCGGTTGCATAAATAAAGTAAAGATATTAAATCAAAATACTATTTTTTAAAATGACAATCTCATGAGAACAAATTTAACTTCACATAAAATTCGGCAGTCAACCCATTACGTTTATAGTCTCGTAATGGGTTCCATTTGTCATAATTTATATGAAGTTATATATACAACAGTTTGTTAAAGAAAGCCTGTGAGATTTTAAGATTTAGCCTGTGCGAATCACGTCGCCGAAATGCTTTACTTGACACCTCATTTGTCTACCAGTTTGGCCATTGTGTGATCAAAAAAAAAAACCTGATGCATC
This sequence comes from Yponomeuta sedellus, assembly GCA_934045075.1. Classification (NCBI taxonomy): domain Eukaryota; kingdom Metazoa; phylum Arthropoda; class Insecta; order Lepidoptera; family Yponomeutidae; genus Yponomeuta; species Yponomeuta sedellus. Next base: position 20,925,045 of record OW203741.1, on the reverse strand, counting down.
AAACTAACGAGCCATTCTTGTAAATGATAAATTATTAAATATAAGAATCGGTCATGTAATAAGAATCACAAAAACGGCTCCTACGTTTTCGATGAAATTTATTATGAAGATGGTTTCAAGGGCGATTAATGGATCTAGCTAAGTTTTATTATCAAAACTTAATTATCGCTTTATTTTAGGTATAAAAAGTTGCTACGTAATATTTTTATATAAGCTCGCAAACATTAGTAACGTTATAACAACTCAGTTGGGAAGGAGTGTTTTCGAAACGAGAAATCTATTGGTGAATAACTTTATTTTTGTTAGCTGTTAAGCAGTTAAATCTGTATCACTAAGGAGAACCCAGCAACGTTAATGCAAAAGAGCCTGTTTTATATGGAACCTATAATATACAACAAATTACCTAGTACGAGGGCTGCTACTTATGTATGCGGAATAGAAAAAATAAACAAATGTATATGGCTAAATATGCTTTTATTGTTTTTCAAAGTATTCTCCACTATGATCGATGCACTTTTGCATTCGATGAAACCAATTTGTAAAACACTTTTTCCACTCTGATTGAGGTATCACCAAAACGTGCTGTTTGAACGTATCTTCACGGGTCGAAAATCGTTGACCACGTAATTTATTCTTTACATTTGGGAATAAATAGAAATAATTGGGAGCCAAATCAGGGCTGTACGGTGGATGACCCATCAATTAAATTTTTTGACCATCCAAAAATGTACTTGTTTCCTGAGATGTATGACAGCTGGCATTGTCATGGTGAAGTATGATTCTGCGTCGCTGGTTGTTGGCGTATTTCTTCAAATACTTCCGGCAAACAAATGGTCGTGTACCACTCCGAATTAACCGTTTTGCGATTCTCCAGTGGTATTGCAGCCACATGGCCATTAATACTGGTAGAAAATGCTTATGGCATTAAGTTCGCCGCATTGTACAATTTTATGGTGCAATAAAGTATTAATAATAATAATACCAAAAAAGCAGGCTTTTTGTTTTTATCGCATCTTTGTTTTTAGCTATTTTTCACGTTTTTTTTAATTTATATACAAATACAAAAAAGAGCAAGAAACAAGTACTTTACATTTTATTTTTCCGTAATCCACAAGTTCAACAACAAATCTCTGCATGACATTCATAGGTGTTTTACCAAAAAGTTAGCGTAAACATACATACATACGCGTAAAAACACAACACTCCTTTGCCTTTACAGCTGGGGAAATATACTAAACATTCGCCCTCTTCCTGCGGCCCCGGGGCCGGGCGTGCTCTGTAGTTAGTTGCCATGCCGGCCGCCAGCCGCCAGCCGCCAGCCGCGCGGCGACGGACGGCTCTGTTTGACTTGACAATAGAGAATGCTTTCATGGCGATAGCATCATTTTTGGGGTTCCATACTCTCTACTCCGGTCCGGGCATTTTGTCGGTCGGCCCTCCACACTCCAAAAGAAACGAAAACTACGAATTAGTATATATAGGATGTTTGATTGTTGTTTGTCGAATTGACTGAAAGCAGTCATTTATTACTTTCAGCTGCAAAAAAAAATCGTAGTGTCAGCGGATTGTAAAAAGAGTTTTAATTTAATTTTTAACTCATCCAAAGTATACGATTTAATAACAACATATTTTTTTCAGCAAGTAACATATTTTTCTTCAACAGATAACGATACACACAAAAATATCAAATATGGACGCTATTACAATCCCTTTTTTTATTTCGAAAAATTAAATTAATACCTTTCTTCCCTTTTTTCGGTCAATTAAATTTGGCAAGTGATGAACTCTGTATTATCATTTAATAATAACTTAAAGTTATACTATTTTTATTTTGAGTCGCCCAGTTGGAAAGAGCGCTGGCACGGATAGCCAGAGGTCGCGGGTTCGAATCCCGGCATGGGTGGAATTTTTAGCCTCTAAATAGGTTTTTAAAATTGTCCTTAGCACGGGTTAGTGCATTAAAATAAAAATAGTATAATCATGTGGGTACAGCGATATCATTCCCATGTAAAAACCTAACTGCAAAGTAGTTACTCGGGGCTGTTAGTAATGCAATCTACTTCAGCCAAATGTCGCTGCCTGTACGTAATACAGAGAATAGTGTAATAAAGAGGTTCGAAATTTCACTGATGCCGGTGAGTCGCCCATTAGCTCAGTTGGAAAGAGCGCTGGCACGGATAGCCAGAGGTCGCGGGTTCGAATCCCGGCATGGGTGGAATTTTTAGCCTCTAAATAGGTTTTTATTATTGCCCTTAGCACGGGTTAGTGCATTAAAATAAAAATAGTATAATCATGTGGGTAAAGCGATATCATTCCGATGTAAAAACCTAACTGCAAAGTAGTTACTCGGGGCTGTTAGTAATGCAATCTACTTCAGCCAGATGTCGCTGCCTGTACGTAATACAGAGAATAGTGTAATAAAGAGGTTCGAAATTTCACTGATGCCGGTGAGTCGCCCATTAGCTCAGTTGGAAAGAGCGCTGGCACGGATAGCCAGAGGTCGCGGGTTCGAATCCCGGCATGGGTGAAATTTTTAGCCTCTAAATAGGTTTTTAAAATTGTCCTTAGCACGGGTTAGTGCATTAAAAATAAAAATAGTATAATCATGTGGGTACAGTGATATCGTTCCGATGTTAAACCTAACTGCAAAGTAGGTACTCGGGGCTGTTAGTAATGCAATCTACTTCAGCCAGATGTCGCTGCCTGTACGTAATACAGAGAATAGTGTAAGAGGTTCGAAATTTCACTGATGCCGGTGAGTCGCCCATTAGCTCAGTTGGAAAGAGCGCTGGCACGGATAGCCAGAGGTCGCGGGTTCGAATCCCGGCATGGGTGGAATTTTTAACCTCTAAATATAGGTTTTTAAATTTGTTCCTTAGCACGGGTTAGTGCATTAAAAATAAAAATAGTGTAATCATGTGGGTACAGTGATATCGTTCCGATGTTAAACCTAACTGCAAAGTAGGTAGTCGGGGCTGTAAGTAATGCAATTTGCTTAAGTCAGATGTCACTGCCTGTACGTAATACAGAGAATATTGTAAAGAGGTTCGAAATTTCACTGATGCCGTGAGTCGCCCATTGGCTCAATTGGTAGAGCGCTGGTACGGATAGCCAGAGGTTGCGGGTTCGAATCCCGGCATGGGTGAAATTTTTAGCCTCTAAATAGGTTTTTAAATTTGTTCCTTAGCACGGGTTAGTGCATTAAAAATATATACACTAAGCATTGTATTTTATTTAATTAGATTTACACCAAGAATCCCGAAAATAGTGAAAACACATTTTTTTAAGTAAGACAAAAAATTGTGAACGGACCCGCGATGCGCGAATTTACTTTTTTAATTATTCATCAGGCAATCTGCCATAACAATATTCTGAAACTGTTAACTGGCGAGCTATGCTCTCATAGTACTCACGCACGAGGTCACAGTAGAAATGTATGCAATTTGGGCGATCTCTACTTTTTTAGACTTCAAAAAATGTTTAAATTAAAAACCGACTTCTTTATATAGAAATAGACACGTTTATTTGGTACCATTATAAAAAATAAAACATAATCTAGATATTTAAGAACTAGGAATTGGCATCAAATGGCCCCCGCTCAGCTTTATGCCGTGGCCGATAGCGACCACGACGCTGGTTTTCAGCGGATACCAAAACAAAACAACACAGAACAAACAAAACTAAACTAAGACACAGAACGGCATCTACCGCGAGGCCGCAATACAATTTTTTTTTTAATTAATTCTTTTTGTTTTCATAAGGTACTTTACACTAAGGCATTAAAAACGCAGAAATAATTTAAACGAATATGACCTATACATTTAAAATTCGTATATACCTAAGTATCTTTAATAACTATTGTAGTAGTAGGTATATCTTGAAGTATCACATACATTTTGGGCACCGTGTAAACATTCCCTAGTTCCAAACTAATGTTTTGACATTTCAAGTTATTGGTGGCAATCATGAAATCTTGTAGGAGGCAATTGATGATGAAAGGCAGAGAGAAGTTTTTTTCTCCACTACACTGCAGCGGCCCGAAGGCAGCGAACATTTTACATTGATATTCAACAGAATGTAAATTCTTTGCGTTGGAATGGAATACAAATTTTGGATTTGATTGACGTGTTTTAGGAATAATTTTATACACCTGGATCCTGTCGGAATAAAGAAAAGCGGTTAGGTACATTTACACCCGTGTACTCTTTCTACTGATATATTGACGCCCCGCCCCCCGGCCCCGCCGCGGCGGCGGCAGCTCCTCCACCTTTACACACATGCACGTACTTTGCTCCGCTACCTCACGGGTGACTTTGTAAATGTTTTGTTTCTCCTAATGAAGTTTTTCGGTATATTCAAGTAGTTTCTCGGGCTACCCCATTTCAAATCACGTCCCTGTTACTATACAGGTAAGTTTTTGCCTGAATGACTGTAAATAATTACGGGCGCTGTGGCTTTGTTCGGAACAGTAATGAACGCTTATTGTTTTTTAATTCATTGCGGTGGTTTGATGAACAATGTATGACTAAGCCTCATTTTACCTGTAACTAGATAGGTACTTAGTTCCACTGAACACGCCACCGCCCCTAAGATTGTCTCACATTATTATTATATATGGAGATAATTATAATTTTATACTATATCCAACATAGTTCAGAAAGCTTATTGAAAACAGTGATTAAAATAAATCTTATATTTTTTTGTGTTTGAATTTAGAACACACCAATACCTATATTCTCTACTCCCACTCAACGCTACATAAACTCCTTGCGCGAAAAATACTCGATAAAGTTACGTACAGTGTATCCGTTCTTAAATGGCAAAACGAGTAAACAAACATGGCTGACCAATAAATTGTGACATTTCATAGTGTTGCTGAAATTACTGAATGAATGACGGATTTCATTATTGAATGAATGGAATGAATGAAGTTCAAGCCATAAAATAATCTAAATAATTATGTAATATTAGTATCGCAATCCATCTGCTACACTGAACTCGACCCATATACCTACAAACTGGGACAAAAAAAAATAAAGAAAATTCCGCTAGTAAATGTTGGCGGTAATGCTATCTCCTCAATAAAGAGTTCTTAAGATCACTATGGGGAAAAGTAGAATCGAAAAACGTGTAGAACATTAAAGATGTTTGACCATTTAAAATGGGGGTTTGTGCTGTAAAAGATATTATTTTTAGTTTTTTTTACACTATTCTCTGTATCACGTACAGGCAGCGACATCTGGCTGAAGTAGATTGCATCACTTACAGCCCCGACTACCTACTTTGCAGTTAGATTCTTTTTTTACATCGTAATGATATCGCTGTACCCACATGATTATACTATTTTTATTTTTAATGCACTAACCCGTGCTAAGGACAATTTTAAAAATCTATTTAGAGGATAATAATTCCACCCATGCCGGGATTCGAACCCGCGACCTCTGGCTATCCGTGCCAGCGCTCTTTCCAACTGAGCTAATGGGCGACTTACCGGCATCAGTGAAATTTCGAACCTCTTTACACTATTCTCTGTTTTACGTACAGGCAGCGACATCTGGCTGTAGTAAAGTCTGGATGGATTTTTTAGTCTCTAAGTAGGTTTTTTTAAAATTGTCCTTAGCACGGGTTAGTGCATTAAAAAAATAAAAATAGTAGGTATAATGACTTGGAGATATTTAGAAAATCTCATCTGGCAACCGTGGCTACAGCAACGTGACAAAAACTTCTTGCTCGCTGGCTCGGCTGATCCACTGGCAGTTTTGTATACCGCTTTGAAACTGACAGAATTTCAAGCATGCTCGAAGAATCAACGGTATAACCCACAGAGTGAAATTTGAAAAAAAAATCGCCGTATTTTGGGGTGATGTAGTTGCGGTCTATACCGTTGGCTCGCAGAAAATAAAAACTGCGGTAAAGAAAACTGGTGGCTCGCTAATGAAACACCCGCTTAACATGCAAGGTTTTAGGAAAAAAATCAATCAAACTTTAATTCTTTATTCAATACCCACCGCAATACCTACTCTATTTTGTTATTTTTATCATTCCGGTGCTATGTGCACTTCTTAAATAACATAACAGCGCAATTTTGTTCATTCGTTCTTTCATTCACCTGATACAACCGCATCCCAACACTAAAAAAAATTACAAACTAATCTGTGTAGTTTTGCTAACCTGTGATCAGAAAATCAGTGTATTTAGAATTTCGGCAAAAAATCATAGTTTTAATCACAAATTCAGCCAGTTTTCGGTAAAATATGATGCCCCTGTGTCTTAACTAGTGTCTACAACTAAATGTGGTAACATACATCGAGTGATGCTTCCGGAATTCGTGTTTTGTGGTCGAGTGAGGTTTGTTTACTCGTTTTGCCATTTAAGAACGGATACACTATAGAGAGAACCATTTCAACCAACCTTTGCGGTCAAAGTGGCAGCAGTCCCTTTTTAGTCTATAAAGAGCGCTTGCCGCGTAAACAAAGTTTCGGACGTTATGAAAAATACCTTTATGTGTGATTAGATATTTCAGGAACATCTTACAAAAAATAAAAAAAAAATCCGAAGAAATTACTATTCAAGAAAAAGTTCTGCATATTTGGAGACAAACCCATACAAGAGTACAAAATATTTTTACTTCTTTACCCTGCCGTGCCATTATAATTTAACAACGGCGGCCACTATGGCGGTAATTCGTAGATTGATGAAAACACTAGTGACAAGATCACTTACCTCTATCCATTCTATACAAAATCTTTATGCGAGGAATACTCAGCAGTTAATTAGTCGACACTTTCGACAGAGTTTATATATAGCATTAGCATATTATTATTATTATTGTTATGTATGTAAGAGGAGAAGTGATCGCCGCCGTGTACGCCATGATCAAACAATAGAGGGTATCCGGTGTGGAGAGGCCTGTCCTCTACACCTAGGCAATTTTATTTTAAATCCAGCATGTAGTGCGCAGATCCGCGGCTTCTTTAATTCGATTTGCAACTGGCGCCATATCGTGCGTGTCCAAGGCAGCGTCGTCGCCGACCAAGCTATCGGGTTTCCTAAGCCCACAAGGAAGACTATCAAGTGCAAGTCTAGTAGAGTAGTTTGTAAAAAACAATTAAACTTGTTTCAGGCCCGTTAATTAAAGGCGACAAAAAATCGAGTGGTGTACACGGGCCTTGCGACAATCAGAGCGGAATGCCTGATGCCAGTCCGTCCGCCCCGCGACTCCGCGCCTCGCCCCGCCGCGGCCCGCCAGCGACACGCCGCTCCGCGGCCATGTCGGACACTTGTCGACTAGTCGACGACACACGATAAAACGAACCTAAAATGATTTTAAAATCATTGTTGTTGTGCATTAATACACAACAGCAATGCGATGAACTTAAAGCTATATGCAAATTCTATAGGCCTTCGCAGACGAGGTTCTATCCCCCGGGCACTTATTCGTCCGTCGATATAGATCGTTTATGAATTGTATCGAATAACGCACACGAAGGACTAAAAGTACCCCGTACAAAAAGTCCCTCAAGTTACCGAGGACTTTTTCCGGGGAACAAAATGACCGCACATCTTTTTACGATTCAGGGACTTTTGTAAAACCTAAGTTCTGCAAAGTAGGTACTCGGGGCTGCAAGTGATGCAAATTACTTCAGCTAGATGTTGCTGCTTGTACGTAATACAGAGAGTATTGTAAAGAGGTTCGACATTTCACTGATGCCTGTAAGTCGCTCAGCTCCATTAGCTCAGTTGGGAGAGCGCTGGCACGGTTAGCCAGAGGTCGCGGGTTCGAGGATATAGGTAGAATTTTAGCCTCTAAATAGGGTTTCAAAATTGTCCTTAGCACGGGTTAGTGCATTATAAAGAATATAATTAAAATTTGAAGTTCTTAATTTCCATCTCCGAAAGTCCTCATCAGAACCTCACTAAATTACCCTGGGACCAATTTTACGCTATCTTTTATTAAACATATGCATATTAATGGATGGGCTCACTAAGCCGTATTTGCTGCTGTCCATTGAAGAGTTCCATTCTGTTCTCTGAAAGTCTTCATCAGATTTTCACCAAATTAAAATGGGACTAATGGGGCGTCATATCTATTAAAATATATTTTTTTATCGATTATCGGTTAAGATTTGACGAAGTTATGCGAGAACATAATCAAAAAACAAAAAGTAATAATAATATATATGCGTCGAATTGACAATCTCCTCCATTTTTGAAGTCTGTTAAAACTCCATCAAATTCCGATTATGTCATAAAATTATTAAATCCCAATTTTCTAAATTTATGGAGTGCAAATGAGTTTTAATCTCAAGGTTTAGTAAAAAGTAATGTTTATCTCTACTTAAAAAAAAAACTGTTGGTATCCTAAAGAAAAAGAGGGGCACGGACGAAAATCGGGTCTCAGAAAACACTGTGGCGCCGCCGCCCGCCACCCCGGACGATCCGATTCTATGACGTCACAAGAGGAATCAAGAGAAACAGTTTAAGTTTAAACTCCTTTAACTTTGTTATTTCTTGATGGACTCATGGTAATTCAAAAAGTAGTAAGAATAAATTTAGGTGGTCCATCCACCCTAGTACCTACTTGGAAGTCTGATATTTCAATGTCTCAATGGTTAAGTAGGTATCTATCTGATTTTCTTTTTTAAATAGCCTTTAACGTCCCACTGCATCTTTTCTCAGAGAGAGAGTATGGGCTTAATAACCACGCGTGCCCGCCGCAGATTGGCAATTTCAAGCGCTGAGGTATTTGAACACCTCAGACGTTCAGGTTTCCTCACCATGTTTACCTACGCAGTTAGCGAGTGGTATGCTACTGTAACTTCACAAAATGTACTTCACATTGTCCTACCGCCGACCTAATATTATAAAAATATTTATATTATTAACCCAGACTTGGCCCCCGTGGTGGAGTATAGCCTAACCTTCCTGCGATGTAGGAAGGTTAGGCTATACTCACAGGAAGAGACCCGTGCCCCTGCAGTGGGGACATAACCGGGGTTGACAACGTAACGTATACCGGTATTATTATGTAGGTATATGCATGCCAATGTCGTGCACTATTTGTACATATTTTTTGTACACTAGGCGTCTGTAGTGAACAAGGTAGGTACCTTATAGTTTCATCTTATCCGTCGGCAATTTTTGTTAGTGCAGGGCGCCCCCCCCCCCTCCGTCGTGTGAACGGGATTCGAAGCAGAGGACAAGCACCAACGCTGTGGACAGACAAGACACCATAACAAAGGCTTCGGGAGACACCCTACAAGAATGGAAAGAGCTGGTTGCGGAAGCTGCCCCATGGTCACGTCCCTCAGCCATGAGGATACGACGAAGAAGATGAAAGCAAGTAAAAATCAGTTTTATCTGCGTAACTGCGCGTGCCCGACACGAACTTGCCCGGTTTTTATAACATTGTTTTTGAGTCACTCCCGCACGACGCAAGTTAGGTTATTATCCGATGCCAACTTAAATAGCGATCTCATTTACGTAAACTGAAGGTATGTTAATATCCGTCAATTCATAGGCGTAACTACATATTGAGAGATTCCCCGTGTAAAGAACTCAATGGTTATGTGTGCGTGTGCGTCTCAGATTCCTTCCGTGGAAACGAATAAAAACTGACTTAACGTGTAGTCGAGAACTCGAGATTAAGAAATATCTCGGAACTACAAAAGTACCAACACTGAACATGAGGCGGGTGGCCGACGTCGGCCCAACAAAACGAACGTATTTATAAAATAAGCGGAATCAGTGAGAGCCCCCGTTATCGTGCGCGCACTCTTGGCCGTCCCTGTCACACTCGCGGAGTACCAGTGCGAGCAAGCGAGACGGCACATACACCACACGGGCCCGTCGACGACGCTGTATCCCGCTCGTCCTTCCAACATCAGTCAGCGGCGTACTCAAGTTCGGTGCTTATAAAATGGCCGATGCTTAGTTTCGTGATCGCCTAGGGACGAGGCGGTATCGATATTAAAATATTATATTTTATGACGGGGTCGCAGCGGGACGGGCGGGGGGCGGGACGACTCTCGCAAGCGGCTTCGGAGGCAGCTGCCTGCGCCTGCCTGCCACCATTTAATCTGCGTTTTCTTTCACTACTTATACCTATTGTATGAGATATTTATTTCGATGTTGTTTTATTTTATTCCCGTAACAATATTTTTTTTATATTTTTACCTACCTGGAAATAAAATAGATCTTTTCTTTCTTCTGAGTGAGTGATTAGATGATTTGTATACCTGTTAATGAAACTAAAATAAACTCATGTGATGTAATGATGTTTCCCGACTTCACAACTTGATATCGAAATAATTATGGTATCGATAATATTAACTTCACGTTCGGGTTCATCAGTATGCTTTGTACTTTGACATTCAGCAATTAGAATGTAAATTCTTAACGTTGAAATAAATTGAATTGAATTGATAATATTAACCACAATTAATTAGTCCTTTTAGTTTTAATGATTTATCTGGTCTGGTTTAAATCGTCTATTTTATTTTTCAGTGTCTTTATGGTAAACTAGCTCATAGGCCTAATTTATAAAGGCCATCTATAATTTATAATATTGCATGCCCCAGAGGGTCCACAAAGATCCATATTTTTTTATTTCTTACACTCGGAAAGTAGCGTTGTTTTGATCTGATTATTGGGTGGAAAATGCTGCTTCCCTCCATAGGGAGGGAAAAACTCATACAAATTACTTCCCACCCAAGGGCCGGAATGAACTTTACAAATAGAACTACTGTCAGCTGTGAAGAGTTTTATGTAATAAATAATAGGCTTTAAAAAAAACTAACGAAATAAATGCTGCGGCCATGTGAGTTTCTAAACCACCAGTTTGAACTTAGCGCAAACTTCTTTGAGCGGAATAAGCCGCAACAATTACCTACGCGGTGAGTTCCATATTTAAAATTTAAAAAGTCGACATAAACCGGCGGGTACTAATCTGTTATATATAGTATCTGTGTCTGTGACGGAATTCAAAAAAATAGGTAATAATCGTTCATGCTAAGATTTGAATATTAAAAATGAGTTTTTTTCTTCCTCATATTCGAAATGAAAAGTAGTGTTTAACACGGGTAAAAGAATCAATTCCTACTCGGACTATAGCCTTAATACCACGGGAATTGATTCTTTCTACCCTAGTTTAACAATTTACTATAGTTATGTCATCGTAGTCATCTGTATATACTTGTGGAATGCAATAAATTATTGAGTATTGAGTAGCTCCGCGGTGTCTGGGAATAGGATATTTCCCGCAGTAAACCGTAGCCTATGTGTTATTCCAGAGTGACAGCTAACCCCATACCAAAATTGATTAAAATCGCTCCAGCCGTTTAGACGAGAAGAAGTAACAAACATACACGCTCACAAACTTTTGCCTTTAGAATAATATTTGTGTGATAAGAATGTTGGTGTGGTGGGCGGCCTTACTAACGGTCTTATTTTTGGATAATGTGAACATTATAAAGCAGTTTACGGTACAAACGCTGATGTTGTTCAGAAGGAAAGTAAAATAAATAGATAAACAAAAAGCAATCACAACCCCGTTAATTCTTAACGAATCTTTCTGAAAAATTCGTATGTTAAAGATGAAAGTGTACAAAAATATTTTATTGCAATTTGTTGGCTTTATGTTCACCTTTTTACAAATTTGCTAAATCCTCAGACACCTACTTGAAAATCAATCCTTTCGAAACTCAACACGTGTTAGTACAGTGTCTCTCTCTCTATCACTACAATGATAATTCGACAATCACTAGACTAAAAAAAGTAGCACTCTATTCAATTACTTTGTACTTAAAATGTAAAGGGTGATGTGTTGTCAACTAATTACCTGTGTTATATTTTCGTTCAATTTATCATTTTCGAACTAGAGCTCCAAATCTGCTATAGCAGAATGTAGCGAGATCGAGGACGGCATCTTATTTTTGCTAATTAGAAAGCGAGAGGACTGTTATTATGTACCTATCTAGGCGTGTACATTATAATAATGTTATTATGAACGTTACTAACACCGTTATGTTCTAGGTTCTTAAAATCCACGTATTCTTGAATTAATCCCATTCACTCTTAAGAATTATACATAACTAATCAGAAAATCTAAAGGAGGTTTAACTTACGTTTAAATATTTTTAACGAATCTTATCATTATACCGTGTGTTTTGTTATATCTAGCTCTGCTCCATCTCTACACTGCAGTTAGGTATAACAGCTGCCATTTTGTTAATAACATTAACGTAACGTTAAAACGTAAATATTAAACTAACTTCCGGACCACCCACAGAATATTTAATTTTTTTGCATTTTACGTGGTTAGGTACGCTTTATTGTACAAAAATTAAAGCTTACATAACAGCCACGTGTAGATGTACGATGGCGGATATATTTAAAAAAAAATCTTTCAGCCAGGCTAACAGAGTCTGAATAATAACCGAGCGGGAGATGGCAAATAAAGCTCAGCAAGAAAAGAATTTAAAACCTACTTATTTTACCACTTATTTTTATTTTACTTTCAATTACTAAAGTTAATGCAGAATTTATGATCCATATAGTTCAAGTCAAGTTCTGCTTTGTATGCAAACACAATCAATGGTTGACATGATTGTGTAGGTACTATATGAAATATAGGTAGATCATAGAACAAAACAAGCAGAACATTAATTCATACACGTTTTCACATTTCCGGTGAGCAATAAAGTAGGTATTCTCTACCATACACCGTTTATCTATCCGTAACCGAATTGCGATGTTGCAACAATTGAGAAATATATGAAAACAGAAGTAAAACACACACCCCCTCCTATGAAGTACCCACCTACAAGCCTACGAGTACAAAAGCGAGGAGCATAGCGGTAATGCCGAATGAAGTGATATCTAGACGCAATTGTTAACAGAAGTGCGAGAATGATAAATAAAACATCGACGCAATGACAATACTGAAAGTGTAAAATAGCAAATCCTAGGTATCTCGAAACTACGCTTCACAATCTTCTTTAAATAAAGAGGATTGTTTTGTTTTTAAAATGCTACTGTAATTAGTTTGCGATTTACTCTATTGTATTTAGTTTGCGATTTGCAATGTTTTTGAAGGAACTTTCCATTTATTAACATTTTTTATGTTTTATGGCCCAGTTAAATAAAATGATTCCATAAGTTAGGTATAGTCGCGAGTATCATAAAAATATGTAAATACTTTTATTATAAAAAAATCTAAGCAAAATAAAACTGTCGACGAAAAAAACTGAGGACAAAAGTCGTTGCAATATATTATAACCTAATGATAACGTGATCCATGAATTGCTATTTTAAAATATAACCCTGTATAGTAATAATATGTGTTGGCCTATAGCGAGTTACGCGTCTACAATGTAAGCAAGCGAGGTCGGTGGCCCCTACGTTGGCATAAGTAAATCAATAACTGATGTTGAAAAAGTTCTGTTGCCAAGTTTGGCAAGTAATTCCTAAATGATCCACATGACCGAGTGAGCGACGTGCTGCGAGGCGGCACCGCTGCTGCGTGGCACAATGTCCGCGCCAGGGAAAATAAAACTACCTGTTACAAGTTTTTTGTAAAAAGATAGTTATATTTTTGGCATTGGACTATGACACAATATAATACTATGATATGCTAAGTAAGCGTTTTATAAAGACTTTTACATGCCGAATATTTGTTAATCAGACTATTCATCAGAGGACTCTTTATATAATTTCAACAACATAACCGTTACAAATGAGAGCAGAGACGCATCCGGAGCCCGGAGGCGGCCGGGAGGGGTCTCGGCCTACGCCTAGTCGCCTAGTCGATACGATAACATCACTATTTCTAACATTATTCGTAATATTTCTCACTTTCATTTTATACTCTATAGGTACATTAGTATAATACAAATTTTGAACTTAAAATTGTCGTAATTCATCGATATGACATTTTATACAGAAAACGCAACGAATACCTGAGAGCACAATAAGTATTTAGATTAACGAACGTTCATCGGCCACCGCAGCAAGACCGCAGCTGCAGAGGTACACTAGTCGCGAGCGCGTCCGTCGCGGCGCCGACGACGCGGATCATCACCAGCCAGGTGCAGACTCTCTAGCACCCTGCTCACTAGCACGCTCACATGTAGATGGGCAGCTGCTGCAGCGCGCGCTTGTCGAAGCGCTCGCACGCCGGCAGCGGCAGGTAGGGGTGCGCGCGCGCGGCGGGGGGCGGCGCGGCGCGGCAGCAGCGGCGCCGCCGCGCCGCGCCGCTTGCCGCCTGCAGCTCGCCCGTCGGCGGCAGGTTGTTCACGAAGGGCACGCGGCGCAGGCTCTCGAGCCTCCGGAAGTGCGAAGGGTGGATCATGAGCAGCGGCTCGATCTTGACGCCCTGCGGCGGCTTGGCACAGTCGGGAAGCTCGTATTCGATACTGCAGTCTACGTGTAAAGGCACCGAGTAATCCTTTGGGGCGAGCGAGGCGGGCCGCGCGTCGCGGCGGTAGCGGTCGGCGGCGGCGGCGAAGTCGGCCTCGCCGCGGGCGTAGCCCGTCATGGCGCCAGGGCCGCACTCACGGCATGAGGCAGCTTGCGTCAGCGAGCGCCACGTGCGCGCGCCAGGCCGCCGCGGGACAGACTGCCGCGCCCCGCGCGCCTGCGCGCTCCCCCCGCGGGGCCCCGCCGCCCCGCCCCGCCCCTCGCTCAGCTGACTATCGACTATCGATAGCGCACTCGGCGCCGCCCCGCCACGTGATGGCAAACAGCTGATTGAACGCGCACCTACATTATTTCAACTACATCACAATACTAGGCTAGATCAGTAATATTTCTAATAATAATGAATCTGTTTTTTTTACCGAGTCGTCCAAATTTACTAATCAGCCCATAGCATACCTACTTTATAGCCTAATACAATGATGTAAATATTAATGGCAGCAGCAACTTCTTAATATGTGATTTTTTTACATTGGTAAGTATTTTCCACTGACTAGTAATATGGACTAGTGATATGCCAAGTGCGTGTTAGGCCGCGCGCTGTGTAGGGTTCCTTAGAAAGAGGAGTGTTATATTTAGTGTGATTCTTATCCTCTTAAGTGCATTTTATGTGCTATTCGAACTCAAAGACAACTTATTTTACTACAAATGTATAGTTTTCAGACCTTTTACTGTATTTTTAGTTTAATACGATATTGCTTGCCAAATTTTATAGTTCTATGTCAACAGGAAGGAATTTGATTAAATTTTTGATTTTAATTAGTATGATTACGTTGAGTGTCGAAATAAACTTTTTTGCGGCATTATACTGCCGTAACTTTTTTCTTACCTTAACGTAGAAGTTCGTTTGTTTCACAACTTCAAGGGATACAATTTCATTTGAACTCTACACCTCCACACGTTGCTTGCCAAACAGGCGGACGGACGGGCGGACTACAGAGTGTTCCTATAAGGGTCCGGGATCCGACATCGGTTGTTATTTGCCTCATATTGGTAGTCTACAAAGCAGTAGCAGCAGTACCTACTTACATTGTCATTCCAGGGATATAACCCGCGCAAATTAAACAGGCATCTCTCGCGAAGAAGATCACGAGAGGAGCCGAGTTAAGTAGCATGGGTTATACTATACCTACCACTGCAATGCGATTGGTTACTACACTAGCGACAGTGTGAATGCTACGACCATTACAGAACTTATATGACTATTGAACATGCATTTTAAAGAGTCACCCCCCCCCCCTCAAGAACACCTACATACGTTGCACTATAAATGGTGCTATAAGTACTATAAATCCAGAATATAAGTTAGAATACGCAATTTTACAGAGGTGGTGATTATTCCCTTGATAAAAAAATTACAGGGGGTGCGCGTGGTTAATAAGGCCACATAATTCACAAAATATAGTGATATAAAAATTTAAAATAAAAAAACAAAAACTGACTTCCTAATACTAAACACTGAAATAGTTTAAACGTATATGACCTATAATGAGTAAATTCGAAATAGGTAGATATTGTTGAAGTACATTTTGGAGTCGTAGTCGGCCCCGACCGACAAGGCGGTGCGATCACGTAATTCTTCCATTACAATTGTATGGAGTTATCTGATGTAGCCTACTCCGAACTGTCATACATATGTATGTTGAGTCGTCGAAATGCTAAACCCGATAGTATAAAGTTGCGAATACAACTTTATACAATTAGGACCGCATTTAAGTTTGGCTACCGTTTGAAAATATCTGTTTAAAATAAGATAAGAATATTCTTTATTGTACACCAGAGCACATATTATAAAACATGTAATGATACAAAGTACAATTGGCGGCCTTATTGCTTAAAGCAATTTCTTCCAGACAACCTTACGACTGAAAGTTGCTGGAGGCAATAAGAGACGACTAGTCGGTGCAAATATGAATATATTAATATACTACTTATATAAATAACAATCTACCTACATAAACAGTGACATAGGTACATAGTTATGATAAACTTACATAAATACGTAATAGTAACAATCTACACGATGAGGAAATAAATACAATATTGTGTACCTATATGGAGACATACGGGAAGACAAAATGAAAAGGACAATGCACGAATACTAAACTTGCAGGGACAGATAAAATTCCTTAACTTTGTTTTTAAAGACAGCTGAGGAAGGGGAGCGCCTTATTGATACCGGAAGATCATTCCACAGCCGAGTGGCCGTTACGGTAAACGAGTCGCTGAAGAACCTCGTCGAGTGAGTTGGAGTCTTCAGCGACATATTCAGGTCAGACCTTAATGCCCGGCTGTGGGAATCACCAAGGAAGGTAAAGCGCTCTTTAAGCGCTTCTTTTATTTTGATATAAGTGCCTCTAAAATTTATATTATTTAATTTTTATCTCATTGAGTTTAATAGTTAAAGTAAATAGTTAAGCTATCAGCAAATTTCTCGTAAATTTTTTTCTTATTTTTTTTTCTTGTAAATTACTAAGTATACATAGTATAGATGCTCTGTATTGTTTGTATTATTTTTTTGAAGTATCAAGAGATTGTCTTCATGAATTTTATATACGTATTCTACTCCTATCGCATACTAAGCTCTTATCTAGCGGTGAGGAATGGTTAGGAATTAACAAAATTTAATAAGCTAAGTAGTTTACTGTATTTAAGTGCTTGTTGTTAATTCTGTTTTTCCTCCTTTATAAAATAAAATAAAATAAGATATGAAGGAGTGGCTGGATTGAACAGTATTGAGTAGAGAAGAGAGAGAATGTGAGCATTCCTACGAAAACTCGGAGACGTGGTCATATTTGCGTAAACCAAATATGAATCTTATCGCAAAGTTTAGGAGGCGCTTAAGTTTATTAAGTTGCTCTTCGGTGACATCAAGATAGCTGGCATCAGCGTAGTCGAGGATAGGTAGCAACAAACATTGCGCAAGTGCAATTTTGGTCGCAGTTGGTAGAAAATTGCGTAACCTCCTCAGAGAGGCCGCTGAAGCGAATATTTTCCGACTCACCTCCGCTAGCTGCGGCGACCAAGTCAGACACCTATCAATAATGACCCCCAAGTTCTTGACCTTCTCACTGAAGGGAATTATGACACCGTCAAACTGCACTTTTGGAAGCTGGTCCCACTTGATCCGCGATATCATTCTAGGACTGCCAATAACAATCACTTGAGTCTTAGAGGGATTAACCCTCAAACCATGAGACCTACTCCATTCTAGGATATGATCGAGGTTTGCATTGGTATCATTAATTGCCAAAGACAGATCATCTACAGAAGATTGCGTGTAAATTTGTAAATCATCTACATATAAGTGGTAGGAAGAAGAAAGGTTTTATAAAAAAACCTACATGTATCATATTTTTTAAATTTACAGGTCATATTGATATACATTGTTTCTGCGTTTTTTGAGCCTTAGTGTTATGAAGTTGGCTTTAAAAACTGAATCCATCGTCCAAATAGAATGACTGACTGCGACGAGATCGTGAGCCGCACGAACCTGCGTAATGTGCTATTGTTGTGTGTTTACCGCCGACTGTACCCTATTTTTTAATGATGCCAATGTAAGAGGGGATCCGCTAGTTGTATACCAGTACGAGAGGGGATAATCTTGATACTAATATAAGGCAACTTTGGATTCGTTTGCCGTTTTTAAACAATTTTATTTAACCATGATTTAGAAACCTTATGGCGCAAAAATTTAAGCAACTGCCAGTCATAATTTTTTTTTGGATAGGTACCGAATATTCTACCGTTTCTTTACTGAAGTTTATACAAACAAAATGAGAACGAAAGACATTTGAAATAAAAAAAAATCTTGAGTCAAGCGTATCCGAGCGTATGATCGGAAGAGTATCAACATTCCGACTGTAACTGTAACATTCTTCGGGATGTTGATATGTATTATTTTAAATTACCCAATTAACTAAAGGTCCACTTTAAATTTCTCGCTAAGCTACCATCTTAACCATAACTTTGGTTCACTGCGTACATTCGCTGTGTAGGTATATACGTGCTCACCAGTGGCTTATGCACAGATTATAAAGTAACTAACTGTGCGCCGCGGTGTTACTCGAGGTTTATTAGGGAAAATAATTTGTATAATAACAGTAAAACATATTTTCCCGCAGTCAAACGTAAACTATGTATTAATCCAGGGTGTTAGCTAACTCCATACCAAATTTTATTAAAATCGCTCCAGCCGTTTAGACTTGAAGAAGTAACAAACATACACACTCACAACTTTCGATTTCACAATATTAAATATTAAGTGTGATGTGATGGGATTTTTTAATTTATGTAGGTTCCAAAAGTATTAAAATAAAATAATTCATTATAATTAGATATTTCGGCACTCATAGTAACTGTTAAAGAAATACCTTACAGGATGGTGATAAATGTGATAAAATATTTTGACTTTGACTTTATGTCCGTCCTCAAGTTTAGTACCAGACGTCTTAAAAATACTCAGATGGCTGATTTAGTCTGTGAGTTAATATTATACGAGGGGGGATCAAAAAATAGCGAGCGCAGTACAGTAATTTCAAAAACTCATTGATTTCAATAAATACCTAATCATTAGTTTTTTTTCTAGTTGCGCTAATGTTCTCTATTTGACTACCTATCAGTCTGGATGTTTACTATGACCAAATTACCAATTAGAGACGAAGAGAGACGACGACAATCAAATTGCCAAAAATGTACCTCTATGTGCTGATCTGGAACTAAGTACCGACAGCAAAATAAACTTCAGTATCTCCATACGTACGTATTTCGTATTTCATATTAGTTTAAATTATTTTAATCTTTTTTAGAGCCTTAGTGTTTTGAAGGCCATTTTTATTTGATTTATATATACAGGGCGTCCCACAGCTATGCCACATGGAGAGAAAGTACCTTTTATATTGTAGATGGAACATTCTACTGAAAGAAGACATTATTTTAATTTCAAAAACAATGTAAGCTGCATTCATAGATTTTTAAATAATTACACGGTTTAACCGGGAATCGAACCCGCTACACGAGAAAAAAAATACCCTGTAGCTTTATCTATCACACCGATCGGAAGGCTTTGTTAAAATTCATGGTCTCCCTTTTATTTCGGATAGTATGTTATTTAGCAAAAAATAATCCATATGATGAAGCCTTCCGATCGGTGTGATAACGCTACAGGGTAATTTTTTTCTTGTGTAGCGGATTCGATTGCCGGTTCAACCGTTTAATTATTTAAAAATCTATGAATGCAGTTTAGATTGTTTTTGAAATTAAAATAATGTCTTCTTTCAGTAAAATGTTCCGTCTACAATATTAAAGGTACTTTCCCTCCATGTGGCATAGCCGTGGGACGCCCTGTATATTCTTTATTGCTGACAGTAAATTCGAAAAAGGATAACATAAAATTTGTTCCAAAGGCGAACTTATCTCTAACAGAGATCTGTTCCAGCCAACCTAGGGTTCCATTTGCGAAATATTGTTGCGGTCCTATCGCGCACCATCTAGAATAGAGCCTTCTGGAAGCCTATCGAATAGTCGCCGCATGCTGCGTTTTAGTAACAAGGAAGCAAGCAATAATGACTCGTATGTCTACTAGCATAAGGCTCAAAACTCTATAACATGAAACTGTTCTAGAGACGTTGCCACGTGCACCGAGGATAGGTAGGTACCTACATACGGGAATGTTCGAGAACCTTGGCTGGTGGATATAAATAGCGGCCGCCGCTGAGCGCAGTCAGTGCGCCCTCCTCGGCCTCGAGGGGGGTCGCTCCCGATGTGGGTTTAGGGGTCTCTAGGACCAAAACCAGTCCCAAGGTGGTGTTTAGTGGGTAGGCGCACTTCTTGTGAGTCCCACATTGGCAGCACGGCCGGGTCCGTGCTGTTATGCATGAGCATTCACCACCTCCCTCCCCCGTGTCCTCCGGAGGGTGCCCTTTATAGGGTTAAAAAAAAAAAAAAAAAGCGCAGTCAGTTCAGTTTGGACTTGCGAAGTGTAAATTTCGAGCGAACATACCTGCGAATCGAGCGATAACCTACAATCTCAGCGATACTATTGGACTTCGATTAGACCTGCGATTTGGAATCTTCGTGTGGACTTCGTGTTGTAAAGTCCTGCAGACCAGACCCTGCATGAATAAATCCTACGAAGTTGTCATTGGATTTTTACCTCCAAATCTAGAACCCTAGCCCGTAACATTTGGAGAAGCCACTGACTCCGAGAGAGGATACTTCTGGAGTGAGGACCAGGTCAAGAGGTACTGCGGAGGCCACGCCCAATGCCCCGCCCACCAAGCCACGCCCCATGGCCCCACCCACAAAGTCACGCCCATCTGGCCACGCCCACCGAAGACATTGAACCTCCGACCCGTATGTATAATGGAGGTTTTGGATATGTCCGGCCTCATGGCAATGTCGAAGGGCATGCGAGAAGAACAGAGCAGGTAGATGCAGTGCCTGCAAGAACAACAGAGCAAGCAGATGCGGTGCCTGCAAGAAGAACAGAGAGGTCTGCGAGAAGAACAAAGAGGCCTGCGTGAAGAACAGAAGGCAGACCAACATGTGATCCTTTATGCCGTTACAAAGTTCAGCGATACGGTCGCTAAGCTATAATAATATGAAGATGTAGAGGTATTGAACGTACGGGTTACCAAATTAGAGGAGTACTTAAAATGTCTGAAAAACTGCCTCACTGGACTAGAGCAGGAAGTTCGGCGTATAAAAGCTGCTGGAGTTAAGTCGTGCGGATTTGTCGGCATAAACCAGGGGCCTAAATTGAAAGTGCCTCCGTACGATGGTACTACGTCTTGGGTCGCCTAGGTGGCCATCGTGGCCGGCTCGATGTTTCTTTGTCGGTTGCGCGCTGTTAGGCGACGCAGGCCTCCGGGGGTTCAAAATCAAATCACCAAGTACACTGTTGCAGTTTATTGATAGCACCGATACACGTTAATAATAATTTGGAAACAGAGTTACTAAAAAATGGACTACATCTTGATGCTAAGTCTAATTACTGATAAAGACTATGCATGACTGCTCTTGACTACTGTGACTGCTGTGACTGCCGCGCGATGTGCGCGGAAAAACATTTTTATTTGCTCTTTAGTGCTGACAATGACCGAATATAGATGAGGCGGGGAACCAGACATAACAGCGCGGAGCCGCCCGCAAACAGTTCAGTACACCCAATCAATATTGTTATCTGGTTGGGATTTACTTATAAATACATAACTGCCATGCATGTCACAAATGCGAACTATTCAAAGTAAGCATGCAATGTTTTATGTTTTTATGGAATATAATTAATGCATAATGAAACAACATTGATTTAATAAGCTGAAGAAGGTATAGGACTTTTGCCGAGAGTTAGGCTTCTTAAGCCCGAGACGTAGTCAGCAGTGGAGACGTGGTGGAGGGACGTCGTGTATGTAATCGATGTAATGAAATGATCCGCCTGAGCGCTAGGGTCTTCCTTCCATCCGTCCTTGCACACGCGCGGGTTCGATGTTGTGCTCTCGGCAAAAGGGTCTAGGTAGGTACTGCCATAAATAGTAATTTTATTATAAAACTTTTATAGGCGCCTTAGCCTGCCGAGTTACTATAACATTTGTGATCGTATGCACTAAACTGTGTTTAGTTAACCTACATTATGTAATGTTTATGAAAAATAAAGACCCTTTTTGAACAAACAAACAAACTTGGGTCTCCTAACGCCTAAGCAAATCCAGAGTCGCTGCTTTAAATAGGTAGACGGAGAACAGAGCCTGACAGCCCTCACCGTCGCGCTCTGAGGTTCAGCTTATCCGTTTTGGAGGCACTGCCCTCCTCAGGCAGCAAGTTCAAAGATCAGCTGGAGGCACTTGAGGCTAGATATAGTTTTTCGTGCTCAGTTGAAGTGTCATGTGGACATTTGGGCGTAAAAAGGACTTTAACAAAGAGATTTCGTGAAAGGTTTTACTGGTTACATTGTCGAGAAGATGTGCAAGATTGGTGCGGCAAGTGTGCTACCTGCGCCGCGGTGAAAGGCCCACCTACTAGAGGAAAAGAAACACGCCAACTATATTTTTGTGTCTGTTGATATAAATTAACATTTGAATAAAAATTTACATAGCACTTAATATTATTTTATTATTATCAGATAAATATTTTACTTATAACCTGCATTAATGTCTTTTACACAGGACATAAAATTTTAAATAATATAGTTATACTCTCCATATTTTGTCCTAATGGTAGGACATAAGAAAAACCTAGATTTTCTAGGGCTAGATTTTTTAAATATTTGTTTAGTTAAAAAGTAACCCCTAAAGTACTTCAATCTCGATTTCATTCATATCTGGAACAAAAATAGTCTCAGCAGTGAGGAGGTAGCGTTCTCTACCTAAAATGAATCATTCTATCCGAGCGTACGTCCCAACATTACTTCAAAACCGAATCAATATAACTAAGCAGGGTGATCGCTGTAATGGTTGATGTACTGTATGTCAGGTTAGTGACAATGCGCATTGTGAAATAGCGTTCTTGCCTTACCTGCCACACAGTTATCGTAACTTATAATGGCTCTCCGAGCCCTCACAGCCCCTATTGTCCTTTCCCCTGTGTTAAGCACTCTACTTCATACAAAAAAATCTTAAAATAAAAAAATAGCACAAAAGGACAGTAGATGAAAGAAGAATTGACGTGTGAAAAAAATATAAAATAAAACCCGATTTCAAACATTCCGGCAATAAAACGCAGATAAAATATAAACGAATATGGGCCACACACATTCTAAATTGAGAATTTCGTTAAGTGAATAGTCAACTGCAGTGCTGTCTCTTCGAATTATTTAGCAAAGAGCGTGAGAGAACGTTAATTAAGTATTTTATCATCGTTCGAGTCTTATTTGTCACAAAGACCTCAGACTGTGGTGGTCAATGGTTGTGAATCGAGAGTCTACTGCGTACATACTTGTACTACGCTGTATCTGGTGTGCCTCAGATCACATGTGGTTCCGATTTTATTTACCTACTATATTTTATTAACGGCATTGTCTCAGTAAAAACTGTAAGTGCTCCCTATTTGCAGATGATTTCAAAATCTACAAAACTGTCCATTTGAATGCACAGTTTTATAGATCGCATTACAGATGTGAGATGTATTCAGAATGATATTGAGATAATTATTACTATACAACGCACTCGTTCGAAGTCATTAATTGGAGTACCTACGCTTGTTCTGTCTGAAATCCAGTCTACATTGTGCATTCGCAACGGATAGAAAGCATACAGCGGGATTTTACGCGTATTTAGCTTTTGGTGCTCCAGAGTGCTTAGTGCGAGTTTTTTAACTACTCGATCGCGTTAACGTAAACTCATATTTCTATGGCATCGAGGAAGCGCCACCTAGCGACAACTATGGAAATTAAAATTGCTGAGTGCGAGTTTTAATGGTTTACGTTGAGAAGTGAACACGTTTACCAGCCAAAACACAAATAAACGCTAGTGCAAGTTGTGCTGTGACAGAATTTGCCAGTTCGAACGGTTAACTTACTCATACTCACTGCTCGATGCTCGATTAACGCGGTAGTAAAGTTATTCGATTGGATCTGTCAAACTCGCACTAAGCACTCAGGCATATCGCACAGTATTTCTTAATGACTCGCGATACTCATACATAGTTATACAGGGCGTCCCACGGCTATGCCACATGGAAGGAAAGTACCTTTAATATTGTAGATAGAACATTTTACTGTAAAAAGACATTATTTTAATTTTAATAACAATCTAAACTGCATTCATAGATTTTTAAATAATTACACGGTTGAACCGGGAAACGAACCCGCTACACGATAAAAAAAAATACCAAATTCAAATTCAAATTCAAATAATTTTATTTCAACGTAAAGAATTTACATTCTGTTTGCTGAATGTCAATGTACAATGTAAAGTGTAAGCCGCCGCCTTCGGGCCGTAATTGTAGTGGAGAAAAAGGCAGCGGAAAAAAAAACTCCACTCTGACCATCTTTTCTCAAATCATCTTAAAACCAAATACATCAGTTGCCATATGTAAACCTAATAAGATTTCATGATTGCCATTAACAACCCTAAATGCCAAAGCATTAGTCAAATGTCTCACAATAATAGGGGAAAACATAAGTGCTGCGGCCAGACACACGAACAGCACTCGTTCACGAGCATAACGCAGTGCTCAGCCATCATCAGTCTCAACAATTTTGGAGGGAAATAGATGACCCGAACACCACGCTACCATTCGAATGACCTTTAGCAAACTTGCAGTTAAGTTTTTGTCAGT
This sequence comes from Yponomeuta sedellus, assembly GCA_934045075.1. Taxonomy (NCBI): domain Eukaryota; kingdom Metazoa; phylum Arthropoda; class Insecta; order Lepidoptera; family Yponomeutidae; genus Yponomeuta; species Yponomeuta sedellus. The sequence goes on along the minus strand of OW203741.1, from coordinate 20,900,295 downwards.
TATATAAGGTATCATATAGTTATTAATATGCAATCACGTCGTCTGTACACACTTGTATTATAAAATATGTTATACTTAGTTATACATAACAATAAAATCGCGGTGGAATTGGTTTACTACCACGGATTAGGATCGTTTATATAGTCGTCTATTCTATAATATGCCTTTTTACATAGCGAATTTTTAATGAAAGTTTTAAATTTATTTTCAGACAAGCATAGAACACGTTCTGGAATTTTGTTGTAAAAACGAACGCAGTAACCTACAAATGATGTGCCTACCTTGGCTAATCGGGATTTAGTACAAGCAACCTTGTTTCTATTCCTTGTGTTTACGTTATGAACGTCCCTATTTAATTTAAACATTGTTATATTTTTTCGGACATACATTATATTATCGAATATATATTGGCAAGCCAGTGTAAGAATGCCTATTTCTTTAAAGCGCTCCCTTAGCGATTCTCTACTGTTTAAGTTGTAAATAGCTCTTATTGCTCTTTTTTGCAAGACAAATATGGTTTCTATATCTGCTGCCCGTCCCCATAATAACAAACCATACGACATGACACTGTGAAAATAACTAAAATAGACCAGCCTCGCCGTCGACACGTCTGTAAGTTGTCTAATTTTTCTGACTGCAAACGCTGCTGAACTCAACCGACCCGACAGTTTTCCAATATGCTGACCCCATTGCAGTTTTGAGTCTATCGTTATGCCTAAAAAAAGCGTGGACTCTACCAGCTCTAGCCTCTCACCAGATATTTTTAAACTCGTGTCAACATTTTTAACATTGGGTAGTGTGAATTTGATGCATTTTGTCTTTTTTGCATTTAGCATCAGATTGTTTATAGTGAACCAGTTTAGAATAGTAGATAAAGCATTGTTTACATCGTCTTCATTACTTATACCTCTCTTTACTTTAAAAATTAAGGAAGTATCATCTGCAAACAACACTATCTGCGAAAGCTTTTCTACTAGGTAGGGCAAATCATTTATATATACCAAAAAAAGGAACGGACCCAGTATAGAACCTTGAGGGACTCCTACTTTTACATCAGAACCCGAGGATTTAACTCTATTAATATCAACCTTTACAGTTCTGTCTGTTAAGTAAGATCGAAGAAGACTTAGTGATTTATTACTTAAACCATATCGGTGCAATTTTATGAGAAGTGTTTCGTGGTCAACGCAGTCAAACGCCTTAGAAAGGTCGCAGAAAACCCCAATGGCATCCTGCGACTCCTCCCACGCCTCAAAGATATGCTTTACTAACGCTATGCCTGCTTCCGTCGTTGAGCGGCCTTTTGTAAACCCGAACTGTTTATTATGGAAGAGCTTATTTATACTAAAATGAGTTTGCAATTGATGTAATATTACTTTCTCAAAAACTTTACTTAGCACCGGCAGTATTGCTATAGGTCTGAAATTATTTGGATCTTCACTATCACCAGATTTAAACAAGGGTACGATTTTACTTAACTTTAATAGATTAGGAAAGGTTCCCTGGTCAACACATTTATTAAAAATCAAAGCAAGGTAAGGTGCTAGAATATTGATTATAGTGGATATTAATTTAACCGATAACCCCCACAAATCTTCAGTCTTTTTTAAGTTTAACTCTTTAAATGTTTTGACAATAGTTAAGGTAGTTATATGGGAGAATTGGAAGTCAACTTTACATGGATTTGTACTTTCCAAAAGTAAGGTATCGGCTAATTGGGAGGAAGAATTTAAGCTAGCCGTTATATGCAGTGGCATGTTTTTAAAAAAAATTTGAAATATTTCTGCTATGTCCTTCTTCGAATTAACTAACTTACCTTCGATACCCTTTAGCTTTATCACATCGATCGGAAGGCTTCATCATAAGGATTATTTTATGCTAAGTAACATACTATCAGAAATATGATAGTATGCTGTATGCTGAGTAGCATACATTTTGGGCACGATATATCGATATTGTAATCCTTGTATATCCCCACTGCTGGGGCACGGGTCTCTTCCTGCATAGCAGGAAGGTTAGGCCATACTCCACTACGGGGGCCAAGTCCGGGTCGATACTGATGATAGATTGAAAATGTAAGGCAGTGGCGGGATTTTGGGCACATATAAGTAAATATATTTATGCCACACCTGACAATAAAGTGGCTTTTTCCGCACGCTGCGCGTACGGAAAAAGCCGCTTTCTGGCCAAGTGTAGACATAAAAAGATGTACACAACACGGGAGGTAATAAAGAAAGCTCTCGATCGCATATTTACGTCCCTCGCTTGCAGCTCGGGCCGCAAACTTCTGCGATCTCGGCCTTTCTTTGTATTACCACCCTAGTTGTGTAATGTACTATTACATCTACAGTACCCACATGAATTTACCTAGTTTGAAATGAAAGGTCATATTATTTTTTGGGTTGTGGTGTTTTAAAGTCAGTTTAATAATTTTATTTAAAAAAATTGTATAATGAATGTTTTTTATATTTTTTTTAACATTTACAAATATTATGAAATATTATTTTACGTCTCCACCAAATTGTTTTTTCCGAGTGCAAACAAATGCCTATTATACACCGAAATCACTTCGAGTGTGCATTTAAAGTTTGAAGAGTTCTCTATTTCTCAAGGATCCCATCATCAGATCATCACTTGTGACAATGGGACCAAACGTAAACCCGTGTACCCTTTATAACATAAAAAAGGCACTGATTTACCGCAGCAGTTGTATGTATATACTTCTATTAGTTTGGGTAAGTTGAAAATTACAAAATGCTTGTATCAATTAAGTTCGGCAGCTGTACACAAAAATGAGTCATAAAAATTGTAAAATGGATCATTTAATAAATACTGAGCAGTGAACTAGTTAAATGGGCAGTTACAAGATTGGACCTGCGATTGGAATCTACGGGTGGACTTCGGGTCGTGAAGACCTGCAGACCAGTCCCTGCGTGAATAAATCCTAAGAAGTTGTCATTGACGTTTTACATCCAAATCCAGAACCCAAGCCCGTAACAATACAATCTCCTGAAACTAGACGTAAACAGACTAAGCTTATCCATATGCACAAACTGCTACACTCACTATCAATACTGACAGCAATCAATCTCAAAACAAAATTGGTCAAACGCTTGGTTTACCAAAAAATAAATAAATAAAAGATTTTTGAACTAAAACTTTCGTAAGCACAACACATTGTAGACTTTTAGTCCGGATCTACTTACGGGTGTTGTTATATCGGAAGAGTCCGACCAGGTTTCGCTCCGATTCGCAGAGCTTAAGCTCCCGTAAGCACCCTTAGCACCCGTAAGTAGATCCGGATAAAGTCTACAAATAAAAGATTCGGACGAATTGTTAACCTTCTCTTTTTTTGAGGCCTTAAAAACATATTTAAGATATGTGGCAATTCCATAATAAATATATAGATATAACGGCCGTTTTTGGCGGAAATCGCTCGAAGTCCTAGGTTGTTGATCTTCTAGATTGTAGACTGTAGGTTCTAAAATAGTCGTCACAGTGGTTAGGATATATTTATGATGTTCACTATTTTAAACAAAACAAATTACAGAACAAGTTTTGATTTTTATTCTATTGGTGGCGCTAGTGAAGCGCCTTAAACAAATCTTAATGGAATAAATTCTACAAATTTTGTGTTATAAAATTTTATAGAAGTACTTATACAACAATGTTCACTCCGTCATAAACGTACGCTTGTGTCGCGGAGGGTAAGCAAATATAACGAATAACTATTTACATGAAATTTTCAGATATTGTGGATCCGGTATTCTGGACTTTAGTTCGGGTCGCTGTATGTCGGACGCCCCACCCGAGTCCGGCCCGGGCGGGTGACGCTGACACGACGCGCGGCACTCGGTGACGGTGATGACGTGCGGGGCGCGGGGTTGTGAACCGACCACGTCCTATTGTATGATAACTTCGATTTAATTTCCTTTGTGTACCTATGTAGCGCAGCAAACAATGCGATGCAAGCTCCGTCTAGATTATATTTAACCTGAACCTGCCTACCGACCGTATTTTTATGCGTGTGAATGTATTTTAGGTGTGCTGAACATACAGGGTGTTAAAATAACGCCCGAAAGTTACATATCGATATCAATCCTTGTATGTCCCCACTGTTGAGGCACGGGTCTCTTCCTGCATCGCAGGAAGGTTAGACCATACTCCACCACGGGGGCCAAGTCCGGGTTGGTGGACGGTTACACATACACATACTGAACATAAAAACAAACTAAGGACTTATGTAGGTAAGGTGACAACTAAAGTAACCGTACATAATGTGGTGACCTAGAAAAACCTTGGGGTATTCACGGCCCACCGGCTGATGTCCACAGTCGCTTATGATGCTGGTCCCGAATTAGGATACCTACCCTGTGCTGTGGAAAGTGCGCACATGTACACCACAAAGTACTTAGGTACCTTAATCAAATAAAGGCCTCGAGTAGGTTACTATAATCGAGGCCTTTATTTGATTTATGTTCAACTAGATACATCTAAGTAGGTACTTACGTCGCTCGAATCACGTTGAAGTGAATTGCTGCACATTAAATTAGTGGCGTGCGGATATCAGCGGCACGCACGGCGCAGTGCACGGTAAGCGCAAACCAATGAGAGTACCTACATGGTGACCTCCGCTGATACAAACAAGTACCTACTTTCTCTAGTAGTAGGTACATTGATATTCTGGCAAAAAGCAGAGCGGCCTACTGAAAAAGATTATAAATTTATAACAATCGGGTCACTAACGAAAACGTTCGAGTTTGTGACTCTTGAAGGTTAACAGCTCATTGACCTACCTAACAATATACTTACTTAAAGGGGTCTTAAGCAATTCTTCATGGGGGTTGGCTCCTGTTTTTCGCACGGCTTGTAACCAAAAGAAGCCAATCTCTATACAAATTACTATACAAAGTAAAAATTGGCGGACAGGCGGACCGGACTTGACGAAACTATAAAGTGGTCCTTGTTGACTGCGAAACTCTCAGAACACTTGAGAGCCATACATAACTTTGAATTTGAACTCTTTGAAACTTAAACCAGATAAGTAGCAGTTTTTCTCTAAATGTGCGTTGCAACACTTGACCGTAGTTCACAAAGCAACTAATAGTACTTAAGTTGTCACTTATTTTCTCCAGTTCTCCAGACGGCAAATATAGGCGAAAAAGGCTGAAAAACCCGCTGGACGGGGCATTCACTGAGGCTCACACATAGCGTCTTCTTTTGTGCAGCTCCCTAGGCCTGTCGATAAAATGCCATTCGGTGTGTTTTTGTCACTCAGTCCCCAACACACAAAGCCACACTGAATGTGTTAGGCCATCTGATGTAATGTGAGGAAAAGGAAGTCGCAGTTAAAAAAAGATTGGGAACCCCTGAATTAAACTGTGTCGTGTTATGTCCATCGCGTAATTGAGATCGCGAATAGCGCAAATTGTCGTGGCATTAGCGGAAAGTGGATATAAGGTTACCGCGGGCGGCGGCGCCGTCGCCATGTCCCCGCGCCTGCTCGCCGCCGCGCTGCTGCTCGCCGCCGCCGCCGCCGCGCCCGCTCCCGTGCGTACCGCTCCCCTAACATCTCTACGAACTTGCTACAGAGGCTCTATTGACTAGCAACATGGACTCAATGCTTTATCGATTAACCTTAGTTAGTCGGCGTAAGTGATTTAGCGAGAGTCGATACATTCCGCTAGAAAGCTATGCCGTTCTTGTGTCCACCCCACCTGAACTGAAACCCTGTAGCAAGTTCGTACTCGATGTAGATAATAAATAACATTCATGCTGACCCAGGAAAAGTCCAGTTCAATCCATATTGAGCAACACAGGGTGAATCCTCTCTTGCACACTTGCACAGAGGAAGGTGCATCCACAGGCTTGATCAGCCTACACTTGACCACTCTACAGTGGGTCCCGTAGAAATGTCACCAAGGTGCTATGAAATTTTATTTGTCATTGAAATCACTTAGTTTTTTCATGATGAACAATTCCTAGACTTAGGTACCCATAAAATGTGACGCCTTTAATGTAGGTAGGTAGAGTAGCTTGTCATTTACTACTCAATTATTTGTTACGTGACTCACAAGTCTTGCATTATCTATATCGATATCATATCAACCCTTGTATGTCCTCACTGCTGGGGCACGGGCCTCTTCCTGCATCGCAGGAAGGTTAGGCCTTACTCCACCACGGGGGCCAAGTCCGGGTTGGTGGAGGATTGCGAGGCTGCGGCGGGCCTTACTGTCAGAAGTTACCAAGCCGCCCATAAGGCCTCTGACATGGCTTAACGACTGCCATTACATGACAGCCGGGACCAACGGCTTAGCGTGCCTCGAAAAGCACGGAAGCGCTCGGGACAAATGCCACTAGTGGTAGTCACAGGACTGTCACCCATCCAGCACCTAACCGCGCCTTCAGTTGCTTAACTCAAGTGATTAATGCCAATCACTCGGTTCGACTAGGCCTCGAGCGCTTCCAAGTCTTGGATTAAATTTTAAACGTTTCTCTGCCTGTTTGATATTTACGATGATGATAAGAAAAGGATAACAGTTAGGTCGATGTCGACTTCCGCACTAATCCTAGGCTATGTGGGTGATCGAGGTGTTGTGTAACGATCTGGCGCCAGTAAATGACAATGAGAGCACTGTTGGAGCAGTTGTCGCACCACGCGGGCGCAGAGGGCGCGGGCTCGCTGGCGGCGCGCGCCGAGGCGGCCAGCACGCGGCACGCGGCGCTCGCCGACGCCGCCAGCACGCGGCACGCGACGCACGCCGACGCGGCAGAGCGGCTGCCGCTGCCGTCTCCGCAGGAGCTGCAAGCTATTCGCAAGGTGGCTCAAATCCTCATCATGCTGGGCGAACAGGTATCGTACGCGTATGCGTGTGAATCGCCTTGTGTGCGTCTCAACTGGTCATGGCGTAAATACTTATAGGTATACCAAGTTTTTGTAAAAAAATGTCAAAGTCGATTACCAAAACCGTGAATTTCTCAAAGCAGTGGTTTCCAAGATTGAAACCCACGTGGTCGCGTCCCCCAAACGTAGAGAATTGCGCAGCCACATTTCAGAAGTCGTGAGAAATACTTAAAACATCCGCAGACGAAACGGCGAAAAACACATAAACGTCGATATCTCGCTGAAAAGCGTCGCTGAGGTCTGAAATATCTTGTAAAACCTAGATCCCGCCTTTGTCAAAGATTACACTAACGAGTCCCTATAAGTTTATATTAGAAGTACGGAACCCCAAATTAAAGGATTCGGACGTACCTACTATTTACGTAGTTTTTAGATAACCTAACTTATCGTCGTTTAATGTACATACTTTGTCATGCGATCCATATTCTGAGGAAAAGTGCGCCATAGAAGGCCATCACAGCGTAACGCACACATTAACTGTCTCAAGATTTAGTCCTATCATAGGTTCGGTAAGAATAAGGAACATCGCCAGCTTCCTATTTATATGTATGTTAAACGGATCTATTCGCAATTAATATTACGAAAAATTTAATTATCTTAATTCCCGACAAAATATGACGTGTGGGCCGCGCGCTGCGCCGGGTGAGACGCTAACTGCAATATTTACAGTGACGGTACTCGATTCTACCCGTAACCACGGCAACTGCAACGTTGCTGACATAAAATTCTTGCTTAAACTTCGGAAACTACGGTAATTAATTACGTTTTACCTCATTAAAATTTCGATTTAGACCCGTTTAATATATGTATGAGGATCAAGAGTAATTAAGAAACACTGTCGCCAGCTTCCTTTGGTAAAGGGTATGCTAGGAGGCCCCCCTGAAAAAGTGTGTTTGCTGCAGGTGATTCCCGCCATCCTGGGCGAGCAGCAGCAGGCAGAGTGCGAGCCCGCGCCCTCCCCGCCCGTGGCCCCACCCGTCGCCCCGCCCGTCGCTCCGCTTGCCGCTACGCCTGACAACACGTCTACTTAGTAACTTTGTGCATATAATGTAGCTTGCGACTTTCGTTGTACAATAAACAAGGTTATGGTTGATTTTGGTTTAATTTAACATGTATTAGCCATTTCGTTGAATTTCGATAGCAATGATCCGAATACGTTATATCAAGTATTGTTTTCAACCATTTCAAATTTGAACATGTGTTTAAAGTTAAAAAATTTACAAAGTTAAAAAGCGGGTTTTCAGAATGGGCAACGCAGGTAAGGCTTTATGAATTGTATGAAGAAAAACAATTCAATCACGATCCGACGTTCAAAGAGTACGTAAAAAAATATTCAAAAACTTTTAGACAAACTTGTTTAACAGCCAAATCGATCAGTATAAGTAAAAATATTATGGCGTCTACTAATAAAATAAAAACAGTGTGGCAAGTAATTAACAAAGAAACAGGTAAAACGAGACCTAAGGACCAGGGATATGCGTTGAAGATCGAATGTAAGTTAGTTAATTCGAAGAAGGACATAGCAGAAATATTTCAAACTTTTTTTAAAAACATGCCACTGCATATAACGGCTAGCTTAAATTCTTCCTCCCAATTAGCCGAAACCTTACTTTTGGAAAGTATAAATCCATGCAAAGTTGTTTTCCAATTCTCCCATATAACTACCTTAACTATTGTCAAAACATTTAAAGAGTTCAACTTAAAAAAAACTGAAGTTTTGTGGGGGTTATCGGTTAAACTAATATCCACTGTAATCAATATTCTAGCACCTTACCTTGCTTTGATTTTTAATAAATGTGTTGACCAGGGAACCTTTCCTAATCTATTAAAGTTAAGTAAAATCGTACCCTTGTTTAAATCTGGCGAAAGTGAAGATCCAAATAATTTCAGACCTATAGCAATAGGTACTGCCGGTGCTAAGTAAAGTTTTTGAGAAAGTAATATTACATCAATTGCAAACTCATTTTAGTATAAATAAGCTTTTCCATAAGAAACAGTTCGGGTTTACAAAAGGCCGCTCAACGACGGATGCAGGCAAAGCGTTAGTAAAGCATATCTTTGAGGCGTGGGAGGAGTCGCAGGATGCCATTGGGGTTTCCTGTGACCTGTCTAAGGCGTTTGACTGCGTTGACCACGAAACACTTCTCATAAAATTGCACCGATATGGTTTAAGTAATAAATCACTAAGTCTTTTTCGATCTTACTTAAAAGACAGAACTGTAAAGGTTGATATTAATAGAGTTAAATCCTCAGGTTCTGATGTAAAAGTAGGAGTCCCTCAAGGTTCTATACTGGGTCCGTTCCTTTTTTTGCTATACATAAATGATTTTCCCTACCTAGTAGAAAACCTTCGCAGATAGTGTTGTTTGCAGATGATACTTCCTTAATTTTTGAAGTAAAGAGAGGTATAAGTAATGTAGACGATGTAAACAATGCTTTATCTACAATTCTAAACTGGTTCACTATAAATAAAACTGGTATTTTTTAATTTTTTCAATTTAACTTTAAATGTAATTTATTTACTTATTTATTATTATATATCACAATTGTAATTTTATTTTGTTTCTTGTATTGTTAATTAATTTTAATTTAAAAAAAAAAATATGGATGTAATGTCTGAAATAAATTTATTGAATTGAATTGAATTGAATAAATAATCTGATGCTAAATGCAAAAAAGACAAAATGCATCAAATTCTTACTACCCAATGTTAAAAATGTTGACACGAGTTTAAAAATATCTGGTGAAAGGCTAGAGCTGGTTGAGTCCACGCTTTTTTTAGGCATAAAGATAGACTCAAAACTGCAATGGGGTCAGCATATTGGAAAACTGTCGGGTCGGTTGAGTTCAGCAGCATTTGCAGTCAGAAAAATTAGACAACTTACAGACGTGTCGACGGCTAGGCTGGTCTATTTTAGTTATTTTCACAGTGTCATGTCGTATGGTTTGTTATTATGGGGACGGGCAGCAGATATAGAAACCATATTTGTCTTGCAAAAAAGAGCAATAAGAGCTATTTACAACTTAAACAGTAGAGAATCGCTAAGGGAGCGTTTTAAAGAAATAGGCATTCTTACACTGGCTTGCCAATATATATTCGATAATATAATGTATGTCCGAAAAAATATAACTATGTTTAAATTAAACAGGGACGTTCATAACGTAAACACAAGGAATAGAAACAAGTTTGCTTGTACTAAATCCCGATTAGCCAAGGTACGCACATCATTTGTAGGTTACTGCGTTCGTTTTTACAACAAAATTACAAAACTTGTTCTATCCTTGTCTGAAAATAAATTTAAAACTTTCATTGAAAATTCGCTATGTAAAAAGGCATATTATAGAATAGACGACTATATAAACGATCCTAGTCCGTGGTAGTAAACCAATTCCACCGCGATTTTATTGTTAAGTATAACATATTTTATCATACAAGTGTGTACAGACGACGTGATTGCATATTAATAACTATATGATACATTATATAACTGTCGAAAACTTAACTGCAAGTTGCGCGTGGTGTTCGGGTCATCTATCTCCCTCCAAAATGGTTGAGACTGGTGATGGCATGAGCACTGCGTTATGCTCGTGAACAAGTGCTGTTCGTGTGTCTGGCCGCAGCACTTATGTTTTCCCCTATTATTGTGAGACATTTGACTAATGCTTTGGCATTTAGGGTTGTTATAGGCAATCATTAAATCTTATTTGGTTTACATAATGGCAACTGATGTACCTATTTGGTTTTAAGAAGATTTGAGAAAAGATGGTCAGAGTGGAGTTTTTTTTTTTCTCCACTACAATACGGCCCGAAGGCGGCGGCTTACATTTTACATTGTACTTTGACATTCAGCAAACAGAATGTATATTCTTTACGTTGAAATAAAATGATTTGAATTTGAATTTAGCCATCCAACATATACCTACTTAGCAGCAGAGACCTCAACATGCGCCTGTTAATAAGTGATCGTTGTTTGAAGATTTAATGAATTAACGGAGTTCAAAAGGATGGTTAAGGGTTGGACCTCATCTGGCAGCACGGAATCGCCTTTTTCCGTCGCCCTTTCTCTTTCTGTCGCTTAGAACTGCCATTTGCTAGACCGAGACAGAAAGCATAATAGCATAGCACGCGGCGGAATTCTCGAGGCGATCGGCATCACGGACAAAATGCAATGGTCGGCAGGGAGACTCCGGAACGCTGAAGCGCGTGATAGCATGCTAACGCATCAACGCATCCTACGCATCATCGTAGGATGCGCATCAACGTAACCCTAAGAACGCGGCAGTATGCCACCCTATGCTGCAGCATGCTCACGCGTGCGATCGCCTTTTTTGTCTGCGGAATGCGACAGCGCGCGTTCGCATGCGGCGGCATACTGCAGCACGTGGTAGCACAGGCGGAACAAAGGCGATTCCGTGCTGCTAGATGAGGTCCAACCCTAAGTAACCAAATACACAATATACTATCCATGATTTCATGTCATCCCACTTATTTTCTGAAATGAAACAGAAACAATCAAATAAATAATATTCAGGAAGCAATGGGAGAGGGAGAAAATCGCGACATGCAGTGATTATTATAAAAGAGGATTTTTATTAACGGGACCACAAGACATTGTTTATCCCACGAGAAAACACCCATCGGAAGGGAGCGCTGGTCTCAAAAGCACGCAACCTTGCGTCGGTAAGTAATTTATTTACAATAGCGAGGGGAGTTGAGTTGCAGCTACTGACGTTAAGGGTTGAACTTAGTAAGACACTAATTTTAATATCAAGGAAATCATTTTTTGATTTGTCATACCACTTATTTGTAGGCTAAGTCTGTAAATCATTAATTCAGAAGAAAATGAATAAAGTATATAATTTATAATTAGTAATCGATTATTTTGGTACTTATGTCTTAATTGTACCTACATGATTCCTCGTGGACAGCGCAGCGACCAAAGATTTTATCGCGCATTTTTCTTTAGGTACCTACCTACTAAAATAAAACAAGGTGGCCCTAGTTGTTACGACGATAAAAGCGTTTGTCGTGTAACGCAAAATTGGCAACAATTTATTCTAGACCATGGACGAAATGAAACAAAAAATCAGAAAAAATATTTTCTTGTTTAATTAACGTTGTCAAGAAGCTCTCGATGTGTGCATTCAGTAGCGCGTGGGGTGCGGGCGCGGGCGCGGGCGCGGGGGGCGGCGCAGGTGGCGCGCGCGCCGCCAGCAGCGCAGCGTGCCGCAGAACAGCAGCTCCAGCAGCAGCGGCAGCGCGCCGCACAGCGCCGCCGCCGCGCCGCCCGCCGCCGCTGCGCCCGCCACCCACAAACAACAACAATGCCGCGTACCGTGCTGCGGTAACTACCTATCACTCACATCACAGAGGATACGATGAGCTTGCCTAACACGCGGTTCTATGAAACGACACTCTGCTTGAGTTTTAGGTAGTCATCACGTAAACTCTGGATATATGGAATAAAGTATAAGGATTGCTATGAAGGTGATTCGAGGAAAAAAAAATCATTACTTGTTTTATACTAAGTTTTTATATAAAAATGAGATGAAAGAAGTTATGATTTTTTTTATTTATTAGTGGCGCTAGTTAACGACCCGAAGCGCCTTAAGGATCAAAATTTAAACAAGATTTTTCTCCGTAGCGATCCAGCTCTTGAAGTGGATACGTTACCTGTTTAAATGGTAGCGTTCCGCACTACTCTAAATAAAAACATTTTTAATTTGACTTATTAAGTTATTTATTACCCAAACACGCAAAAATCTTGGGCAAGACGCTGTGCTACAGCATCGCATCGCATAGCATACTTAATAATCAGATTTAAATCTGACTTCTCCAACGATTAGCGACTTCTCCAGTGTGTAGAGCTCACTGCACTCCATGGTCATGCCCCTACCGCCTGCTCGATTCGACCTGTACGGCTAGACTCACCCGCATTTAGTTGAGCGTGAATCAGTGTTAAGAGCTGCACTCACCGGCGTGTTCGTACCAGTGCTGCGCGAGCTCCAGCTCGTAGAGGCGCTGCGCCTCCGTGCTGTAGAACAGCCGCAGCACCGACGCGTTCACCACCGGCACGCCGCGCCTAACACACACACACAACACACACAGACCTAACTCGAGACACAGACCATATGACATAGGTGCGTCAGCGTGGCCCGTGCCCTCTCTACTATTTACTGCGAAGACAAAGTGGGAAGGTCCATCGATTGAAAGCGCATGATGTAGACACAAACCGTTTCAGTCTGGGCGAATATAACTATGAACAATTAATGCATGAAACTGCTAAAAAAAATCCCATCACGATTGGCGTTGCTAGTCCGCCTCGAATGTCAGAAACTGTACCGATTTGTGAAGAGAAATCAATGGCCTTTCTTAATGTTGGAGTGGCAAGTGGAACCTCAACGTGGGGCGCGAAGCAGCTTGAAACAATTATTCGATACGAGCTATTTAGCATTTCTTGGAGCTGGAAACTGAGTGCTTAGTTACATGGTACAGTCTATATTTAAAGTCTACCAAGATCTATATTTAAATAAGTAGATACGTTACGAGTAGTAATTGCGGAAGATGCGGGCGCCATCGTAATACTTGGTGACGTACGTCGTCGCGCTGTACCTGCGGACACACCGAGTTAAGTAGTGTGTCGAGCGGCGCTGCGGCCGGCGCGAGGCGGGCGCACTGACCGGACGCGCGAGCAGTCGGGCACGCAGTGCGAGCAGTCCAGCGAGTCCGTCACCTCCTCGCGCAGCGCGGCGGCGGTCGAGCCCGGCTGCGGGCCCGGGTAATAGCGCAGCAGCTTCTCTGTGGACACACGCGCACGTCAGCGGCCGGCCGGCCAGCGGGGGGAGGACAGGGGTCGCGGCACGCACCGCGGTACTTGTTGAGGCAGGCCAGCTGGTTGAGCGTGCACACGAAGTCGCCGCGCGCCGGCAGCAGCTGGTAGGGCACGCAGCCGCACAGCTGGCGCAGCGCGGCGCGGCGGCAGTGCGTCAGGCACCACACGTAGCCGTCGCCGTCTGCGCGGTAGCGGCAGCCGCGCTGCGGGCACGGGCGCGGTCAGTGTGCGCCGGCGCGGGCGGCGGGCGGCGGGGGGCAGCCGACGCTCACCTCTCGCTCGCTGAGGCGGCGCAGCGCGGCGGCGGGCGCGCGCAGCTCCCGCGCCGCCAGCACGACGTGCGTGGACTCGTTGGGGCGCGCGGGCAGCGCCAGCGCGCCGCCCTCCAGCAGCGGGTACTGCCCGCCCTCGAACAGCAGCAGCTCGGTGCCCACCGCCATCTTGCGCAGGTAGGCGTGGTTGTCGCGGTCGCGCTTCACCACCACGAACAGCCCCCGGTCGGGGCCCACGGCGTTGAGCACGCGCGGCGGAGAGGCGCGGTCCTCGGGCCTGCGGGCGGACGGCGCGAGGTGAGCGCGGTGGGCCGCGTGCGGTCGGGCGACGTCGGCGGCCGCACGCACGTGTAGCGGCCGTTGAACACGCAGCAGAAGCCGAGCGGCGTGGGGCGCGAGGCGAACAGGGCGTCGCACGGCTCGCGGCGACCGCGCCAGCCGCACGCTACCATCTGTGCGTTGCAGTCGCGAGTCAGCTGCGCAAAACGGCCGCATCTTAGTTTGAGCTGGAAGACTGAAAGGTGAGACGCGGGAGCGGGCGAGGCACCTGCATGACGATCTGCGTGACGTTGCCGCCGCGCTGCGGGTCGGCGCGGCGCAGGAAGTCTGTGAACTCGAGGTCGACGGGCGGGCGCCCGTAGTTGACGAGCGCGCCGAAGTGCAGCAGCCGCGCGTACACGGCGCGCGCCGAGTAGTTGTAGCCGAGCCGCGCGCCGCGCGCCGCGCTGCCGGTCAGATTAACAGACAATCGAACTTCGTACGGGCCAGACAGGGGATTCGGTACGCTCCATACCATATCCGTTCGTCTGGATAGTTGTCTGCCGAACACAATCATATCACACTAATATTATAAAGGCGAAAGTTGTGAGTATGCATGTTTGTTACTTCTTCACGTCTAAACGGCTGGAGCGTTTTTAATAAAATTATTTAACACTATTTCGTGCTCGCTCGGACCGATGCATATGGTACCTACACCAACTCCCCGGTCCGGCCCGTACCATGTTCAATCGTCTATTAAAACTATTCTCAAATCGTTAATACTCATTTCTATGTTCGTACGTAACTCTAACTACAGAGATTAAATAGGATATTTTCTCAATGTTTAGGCAAAATGTTATGCAGTTACAGGACTGCCAGCATCTCTAGGTAAAGAGTCGAATTTCATACTTCCTTCTTCTTTTATGTAAATGCTGCTTTCTAAGCACTCGTTAAACCACAGGTTCAAGGAGACGTCAAACTGTTTGTGATATACAGCAGCAGGTACAGTAAATTTTTATATAGGTATCGCCTAAAATAAGTCTTGTAACAAGACTTATTTTAGGTCTGTCTAAGTCTGTCTGTCTTGTTAGACAGACCGACTCTCAGACGGAAAAACCAATAATTATCCTATTATGTAAGGGTTTAATATTTTCGTTTTGTGGTGGGTTACTTAACGGAGGTTTCTGGTAGGTCAGGGCCGAGTTTTATAAAATTACAATTTATAGTTTCTTATGATAATTCGAGGTAGGGGAAGATCGGGTAGTGGGAGTCAGCGGGTAGTGGTAGTCACCACCATATCTCCAAAAGTAATACTAATAAAAACGCGGCAACAGTCGTCCCCGCCTCGCTTTGTCCCCTCGTAGTCGCCGCGAGCGCGTGGCGCGTGTGCGGCGTCGGCCAAGCTATGAGAGGTATGTTTTGTTTTTGCGGCTCGCTGATGTAAATTTTGACGGACGCAAAATAAACAGTAAGTATTGTAGTTATTGATTTACTTGTCTGTTACTTTCTTTTTAACCCTTTGCTTGTACATTCAGTGTAATGATTTCGTACCTAAACTCCAGTGTTCCTAATATATATTGTGTGTTTTTTCTTCTTCATTAAATACTTGCTGCTAATTAATGAGAATCGGGTGACCCCCATTGCCCGCTTGTACGGTAACTAAGGGCAAGGGAAAAGGAAAGAAGGCGATAGTGCCAAGGAAGGGGGACTGAAAGAGTAAAGAGGAAGGTTCTTCAGGAATCAAATGATTCTACCTCTGTATCGGACGTGGTAACTGATAATTTGTGTCAAGATGATGAACTAGATGATGCTAATGATGCAGGATATTTGTGTCTACTGTGTAACGAATTCGGCAGAAATAATGAGGTTTGGTACAGGTGTACCTCATGTGATTTATGGGCTCACGCAGATTGTACTGGGTGGGAATCTGCCAAAGGTTGTTTGTGATTTGTGCTAGATTTTTGAATGACCCTCATTGCCCACGAGGTGATCTCAATTACCCGCACTTCAGTGCAATGGGAGTCAAAACATTTTTTTTTGTACTTCTCTATTTTCCAAAGATGATCATTATTGTGATGATTACTGATCTCAAATGATAGATTATTAAGTAAATTTTATTATGAGGCGGTAGCAATAAAGATTTTGTTGATTACCTATAACTTTTTATTTTAATTCTTGCTTAAGTGACTCCCATTACCCCTTTCTACCCTACACTGCACAGCAGAGTCTAATTGTTAATTAGCAATGTACGAGTATATCGAATTGAGATCGTAAACCATGCATAGTAGTTCTATGAAATAACCCTCTGCTGGTAAAAGAGCTGTCGGTTGTTTTTGCTTTTGTATGCACTTTGGTCAACCGACAGCTGTTAAAAGATTGTTTGTGTACGAGAAACGAGAATACATGCATTAGAATCCGGAGTAGATAACAACTTATCACTTTTCCGAGGTCTGGAAAATAGCCAAAGAATCACTAATGAGCGTGTCCTGAGAAGTATGTACTAACAGGTAGTCGGCATACTGCGTGGCGGCGGCGCGGCTGACCAGGTTGTAGCTGCAGAGCGCGACGGCGGGGAAGGGGAGCGCGCCCACGCCGTGCTCCAGCGACGGCAGCGCCACGCGCACCCCCCGCGCGCCCCCGCCACCCCCCGCCGCCAGCAGCGCGCTCGCCGCCAGCAGCGCCAGCGCCGCCAGCCCCACCCACACGCGCCTGCGCCGCGCCGCAGCCGCACCGACAACATACTTGTTAGGTCGCGGCAGACAACTGCATTGTTCCATCCATCTGCCCATTCGTTCACTGCTGGACATAGGCCCACTATACTCTGTGCATAGGCCTGCGGCCTGCGCCGAGGTAAGCTACTTCTTTTTAACATCGGCTAAACTCATTCAACCGCTGCCAGCGATCTGCCTCAAACTTGTTCCCTCCATCCAACAACTGTCCGGAAGAGATCGCTTTAGGCGGTAAGATTAGCAGTAATTGTATCATTAGTTAATTACATATAAGAAAATCATCGCTCGTTCGTACGTGCGATACGAAACAATGGGATCATCCGATCCGATGTCGGGCATTGTATTTCTTCAACTTGAAATAGTTCTCTGAGGTAAGTTGGTATGATGGGACGTGAAATGGTGTGTGCGTGTGAGGGCGGCGCGTGCCTCTCGTGCAGCGGCGCACGCGGCGCGCGCGTGTGCCGCGTGAAGTCGGCGGCGGCCAGCAGCAGCGCGCGCCGCGCCGCCCGCTCCCCCCCGCCGCCGCTGCCGCGCTGCCCGTAGCGCCGCGACACCACGCCCCCCGCGCCCGCTCCCCGCCGCGCCCAATCGCTCGCCGCTACGGTGCGCATCGCAACGACACTCTGTAACACAGTTTTCTTTCTTGTAGTATTAACAGATGATCGAACTTGGTGCGGGCCGGACAGCGGATTAGGTGTACCATCAGACCGAGCGCACACGAAATAGTAGGAAATACCTATGTTCGGCAGACAACTTTCCACACGAACGGATATGATATGAAGCTTAGCGAATACGCTGTCCAGCCAGTACCAAGTTCGAGCGTCGCCCAAGTGCGAGTCGGACTCGCACACCCATGGTTTCGTACAGTAGTTAGGTTACCTAGGTTAGGTACCTACACATAAATTTAGGAATCGAGTCTCGCAGTTTCTGCGAACTTCAGAGACAATTTTTTATTACATAATTACCGAAGCAAAGTTTCAGATATTTTCCGGTATTTGCAGTATAAAATGCCATTTTCGTTGCTATAAGGGAAGTACCCGGTGTCGAAATATAGGTTTTTGTAGTATACTCCTAAGTTTTTTTGTGGCAAGGACGTAAGTTTTTTAACTATTTTTTCAAAACTTCAAGGGGCTGTATATTTGAGTATACTTTAATTCTGCCTCGTTGGTCTAGCTGTTATGGCGCTTGATTACCAAGACAGAGGTCACGAATTCGATATCTACAAGGGGGCCGCCGTACCTACATTTGTACACATGGCCTCAAGCCCCGTTACCATGTTTTAGATGTAAAGTAATTAATAGCCGACGTAAGTAATTTTTACAGTCAGGATTTTTTACTAAGCCGTAGCGCGTAATGAATAAGTTTTTACATACCCGTAGCCCGTAATTGAATGCAGTCTAACTTAAAGAAATCGGTACTTACTCGGTTCAAGCGTCCTTTTCGAAACGTAAAAATTGGTATTAGGCTCCACAAGACCCAGAAAACTGAATTTCCGTTGCTCACACGGATCACATACCACTTTCCGGTATCATAGGTAGTGTGGAACAATATTGTTAGGTTACATTTTTGTCCCATAAGTACAAAAAACCTGGAATTTTACCTTTACAATCTTCTTTATCAAACTATTGACTCTTCAGAACTAACAAGGGAATAGGATTCATGTTAAAAATCGATTAAAAAGTTGATATTCGCAATTTACTAGTCAGCGTTGTGACAGAGTGCTAGACAAGATTCTATCCTATTCTTCTGTAGTTTGACTTGAGGTCGGGGTGGTCGAGTGTGGCTGCCTGCCGTGCCGAATGCGCCACTGCCGCGGCGGCAGCCGGCGCTCAGCAGTCATGCATGCTTAATGTGCGGGGCGTGTGGCAAATTAATAGATACCGCTGATAATTGGTAACTCATTGGATTTATTCCTGTAGCAAACACAGTGACACCAATTAACATTCAAATGTATCGTGCGCGGCCTCGGCCGCTAGACATGCAGCCTTTCCACATAATACTATATTTTTCTTACAAATAAAGAACGTTGACTTATAAAAATATTGTGTGATGTATCAAATACATATTATTACTAGTGTGTGGCGCAGTCAGCTTTAAAATCATACCAGCTTATAAGTAACTTGTAAAGAAGCAGAAAACAATTTACTTCATCAGAGCTGCTTTATAAATAAAACAAAATACTGGTGACTTCGGCTAAACTAAAGATAATACTATAAAAAAACGTTTAGTAAGATCCTCATTCTATGAGTGATCTCGGGTTAAAACTAATTTTGGTGAAATATATTAAAACTAATGCTGCACCTTTGGCAAAAGATAATTTACAAATAAATAATGATTCAACAATCGGCCGAAATATTTGAAAATTAAATAAATTTAACTCTAGTTTTTAATGAACATGACCATATATACTTAACGCTAAAAACATTGATCACACAGATTATCCTCCTAATATTCTACCTTAAAAGACCAGCGTGTGAATGAAAACCCATGAACATCGATCGTTAATTTTGTCTTCGTTCTTAAACAGCGATTATTCCAATTTATCATGAGAAGAAACATGTTTATTGAATATGTACTTTTGGTTCCATTCGGACGACGGCCTTTTACACCTGGTACAATAACAACGATGAACACTAACTGCACCCGCACCGGCCTGCAGAGGCTCTTTCCTTTAAAAAAATAATACACGGGCGCGACTAATAGAGCTGCGATTTTCTCCTTGAGATGCGGGCGTCGGGCTCTGATTGAGATGTGGCAGCGGAGCTATGTTTGACATGCGCGCACTGGGTGCTAATTGAAATGCTGGCGCTGAGCTCTGGTTGTGATGCGAGCGCTGGGCTCGGGTTGTGATGCGGGCGCTGAGCTTCGGTTGGGATGCAGGCGCTGGGCTTCGGTTTTGATGCGGCCGCTGGGCTTCGGTAGGGATGCGGGCGCTGGGCTTCGGTGTTGATGCGGCCGCTGGGCTCCGGTAATGATGCGGGCGCTGGGCTTCGGTTGTGCTGCGGCTGCTGGGCTCCGATTGTGATGCGGCTGCTGGGGTCCGGTTGTGATGCGGGCGCTGGGCTCAAGTCTCGGTCGGCAGTCTCGCACCGGCGAAGGCCACTGCGAGTGCCACAAGCGCCACGAGGACCACCCCGTCGCCCGCGCGCGCCCCGCCGCCCAGCATTATGCCTTTCCCTGAAACGCCACAATACCACCATGAGAGTCAGGGTCTTAGTTCCCAAAACAATGTCTATGAAAACATAGTATCGTTTGATGTGAGAAACAAATTGACATTGAGGCGAGGTGAAATTAGTGATAGAGTGGCATCCGATTCAAATGAAATCAAATCATGGGAAAAAGATAGCCGCAGTCTAGCAATGTGCCGTGATATGTAGCTGTGTGTTAAAACAGTTGCAAAAGAGTATTAAGGGTTAAAACCTCATGGAGCCGTTTCATAAACGATAAGTTCAAGTAAATCTTGAGTGCCCTGTGAATTGTCAATATCCTGTTCTAGGCAACAGCACCCCGACAGACCATGCAAGATAATATCAGTCATATGAGGGTATTTCGTTTATTTATTTATTCTTATAAGTGTACCAACAGCAAATTAGAAACATTACATTGGGTAATTAAAACTGTTTTTATACGGATTTATGCTCGTTTATTACATTTTTTACAATTTTCCATCGTTTCGGCACTTTTTCAGGTGCCGTGGTCCCGGATGTCCGTATAAAAACAGTTTTAATTATGTCTACTGCTCGTGTTAACCTTAGACAATACTATTACATTGGGTGAAGAGTTTACACGTTCAGTTTGGCGTCAGTTCAGTCCGTGACCTTGATCGAGCTCGGATTGATGACAGAGTGCTTAGTGCGAGTTTGACAGATCCAATCGAATAACTTTACTACCGCGTTAATCGAGCATTGAGTAGTGAGTATGAGTAAGTTAACCGTTCGAACTGGCAAAACGCTGTCACAGTACAATTAGCACTCGCGTTTATTCGTGTTTTGGCTCGTAAACGTGTTCACTTCTCAACGTAAACCATTACAACTCGCACTCTGCAATTTTAATTTCCATACTTGTCGCTAGGTGGCGCTTCCTCGATGCCATAGAAATATGAGTTTACGTTAACGCGATCGAGTAGTTAAAAAACTCGCACTAAGCACTCCGACTGATGAAGCATGAAAATATTCGAATATCCGTCAGTCCACTGAATAGACAATCAGCCTGCCGTCAGTCTAAGCAGACTAATCGAATCGAGTGAGTCAGAGTGAAGGTGTGCAGGAGCGCGGCGCGGCACTCACAGCGCAGCGCCATGTCGCGCAGGCAGCAGCAGTCGCGCAGCCGCGCGTAGGCGGCGCAGTCGGGCGCCAGCGGGCGGCAGCGGCGCGCGCCGGCCCAGCAGGTGTGCGGCAGCCACGGGAAGGGCTCGCGCGCGCGCCGCTCGCAGCAGCAGTGGTCGTGCAGCGCGCGCAGCACGCAGTACTGCCGCTCGCGCGCCGAGCACGCGCCGCACCCCTCCACCTCCGCCGGGACTGCGGGGACGGACGATCGTTACATTACTATATATACTCTTTATTGTACACACCACAAAATAATTATTACACATCCTTTAATAACTCTACATTTTGCTGTAGCTACACTGAAAGCGATCTCTTTCACCAAAATACGATGGGATGAGATGAGAAGTGCATATTGGTCAATATCTTCGTAACCTTAGATTAAAAATGTCGCTTAGTATGTAATTTCATTTCTCCTCCATAGACGCCTTTGTAAGTCCCATTGCAGAGCACCGGCCTTCTTTCAGAGAGAGAGAGAGAGAGAGATGTACGAGTGTTTTGGTAAGTATGTAATAGTACATTACACAACTAGGGTGGTAATACAAAGAAAGGCCGAGCTCGCAGAAGTTTGCGACCCGAGCTGCAAGCGAGGGACGTAAATATGCGATCGAGAGCTTTCTTTATTACCTCCCGTGTTGTGTACATCTTTTTATGTCTACACTTGGCCAGAAAGCGGCTTTTTCCGTACGCGCAGCGAGTGGAAAAAGCCACTTTATTGCGAGATGTGGCATAAATTATCATTATCTTACATCGATATCACCCCTTGATTGCCCCCACTGCTGAGGCAGGTCCCTTCCTACATCACAGGATTATCTTATATATCCCACATGTTTAATTTTTAATAGGTCCGTTGTAAATAAGTAGAGAGTCACTCTTCCTGTTTGGTTCTCTGTACCACCAGATCACAGGATGACAGGAGTCACCCTCCGGCTAGCTCCAGCTTTCGTCCACTTTGTGAGGTCATCCTACTTAATAGTGCAAGGTCATTATAAAATAATCTAAGAGGAATACAGTTCATTATGCGTTAACAGACGTTCGGATACAGGACGGATATTACAAATCACAAGTAGATATCGTAGAAGGGAACTTCTACTCAGAACTGTTTCGCCATGACAATGACAAATTGAAGGTTGATCGGAAACTATCAATGATTTCCAAACGATAAAAAATACTAATAGACTGCGCGACTGCGGAAACTTGCAAGCAGAAAAAAACGCTGCAAAAACTCGCGGTCGAGTTGTGGAGTGAGACGATATGGAGAGGTTTGTCTTCAAGTGCCCCATCACGATGTCAGAAGCGCGTACATTATTATTAGGATGCTTATAAACGGACTTGATCGTGATGCTAAGAAGTCCTCGATAAATCGGTAATAAATTTCATAAGACCGCCTACCTATAACACTTATTCAGAAAATAATTACGATCGAAGAGCAAACATCAATAATCGTAACAAGCTAGTTCGTTTTAGGTTTGCCATCATCATCACGTTTCCGTACACAGCATGAATTTAGTGTTCGCACAATGGAGAGCGCAGTGACGTCAGAGGCACTACACCGGGGGAGAAACGTTCGAGAGTGGGCGCAAGGACGAGCGAGGGGAGGGAAGAATAATTATAGCGAATATCATACTCGTCTGATTACTCCGTTTGGATCTTATCTCAGATCGTTTTACTTCTTTAGGGTTCCGTACTCGAGGACGCCAAAGTCTGTAAATCTAAGCTATAAAGTGTTTTCTCTTGAACCGTAATTGGTAACCCGTATAATGTTTTAGATAAATATTAGTTACAACAACGGATTGACAAACACATAATTTTATTGTTAACGCTGTACACGTTATACGAATTTATACGAATAAGACATCCCGTTAAACGCCATGTAGATCACCGGTGTGAAAATACTAAGGCAGGGTGAGAACCCTGCCTTAGTATTTTCACATTGGCGTTTAACGTGGAGATGGTGGTACGAATACGGAACTCTCGATTGCCCGAGTTCGCCGGTTTTTACTATCATTGTAGTGTGCCTGTAATACTGTTGCTGTACCCTGGTCGGTAGTCGCATCATACATGATGATGATGACGGGGCGGGGATGCATAATGACAGGTCCAGGCGTGTAATCAGGCGCCCTTGACGCGATACCATTATACCGATAGAATTTTGTGACATTGAGGGGCACAATGGGGCGCTCGCCCCGCCCGCTTGCCCAATACGCGAGAGGACGGACGCTTGCCACCGACAGAAATACCGTCCGTCAGGCTGTCGGTCAAGAACCTCTATCATATGAACGGATAATATTATACTCGTACCTATCAATACGAAATGCCAAGTGATAAGGCTCACAGTCAACTAAAGGTCCATTAAAAGATAAGGCCATTCATGTCACATTTTTTATACTGGCAAGGTCACTGCCATAGCATACTTTCCGTTGACATATCTAGGACCTAAAATTTGGCTGCAACGAAGGTTTTAAAGTTGCAATGTGGTGAAATATGATGTTCTCCACATAGTATTCAACTGCAAGCTTGAATAGAAAGTTTGTAGGTAATCTTTTGTTCGGAACCCTCGGGAGGAACGTCACGTAGTCGAACTCGCCCGGTTTTTCTATATATCAACCTATCTAATCAGCAGAGCTCAATGTGGGGCATCCCTCTTCTCTTTTACAAAAACCCGTCCAGTTCTTTACGATATTTTTATTTATCATTGTCATCTACAGTCATCACACTGCCCACCTACCTAGCTGCTAATAAAAGTGACATGTGATTAGCCCCGCGGGCCTTGGGCAGTTTAATGTGCATGTGCAGCGCTTTATTATCGCGCGATTAATATGTGTCTAATTAGTGTTCGCACGACAGCTGCGATTAGAGGAACATTGCTGAAAGCGTCGCCACCGCGCTAGAAATACTGGTTCCACCAATAATTCAGAGTTCGTCCCCTTAACAGTGGGTTTTCGAGAATTAGTCTTAATAATTTGACTGAAATATTTTGGCAAGGACATCTGGCATAGTTTAATAGGAACTTTGTGACCTTCTTGCGCGCGAGGGGGCGGAGTGTAAATGCGCGAGCGATGCGCATGTCATGTGTAGACCGTCAGACGTAGCGCTAATGAACTACACTAACTACGTACCTTATGTTCTCGTAATGGGCGTGTAATTCTATCCGAGGGATTACTGTCTTCAAGAAGCAAGTGATAACGCAGTAAGCGGTGCAAAATTCTGAGCCAATATCTTCAGAGTACCCTGTATCGTTTGCCATTGAAATGCTAAGAAGCAGTACATACATACATAACCTCACGCCTGTATCCCAGAGGGGTAGGCAGAGACCAGGGACTGCCACTTGCCACGATCCTAACAGATCCTTCGCTAAGAAGCAGTCTACACAGTAATTTTGAAAAAGCTGGTTTTTATAAGAACGCACTTTCCAATGCTATTAAAAACAAGATTATTCATGATGTTGAATTAAAATTAAGCGGTGGTAGCTCAGTGGGTAGAACAATGGACTCGTAAGCGAGACTCAAGTTCGATCCCCAGTGCGGACAAGTACCAATGACTTTGTTTAATTTCAAAGTTACGTACATTTGCGAACTTGTAGTCGCAATACCACTAGCTAACTGTGAAGGAAAACATTGTGAGGAAACCCGCGGCTTGGTTGGCTCCGCACGTATTGACTAGTTTTTCCTGTGGTTGGCTCCGCACGTATTGACTAGTTTTTCCTGTGGGCTAAGCCGACTAAGCTGTCAGGATGGTATAGGTGCTAGGCAAGGTTACATAATCAAAAACTATGTTCCAGCTACTGCAGCGTCCGAGTGGTCCCTTCACCCATGTAGTGTGAGTGAAGATACCACTGGACGCTGTATAAATCATCTCGTTACGTAGATGCAATGTTTGAATTAAAAATATATTTGTAAATATTTTGTATTTCTTGTTGTTGTTGCCAAAGACTATTCTTATATTTGAATTATCGGTAATGGTATCATTTTAGTAAGTATGCTTGACTTCCCAGCTTTAGCTAACTGTAAAATGAAACCCAATATCAATGTCGTAGGAAGTACCATGAAAAATGTAAAATGTTTTCTAATATGTTAAATCTATAAGAATCCGTCCTCCGATAAGGGTAAATAATTAAATGAACAATTGAGTTGGCTAGCGCCGATCATAAGACGCTCGACCCATGTTTTTTTCCTTTTTTTAACTTTCGTCTGATATTGTTTGTCTATTCATTCATAAGTAAAGTTATTTTGGGTTTTTTTTCTCCAAACTTAGATTAATATCAACCCTTTGTAAGTTCCTACTGCTAAGGCGCGGGTAACTTCCTGCATCGCAGGTAGTTAGGCCATACTTCAGCACGGAGGCCAAGTCCGGGTTGGTGGAGGATTGCAAGACAGTGGCGGACCTTACTGTCAGAAGTTTTCCAGCCGCCCATAGGGCCTCTGACATGGCTTAACAACTGTCATTGTGTGACAGCCGACACCAACGGGTTAACGACACCAAAAAATGCACCCATCTAGCACCTGACCGCGCCTACTGTTGCTTAACCCAAGTGATTGATTCCAATCGCTCAATTGCACTAAGCCAAGAGCGCTTCACGGTTAGAATGCCCTCTTGGAATGTGAGATACATAGAAAATGTAAATAATCTATTCTATTTGTTGGTTACGATTGAAATATTCGCAGAAGAAGACTGCATGTTGTTGCATTTATATTTTGTAGGCTGATCTATGCTGAAGCTTAGGCGCAGTTCCGCGGCGGCTGAGCCGCATTCCTGTGACACAATAAGACGTGACGACATGCCGCAGCGCTAATTGGACTCCCAATTAGAGTCCTTAAGTGACGCGCTTCGACTAGCCGCTGCCGCCGGGCGAGCTCTGCGCTGACTCATGGCCTAACACTCTTTAGCGTGATCGCCGACGGTACGTTTCTGCCACCGGCTTTGCTAGTATTGTTTCCTAGGTAAAAAATTTTTTGATAAAATTTCCTTTTGATAAAAAAAATCCATAATAAAATTAAGAACAAAATAAGGTTTATGAGGTCAAATAATCTGAGGAAATAGTTTTCCGATCATCCCTTATTAACGCCACACTTTGTCTGTGTACAACAGACAGCTCCTACTCTATGGAAAATGAAGGTCGGCTCCACCAACGCTGGCTACAACCGTGTATTCCCTGATGTTCTTGATCTCTTCACCTCGATCACCTTCACACGTACATAACGGCGCCAGCCGTGCTTTTTGTCGTGGAAAAATGTCAGAATTTGACAATCAATGTGCTGATTAAACACGCCTCTGGCGCCGTCAAGATGCGGACCCTCATTGAACGAGTGTCGGTGAGTCGGAGTCGGTGCACTTACTCTGGCCGAGGTCGAGCGCGGCGGCGGCGCGGCGCGCGTCCGGAGTAGACACCTCGTGCTCTACGAAGTACTCCTCGTAGCGCAGCGTGACGAGTCCTCCCCCGCCCCCGCCACCGCCCCCGCCGTCGCCCCCGCCCCCGCCCCCGCCACCGCCCCCGCCGTCGCCCCCGCCCCCGCCCCCGGCGTCGCCACCCGTGCCGACTGCGCGGGGAGAGGCAGTGTGGCGTACCTGCAAAACAACGCGGCCATAATTATTGCCAATTTACCAGTACAATCATTGTTCGGTGGTAGATCAATAATTATATTGGAAAA
The DNA here is from genome assembly GCA_934045075.1 of Yponomeuta sedellus. Lineage (NCBI taxonomy): Eukaryota > Metazoa > Arthropoda > Insecta > Lepidoptera > Yponomeutidae > Yponomeuta > Yponomeuta sedellus. The sequence continues at coordinate 20,873,329 of OW203741.1, read as the reverse complement.
AAGTTTTTGATATTAACGAGCAGAAAACACCCCAAACTTTCACTGGACCTTCCCGGATCACCGAGTAGTAAAGAGTAGAGAATGATTAATTGAAATATCCACTACGAAGTGGGCTGTACCCGTCTCTGTCACACAAAATATGTATGTTGGACGGTGATGGAAGATGTAGGTTGCCGCATGCCCGAAGGTGGCACTGAGCATCTGATAAGGACTATTATGTAAAAGCAGAGCAGAGCGCGGGCAGCCCCGCTCTGTCGTACAGAATATATTGTATGTTGGACGGTGGTGGAAGAAGACGCTGCTTATCTCGTCTTAGCAGCTGTTTATTAATATGTCATTCTTCTGGCGAGAGGCTAGAGCCTGCAGAGCGGTCGCAGTGTGGGCCGATGCAATGTCACACGCAGCGATGCACGGGGATCTATCAATGTTGGCCTTTCAAGAACCTTACGGTGCAATCGCGATGGCAGATGTGGAGCATATTTACCAGCACTTCAGGCACTCGGAAGACGACATCAGCTGAGGCTGCGTGAGATAGTAGGGCCAGGGCAAGCGCCGCACCGGCGAGCAGCCGCGCGGGCAGCGCGCCGCCCCCGCCCCCGCGCCCGCGCCCGCGCCCGCGCACGCGCCCGCCCCCGCGCCCGCGCCCGCCCCCGCGCACGCGCCCGCGGCAGCGCCCGCGCCCTCGATCGAGCACGGCATGCCCGCGCGCCGCTGCAAATTGGGAAATAAACCAGCCTTTTAGTGTTTTATCGTCGATAAGGCAATTTTTGTGCTATAAAGTGTAACAAACCCTTATAGTTTGGCCATGTCTGTTCGCCAGTCTATGCGTGGTTTAGCTCAAAGACGATTATTACTAGAAAGTAGGTACACATTAAGCGAAGCGCTCGTGACCTAGTCGAACAGAGTGATTGGAATCAATCATTTGGCAGCTGTAGTTAAGCAACTACAGGCGCTGTTAGGTGCTGGATGGGTGACCTTCCTGTGACTACCGCTAGTGGCATTTTTTTCGAGCGTTTCCGTGCTTCGCAAGGCACGTTAAGCCGTTGGTGCCGGCTGTCATGTAATGGCAGTCGTTAAGCTATGTCAGAGGCCTTATGGGCAGCTTGATAACTTCTGACAGTAAGGCCCGCCACTGCCTTGCCATCCTCCACCAACCAGGACTTGGCCCCCGTGGAGTAAGGCCTAACCATCCAGCGATGCAGAACGAGACGCGTGCCCCAGCAGTGGGGACATACAAGGGTTGATATCGATGATATCGACACATTTAGTATGAATATTTGGAATCACATCGATAAAACAGTAGAACAGTATTTAAAAAAAAATTGTTTCTACACCAAAATTAGGATTGTTTCCTTTTGCATGGTTGAAGCGCTATCCGAAAACACCATTTACCACAGTGGTGTCTGGCGAACTAATTGTAGAGCTGTATTACTTACCAAATGTAGAGTCCTCAAGCCTAACTGTTTCGAAGGCCGACTTCGTCAAGACGTCTGATTTTGGCCGAGAAAATAAAAGGATATAGAAAATAGAAAATCAGAAAGCCTTACATTAGGGCGAAGAGCATTGACGACTCACAAATGACTCACCGCAGGAAGCGTAAGTTCGCGCTGCCCGCCCCATTTGGCATTCATCGGTCGGTGGACGCGATTCCTCGTATTACCCACTAGGCATTGCACGGCGATCCCATGAGTTTCAGTTTCAATCATTTGTGTCTTAACGAACATCCGAGTTCACCTGACACCTGATAAGAACGACATTGATTATTTCTGATGGTCTGCGAGAACGTTATTGATTCTTGCTAAACGAAATAATGAAACTCAACGGTCGTATATATAATTTAATCTCTATCTACCGACCATAGAGTATAGTAAGCTATCGACCGAGTGTCATAACTGTCAGAGGAGTCATTTTGCAGTGGTTCGAACAGAATGCGGACGTTAGTATGCAGTCCGCGCATGCACTGCTGCTGAGCGCTCTCGAAGGAACTGCACTTACCTACTGTCAACAACCTACGTACTGTAGGTAACGACTGGGGGTCAATTGAAAGCAAGATAATTGCCGTACGGTAGTCGTGCAGCAAAGAAAGGCCCAGCCCTTCCACATAAAGGAACAATGACGCGGACCCACTTATTGGGTCAGTGGGCCTTTCGCTAGCCCTTCGGGATCGAGGCTAAGGGCCGGAAGACGGGTGACGCAGACGCATATTATTATGACGAATCAATTACACTCCACCGCAGCGTCATGCCATGCGTGAAAATAGGACGTATTTTCCGTGTCCTTGGTGGTACACAAAACAATGACCTTGCTCGGATCATAAGACTTTCACGTTGTGAAAAGAAGCTATCATTGCAGCTGACGATTGATTTGTAATAAGAGTGTTACTTGTAAGTAGTAAAAATAAGCGCCAACAGAGTACCTATAAATCAATTTTATTAACGTTCGCAGAACCACCGTCAAAGAATAGCTAGACCGCACCCATTCCAGAGTGAACTATCGCCGGCACTTCACGTCGCAAGTCGATGTTTTATTGAACGCATAGCTGTTTATAGCATTCACTCCCAAGATTTATGGAAGTGATAACTACTGTGAGAGTGTTATGAGAATAGACCTAGTTAATGTACTGCCAAGGTCTGTTCAGGGAATGGTCTCGGCGCGATACGGAGCAGCCTCCCGAGCGGTATCGGGCGGCTCATCGGATCGCATGTCGCGCCGCGCAACATGACACCGGCAACGGCGGCGCTTCCGACTGCAGATAGATATCCACTGCAACTATACACGATTACCTACGTACTTACCTCAATAATGCAATTATTGACAGTTTGTCTTTTACATTACAGTACGTCTTCTGTTCTACGAGTTTAGAACTTTCTTGGTCAAGTTTCGCTTTTTCGAATTTAATATAACATAACCTCACGCCTGTATCCCAGAGGGGCAGGCAGAGACCACGGACTGCCACTCGCCACAATCCTGACCTTCGCTTCCACGTTCATACATAAGTCGTTGCATGCATGCACGCGGTAATATTAAAATTAACACTTTTATTGAACTTAAACAAATGTACTTACAATACGGCGCACTTAATGCCTTAATCATTTAACACGCTGAGTAACTATGTGAACACCTCAGACACTCAGGTTTCCTCACGATGTTTTCACAGTTAGCGAGTGGTATTGCTATTACTAATACACAGACGTACCTACATAACTTAGCTAGCAGTCATTAGTAAGTTCCCGGGGTCGAATCCACGACCTGTTATGAGGAAAGTGTTCTACCGACCGTGCTACCGCCGCCGCCGTATTAATATATTTTTACCTTGTACCTATGTATGTAATAGTGTTTTCCGAGTAGACACTTCATGGAATCCATTTGAAACAGTATCTTCTGAGATTATTACATTGTACTCTTTGGGGATTCGCTCCGCTAGTTCCTTCATCGGTCCATCGAGCTCGCGGATGGACGTTCCGTAATGGACAACGGGTGTACATGATCGCGAGCGAAGGGGCCGTTAGCAGCCGATCACTATGGCTAAGTGTATTCTATCGAGCATCGGCGGAACGTGCGGGCATTCCTGACGCATCAAACAACTCCAGGAATGAGCGAATGTCATTCTGCTAACTGGCGCCAATAATGGAAAAATATTGATTAAAAAGTGAATGTCACGATAGTTATTGAAATGTATGTCTCAAAATGATGTCTCAAAACATTTTTATTAAACTGACCTGAAAAATTCCATGAATCAGTTTCAGCGTTCACCGCACGTAAAGTTTGTCCAGCGATAATATTTTGTTTGCTGATGGTTTTACTTAGAACGAGTTAAGTTTGCTCAAGTTATCGGGAGTGCCAGTTACTGTCACGAGTATATGCACGTAGATAGTGAAGTCGCCGTAGAATCTATTATGAGTGTTTTATCATTTTAACTTACAGCGCCAGTGTTTGGTGTCACAGGGCTGGCTGTGTGACGAATGTTTATGACAAAAAGCAAGTACGCCGAACTAGTGCTTACCGCTCGCTGCGGACAAATTCGACGCGCACTCATTTTTTATCATCTCTGGTCGGACTGAACGTGACAAGAAATGCAAGCAATCATACACCTCCGCTAGTCTTACTTTAGTTGCGCTCTGATTTGTTATTTTTGTGGCAAGATTGAAGCTATTATACAGAAGGATCTACTGAAACTTGTTCGTTGTTACCAAGTTCGTGTCAGTAGTTTGTTGCCGCAAGCATTCACCACCTTGGATTATGAATAAGATTTACGAGTTTCTTTTTAGTTGTTCACTAGATCGGTAGGTATTTGTGCGAGGTGAAGCTGCTAATGAATGACGAGTGCCGCTGCGGAGTGGAGCGCGTCGGCGGCGGCGGCGGTGTCGACAATGAGGGCGCTCGCGCGTGCAGCCGCGCCCAAGAGGGCGAGCGCTACCCATAAAACTGCATTGTCATTTAATTACATTTGCATAAAAATGCAAAGGCTCCATTCACAGCACAACTCGCCAATAAAAAAGAGTAATCAGCATAGCAAGCTCTCGAAAAACGCAAGCGCTGGGGCGATGACCTTCAGTCACCCTAATATCTCAGCAGGCAGGTGTGGGATTCCGCCCCTCGCAAGAAGTGTGTCACACACGTCGCTCCCGGGAAAGGAAGTCGTTATCAACGCACCAAACGAAATACAATTCGTCGATGGTGTTGCGAAACGACCGCCCTAACAACGTGTTTTGGAAGTTTCGAAATAAACAGCGTGCTTGTTTCCACTCCCCGCCCCGCCCCGCTGCTGCACGTGGCGCCCCGGACGCGGGCTCACGCGGCCGGCCTGCTGACTCACAAGGCACTAAGCTAGGGAGGTAACTGTTAACTCTGCTGACATTTCGGGGTTGGGGGAGTTTCTCAACGAGGAAAGCCTTTGAGTGCGGCCTTGCTGAAGTTTCAGACTAGTAACTGCGCGGATGCTGACAGCCGTGGAAAAACGATTTAGCAATGTAATGAAACAATAGTAGGAAGGAATTTATAAATTCCTTATTGAACGCATGTGATTGTAAAATAAATTACTCACGATTACGCCTACGCTTGAGTTAAAAAGCCTTATTTTGGCAATAAAGGGGTTATTTGGCACAACAGCCTATGTAGATTTAGCTCAATTTTACAGGAGTTTTACAACTCTTATAGTCAAATAGATAGATAAAGAACACCTTATTGCACCAACAGAAAAAAAGAATTACAACCATGATTTCCTAAATCTATATATTTCTAATGTTATATAATAGTTGGTAGAAAAGTTCCCGTTTCATTGTAGATTTTATGACATACAATGAACAATGTTAAATTAGTAAATTAATAAGATTCCTTGAAGTACAGTTTAACTGAAATTTAAGATTGAGTTTTATTTAATTTTGACATGGTTTTCTAAATAACCCGTCAATTTTCGCCTTAGAGACGTTTCGTGATTCCAGTGAGGCTATCCTCACGTCTCTAACGAGAAATAATATTGTATGTAAGTGACAATGATTGAAAGCGCGCCCGGCCACCTAGGTCGCGGCCGCTCCATAACATAACTAAATCTGTGATAACAACCAACAGTGACGTTACTTGCAAATACAAATTAAGTTATCAGCAAACAAAAAAAACAAATTTTAGCAAATCAGGCATCAAACATTTTATATTCAATAAAAAATATTATAATTTTGGAAGCTGTTTAATTTGAAATTACTGTAATTTTCTAGTTATCTATGTTGAATTTTCTGCTGTTGAATTCGAGTACTTATGTGTGATGTAAATCGCAAATATGTATTTTACTAAAAAAATATTACGGACCGGACGGAATTTCATTTATGACGAAAACCATATTATTTGCTGATCGTTTAATTAAACGACACCCATGGCAAGAATCCGGCTTCTTTTAGGACTAGTACCTAACACTCTGTAAAATGTTTTAGGGCAGGTGGACGAGATTGACAACAGACAGGGTAACTGATCGTAGGCCGACCATTACTCAGTTTACCCCTTTGAACACACTGACGGTCCTATTTATAAGAGGAATTCGGACTCGCGCACCAACGTCACTTTTTCTTGTAAACATGTCAACTTGCGTTCGGCCGTTTCTTATTTCTTGTAATACTCTCACAAACACGCCAGTTTGATGCCTGTATGTATTTCTGATTTTACGATAGACCAAACCACGTTCACTGTATGGGGGCCCAATTATTTAATTATAATAGTTTTGAAGTGAATATGCAACTAAACATTTTGTTTAGCATAACGTTTCAAGCGACCACCTGTTGCTGTTGTATATTGTACAAGAAAAACGGCTAAAAACATCACGTTTCTTATAAGGGAAGCGGAGCGCCCCTAAAATATGTATTTAATTTTAATTATTTATCTTTAAAGTAAACATACAATTAAATTTGTACCGTTATTAATATCTAACAAAAATATCACTTTTTGTATGGAAGCTCAACAGCAAAATATTTATTTTATTCTTCTATCGCCTATCTGTAAGGAATCATGAGATGTGAGACAGTGGAATCTTAGTAATAGGGTCCCGTTTTTACCCTTTGGATAAGGAACCTTAAAAATTATTCCTCGAAAACACTCCTCACAGGCAGTTAAATAATATATGGTGTCTTTTCCTTCTAAGTCTCTACCACAGCCTTTTTATAAGGCATTCATAGAGTGTTAAGGAATCGTGTTTTTATAAAAGACAAAATGAAAATATATTTTTCATTATAAAACAGGTTACAATGATAGTATCATGCAAATTAGCGTGATGAGTAGGCCGAGTGGGTGTTCCCGGGCAGATGACGTCGAAAATGCTGTCACTGATGCTTTCCTAAAACTCGGCTGAACTACAGAAGGACCAACTAATAAACGTACGTGACAGCGATCTCTCGTAAGAAGCGTGTCGGCAGCGCACTACCGCCGTTATCTAATTGGTTACGAGCGACGGAATAGGCGGCGCCAGTTCCGCGTGCTAACGCGGTTACTGCACGCGGAACTGCGGCGCCGCTAGACACCAATGCCGGGCTCTCTGCTAAAAAGTTATTTTCTGAGACAAATCCAAATGAATAATTGTGTCGGCCACGCCTTCAAAACTACAATAAAAGTGCACACAGGTAAAACTCCCAGAAAGTTGCATGAGAACTGAGTGACTTGGAAAAAAGAGCTGCAAATCTTTCATCGTTTAGAACGCATAGCCTAACGAACTAAGTATTTCCAAATATGTTAACTTCGTTTAGCATTGGCGCATATCAATCAATAATCAAATAAATTTATTTCAACGTAAAAAAATACATTTTGTTTGCAATGTAAATTGTAAACAATGTGGTGAGGTTGAATGTCAATGTACAATGTAAAATGTAAGCCGCTGCCTTCGGGCCGTATTGTAGCGGAGAAAAAGGCAGCGGAAAAAGACCACTCTGACCATTATATGTAATATAGGATTACATTCAAGGCCTGGCCCTGGAAAGTGAGGCCCTGTCATCTGCCACATTGAATGTTCATGTACCTACGCAATAGCCCAACATCCTATCATGCAGGATTGGGCACGGCATACCCGGCTCGGCTCTATCTACTCTGGCAAAATCAAGTTTAAAAATTCCACTTGCTGAAATGAGAAAATTACTTGACTAGATTTAACCAGAGCGAAGGATATCCTCGTTGCCGTAAATTGCAGCAAAGTGTCGCTGTAAACTCTGCTGACGAGCTCCTCAAAGGACAAGATTGTGGCGAACGCAAAATGTAGTCCATCTCCGGGACACGCCATGACATTGTGACGATTAGGAAACATTCCAATCGAACCAATCAAGTCTGAGTCTAATAATAAGTATCAGCCAGCAAATTACCGCGTTCGAACTAGAGTCAAGTGATTAGCAAACAATCGACATTACACCGTGTAAACGGGTAAAAACTAGCAATGAAGCAACGCCCAGTCACTGCCGCTTTCCCACGACGAGGAAACACAGCAGCAATTGCGTGACTGACTCGCGCCCGGCTCGTGCTTGCCTCTTTTTGGTACAACTTTGAAAAATCTCGACGACGTCTTCTCTTATCTGTGTCGTTGGCTAATTTTCAATGTGGCGAGTGCGTGTCTCTAACTACTATTGTATGAGCCATGCTTCTTCGGGCGACCTTTGCACTTGCTGGAGGCTTCGCATTGTTGTGGCACGTGTTGGGTAGCGGCTGTAAAGCCTAAGGGAAACTAAAGGTATTTTTTTAATGAGTCATAATGTGTTCTGGAAATAAATTTCGCCTTGTGCAAATTAAACCAACGGCCGGCTACATACGCAACGACTAATTTGAATATGCATAAGAGTTTAACAATAAAGCTGCTACTTTGCATGGCGCCCGAGCCGGTCGCCGAGCCGTTTCAGTCTCCGTAGGTACTCTCCTTTTAAAATTACCTAATTCTTAGGCAGTTCTTAGAAATAAAACCCACGTCTACACAAGGTTCTCGTTGTGCCCAGAACATGGCCATATTGGCCATGCGGGTGGATGAAATAAATTTTTAAACCAAGTTTTGGATCAGATTGGTCTCGTGTGTGCGTGTGTTGTCGTTCATTGTATATTCGCACAAATTGTCCTAATTGGGCATAAAGCTGCCTTCATCTGTTAAGTGCCGCCTGATGTACACGCGCACGCTACCAGCGACCGCGCCTGCGCAACACCATAGCTTACATAGGTGCTCAGTTAAATGTCTTTTAATCTTCAGTGGAGAACTGTAGTTGACTAAAACCTACACATGGCAAGTACTAAGCGCAACTGCTATAGAGGCCTTCAGCTACGTATTCGAGGCGCCTTTCCTTCAACAAGTTTATGTCAGTTGCAACAACTGTTTACAGGAGCCCTATCGGTGGTTCAATTGTTTACTAATCGAGGCATAACTGAATACATTATGTATTAGTTATCGGCAGTAGCTAGCGGCTCATCACGACGTGGGCATGAATGAGGTGGAAATGGCTCAATGTCGGCGCATGATCGGCGGCCATTCGTCGCGATTTTGTACGCGCCGCCGCCGTTTTGTACGCGGTCCGCTACCGGACAATTGAATTTCCATGGGTACTTCGTAAGTTTGGCCTTCAGAGTCGATGCAGTTTTTCCCTAACAATACAGCGAATTGAAAAAAAAAAATTCAAGTACTTTTTTTTCTTACTGGAAATCAGTGGACCGCGATGGTTAACCATTACGCAAATACAGGGTTAAATTACGATGGCGCACGTGATCGAGGGTGCGCGGCAGTGCGGGGCAGTGTGGTCGGGGGATGAATGCTTTGAATTATGACTTTAGACGCAGTCGGATTTGATCCTTAAGGGCCTCTATGAAAAATATTTTTTGTTTACAGATCGATTTTGCAAAAAAGTGTCAGCATAAGCTTTCAATCTGTAAATAGTGATTTATAGAAAACGTGGCAAACCTAAGGCAAACAACCCAGCACAAGATTAGATAGCATAAAATGCAATGCTATCTAGACCCATGTCAGTGATCCTAGTCGTGGGACCTAAAAATCACTATTAACAATATTGAGAGATTTTACTGGCACTTTTTGTAAAAACGATCTGTAAAAAAGTCATGCTCAAAAAGCGCTTAGTGAGAGTCGGACTCGCGCACCGAGGGTTCCGAACGAGTTGGGTAGGTGATACTATACATTATAAATAGTTTAGGAATCGAGTCTAGCAGCTTTTTAAGAGCTTTTCCCGAACTTCAATGACATTTTATTACGATTTAATTTCAATTTATAAGTAGTTTTCATATCTTTTCCTCTATTGGTAAAACGATTTTAAATGCCATAGTTCTAGGTCAACTTTCAACTAATTTGGATTGGTGTTACTTTGCGTGTTACAATATACGTTTTTTTGCGGAATAACAGACGTAACAGATTTTGCTCTAACATAGAAGTTAGAAGAAATTTAAGGGACTGTACTAGACCTGAATACACGCCTTTAATTTCAACTCTATACCGTTACGCGTTTCCGAGATAAAGGGTTTTGACAGACTGATCGACGGATGGACAACACAGTGATGTTATAAGGGATCCGTTTTTTTCTTTTGAGGTACGAAACCCTAGAAAATACCCTAAGATGTTTAAAAACTAGTCGTGCGAAATGTATTGTATGTCCCTTACTGTTATTCAGAAATGATTTTCGATATAATAACTTAGTAGACAGGCACTATGTAGACTTGCGGATATTTTTTGTACTCTACTAACATATTACTATAACCATACATATATACCAGGTGTTGAAACTTCCATTAAGCCCAGTTTCTGTGCTACAGTTAATAAATATTTTTTATATATTACCACGTATAATTCATGCTTGGTTGTTGCAACCTAGACACTTATCATGGTTTGGTTTTAGAAGTTGTGCAATAAAGCTTTTAGTTACTAATTTTTTAGAGTGAAGCACTGAAGACTGGAGTAAATTCGTGTTGGTGGAACAGTTCACAGTTGCCAGATACAAGTACCAGTAAATTGATAGCATAGTGCAGTTGCACTGTTAAGTTGTTAAAGAAAAACACACGGGCATTACAAAACTATGCACGCACACGATGTAACGAATAAAAAATACTGAATGAAAACAATAGGCCGGTAGACAATATACAGCGTGTTACTGCTATAGAAATAACGCAAAAACTTGGAAACAGTTTTCAGTATCGATAATATAATAAAATTAAACCATTTCCAAAGCAAAAGTTTAACTTATTATTCTTTTATTTTCGTACAATTTGGAAATTTTACACGGGTCAAGTAGTACTCGTGGAACAAACGTGTCGGGCCACGTGTGTTGTTGGGTTCCACGGGAGCGTTTTTTTACATGCTTTACATAACTAACAATATTATTATCAAGAGCATTTTCACATTTTATATTGAATTTGTACGAACTTTCCATTTCATAAGCTGGTCGCCTATTAATCGTTAACTTGTAAAGCCTATAATGTGCCCTATTGTCCTGGATTAAAAAAAAATCGTGTTACAACTTAATATCTGGCAAAGGAATTCCTAAATCCCAATAAAAAAAATGTATGGGAGGTATTCCAATTTGTTTAAAGAGTTTATTCTACCGATTTGTCGGCGTGATAAACGTGTATATCTTTGCCAAATTCCAGTTTTGTAGTACAACTAGTTGGTTTGGGAACCCTAAAAACTATAGAAGTTTTACACTTTTGTTTATAGTTCAAAGTGGTGTAAATAACGATACTGAAGAAACGGTTAACATGTTTTGTATTATTTCAACACTAAGCTTAGTAGTTGACACGAGAAATACGACATCGAAGTGTAGTCATTCCGTATTCACATCGCAGACGGACTAATTCGCGGTCCGGACAAGGGGTTGCGGGGAGGCTAGGGGAGCGAAACGCGGCGAGACAATAACAACAACACAATGCGACCGAATGTACGGAAGGCGACTGACCTGGTGTGTCGGACGGCGTCGCGAACAGCTTCTCCCTTCAGCAAGCAGGACACTCGGCGCGCCTGCAGGGGCACTGGGGTATTAGCGGCAGGCGGAGTGCGCGCGGCAGTGTTGGCGGCGGCGGCGGCGGCGGCAGGCGTGCGGTCGCGGCGGGCGGCGCGGGCCGAGTGCGGCCGCCGCGTCACGTAAACAAACAACAACCGCGGCGCGCACGCGCGGGAACACCGGGAAGCCCGACTTAAGCCAGGTTTTCACGGTCTCAGTGCGCTCGGTCCGAGTGCGCCATCCGAGTAAACTAATGCTTCTGATTGGCTATTTTGGTGTTGTCACGAAAAACCGTCCAATCAGCGGTCTCACTTTGTTTTACGAAACTTAGTAAATAACAAAGTAAGGCTGAAAACTATTATTGGCAATTTTCAATGATTTAAAAAACTTTTATGAAAACTTAATTTCTTACAGACCTTGTATTAATGTATTCTACGTACGAGAGGATTGCTTATCCTATATCACGTTTTAGTGAGTAGCCTCCACAATACCACGTCTTTTGTTATAAAAAAATCAGAAGATAACATTAATTGCTTAATGAAATATGACCGATGAAATATCCATATTTTTTTTATCTATATATTTTTAGTAAGTAAAAGTTTTAAATCAAAATAAAGCTGAAATTTCTTCTTCACAGTGAATTTCTTAAAGGTTTTTAATAATTAATCAAAAGAGTGTATTTAAATTTAAGATCTTTTTATTAAAAAGTTACTTTCGGCAGCTTCCTTAGAAATATGGAATAATTAACTTAAAACTGTATTTGATTACCTTACAAGAATTAGCAATAATTTTTGTCCCACACTTTTTTCACTTATTCAACGAGTTTAGTGTAAGTCGCGAGAGGCGCTCTTTCGTGCGCGTTTACACCGATCGCGGCGGCTGTCAGTCGTCGGCGGCGGCGGCGGCGGCGCACTGCAGGCCGAGCCGCAGCCGGTGCCGGAAGGCGGGCGCGGCGGCGCGGCCCGCCAGCGCGGGCGCCGCCAGCAGCTCCTCCGCCGGCGGCAGCAGCTGCGCCACGTCGCCGCCTGCGCAGTACACGTACTGTAAACGCTGCACCGACACTAAAACACTGGCTGCTTTACGTATATACTCTGCGGCACTTAGTCAAACCGTTTGACCGTGGTAAGTACTATGGGAGTCAATATGGAAAGATCCTAATACACGTTACTTTTATATTTATGTTAATTTGCGAAATAAATAAATGTTAATTTTAACTTTTTTTTTCATTTTCAAAGGAAATAAAATTGCCGAAAAAACCGAACAACCATTGTTGAATCTGTTCAATGCTAATGAATTCAATCGGGATTACACATTTTAACGGAACATTGCTGCGGCTCCCCCTTTTCTTTTGATTTTGAAAAGAATAAATCAGCTTTGATGTTCCTTAATTAACCATTTTGATTTTCTGGTGAATAAAGTTCTTTTAACTTTAACTTTCTGCAGCGATTCGGCAATGTATAAACATAATAGTTTCCATAAGAAAACGTTTAAAACAACAATAATAATACACAAAAAACCATGTTCTAGCTGCAGCGAGTACGGAGCAGCAACAACATTCTTATGAAGGCTATCACAAATGGTTTCTTCCATATAGGAAGCTTTTTATCAATATAACAAAATCTAAGCAGATAAAAACTTATTGATTAACTGTGATAGCTAAGATTTCTATTAGTTTAAGTTATTGTAAATTTATATTTTATCTCTTATTATTTTATAAAGTGGATCTAGTTACCTGAATAAAAAAGTAAAAACTTAAAAAAAAATACGTGCAATGAAATACAAAAATGAACGAATTTGATTCAGCATTCATAGCAGGACAGTCTGATGCCTCACCCATGAGATGCACGAGGTCCACTAGACGGAAGAAGGTGAGCCTCCGCAGCGTCTCCCCCTCCGCCACGTCCCCCGCGTCCCCCGCCGCCTCCCAGTCATCCTGCAGGATGCTGGCCACCCAGATCTGAAGGAATCACGCACGGTTATAGAGGAGTTTATGACGTTGTGTAATATAGCCCTACGTTGAATGTATTCGTTGCGTGCGATCTCACCGAAAATATTCATTAATCTGAAGAACATAATGAAGTTGTTGGATATGTAATATATAACGTCATGAATAGTTAGGCTAACCCGGGTCCTGCTCGGCCAAACACTGTATAAGTTTGAGCATTGAATTTTAACGATTTAATGGTTTGAGATAAATCGTTTAACAGACCAGCAACTAGGAACTGGTAGTCTCCCAAATGTGTTTTTAAAGGCAATTAATTAATGATCACAATACTTACCCCAAGTTTCTTGTACAACAATTAGTTATCGACTGTTAACAGATGTCCGGTATTTTTGTTTTACGCCCCTTAGTCAAATGACAGCTGTTAACAGCACGATGCCTCACAGATTGATAGTGTACGACAAACAAGACAGGTACAGCAAGAAAAGAAACAGAAGGTGATTCAAACTCGATTTTGCTAGCGACGGGGGAAAATATCTAGAAACTTTATGTTGAACAATAATTCATGCAATAGATTTTATATTATGGATCACAGATATGCGGGACGAGTAATATTTAACAATATAAAATAGATGCTGTACGATCAAACCAGCACGTGCACAGTACAGTACATACCGTTTGTAGAATAGTGGTGGAAGAAGATGTAGTCATCTCTTCACCGAGTTATACTGAATAAATAATTATAATAATTCCATAGAATACAAGTATTTGTCCTCATTTCCAGCTCGGATAACGCATGCTAGTAACCAGGCTAGGACTTTACAAATATTGATAAAAACCCACACAGAATCTATTTATTTCAATAGGAAAATTTACACACATTTGATTAGATAGAGAAAGCAAAAAAAAAATTTTCACACTTAACCATAATTTGAGCAATGACTACAGCTGAGAGAAAAACAACACACAAAACACCGAGCCAGTCAGCTAATCCAAAAGATTAGCCGACTGGCTCTGGTCGAGTGAGGAGACTGAAAACATAAGGGGATCTGGAGATTAATTTGGCTAATAAGTTAGAACAGTCCAAAGTTCTGGGTTCATATGTACAAGTGCGACGGCCTCAGTGTCAAGCGCTTACCCGCCGTCGCAGCCAGCGAGGCCGAGCGCGTCGTCGCAGTCGCAGTGAATCACCCGCAGTCGCAGCCGGTCGCACCTCTCCTGGTCGCGCACGCAGTCGGCGAGGCCGAGCGCGTCGTCTCAGTCGCAGTGACTCACCCGCAGTCGCAGCTGGTCGCGCCTGTCCTGGTCGCGCACGCAGTCGGCGAGGCCGAGCGCGTCGTCTCAGTCGCAGTGACTCACCCGCAGTCGCAGCTGGTCGCGCCTGTCCTGGTCGCGCACGCAGTCGGCGAGGCCGAGCGCGTCGTCTCAGTCGCAGTGACTCACCCGCAGTCACAGCCGGTCGCGCCTGTCCTGGTCGCGCACGCAGTCGGCGAGGCCGAGCGCGTCGTCTCAGTCGCAGTGACTCACCCGCAGTCGCAGCTGGTCGCGCCTGTCCTGGTCGCGCACGCAGTCGGCGAGGCCGAGCGCGTCGTCTCAGTCGCAGTGACTCACCCGCAGTCGCAGCTGGTCGCGCCTGTCCTGGTCGCGCACGCAGTCGGCGAGGCCGAGCGCGTCGTCGCAGTCGCAGTGACTCACCCGCAGTCGCAGCCGGTCGCGCCTGTCCTGGTCGCGCACGCAGTCGGCGAGGTCCAGCGCGTTCTTGTAGTCGTACTCGGTGAGCCCCGCGTCGCCCCCCTCCACGTATATCTGCGCGCGCCCGCCACCGTTAGGCTCAACACAAACTCCAAACGACTTATCCTACTAAATATCGAAGTTTGGGAATACGTTTGGATGTTTGTTACTCGATGGATGAGAAAGATAAATATTTTTTTAGTGTTAACGTACCCTTTTTTTGAAGTTAAATCAAGGACATTTCAATTTGCATATTAATTATCTTAAAAACTTATCCTTAGTAGTAATAAAAATTATATAAAAAAAACTATGAAAATGAACTTGAACAAAGTTTTGTGTTCATTGCTGCAACTATGGCAGCCTACATTTATATGTGTAGGGTCGTTGGCCATATAAAGTCAACTGTCCACTGTATGCTATAACTGCCCTACTGATATCAGAAAGGTTGCGATGGTTAACTGATAAATGATAGTCACTGAGAAAGTTATATAAATGTATAATCGTAAACGTTCACAAAAGGAGACACGGATGATAAATTTTAATTTCACTTAGACACCATTTAGTTATGACAGGAACTGAATATTCTTAGGTACACGGATCTATGATTCTAATATGTGAATGTTATCAATTAACATTTAGCGGGCTACCGGGCGGTAAGGTCACCGAACGGGGAACGACTGACTATTCAACGCTGCCAAGCTTGAATCGCTGACATTGCGTAACGTGACCTGTGTACCTATATATGGTTATTGCACACGTTTCTAACTTAAGAGTCTTTGTTATTCTGTCCTTACTTCTTAGGACATAAATGGTAACTATTGTAAGATTGCAAAGGGCTCGATAGAAATAGATTAATCTGAGTCATTTGAGGTATCATGCATTCCACACACGTTCTCTGCGCAATGCCCTCCAGAACCGAGCGGAGCACACCACTGAATGTATAGTGTTTACGAAGCTACTCAGAAGAGAAGAGAGATTTAGGCGCACCTAGATGGGGTACTGACCAACGTTACGAGGTGTAATATAACATTCGCCGTCAGTTAGCTGGAGCACTCAAACTGCTGTACACTCGCTGATTAACCCGTAACACTACGCACTGACGGCGTGAATGCTCGCCGTGTAACATCTCGTAACGTCGGTGAGTGCCCAGCTTACACCCTGAGGCAGATCGCCTCGGGGTGTACGGCGCTCGAGTGCGTGTGATACGGTCGGGGCGGGGGCGGGGCGGGGCGTCACCTGCGCGAGGTCCTCCGGCGGCAGCACGCGCGCGGCGGCGCCCTGCAGCCCGTGGCGCGCGCGCAGCACTGCCGGCAGCGCCGCGTGCGCCCCCGCGCGCCCCGCGCACTCCGCCGCCGCCGCCCACTGCGCGCCGCCCTCCTCGCCCGCCGCCGCCAGGCACAGCTTGCTCAGCGACGACAGCGTCTGCGCATGGGGCCCCCGTCAACGACAAATTGAGGGGCAAAACACTAAGTCGTAGCTAGTCACTTGTAAAACCGAACGTTGTTGAGAGAGTCGTATCGACCCTTTCCGCGTCTCCGTCGCTGGAGCATAGGTCTTTTCCTGTATCAGGAACGTCAGGTTATACTTCACCATGGGAGCCGAGTCCGGATCGGTGACGGATCGTGAAACAGAGGTCAGCTTCCTTGTTATCGCGTCACTTAAAAGGCCTCCGACGTAGTTAGAGCAGCCAAATCCAAAATGATCTAGATTTGAAATGGACACCGAGTTTGAATTGTAACATTCATTGAACCGCAGTTTTTGCGGTACTTTAAATATTTTTTTTTCATTTAATTTAATTTCCATGACAGCCAGCACCGAAAGCGCTCGAAATATACAACTAGTGGTAGTTATAGAATAGACACCCATCCACCACCCAACTGAGTGTCTCTTAAGTGATAGATTTCACTCACTACGCAACGAGCGCTTCGCGATGGACTACGGAAGGGTAATTTTTGCTAGGCCGAACGAAGGTCGAGTTCGACGAAGAAATGGAGAATGAGCAGGTTGTTGACTCACGGTGAGGCGGTCGAGCGTGGTGGCTTGTTGCGCGAGCTGCAGCAGCGCGTCGGCGGCGGGCGCGTGGCGCGCCTGCTGCAGCAGCAGCGCGGCCAGCAGCGCGCGGCGCGGCGGCGCGGCCAGCCAGCGCTGCAGCCGCGCGCCCGCGCCGCCCGCCGCCGCCGAGCGCAGCAGCCGCGCCGCCAGCGCGCCCGACCGCGTCAGCCGCGCGAACGCCGCCTCCGCCAGCCCCTGCGACACCGCACCGTTAGGGTTGAACCGCATCTGGCAGCACGGAATCGCCGTTTTCCGTCGCTCTTTCTGTCGCTTAGAACTGCCATTTGCTAGACCGAGACAGAAAGCATAATGCGATAGCACGCGGCAGAATCCTCGAGGCGATCGGCATCACGGACAAAATGCAGTGGTCGGCAGGGAGACTCCTGAACGCTGAAGCGCGCGATAGCATGCTAACGCACGCATCCTTTCACCGCCGATCACTTGCTATCGCATGCTGTCTCACTCTATCGTACAATGGCGCACTAGGCCGCTCGTCAGCTCAGTGCAGCCTGTTCATTCATGCCGTACGGATGGAAATAACAATGACTGACGAAAATTTGATACTTTTAGTGCAGAAATATCCTTGTCTCTATGACGTGGAGTCGGCGGAATACAGTGACCAACACCGTAAAGAGAATGCTCGCGCTTGAAACTAAACTGATCATGAAAGAACGCGGCATGGCATACTGCCGCGTTTTTTGCTGCTGCTCCATGCTGACCATGCGTGCGATCGCCTTTTTTGTCTGCGGAATGCGACAGCGCGCGTTCGCTTGCGGCAGCATATTGCAGCACGTGGTAGCACAGGCGGAACAAAGGCGATTCCGTGCTGCCAGGTGAAGTCCAACCCTTAGCCCCCCCCCCCCCCCCCCCCGCCCCGCCCCGGCCCGGGCCGCACCTGCGCCTCGTACTTGCGGCAGTAGCCGTACAGCCGCGGCAGGTCTCCTGCGCGCGCGCACAGCTCCACCAGCAGCGAGTACGCGCCGAACTTCTCCGCCAGCGCCGCCGCGCGCTCCGTCTGCCCCGCGTCCACTGAGGGGATAATGTGCCGTCGTTATCGGGTCACTTTCACATAATATATTTTAAAAAAGTAGTTGTTTTTCAGTGGTATTTCTTAATGATTCGCGATACTCAAACATAGTTATATATTAAACAATTAAACAGGTTTTTTTTCGGTAATATAAAGTGTCCCAAAACTATAACTCTGTACAAGATTGGGGTAAGTCTGAGAGGCTACTTAGAAAATAAAAAAATAAGCCAAAAATAAAAATCAACAATTTCTACAACATGGCAACACAAAATGTGTGTTAGACCTAATTTTCACTCGTACCCATTTTGATTGCATAAATAGAAAATTTTTATTATTTTAAAGAGTACAAAGGAACACCCGACTGCTAAATATATTTAATATTTTTCTTCCCATTACACAGAAAAATTTTCCTTGATGAAATTTAACATGTTACTCAAAAAAATATTTATGTTCCAGAGTACTTAAAAAGCCTTATTTTTGACTACAAATAGAAACTTCTTAACATTTCCAAAATCTAATAATTAAGATTTTTTTTAGATTTGTTTTTATTTTTTTCCTCGAAGATCTCGCCGTATTAAGGTGCTATTTATGCATCCATAATAAGTTATAGTTTATATTATCCTTCACCATTTTTTTCCGATTAAAAATCTTTCCCGTGCTGAGGGCTTCTTTGGGGCGCGTTCCGACATGCGATGGTATCGATTACGGTGCCAATCCATATAAGTGCAGTAGGCACAAAAACCCTATTTCGTGCAAGATACTTTGGGACTACTAATTCGGTTGGATTCGCGCTGTAATCGATTTCATCGCATCTCGGAACGTAAGGTTAGTGTGTGGCTTTCCCATGACGTCTATGTCGGAGAAAACGTGGTTATTTTAATAATATTGTTTTAATTAAATGTATTTGTCACTCGGGTCTTTCCGTCTACTTGATAAAGTATTTTAAAGTTTTTGTAGTACAATTAAAAAACAATTTGTTTGTACAATAAAAATGTGCACGTCCGAAAATCGGGTCTCGAAATACAATGTATAGCGGGCACAGACCGAAGGGCTGGATTAACGCGGTGCGTAGTGCATCGGCGCGCGCCGCGTGCTGGTGGTCGAGCTGGTGCTGGTGCAGGTCCGGCTGCAGCGGCGCCGGCGCCGGCAGCTCGGCCAGCAGCGCGTCGGCCAGCGCCGCCGCCGCCGCGCCGGTCGTCGCCTTCTCCGCCGGATCGGCCTCCGATTGACTGCATAGTAAAGTACTTTAATATCATGTAACATAAAACAAGTGATGCACTAGGTGTCTGTACGTACGCGAGGGCGCGCGAGATGAGTCCGGCCGCCGCTTCCAGCAACGCGAACTCCTCCCAGCTGAGCGCGGGCGGCGCGGGGGCGGCGCCGGGGGCGGGGGCGGCGCGCGCGCACCACGCGGCGCGGGCGCGCTGCATCTCGCGCACTACGGTCTGCGGTTTACGAGTCAAAGCAAATCGCCAAGTACATTATCATATTTTTTGCATTTTAAATGTAACAATGTTAGTGCGACGAGTCGACGGATCCATTTAGTTCACATGAAATGCACTTTACCAGCAAAAGGTTTAACAAAGCGTATCAGAGGTGGCGGCACTCACGTTGAGCACGGGCAGCGCGGGCGCGGCGTGCGGCGCGCGCGCGGCGGCCAGCTGCAGCAGCACGCGCGGCGCGCGCGCCACGCGCCGGTACACCACGTCGGCGGGCGTCAGCGCGCCGCACGCCAGCGCCCGCACTACGCCCGCCGACTCCTGCGCCGCCCACTCCGCGGAGTTCGCCACCTGCGCACGCGCCACATGTGTTGCAACAACAAAACCTTTATGTTGGCTAGTGGCGTTCACCTCATAGTGGGAGACGCTCGTGTCGACGATGACGTAGATTTCAGAGTGCAAGCGTGAAGTCTTCCTAAGTAACATCGTGCATTTCTTTATATTGCAACTTATTGTAATAATGTGGCGGGTTATTATGATGATTAGTGACCTCCTTGCTCTGCTGTATGGGGATGATAAAGTTGTATGGCTATGATGTAGAGTCTGATGTGCTATTTCTTGATATTTAATGAACGAGTGCTCTCCGTGACGGCCGATAGAGTACTTGGATACATCGTTATCAACCTTTGTATGTCCCCACTGCTGGAGCACGGGTCTCTTCCTGCATCGCAGGAAGATTAGGCCATACTCCACCACGGGGGTCAAGTCCAAGTTGATGGAGAATTGTAGGACAGTGGCGGGCCTTACTGTTAGAAGCCGCTTATCGAGCCGCCCTTAAGGCTTCTGACACGGCTTAACGACTGCTATTATATGACAGCAGGCACCAACGGCTCAACGTGCCTTGCGAAGTACGGAAGCGCCCTGAAAAATGCCACTAGCGGTAGTCACGGGACGTTCACCCATCCCGTACCTGACCGCGCCTGCTGTTGCTTAACCAAGTAATTGATTCCAATCACTCGGTTCACCTAGGCCACGAGCGCTTCATATTGGAATAAAATGTTAGATGCGCAGTTAGGCCCGTGCAGGGCTACTCGTGTAGTGCCGTTAAGTGAATGTAGAGCGTGTCGCGCCGACCTGGTGCAGCAGGTGGTCTATGAGCGCGGCGTGCGGCGCTTGCAGCTGCAGCGCGCGCAGCGCGGCGGCGGCGGCGGCGCTGCAGGCCAGCGCGCGCAGCCGCGCCGTGGTACTCTCGCAGCCGCCGCCGCGCTCTGCAGACAAACACCGGTTGGATTCACTCATGAATGTTGGCCGAACAAAATTAGTTCTGTGTTTTGTTTCGACTTGACAGGTAACTTTGTAAGTGCAATATTCAATGAGTATTTGCCACACCATGCATTTAGAACTAAAACAAAAATCACAGGAGAAAGTATATCGTATGACGCCACTTCAAATTCTTAGGAAAAAAAATTTTAAGTGTTGATTTCTTTTTTACTTATAGTATAAATAAATTATAGTAATATAAATTTTATACACTTTGGAAAATCATCACATTCAAGGGCTAAATATTTTAGTTCAGGTTGTTGTAATAATTCATTTAATAAAAAAAATTACAAAAATCTACGAAACTAGAAATACGTCATGATGACCTAACTTCCTACGAGCTGTATTTTTTTTTATAATATCAGTAATTTCATCTACTGCCCAAAGAGATTCATATCACGATTCGTGTAATCGATGTTATGCTACAAACGGAACACACATAAGATCATTTGAGTAGGTAGTTCATTAATTTTAGCCCCCACCCCCCTACACAAAACAGGTACTTTTGCATTAGAGTGTATTCTCTATACTGCCAACGTTATGACTGTCGAAACACACGTCACGATAGGGCGTTATGTTGTGTATTGTACTTAATCGCGACGCCGGCGCTGTGTACGCCGGCCGCCTAGCGCTGTCGTCGCGCAGCCGCGCCGTGGACGGCGCGTCGACGCTGCGCGAACGCTGACATAACGATCGTAGTGTGGGGTGTCTCTAAAAGATAATAGTAGTTTATGATACTGTTGCATAATAAGTGTTTTAATAACACATGTCTGTTTTAAATTATAGTATCACACGAGTGTTATTATAAGACAAAGTTATGCACAGTGTCATTCACTACTTTATCTACTCTCATACTATAACACATAAAATAATATTAAATAGAACTAAACTTTGTTTAAATATTGAAAAGTTTTTTTAAATGTACAATGTTGGCGTCAAGGCGCAAACATCGATTGCGCATGCGTGTTACGTCGCCACGGACCTTTTTTTTAAATAGAGGTTCAACGTTTTTTGTCCAGCTGGAGGTTGTATAGGTGTATCGTTACGATTAAAAAGTTATATTATGATACACGTGTCCATAGAAGACCTGTATTGTGATATTTTTTATGCCACACCTGGCAATAAAGTGGCGCTGTGCGTACGGAAAAAGCCGCTTTCTGACCAAGTGTAGACATAAAAAGATGTACACAACACGGGAGGTAACAAAGAAAGCTCTCGATCGCATATTTACGTCCCTCGCTTGCAGCTCGGGCCGCAAACTTCTGCGATCTCGGCCTTTCTTTGTATTACTACTATTTTTTTGGTCTCTTCGTAATGTTTGTCATAAGAGTTTTGTTTTGAGTGTTATAATGTGTGCATCGTGGTATCAGGCTGGCTCACCGGCGCTGACTCTGCCGAGGCGCGGCCACAGGCCGGCGGCGCGCAGGAACTCCGCGAAGAGCGCGAGCGCGCGCTGCTTGTCGCGCAGCTGCGCGCGCGCCTGCAGCGACGACGACGCGCCCAGCGCCGGGGACGCCGCCCCGCCGCCCGCGCCCGCGCCCTCCGCCGACGCGGCGCTCTGCCACCTGCATTAAGCATGCGCATTTTAGGTCGCCACCGAGATCGCTCTTTTTGGGTCCCCGCTCTTTCACGAACCGGGTCCGACCTAGGTCTCGACTCCAGAGCGTTCATTCATTCCCGAAACGACGTAAGGAGCTAGAATCGCTACCAATACTCAACTCTTTTTTCGCTTGTTTATCTTAGTTCCCACTTCCCATTTTGGTTTTGTTGGTCTCGCCTTGCTCGCTCGTCGGCCGTTGGAATAAGAACTACATTTATGTGACGGAAAATAACACGACTGAATTAAAACGAATGGAAAGCGAGATCATTTAATTTACGTTAAAACTTTTGTTTTGCGTTGGTCATTCATTACGTACGGTTGAAATACAACTTTATGCCCTTACAATAAGATCGGTGACGGCGCGCGCTCTCAACGAACACGAACTAGTGGTGACCCATAAGACACATTAACCTGACGGATCGCGAACTAGCTCGCATGGGTCGCGTCAAAGATCGCTCTTCCGAACTAGTTCGTTCGCGACCTACCCAAGACTAACCTGCATGCATACAGCGCTTCGTTTCAGGCTTTACTAGTCCACTGCTGGACGTAGCTCTCCCCTAAAGAGCGCCACGTTGTGCTATCATTTATATCAGATATCATTGGGGATCGCAGTTCGGTGGAATTGTACTGCAGGGGGCGCCGCTGTCCACCCCCCGGTTTGTATCCCTTAGTCGTTTTTACGACACCCGCGGAAAGAATTGGGTTGGTGCTATTCTCTAGGCCGACACCATACGGCGACGTTCGGCCACCGGCATGCATACAGCCGCTTTGCTTACATTCATATTAACTCCTGTAATGCAGTATATACGCGTCCTACTTTAGGGTATACTCTTTATTACAGAGAGACACAGCGAGAGTATGGTCTTGCTTAATCATCACGCGTGTCTACCGCAGATTAACCATTTCAAGAATTAAAGTATGCGTGCATACATCTCAGACTAGGTGTATCGACTGACCACAGACTAGGTGTATCGACTGACCACTACGTAATAGAGCCTCGTAAATTAACAAGGTATTTTTAATACAGTTGCTCAAAAAGTGGCGTATTACAGGGACGTTTAGCGTGCGGGATGGGGGCTATTACACACACGTGCTTTTTTTTACCTTTACCGCACTCGTGCCTTTTCTTTCCCAACTGTCAAAATAATGTCTATTGAAAAGAAAAACCAACCATGAAGTTTTTACTAAAAAAAAATCATAGAAGTTTTTATTTACTTTTACTTTACTTTAAGAGCTACTAATTTATTTCAATATCAGATTTAATGATTTCATTGAATGAGTTAAGTTAGGTTTCATTTCATCTCATTAAATTTCATTTTCATTTCATATCAATAAAACAATTCTACTGAAGACTTGGGTGTATGGGCATAGTTTCCTTTGCCTACTAGAATGGGAGAAGAAAAAAATCTCTGCTCATAAAAAAAAAAATTGTCGGAACTCTTTGCAATGACAGCCTTTCCGCACTTGTAATGAAATATACTATTTCTGCACAGTTCAATAAAATAGCACTATTTGTCTAACTAAAATTACAGTCTCGTTTGCTAAGGTTCAGTTTACAAATTTCATTTTACCAAAAGTTATGGTTTTGTTTGAAACTTTGTGGTAATGCATTACTACTGTAGAAAACGACATTATGCCATTATTTTTTCATAGAATCCACAATTATGACACAATCGTCGCCATTGATAATATTACTGCAGCATGACAAAAAAAATGCCTACTTTCTTCCACAGTTCAGCAAAAATATCAGTAAAATTCTCAACTCAAAGCCGTTTTACAGATACAAACAGAATGAAATGATACGTGTCTTATTCACAACGCGTGCCGGTACTCTTACCCTGATGTGCAGGGTAAGGGTCAGTACCAGCAGTCTCCTGAGGGTGTTGGCTGATTGGATGGACAGTCCCATACAGCGCCACTGGGTGTCAATGCACCCTATGCCGACAAGCAGGGTGGCTGGATAGGCTGTACACTGCAGTAAATTTAATAATGTAAATAGTTTACTAACATAGCATGAGTCAAATTGTTACTAACAGTATATGGGCCTTGCCTGAAATAGATAAATAAATAAATAAATAAATAAATAAATAAATAAATAAATAAATAAATAAATAAATAAATAAATAAATAAATAAATAAATAAATAAATAAATAAATAAATAAATAAATAAATAAATAAATAAATAAATAAATAAATAAATAAATAAATAAATAAATAAATAAATAAATAAATAAATAAATAAATAAATAAATAAATAAATAAATAAATAAATAAATAAATAAATAAATAAATAAATAAATAAATAAATAAATAAATAAATAAATAAATAAATAAATAAATAAATAAATAAATAAATAAATAAATAAATAAATAAATAAATAAATAAATAAATAAATAAATAAATAAATAAATAAATAAATAAATAAATAAATAAATAAATAAATAAATAAATAAATAAATAAATAAATAAATAAATAAATAAATAAATAAATAAATAAATAAATAAATAAATAAATAAATAAATAAATAAATAAATAAATAAATAAATAAATAAATAAATAAATAAATAAATAAATAAATAAATAAATAAATAAATAAATAAATAAATAAATAAATAAATAAATAAATAAATAAATAAATAAATAAATAAATAAATAAATAAATAAATAAATAAATAAATAAATAAATAAATAAATAAATAAATAAATAAATAAATAAATAAATAAATAAATAAATAAATAAATAAATAAATAAATAAATAAATAAATAAATAAATAAATAAATAAATAAATAAATAAATAAATAAATAAATAAATAAATAAATAAATAAATAAATAAATAAATAAATAAATAAATAAATAAATAAATAAATAAATAAATAAATAAATAAATAAATAAATAAATAAATAAATAAATAAATAAATAAATAAATAAATAAATAAATAAATAAATAAATAAATAAATAAATAAATAAATAAATAAATAAATAAATAAATAAATAAATAAATAAATAAATAAATAAATAAATAAATAAATAAATAAATAAATAAATAAATAAATAAATAAATAAATAAATAAATAAATAAATAAATAAATAAATAAATAAATAAATAAATAAATAAATAAATAAATAAATAAATAAATAAATAAATAAATAAATAAATAAATAAATAAATAAATAAATAAATAAATAAATAAATAAATAAATAAATAAATAAATAAATAAATAAATAAATAAATAAATAAATAAATAAATAAATAAATAAATAAATAAATAAATAAATAAATAAATAAATAAATAAATAAATAAATAAATAAATAAATAAATAAATAAATAAATAAATAAATAAATAAATAAATAAATAAATAAATAAATAAATAAATAAATAAATAAATAAATAAATAAATAAATAAATAAATAAATAAATAAATAAATAAATAAATAAATAAATAAATAAATAAATAAATAAATAAATAAATAAATAAATAAATAAATAAATAAATAAATAAATAAATAAATAAATAAATAAATAAATAAATAAATAAATAAATAAATAAATAAATAAATAAATAAATAAATAAATAAATAAATAAATAAATAAATAAATAAATAAATAAATAAATAAATAAATAAATAAATAAATAAATAAATAAATAAATAAATAAATAAATAAATAAATAAATAAATAAATAAATAAATAAATAAATAAATAAATAAAATATACTAAAAAAATAATTATTGTACCCCCGGCGACGAGGCTGGCCCGGCCGGCCACTCACCTTGGGTCGCCGGCGGGCATGTCGTCCAGCATCTCGGTGGCGATCTTCAGCACGGTGCGGTCCAGCACGGCGTCCACGTCGTCGCCGGCGGGGGCGGGGGCGGGGGCGGGCGCGGGCGCGGGCGCGGGGAAGAGGTCCCGCACGAGCGCGGCGGCGGCGGCGGCGTCGCGGCGCACGTGGTGCAGGAAGGCGGCGCGCAGCTTGCCGCACGCGTCGCCGGCGCCCGCGCTCACCTGCGCACGGACGCGGCTGATGGAGCGTGCTCGGGCATCCGGAAAAAAACTAATGCCGCCGACTATGACGAATGGGAACCAGGAACTTTTGTTCTTTGTACTGTCGCGGTCCTATCCCGAACCACCTAGAATAGAGCCTTATAGAAGCCTATCGAATAGTCGCCGCATGCTGCGTTTTAGTAAACAACAAAACGCTGCAAGCAATAGTGACTCGTATGTCCACTAGTATAAGGTTCAAATCTCTTTGACAAGGACTTTGTTCTAGAGTCGTTGCCGCGTGCACCGAGTGTAG
Organism: Yponomeuta sedellus; assembly: GCA_934045075.1. Taxonomy (NCBI): domain Eukaryota; kingdom Metazoa; phylum Arthropoda; class Insecta; order Lepidoptera; family Yponomeutidae; genus Yponomeuta; species Yponomeuta sedellus. The sequence goes on along the minus strand of OW203741.1, from coordinate 20,846,474 downwards.
GTACGTACTTGAATGTTCTAGAACCCTTGCCGGCGGATATAAATAGCGGTCGCCGCGGCGCGCTGTCAGTTCCGTTTGGAATAGCGAAGAGTGAACTTCGAGCGAACATACCTGCGATACGAGCGATAACCTACGACCTCAGCGATACTATTGGACTTCGATTGGACCTGCGATTGGAATCTACGTGTGGACTTCGTGTTGTGAAGACCTGCAGACCCTGCGTGAATAAATCCTAAGAAGTTGTTGTACAAATATGCACATTATTATTAGTAAGGAAACACCTACATAAAATGCTATGTCATCACCATTGTAAGCTTTTTACCCAGTACACGCCAGTTGGCGACTGCCCTCTGACAACACAACATTGTGGAATAAATCTAGTGAAAATAACATCGGATTTGTTCTTCTTCCTCCAACAACATAACATAACATAACAAAATATTGTGCGGACAGTCAAACTAACAGACTCGCCCGTACATTTGGTCCTTCGAGACCTGATCTCAGTGTGTTTATTGCTTTTTGCGTCAGCGAATCGGTCTGACTGGCCTCTCAGAAGCGGGAATCACCAGTTGGATTGAGAAGGCGCACATAACGCATTAGGTGGTGAGTGCACTGAGTGTGGAAACAAGACCAGTGATTAGTGATACGTCGCTGCATCATCGGAACAACAGTAACAAGAACAACAACATCAAAACAACATCAACAACAGAACATCGGACAACAAAACTCATCTTGACTCGGATCAGGAGTGTAAATAGCAACAATAACATGCAACAGGTGAGACCATAAAACACATTTTTGGTTAAACAACATGACATCCTACGAGGGTATAATTACACAACAATCGGAGCTGGTGGAAGAAATAAAGTCCATCAGTTCCAACTTTAAGAAGGATGGAGCCTCCAGGAAGTTAAACGAGGAGTACCATGATGAAAGGCTAAATCGATTAGAACAAAGCTGGAAAAAGTTTGAGTTCAACCACGACCGAATTTGCCTTTTGAAACAGGAACAAACAGGAGAATATTTTCAAAAAGGTGTGAAAAGTAAACTGGAAAATATCTACAAGGAAACAAAGGAAATGATAACAAAGTCTAAAAGGAGTCTTGAAAAAATAATACAGCTGGAAGAATCGAAACTGAGAGCAGAGTTGGAAAGGAAGCGAATCGCAAAAGAAACCCTTATGGATCCTGGCCCATCAACATCAACTAGCCAAGCGAACATGCCAATGGGCGAGGAACCTAACTCAGACGGCGAATTCTACGAAACGTCACTCGACGCCAAAACGATAGAATTGCTAAATGAACAGAAGTCTCACGTCAAAGCGTTCCAGAGAGCAATTTGCAATCTGAACATTGATAACATAACAGAAAAGTGGCAACTTGAAGATAAGTTGCGAACAATAACAATGCGATGGGAAAATTTCGACAAGCTATACTGGAAGTTGGATAACATAATCAAGGATAACAATTCCTACGATCAACAATACAACAAGTTGGAAAACATGTACGACACGGCAAAAACTTTGATAAACACGAAGATTTGGGAGCAAAATCACCAAGAAAAGGCAGCACCCAAAATCGAAATACCAACATTCAATGGTAATTACTCCCATTGGACAACATTCAAGGACTTATTCACGGAAACAGTTCACTACAATTCTTTTATCTCCAAGGCACAAAAAATGCAACATTTAAAGACAAAGTTGAAGGGCGAAGCAGAGCGTCTAGTACAACATTTAACAATAAGCGCCGACAACTACGACACCTGCTGGAGTATCTTGCAGCAGCGGTATGACAATATACGACTGCTCTTCACATACCATGCTAATGAGCTACTAAACCAGCCCACCATCCAACAAGCTACAGCTTTTCAGATAAAAAGAATGCATGACTCTACTTTGGAAAACATAAATGCTATAACAAATCTACATATCGATACAACAAACTGGGACCCATTGTTAGTGCACATACTCATACAGAAGCTCGACGTCGATACGAAACAATGCTACATCGAGTCACTCAAAAATCCCAGGGAAGTACCTAGACTGGAGGATTTTTTAACATTCCTGGAAAACAAATTCATGGCCTTGGAATCGACGAACACGAAATCGAGCCGTAACATACCTGAAAAACAAAACAACAACAAAAACATGTTCCATAAAAAGTTTCAACCTGACCGGGACCTGAACGGGAACAAACAACTCAACTCAAACGGGAACCGACAATTTGCCCCGAAAGCCTTCTATAACAACGTGACTATAAGGTGCCCCCAATGCACCCAGCAACATGGGCTTTACAGTTGCAAGGTATTCTTAGACATGACGTCAAACGAACGGCTTCAGATTGCAAAGAAACTCGGAGTGTGCAAAAACTGCTTGTTCAGCCATAATGGCAACAATTGCACATCGACTCAAAGGTGCAAGCAATGTAACCAGAGCCATAATACTTTGCTACACGAGGCGGTGTCGAATGAATCCGGAAAAGTGAACAAAAGTAACCGTATAAGCAGTCACTTATGGAATGAAGGTCAAATGAAGTACTCTTAGCAACAGCCTTGATCGAAGTCCAAACATCTTCTGGAAGGTTTATAACATTGCGAGCATTACTCGACCAGGGCTCCCAAGTATCCCTGATCACGGAGGATGCCGCTCAACGACTGCAGCTCAAGCGAAACAAGCTGGATGCAGTTGTAACAGGCGTAGGAGCTACACCCACAAACAGATGCAAAGGGGTAGTCCGGCTATCATGTAAGGCAATGAACGCCAACTACGAATTTACCACCGACGCGTTGGTAATGAACACAATAACAAGTAAATTGCCAAACAAAAACATCGACAGAACAACATTAGAGTCGTTAGATCACATTCAACTAGCTGATCCTAACTTCCATGTATCTCAAAACATCGACATTTTATTGGGAGCCGACATCTTCTCAGAAATACTACTGGAAGGCCTCATAAAATCTAAAAACTCAACAATTACTGCGCAACAGACCCACCTAGGGTGGATAATTTTTGGCAAACACAAGATGTTTCAATGCCACGTAATAATCAACAATTTGGAGGATATCGAGAAGTTTTGGGAACAGAAGGAAATAAGCGAAAATAAAACTAACAGTAATCAACAAGAACAAGAGGAAGATTATTGCGAAACCTTCTACAAACAAACAACAGAAAGATTGGCGGACGGAAGATACCAAGTGCGGCTGCCCTTGAAACCGGAAATAGGTAAAAAGCTGGGAAAATCAAAGCCCCAGGCCGTCGCACAGTTTAAACAACTAGAGCGAAAAATGGATGCCAATCCAGAATTTGCCCAAAACTATACGGAGTTTATGGCAGAATACAAACATTTAGGCCACATGATGAAGGCCGAAAACAGCACTAACACTGCACCCTTACAATACTTCCTGCCGCACCATGGAATAGTGCGGCAAAATGCAATAACAACAAAACTACGGGTGGTCTTCAATGCATCTGCTAAGACAAGCACCAAGAGCAGTCTCAATGACCTCATGGAGAGTGGACCGAACCTACAGGCCGATCTACAGGGTGTCTTACTACAATGGAGGCAACATCAATACGTTCTAACAGCTGACATCGAAAAGATGTACCGGTACCTAGCCATGCACCCAGATGACCAGGCACTCCAGAAAATCGTATGGAGAGAATCTTCTCAAAAGCCCATAGACGAGTACCAGTTGTGCACAGTAACCTATGGTACAAAAGCCGCACCTTTTTTAGCCCTGAGAACGCTGAAACAGCTTGCGGAGGATGAAGGAGGGAATTTTCCAATTGCCAAGCCAATCCTACAAAGTAACTTCTGTATGGACGATGCCATGTTCGGAAGCCATACCATCGAAGATGCGAAACAAAAACGAGATCAGCTAATGCAGCTTTTAAGTTGCGGCGGTTTTAACCTGCGTAAATGGGCGAGTAACGAACCCCAGTTAGTGGAAGACCTACCCAAAAATATGAGAAACCCGCTCAACTTTAACTTCACTGACACAGATTCGTCAAAAACATTAGGACTGGGATGGAACCCGAAAAACGATGAGTTCGAATTTTCACCAGTACTACAACACAAAGAAACAATAACAATAACAAAACGTCAAATACTGAGCGAAGTGTCCTCGTTATTTGACCCCCTAGGCTGGCTCGCACCGATAACAGTGAAATCAAAAATAATTTTCCAACAAGTTTGGAAAGACAGCCTTGGATGGGATGAAGCAGTTCCCGAACACATACAAAAGGAGTGGATGCCACTAAGAGCGGAATTAACAAGAATGGAACAATTTAAGATCAAACGATGGCTCGGATGTACGAGTGCAACAGATAAAGAACCGGAACTACACGGCTTCTGCGACGCGTCCGAAAAAGCGTACGCATGTGTCGTCTACAGCACGGTGCGTAAGTCGGACGGAACAAACAGGGTGAACATAGTGGCAGCAAAAACGAAAGTAACACCAATACGCAAACAACAATCTCTGCCACGACTCGAGTTATGCGGAGCCCAGTTGCTGTCCAAACTCGTCAACAAAATTAAGCAAAGCTTGAACAGACCTGACATGAAGGTTACAGCTTGGACAGACTCGATGGTCGTATTAGGATGGCTTAAGGGCGACGAAAACCGCTGGAACAGATATGTCGCGACCAGAGTGAGGTCAACAAAGGAGGTTATTCCGGGTCAAGACTGGCAGTACGTGAATTCAAAAAACAATCCAGCAGACTGCGCGTCCAGAGGTTTACTACCTACCCAGTTGAGTAAACACAAATTGTGGTGGCAAGGGCCAGAATGGCTCCTAAAAAACAAATTGCCAGAAAAAATCTACCTACAAGAAATACCCACATGCGAAGAAGCAAAGGTACACACAGTTACGGTACCAGATAACGAGCCAAACATCATAACAAAAACATTAAACAACTGCAATTCTATTGCAAAGGCCGTCCGCGATATCATATGGGTGTCGCGTTTCATAAGCAAAGCGCGTGCCCAGAGAGCGCCCGCCGAGCACTTTAAACTGGCCGACATGAAGGCTGCGCGCAACAAGATCATCGATACATCGAGTGCAACAAGATCACTTCAAAGAGGAAATTCGCGCTATAAAAACCAACAATACAGTGAACAAAAACAGCAAAATTGGGAAACTAAATCCTTATGTGGATGAGTCGGACCTTTTGCGCGTGGGAGGAAGATTGAAACATTCAAACTTAACAGAAAACGCCAAACATACTCTCATCATCCCGAAAGAGTCCAGACTGACACAACTTCTAATAAATGAAGCACACAAAACAACTCTCCATGGTGGAGCCAGACTGACCTTGGCAACGCTACGTCAGCGATATTGGATCATAGGAGGGACAACCACAGTGAAAAATACACTCAGAAAATGTGTAACGTGCAGTCGCTACAAAACAACCCGAGAAGAACAACTCATGGGAGATTTGCCCCGACCAAGAGTCACCCCTTCACCACCCTTTTACCACACAGGAGTGGATTTCACGGGGTGGGTGGACATCAAACTCAACAAGGGACGTGGCGTGCGAACGAGCAAGGGTTACGTCGCCGTTTTCGTTTGCCTCGCAACAAAAGCTGTGCACTTAGAGCTAGTCACAGACTTAACAACGCAAACATTTATACTTGCCCTTAAAAGCATGGCGGCTCGGCGAGGATGTCCGGCACATCTCTACAGTGACAACGGTACAAATTTCGTGGGGGCCGACCGCGAATTACAGAGACATCTACAAACACACAAAACGTTCAACAACAACTTCTTCTCGCAAACTCTCGCTGAACAAGAGATCCAGTGGCACTTCAACGCCCCGAGTTGGCCGTCGGCAGGAGGAATCTGGGAGGCCGCGGTCAAATCTATGAAACACCATCTTAAGCGAGTGTTAGGGGAGCAGAAACTAACATATGAGGAATTCCAAACATTATTGACGCAAATAGAGGCCTGCATGAATTCGAGGCCACTCTGCCCCTTAACAGAAGACGCTGACGACGCAGAACACTGTCTAACACCGGGTCATTTCTTGATCGGTCGACCAATCATATCAATCCCCCAAGAAAACCTACAAAGCAGCAAGATAGGCCCACGCCGAAGGTGGCAACTAACAGAAAAAATGTTCCAAGGATTTTGGAAACAGTGGTCATTGGAGTATTTACACGAACTTCAACAGCGCGCAAAATGGTGTAACAAAACACGAAATATACAAAAAGGCGACATTGTACTCATAAAAGAGGATAACCTCACTCCAATGAAGTGGCCCTTAGGAAGGGTAATGGAAGTACATCCTGGAAGGGATAATTTAGTACGAGTGGTCACTGTAAAAACGCAAGATAGCGTATACAAGCGACCTATAACAAAGCTCGTACTACTACCGGTAACAAACAGCGACGAAAACGCCGACTCGACAGTTTGCCATCTAGACAGTTCGGCACCCAATTCCAGTAACATCAACAAGGCGGAGAATACTTTAACAGATATGCAACAAAAACGGCCCTCTGGACAACACGGCAGAAAAACGACGCGATCGAGCTTACTTTGCCTTTTCATAATGCTTCTGACACTCTTTCATCCGTCAAGGCCAACTGAATACTCACAGATGAAGGCTTTTACTCAAAGTGAAGACCTTGTTAACATTGCACCGTTCAAAGATAACAAACTCGTCTATTTTGACAACATGGGAAAGTTACAAAACATACATGACACTTGGAAAATAGTGACGTACTATAACATGACGTCCTACTGGATTGGATTTGAAAGTGTACAAAGACTGGTGGCTCATGTCGAAGACAGATGTGAACTTTTTATGTACAGAACAATATGTGACAGCGTTACGGCAGAGTTGAAACAAGAAGTTGAGGACCTGAAACATAATAACAACTTGCTGAAAACTCAGCACGGGGCCATTCCGAGACGCGCAATCCGAGGGCTAATGAATGGACCGTGAACAACAATAACCTGCATCTTTTGGCACTTATAAAAAATCGAACGTCAATTGTGGAGGCCCATAATAACATTTTGAAGAGGAATGAGGATGTCATGAAAAGACAGTTTCAGCTAATTCAAGAACATCTAAATACAACTGAGCAATTTGTACGGAACATGAACGAAAAAATAACCCAAGAAGATAACATGAACTACTTTAATATGATGGCCATGGCCGCTAGCATATTCATTAACAAATTGCAATACGTACAACAAACATTACTTGACACAGCAACAAATATACACCATGGACAGGTAGACACCAGGCTTTTCAGCCAAGAACAACTAAAGAAAGAGCTCAATACTATTTCTGGGCAACTACCCGCTCACCTGTATCTACCCGTTGATAACAGTCACGATCAACTCAGCAGCATCTATAAACTACTGACAGTTAAAACAAGAGTTGTGGAAAAATTCTTCATAATCGAAATAAGCTTACCCTTAACAAGCGAAGTCAAGTTCAACCTCTACAAAACAATACCACCTTAACATTAAGAATAGAATCAGAATACGTCGCTGTGAACCTAAGAAAGGATATCTACATGACACTGACTGATAAGGACATTTCCGCCTGCAGCAAAATTGATAACTACAATTTTATCTGCGCGATTAATCGTCCAACATACAACATGCACTGCAACCAGTCACCATGCGAAATCAGCATATTAACAAATTCGAGTACATCAAAATGTATCTACGAGCGGGACCAGTGCGCCGACAAATGGATCCCATTACAGTCTCCGAACGCATGGATGTACTTTTGCTGCGACGAATGCCTACCGCGAGTCATTTGCGATGAACATATGACTTCAAAGTCAATAAAAATGGCGGGAATAATTAACACGAAACAAGGATGTATTATTAAACACGGGGAAACAACTATCCATACACAGCAATACTTTCAAAATAATGTCAACATTAACCCCCAGATTCAAGTCCCTTACACTGACTTATGGGATTTAAACAGCATACAAACAAACCAAGTAATAGCGCCGCCTAAAATACGAATAACTACAGATTTCAACACCGATGATCTTAGCGAGCTACAGAATAACATTGAAACACTAAAACAGCAAGGTGTGTTACCCAACACGGTCTCAACACATGATGTGCACCAATATACGGTATCCTATACAACATTGGGTATTGTTGTAATATTTTTGGCCGCGGCAGGGTGCAAATACTTGCACTGGCGACGCAGACGTTTTACATCTAAATCCAGAACCCTAGCCCGTAACAGTACGAAGCTTATAAATATGTAATTGGTATTAATCCTGCTTAAGCAATACGATATGACGCTAGTCGTACGTTTTAAATGAACAAATAAACAGTTGTATATGGCAATAGCTTAGATATGTGAGCCTTTTTATGTATTTTGTTTTCTGGTGTGTACAATAAAGAATTCTAATCTAATCTAAACACTTATACAATAAACAGTACATTTTGAAATGCTGACCTTTTATTGCTACAATACGCCGTGACTTGGGCCATCATTACCCAAGTTCACTATGATAAACACGTGTGATAAGCTACAACTAATGAACTTTCTATAGCGATCGATCACGCGTATTTATGACAGAATTACTGGACAACAGCCTTCTCTGAACACGCCGTTTTGTTCCGGGCCAAACTCATCCAGACGCGATCTGCGCTCTTTCGATCGGTCCAGTAAGTTAATGGACGAGTTAGGTTAAGTTTGTCAAACAATTCTTTCAATAATGTGAATGAGTAGGCGGGCTAGCCTTAGTCTGGGTGTATTTTCATGTCCGTGATGTACTTGGTCGGTTATCACAGCACAGGGTTTGTTTGTTTGTTTTTTTTTGTGGTGAGCCACGTCAACTCTGCGCGCGCACTACAAACTCCAATATTCCTGCATCGCGCAATCAAAGTGTTTCAATGACATAGCATAAATATAACGTCCGACTAACAATAGTTGGACCAGCCGTCCCCAGGCATACGATCTGCCTGGCGGGAAATTTCCTTTTATAGTGGACTCGCTCTTCCCTATAGTTAGTCTGTCTGTCTGTCTGTCTGTCTGTCTGTCTGTCTGTCTGTCTGTCTGTCTGTCTGTCTGTCTGTCTGTCTGTCTGTCTGTCTGTCTGTCTGTCTGTCTGTCTGTCTGTCTGTCTGTCTGTCTGTCTGTCTGTCTGTCTGTCTGTCTGTCTGTCTGTCTGTCTGTCTGTCTGTCTGTCTGTCTGTCTGTCTGTCTGTCTGTCTGTCTGTCTGTCTGTCTGTCTGTCTGTCTGTCTGTCTGTCTGTCTGTCTGTCTGTCTGTCTGTCTGTCTGTCTGTCTGTCTGTCTGTCTGTCTGTCTGTCTGTCTGTCTGTCTGTCTGTCTGTCTGTCTGTCTGTCTGTCTGTCTGTCTGTCTGTCTGTCTGTCTGTCTGTCTGTCTGTCTGTCTGTCTGTCTGTCTGTCTGTCTGTCTGTCTGTCTGTCTGTCTGTCTGTCTGTCTGTCTGTCTGTCTGTCTGTCTGTCTGTCTGTCTGTCTGTCTGTCTGTCTGTCTGTCTGTCTGTCTGTCTGTCTGTCTGTCTGTCTGTCTGTCTGTCTGTCTGTCTGTCTGTCTGTCTGTCTGTCTGTCTGTCTGTCTGTCTGTCTGTCTGTCTGTCTGTCTGTCTGTCTGTCTGTCTGTCTGTCTGTCTGTCTGTCTGTCTGTCTGTCTGTCTGTCTGTCTGTCTGTCTGTCTGTCTGTCTGTCTGTCTGTCTGTCTGTCTGTCTGTCTGTCTGTCTGTCTGTCTGTCTGTCTGTCTGTCTGTCTGTCTGTCTGTCTGTCTGTCTGTCTGTCTGTCTGTCTGTCTGTCTGTCTGTCTGTCTGTCTGTCTGTCTGTCTGTCTGTCTGTCTGTCTGTCTGTCTGTCTGTCTGTCTGTCTGTCTGTCTGTCTGTCTGTCTGTCTGTCTGTCTGTCTGTCTGTCTGTCTGTCTGTCTGTCTGTCTGTCTGTCTGTCTGTCTGTCTGTCTGTCTGTCTGTCTGTCTGTCTGTCTGTCTGTCTGTCTGTCTGTCTGTCTGTCTGTCTGTCTGTCTGTCTGTCTGTCTGTCTGTCTGTCTGTCTGTCTGTCTGTCTGTCTGTCTGTCTGTCTGTCTGTCTGTCTGTCTGTCTGTCTGTCTGTCTGTCTGTCTGTCTGTCTGTCTGTCTGTCTGTCTGTCTGTCTGTCTGTCTGTCTGTCTGTCTGTCTGTCTGTCTGTCTGTCTGTCTGTCTGTCTGTCTGTCTGTCTGTCTGTCTGTCTGTCTGTCTGTCTGTCTGTCTGTCTGTCTGTCTGTCTGTCTGTCTGTCTGTCTGTCTGTCTGTCTGTCTGTCTGTCTGTCTGTCTGTCTGTCTGTCTGTCTGTCTGTCTGTCTGTCTGTCTGTCTGTCTGTCTGTCTGTCTGTCTGTCTGTCTGTCTGTCTGTCTGTTTGTTGGTAGAAGTGATCGTGTAATGCGGAAGTGACTAATGACTGACCTCGTGCGGATCGATCTCGTAGAGCGAGAGGTTCCCGTCGTACACGTCGTGCACGCCCGCGGCTGCGCCCGCGCACGCTGCGCCGCAGCCGCTGCGGACAAACGGGACACGTGAGCCACGCTGACTGGTGCCAGCCAGAATCATTGGCATTATCACACACATAGATGGGCGAAAGAATAGCTTGGACGCTGCAACGTCTGGGACGTTGTTTTTAGTATTTCTTAATGATTATCGATACTCATACATAGTTCTATTAAACGGATCTAATCGCGATTACTTATTAACGTAATTGCTTTATTTCCCGGCGTTTCGGCAGCGTTACAGCTGCCGTGGTCCCGGGTAGACTGAAGTGGCGAGTACAGTTAGTTATTGTGAGTTGGCTTTTATTTTGTCGCAGCTGGCCGACACACAAACACAAGAATTTTAACAATCCATTTTAACAAGGATGGTTTTAAACTTTCAAATACGTGGAATCCAGCGCTAAGTAAATACAAATCACGAACCTGTCTGAGGACGTAGCGAGTGTTGGGTGTCGGCCAGCTGCGAAAAATTAAAAGTGACTACCCACAATAATTGACTGTACTCGTCACTTTAGTCTACCCGAGACCACGGCACCTGTAACGCTGCCGAAACTTCGGGAAATAAGGTAATTACGTTTTATATAATAAATAATCGCGATTAGACCCGTTTAATATATAACATTGTTTCTAGATGGAGTGAGCCTGCCTAACACCTACACCAGTCTGAAAGTTTAGTTGATGATTGATAGCTCCTGAGAAATTGCTGCGTAAAAGGTTTGTGAAGATAATGACAGAAGGCCAGCAGGGTGTATGTTGAGGTGCAGGGGGGCGGCACTGACCCGGCGTGGTGGTGCGCGGTGCGCACGCGCAGCAGGCCGTGCGCGGCCGACAGCAGCAGCGGCGCGCCGCGCCCCCCCCCCCGCGGCCAGCACGCGGTCCCCCTCCGCGCCCACGTCCAGCGCGTGCCACACCGCGCCCGCCGCCTCTGCAACCACACCACCACCACGCTCGTCACTACACAACACAGGTTATTACGTAGCCGTTTTTTTTCATTTAAAATTCGGCTAGCAGGACGTTCCACAGTTTGACAGTTACGCATTCGAACGCTCAACTCATTATACTAGGTACCTAATAAATGAGTGCAACTTTTGAATGACACGTAACATTGTAACTCCACACCAGTGATCAGTAGCGGCCGGCGTCGATCCACGGCGTAACAGCACGTACCGTGGTAGTGCAGCACGAACTGCCGCGCCGCCATGTCGTACCGTGGTAGTGCAGCACGAGCTGCCGCGCCGCCATGTCGTACCGTGGTAGTGCAGCACGAGCTGCCGCGCCGCCATGTCGTACCGTGGTAGTGCAGCACGAGCTGCCGCGCCGCCATGTCGTACCGTGGTAGTGCAGCACGAGCTGCCGCGCCGCCATGTCGTACCGTGGTAGTGCAGCACGAGCTGCCGCGCCGCCATGTCGTACCGTGGTAGTGCAGCACGAGCTGCCGCGCCGCCATGTCGTACCGTGGTAGTGCAGCACGAGCTGCCGCGCCGCCAGCAGCGCGCCGCCCGGCAGCGGCAGCAGCCGCGGCGCCCTCTCCCCGCGCGCCCCGCCGCCGCCCCGCAGCCACACCAGCGACACCACCCGCGGGTTGTCCGGCTCCTCCACGCAGATTTCAACTGCAGTCAAACAACCAAGAACTTACTTGATGACCATCAAATAGATTTAAAATAAAAAAAAATATTCTTATAGTACATACTCGGTCTAAAGCGTAATCAGCTTGCTTATAAAACTGTACACATACACCCACAGTTTAAACTTTTTATTTTACTTTTAGTTTGTCTTCTCTATTTGAGATTTCTCTTCTTCTTCTTCAGGCTATATTAGTCCACTGCTGGACATAGCCCTCCCCTACTGAGCGCTATAACGGGGGTAATGCCCATAATCCCCACGCTGGGCATGCATGTTGGGGATCGCAGTTTGGTGGAATTGTACTGCAGGGGGCGTTGCTGCCCACTCCCCGGAGACTTCTCTATTAGCTTGCAAATTTGACAGAATATTTTTCAAATATTTCATGCTGGGAAACCTAGAAACATAAAATATACACTGTAAGCAGATGCGCTACCGCTGCGCCACAGAGGTCGCCATAATGACTCATCTTGGTCCCAAACTAGGATAGCCCATGGTAATAAGGAAAAGACATCACAAACATGGACACACACACACGTAGGCTGAGGCCATTTGAATAAATGCGGCGGCCTCCAGAGGAGATTGAATCTACACCCTCCAGCATGATGATCAGGCGTTATATTGCTAGGTTCTGATTGATTAATGTTTTGCTATATTAACAATAAATTAAATCATTATCATCAGCCGGTGTCAGTTTACTGCTGGACGTGGGTCTCTCACGAGACACATCACTTAGCCCGATGTGTGAGTCGAGCTCGAGCGCCAGGTCGTCTAAATTAAGGTTATCTCGGAAGGGTCAAGCCGACGGTTAGATCTAAAATGTTAAAATAGTTATGTATTAAATGGTTCTAATCGCGACCTTAGAAGTTCTCTTTCTTTACTGTCAGGTGGTACGGACGTAAAGTCCTGTTCTTCGACAAGCCACAATCAGCAATGTTACAAGCTTAGGTAATGTAAGAATACAATTTCTACCCGAGTCTACCCGAGACCACGGCAAGTGTAACGCTGCCGAAACGTCGGGAAATAAGGTAATTACGTTATACGTTACGTTATCAACCCTTGTATGCCCCCACTGCTGGGGCACGGGTCTCTTCTTGCATCGCAGGCAGGTTAGGCCATACTCCACCACGGGGGCCAAGTCTTGGTGGAGGATCGTAAGACAGTGGCGGGCCTTATGGCTAGGTTACACAGTGGGAGCTGGCATGCGAGCTAACCTAGTCAGTTACTGAGGTGCAGCGACTCACACCGTGTAACCGCATCATACGTGTTACTCTCATGTGCGAGTGGGTCAGGAGCTCGCGTCCGAGTTACTACAGCATTATTTGTTTTTACTCGCCACTCGCCTTCCCCACCACGCCACAAGCATCGGCCGCACGCCGCTCGGTCGTCAACTCGCTCGATTTCGCAAAACGACAGTAGCTCGTACGCTCAGGCCCACGCCGGGTGCAGTGTTTTTTGTTTTGGTGTGAAAATGGCGGACAGGTGAACATCCGATCACTTATTCGTGTATTTTGCGACAACATTGCACGAGACATGAATGGACTATGCGAGTTCACGGGTACAGTAGCTGTCTACCGCGATGCCAGCAGTTTGCATTGGTGTGACCGAGCAACGCGAATCGAGCTACTGTCATGCGAGTACACATACACAGTAGCTGTCTACTGTCACATCAGCTGCTCGCACTGTGTAACCTCGCCTTTATTGTCAGAAGTTATCAAGCCACCCATAAGGCCTCTGACATGGCTTAATAACGATTGCCATTATATGACAGCCGGTACCAATGTTACGTTTTACCCAATAAATAATCGCGATTAGACCCGTTTAATATATAACTATGTATGAGTATCACTAAGGCTGACATTCAGAGACGAAAACTAAGCTAAGACCGGTTTCAGAAATGTCAAAATCACGCACTTAGAATTATTTCGTATTTAGAATCGAATCTTATCAAGTTGAGTATGAAATGGTACTTAGCTAATTGTAAGTAGCCAATATTGTGACTTCACCTGAACTTAGAGCTGTCATCTGGTTCTCTTCACTTTGAGGTTACCTTTTTGTCGTATTGTTTTGGTTAGAGTTTGTGATTAGCATTGCGTTTACTGCGGAGTTTTGTGAGAAAATTAATCGCTTTGAAGTTATAGAATTTTTAGAAGAAGTGGACGCCTTGGGAGACCTTACGTCTGGATGATGAATAATGAATAATAATTTACAGAATTGAGAATAGGTACAATTTTAGACAACTTATAAAACTCGCGCCAACCGCTAACCAAAGAATGTAAGAAATTCTTTCGCTCATATACGACTCCAAATGTCATTTCACTGAATGTTCTACGAGCATTATCTGTGAGCTTTTTATTTCACTCTCACATACATAAACTTTTATGACTTTGTCCTGCTCTCCTGTAGCGATATAATATTTAAAAAACCGGTAAGAACTACATCACTTAAAAATAATAGACAATATAGTTGACTTTCTTAAGACAGTTGTTGTCTTAGCTCATGCTTAACCCCGGCTCCCGATCGAATGTGAATACGAAAGTACTAAAAAAGTACTACGAAAATACTAAGTATGGCTTTAGTTTACTTTGCTAAGACTGCTCTAAGCGCGAACTTGGGATTCGTCTCTGAATGTCAGCCTAAGAAATAGTAATGTTAAAAGAGCCCCGCCACGCCGGCCGCCTTGCTCTGACTGACCGAGCGCGTGCTTGCAGTCCGCGCGCGCCGGCGCCGCCGCTAGCAGCAGCAGCAGCCGCCCCGCGCCCCGCCCCGCCGCCGCCATGTCCAGCGCCGCCAGCTCCACGCCCCCCGCGCCCCCCGCGCCCGCGCCCGCCGGCTCGCCTGCGCCCGCGCCACCGTTACGACACACTCATGGAAGCATACACTCGGGAGTCATTACGGGCACCGGAGATTTGTTTTTAATGGGCGGTTCACAAAACTGAGCGATACATCGGCAAAATACATGACATATACAATAATATCTGGGTACGATGTCTGCTGGATGTGACCACAACATTCATAGATAAATACTAACTACTACTATGATAATCTATTGACAATAATTGAGCCAGTCGACGCTCACTAGTTTGGTACGGTGAAAGCGTTAGACGAGATTCTAAAAGAACCAGATGGATTGGCACATAAAGAAGAAGCGCGTGGCCAACGGTGGGCTCTAGTTATGGGCTGAAACACGTAGAGTTCTGTTAGACAACGTTTAAAGTTTCTACACTTCAGTAGCGGTTGAGCGTGACTGTTCGGTCTAAATTGCTGACCAAAACAAAAGTGCGCGATCAATCGCCACTGGCTGATTATATATTTTTTTTTGTTTTTTAATTAGCCATGGCTGTGTCTCACTGCTGGGCAAAGGCCTCCCCTTCAGATTTCATATTCACATCATATCATAATTTCATTTCAAAGTCTACATAGATAGAGGTGACAGTGTAGTGATACGCAGCGGCGGCGGCGTGCGCGCGAGACTGACCGGCGGCGCGCGGCAGCAGCGCGCGCACGTCGTGCACGTGCAGGCGGCGCGCCCACAGCGACAGCAGCCCGCCGCTCGACAGCAGCGCCACGCAGCCCGCGCCCCCCGCCCCCGCCTCGCCCGCCGCCTCCAGCAGCTCGCCGTCCGCCACCACCACCGCGCTCACCAGCTTCTGCGGGATTAGTCGGCCCGTCAAGCGGAGAGTGGCGCGGGCCGCGGGGCGCGGGGACGCATACTGACGGTGTCGGCGTGCGGCGGCATGGAGCCGAAGAACAGCGTGGAGACGCGGCGGCCCAGCCCGCCCAGCCAGCCCGCCGCCGGACGCAGCGCGCGCACCGCCACGCTGGCGCGCCCCTCTGCAGCCGACAACACACCACGCGCTCCCTCAGACATCGCTGTCACACTGCTAGTTGGTGGTTACACATTTTCAAACATTGAAAATAGCTTGTTTTGTGTAATGTTTCATGAAAAACACAAGCAGGAGTCACTTTAAAAGAACGATATTTTGTAGAATTAAGAACAACAAAGAAACGGTTCCTTGGTATTCTGAGAATTTCTCAGAACACCAAGGAACCGTTTTTTAATATCTGCAATATGATTCTCACTGAGAATCATGTTGCATATTAAATCTTAGTTTAATAACTGCAACTTTATAATTTCTACTTTATTGTTTACCGAATTTCCAAATTTTATTAAAATTGCTCGTGCGGTTTACACGTGAAGAAATACCAAACATACACACCCACAAACTTTCGCCTTTTTAATATTAGTGTGATGTGATGTGAAGTATGATGTAATTGTGCGAGTTGTGTATCGTGCGGATTATAATTGTTTAAACTTGAAGTTAATACACATTTGAGTTTATTGTACCTGTTACAGTGCTACACAAGAAATAAGTCTCGCGGATGTACCTGCGCAGATGACCGAATTTTGGACGTGCGGCAAGTTGATCGACCAATCAGATAGTTTCATTTTATGGCAGGCCACGCGCCTTTGTTGCTATTGGTTGATTCAACGTCATCGATGCAGGTGACTATTAGTTTGGCAATATCAGCGTGAGCGAAATAGATAGCGCTACTACGGCAATCAATTCAGAGTGCTTAGTGCGAGTTTTTTAACTACTCGATCGCGTTAACGTAAACTCATATTTCTATGGCATCGAGGAAGCGCCACCTAGCGACAAGTATGGAAATTAAAATTGCTGCGTGCGAGTTGTAATAGTTTACGTCGAGAAGTGAACACGTTTTCCAGTCAAAACACGAATAAACGCGAGTGCGAGTTGTACTGTGACAGCGTTTTGCCAGTTCGAACGGTTAACTTACTCATACTCACTACTCAATGCTCGATTAACGCGGTAGTAAAATTATTCGATTGGATCTGTCAAACTCGCACTAAGCACTCTGCACCTTAACCGTATCGGTAAAAGATCATGTTGAATGTACTTATAGCTTCGGGTACTTTCGTTACACTTCTTCCTAGTCTGCGTGAACGTAGATTCCCGAAGGCACTTTTATGATGTGTAGTACTGTACTACCTTTTAACTGCCTATTCTTGATTCTTAATTTTGTACGATAACCCGACCTCAACAAATAAAGTTAATGGGCGTACCCGCGACGTGCGGCCGCAGCAGCACGGCGGTGCCGCTGGTGGTGGCCAGCAGCAGGCCGGCGCGGCACGGCTCGGCCAGCCGCTCGCACTCCTGCCCCGCCAGCTCGCAGCTGCAGTCCGCGGCCGCGCCGCCCGCCACGCTGGCCCAGTACCGCACCGTGCCCTCCGGCGACACGCCCACGCACGACGGCATCTGCACACCATCCAGTGGCACACTCACTCACACTAGATCACGCTGGAACACTGTTTTTAGATCATGTAAGCTATACAGCAATAGGGAAAAGCGGGTGATCGTGCTCTTCCACTATAAAGGGAAATTTCCCGCCAGGCATATCGTATGCCTGGGGACGGCCGGTCCGACTATTGTTAGTCGGACGTTATATTTATGCAATGTCATTGAAACACTGATTGCGCGATGCAGGAATATTGGAGTTTGTAGAGCGCGCGCAGAGTTGACACGTGCTCGCCACACAGCTATAAGTTATGTTATACCATCCAGACAGCATAGTTAGCCTAGCCCATGGGAAATAACTAAATAAAATTTTATTTCATCTAAACTGATGTTTGGATAGTCGAGAGGCCCTCCGGCTACGGAATATGTTCAACAGAAATCTTGCGCTCGGAGAAGCCGGCCTTAATATGAAGAAAATGTTGTGAATTATACATAGGAATTGGTCAAGGTGGCAGGAAAGGACTGGATTCGAAAAGCCCAAGACCGAAATAAATGGCGTGCATTAGAAGAGACCTACACTCAGCATTGGGTGGCTATGGGTTGAAGAAGAAGAAGAAGAAGATAGGAATTGGGAAGAGTTTCTTGATTATTTAATTTATTTATTTTTATGAGTAGTGAGGCCACTCATGAATACTAATAATGAGGATAGTGAGGCTGAGAATACAGTCGGTAACGCGAGCTCTAACCTGAGCGCCGTCCTCGTAGAATACGACCACTAGGTCGGCCTTGTGCGCCAGGTCTGTTTGCGGCAGCGTGAGCTCGCGCGCGGCGGGCGGTGCAGCGGGCGCGCCGGCGGCGGCCAGCGGCCAGGCCAGCAGCCGGCGCCCCGCCACCAGCCAGCACCAGCCGCAGGCCGACATGCGCACCGACACCGACCCGCTCGCTGCATGACACGTTACATAATACTTTACTGTTACACACTATTTTTTACCGAAGCAGGGTTTGCATATCGTCGGTATAAAGGTAAAACTCATTAAGTGCTTTTCCATTTTTTTATTTATAAACTGATTATTATTTTGGCCCAAAAATAACACTATCTTTATAGTTGACTCATAAAAAAAATTACAATGGGTGAGCAATTTTATTTCTTTGCTAAATATTACATTTAGTATCCCAAACTCACATTGGCGCAGTTTCTACGATTAGGCTCATTTGCAGTTACTGAATTTTACCTTTATACCGACGATATTGAAAAACGATCTAGCGAGTTGAGTTCAGCTATATTTGCAACTTAGAAAGATTTGTATTGACCGTGGAACTAGTCTATTTCAGTTATTTTCACAGTATCATGTAATACAGATATTTCTTATGGAGACAATAACAAAATATATTTTGCAAAAACAAGTAAAAGCTATTTACAACTTAAGTAAACAGGCAGGAATTGCTAAGAAAGTATTTCAAAGAAGCAGGGATTCTTACACTGCTTTGGAAATGTATATTACCATCATGAATGTCTGTAAAAATTTAATACTATTCAGATTAAATAGAGATGTCCACAATGTAAACTACATGTATGTCTGAAATATAATTAAAAATAATCATAATGAGTTGCTATGTAAAAAAGGACTTGATTGAAAACCAATTCCACTTTGATTTAATTGTTATCATTAGTCTGAATGAATTTTAACCACGTCAATTAAATTATTAATGCAAGTGGTACTAACTAGCACCACTAATGTAAAAAAATCATAACTTATTTTCTAATACCTTTTCTTCAAAAAATGGACATCATAAATCTTAACAACTGCGATAATTATTTTTAGAATGTAAAGTCTTGATTCTAAGAAAATTTAGGTCTTTGATCGATTTTTGCTTAATATGCCTGTTTCAGCAAGAATAATTTAAGTCCTAGATTCTTGGCCTTAGGTTTTAAAAAGGTTTAGGCTTTTTAAAGGCTTAAGGTTTTTTATCAATGGGTTCTAAAGAGCTACTACCTGTATATTTTTTAACAGTTATGATGTAAACTTTTTCCAAAGAAAATAATATAATATTTTTCTACTGGTGGCGCTAGTTAGCACGACATAGCACCTCAAGCAACTGTCTGTCTAGGAGTTTTAACAAAATTGACCTCACAGTGGTTGCGTAAAGTTGCAACAAGAATACAATGGAAGAATGTCAGGGCCAACACCACCCCTTCCTCAAGTTATGCTTCATAACAACTGTTTTGTATACTGTGTCATCATTTCAGAGTTAACTTACCAAATGTTAGAGCTTCAGTGACCATCACAGGTAAAGGCATACCATAAGTCTCGAATGTGGCCAAAGGCGTTTTGTAGATAACTTCACCCGTCGGCTCGCCATTATTTTGCATAAATTTGCTGGAATCACAAAGCATTTCAGCATAACTGCATTGTTTTGATACAATAAAAAGTGTTGCAGGTTAGGTTACCTCGGGGTCGTTTTTGCCGAAAGGCCGACCGGTCTTCGTCCAGTGATTGATTGACTAACACGGGGCGAAAAAGGACTTTTAATTCCACTTGTATTTCCGAAATCCATTGTACTATTATACGTGAAATACTTTCGGCGGGCATATATTTATTTTCAATTCAATTCAAAAAAAAACTGTAGTCTTATCGTTTAGTCTGTGTGAATGAAACATGACAGCTTTTTATTTTTTAATCGTACTGTTAGTGTGATACTCCGTACACTCTCGCCTGATCGACCAACAGGGATCATCGGTAGTAGTTTTAGAAATGAAAATGAAAAATGAAATGTAAAAACTTTATTGTAAAAGGTTACAAATAATGGTTACTGGCTCCCAAACTAGGATTCCCTGTGCTATAGCAATATTATTATCGTTACGTAGTCCGTTGCAAGCAGGCAGACATCATAAGTTTTTATTATGTGCACTGATTTGTGGATTGAGAAAATAATTGTATGCCTCCATATATTCGTGAGAAAAAATTAAAAAACATTTACTCAAATCTATCAAACTGTTTCATATTTTAAAAGTCGGATTATACTTGGTAATTTTGGTTTCCTCATAGGGTATCCTATCGAGGGGACCATGGTTGCACCTACTGATTACGGGTTGAACTTAGTAGGCCACTAACTCTAAATCTCCTTTTTGTATTTCTAGTTTTTTTTTATTTAGCCTAAACTTGTAACCCTGGATGTAAATTAAAAAAAAAAGAATAAATTGACTACAAGGGGTAGCAGTAACTTAGCAGAAACCTTTGACAGTAATGCTGTCCTGCTTTCGCTAACCAACCTTCCATAAGAAAAAAAGAGATGGCACTACGTTTATCAATGCACCGATTTCAAGGTGCGTACATGCCCTACTGTCAAACGCTACCGACAAGGGATGGGCCTAACTCTCCATCGATGTCGATAAAAACGTTGAAAAATGAAGACTCTTGAATTAATTGTAATGTATCTTTGTAATTATGTTTTGTTTGTTTTTTTCCTGGTGTACAATAAATAATGTTCTTATCTTAAACAATGTAATAAATTAAAATAAATTGTATTGTATACAAGTTTTCAATCATGTTTTATCAAAAAAAGTAACAATAATTTAAAAAGCGACACTTTTTCACACAAAATTGTTTATTTATAATTATATTCGTCAACTTCAACATAATACTCTGTCTCGAATTTCTTGCTGAAGGCATGCTTCAGAAAAAAATCCGTGACGACGTATTAGATTGACGTTACGTTTCTTCCTCACATTTAGTTAACATACAGATCGAGCTAGGACCTTGTATTATATATAAGTTAATTGAAAAAGTTATCAAAACTTAATACTCATGTTTATCTTGCAATAAAATTCGAAAAGGAAAATACTATTGCTAATATTGATTACGTAAATCCATCTTCGGCCGCAATCTGTCGCTAAAAGTTGCCAGCAAACCTTATTTAATAATCACAATATTATATTGCAAGTAATAATTCAGTAATTCGATGCACGCAGTAATTTAATGTGTCATGTGAGGAATGCTGATATTTAAATAAGTTTCGTTGACAGATTTTAGACAATAGATAGGGCTGGTCATCAACGAAGGAATTTTCGAACGGATGACTATACTACGTCAGTCTTCAGTAAATTTGATCAAGAAAGAAGAATATGACCGTGGCATTGGCAGATAACAGACATTTTTGCTCAGTTCCCATGTTCAGTACTGACCTGAAAACAAAAAGAAACTTAATAAAGGCATACCTACAAAAGAGAGCTACTTAAATAATAAAATATTCCATTATTGACTGATCCTGATAAGTAATTACATACTTTGAAGTAAGGTACAATTTGCATCTATGTGTCAGATATTTTTTGCAATAAGGTGATCACCACACAATTTATTAATTGTGAAACTAACAGCTTTGATGTTCATTCATTTAACATTTTATTTTTACCTTTCAACCTTTCTTAATCCATCTATCTATGATTTACACTGTTGGAGAGATGGTTTTTTTGTGGGAAAGTTTATGGTAGTATTATTGTTGGGTACGATTTAAATTCAGGACAAACATAAAACAGCTGATGGGGTTTAGAAAACCAATTTTTTACTCGTAGAAGTCTTAATATAAGCAACATCGTGATGTGGGAATTTAGGGCCTGTTTTTTTATATTATCAATTCTCACATCACACTGTTTATTTAATATGATTTAGAAATACTGAAATAAAGATAAATTATTAAATGGATAAAGGCACCACTCGGACGCTGTGGTGCTTGGTACACTGTCTGGATGTAGAAGACTACTAAGGAAGTATGGTGAAAAAAATATTTTGTAAACTTTCATAGTTATTCTCGTTATGCTTGAAATCAAAATAAACTCCTGGGAGCATCCTATTTTGTAAAAACATGTCATAAGTGTATATGAAAAGGTAGCGATAAAATTATGTAACAAATGTTTAACTTTCTTACCATTACTTCAATTTTTACTGGAGTAAGGTGGGCACCACATCTTCCTTCAGGCGTGTTCACAATAAGTTTCTTCGTTCAAATCACTCGGGTCTAAAGTGCCTTGTGCGCAGTTTACAGTCGTTTCTGTCCTGCTTCTTATTTCTGCGTTTTAGCATGCTATTGCGTCCATATATCAATTTGGGAAAACTTGAACAAGAATAAACAATGGATTAAGTACTAAGAAGGAGTAATGAACAAGTATCGACTATACTACTGCTATGGCGAATTTTCATCGACCATGCTTTTGTCATCATTAGTACAACCTACAAATGGATTGGTTTATTTTCCTAATTTTAGGGCGTAGAAGGGTTCTAGAAGCTACAATTACGGTAATTTTGGTTACCGAGTCGTTAGGAAGTTTATTTTCAAAGTGATATTTCATTCCTCGGTCCTTTTACGCGAGAAAATATAGGTTTTAGGTACTCACCTTTGGAAGTTCATATTATAAACTGCGTTTTCTTTGTTTCTTATATGACCTGCCGCAACCACGCACTTTTCACCTCATTGTGCATTTATCGTACAATATCCCAGGGTAAGTTGTTTGCACCAAAATGTTTTAGTTATTTCAATTTTGTAAAAGAATCCGACGACGTCTTCACAGATTTTACACTTGCGATAACCCGACTAAATTTGAAAACATTCAGTGTGTTGCCACTATTGTAAGTTACAATACCATCTTAATTTGGACTCTTACTCAGGGCATCAAGGTATCGTTTTGACAATTAGGCATGTACGCTGTCACGTGACCATCGTTTCTTCTATTGATTTAATTGTTCTGTGATTGACTATAATACTTACAAAAATATACAACCTTCAATGAGAAGTTCTTTTTCAATTAGCACAAATTTTAATTTATACGTATAAAATCACAATACATCTTCACGAATTGAGTTTATCTAACTTGTAACGTTTATTGAGTCGCAGTATTTGTGCTACTTTGTATAAAACATTTTTGATAATTTTTAAAAGTTTTAGTGTATGTGCTAATTACGGTCTGTCAGATGTAGTTTGATGTAGGGTGGCGGAAAATGAAAAAAATTGGTGTGGACGTTCAGGTTTTCATGGCGTTCATTAGTTCACAGTGCACAGTAACAAGTAAGTAGACTGAGTTGTTATTGTACAGGTACAGGAAAACATCCAAAGCAATGGTATAAAAACAATAAAGATAAGATTATACTATTTTTATTTTTAATGCACTTACCCGTGCTAAGGACAATTTTAAAAACCTATTTAGAGGCTAAAAATTCCACTCATGCTGGGATTCAAACCCACGACCTATGGCTATCCATTCCAGCGCTCTTTCCAACTGAGCTAATGGGCGACTCACCGGCATCAGTGAAATTTCGAACCTCTTTACACTATTCTCTATATTACCTATAGGCAGCGAAATCTGGATGAAGTAAATCGCATCACTTACTAAGGTGGAATTTTTAGTCTCTAAATAAGTTTTTAAAATAAAGATAAGATTTAATTATTTCCTAAAACATGTCTGTCAGTCAAGATACATTAGCGCGTTTGGATATAAGGCTAGCTGTTTACTTCAAAATCTAGATTGTTTTGGAGGAAAATGTACAAAACAAACCGCAAAATAAGTGTTTTCAAAATTCTAATTATTGTGATCGCTGACACCTGTTCTATTTTGCAGAAAATTCGTGGACCAAATTTTTTGTGATGAAAAATTTAAAAATAGTACAAAGACCCCACATAGGAATTAAAAATGGGCTTTTTCTCACAAACACTCGTCGTCTAGGTATAACTCGTTTATCATTTTTTTGTACAAAAATCAATTAACGTTTAAAAACCTATTTATGTTCCTTAGCACGGGTTAGTGCATTAAAAATAAAAATAGTGTAATCAATTAATGTGTCGCATCCCTACTGCTGTCAAAAAAACTAAGCTAAACAAACATTTTTGTGGTCTGTGGTGCCGTCAACGGTCGAATTTATTTATTCCCGCTTCACGACGTTTTGAAGAATCACATGAAGAATTTCAAGGGAATTATCAAGAAAACCGCTTAATTTTCACTATCTATTATCAGATTTCGATGCATCTAGTTCTGGCACAATGTTTATCAAATCTATTGTTTTGGACGGGTTTAAATCCTATGGAAATCGAGTGGAAATAACTGGTTTCGATCCAGAGTTCAATGCTATTACTGGTTTGAACGGCACGGGGAAGTCTAATATTTTGGATTCGATATGCTTCGTGCTGGGGATAACCAATCTTTCAAATGTAAGTCAAATCTCTTTCAAATCTCTCTCAATTTCGAGATCGCAAAGGCCTTAGTAAATATAATTTCCCGGCTCTGCTTTTTTAATGGTTACTGTGGAAATGTTAATTCGAATGAGTGGCTCGGCTGCAGGTGCGCGCGGGAAGTCTGCAGGAGCTGATCTACAAGCACGGCCAAGCCGGAATTACCAAGGCCACGGTCAGCATTATTTTCGACAACCGTGACAAGCGTCAGTGCCCCATTGGCTATGAGAACCATGACGAGATCACTGTGACCAGGCAGGTGAGATAGTCGCGTCAACTTGCTCAGCATCTTATCCTTAAGCTCGCAACTGTGATAGATCTATTCTCAGTTGTTATGTGTTCACTACAGCATTTTGTGATCGACAATTATTATCTTTGTTGAATTTCATTATATTATTCTAGAATGAGTAAGATAACTTTATAAATTCCTGGCTTCAAAGCACCATTTTATGAAAGCATTTCCCTGTGCCCACAGGTTGTGATGGGCGGCAAGAACAAGTACCTGATTAATGGCATTAACGTGCAAAACAAGCGTGTGGCTGACCTGTTTTGCTCAGTGCAGCTCAATGTTAACAACCCGCACTTCCTCATCATGCAGGGCCGTATTACCAAGGTGCTTAACATGAAGCCACCTGAGGTTAGTCTTTGTCAAGTTAATATTAACTTTGTCAATGTGTTATTTCAATGCCTTATATTTTCTTTTGATGAATTTCCATTTTGATTCGTAATATGCTAGTGCACTTCTAAGCGACTGGTGTACTTTTAGATTTTATCAATGGTGGAGGAGGCAGCTGGCACCCGTATGTATGAGGCTAAAAAGCAGGCTGCGCAGAAGACAATTGAGAAGAAGGACGCCAAGCTCAGGGAACTCAATGATGTAAGCATTACCACAAAGTCTTAGACTCTGCTAGTTAATGCACTCTGAACACTTCTCATATTAACTTGTCGCTTGTTTTTATGTGATTGTTTCAGATTATCAAAGAAGACATAGCTCCGAAATTGCAGAAGCTGCAGGATGAGCGGTCACAGTTCCAGGAGTACCAGAAAGTGGTCCGCGAGCTAGAGAACTTGACCCGAGTGCATGTGGCTTATAAGTGAGTATGTGATGAATCTGGTGTTTAAGTACTTAAATAAATTTCCATTCTTTATTATTATCATTACATGTAAACATGCTATGTGCTTTACTTGCATACTTAGTGATTCAATGAGGGGCAGGGTTTTTTTATTATCGTAGTAATATTTTTTTTCAATTGATTTAAAATAGTTTTTTTTCAATATATTTGATTTGCTCGCAAAATCTTAATATTGATTTATTTTGGAATTCAACTAGCTATTTATTACAATTAGGCTTTGTGTTGTTCTTAATTCTTTTAATTTAGGGAATCTTAATATTGGATTATTTTGGAATTAAACCAGCTATTTATTAGAATTAAGCTTTGTATTGTTTTTAATTCTTTTAATTGATGGTATTAATTCAGGTATGTGACAGCTGAAGAGAATGTAAAGGAAGCAGAAGCCAAAGTCGCAAAAGTGAATGAGGAAATCCAGACCAAGAAAGACACCATCAAAAACAATGAGAAAGAATGCAAGGAGTTGGACAAAGAAATCGCCGAGCTCAATAAGAAGTTAGATGAGGTGAGTATTTTGGTCTGGAAAAGTTGCACAATTATACAATTTGCATACCCAGACCGAGTCAAAGTTGAGTTAATTAGCAACTTAAAGCAGATTCGATTTGCATTTTTATATTTTCTGCACATTAAAATTTTAATCGTATCAAAGCTGCCTACTAAATTCTGACTCGCATCCAGTCTCTAGTTCGTTCATTTGTTTGAGCCGCTTACGATGCACGGCGCCGTCGTCGGTTTCAATGTAACCGAGCGGCGACGCCGACGGTGGCGGCCGGCTAGCGAGAGGCACTCACCGCCGGGCTGTTTCGCTGCGCGCAGGAGAGCGGCAGCGCGCTGGCCTCGCTGACGGCGGCGCTGGCGGCCGAGGAGAAGGCGGAGGCGGGCGCGCTGGCGGCGTGGCGCGCGGCGCAGGACGCGCTGCACGCGCACGAGAGGAAGGCGCGGCTGCTCGACAAGGCCATGGCCGACGACGAGCGCGCGCTCCGGGAGAAGTCCAAGACGCTCGATGAGGTGAGCTTACAGGCGTTAAATTACCATTTCAGCCAATTTCGACCCCGAGAAAACTTCAGCGCCAATCCGCGGTAGGCACGTGTGGTAATTAAATCTATTCTCTCTCTTTGAGAGAAAACCTGTGCCCTGTAGTGGATCGTACGTTGTATTCAAAAAATTGCCTTTTATTATGCTTAAAAGACGTTTCTAAAGTAAATTTATTGGGACATAATTATGTAAAATACATACTTTGTAATGACGTAAAAGTTCATGTGTTATTGGACAAAAAACCATAAAACTGAGTAAAATTGTGAAAAGAAAGTAATTTCTTATCAAATTGTATTCATTATTAGCTAAGCTTCTGCCATCACTGGTTGTGGCTGGTTGAAGGACAGGACATGGTTGTCCCTATCTCTGAAGTAACTTGCTAGTCATTGCTTAGCAACAATATTCTGTATGCTATACACCAAGCTGTAGGGAATAGTAGTCCCTTTGGGATTATTAATCAGTGATATTTTTAGAACTGTACACACTAGTGTTTCCGTAGTGTGGTGTAAGCTACCTCTAAACTGTTCTAAACGCTTTAAAATGAGATATAACGTGTTCGCAGCAGTTGTCGGCGATATTCGAGTGTTTGCCTAGTGTAAGCTACCTCTAAACTGTTCTAAACTCTTTAAAATGAGTTGTAAAACGTTCGCAACAGGTGTCAGCGACGTTCGAGCAGCTGAAGGCGGCGAGCGCGGACGCCGAAGCGGCGCTGGCGGCCGCGCGGGACAAGTTCCTGGCCGTCAGTTCGGGCCTGGAGGGCGCCTCCGACTCGCTGCAGGACCAGCTCATGGGTGAGGCTCGCCCAGCGGCGAGGCTGGCTTCTGGCCTCGACGATATTCTAAGAATGGCCGGACCGTAATGCGTGTCGTCTCCCGCAGCGGCGAAGCAGGAAGCGTCGGAGGCGTCGACGCTGGCGTCGCAGAGCCGCATGGAGCGCGAGCACTGCGCCGCGCGGCTGCGGCAGCTGGAGCGGGGGGCGGCGGGGCAGGCGGGGCAGCTGCGGCACGACCAGCGGCTGCTGCAGGACACGCAGCAGCGCCTGCGACAGCTGGAGGTCGGCACCCGCATGCGGGAAGCAAATCCGCAAACGAGACGTCCATCAACCTTTAGTATTTTTGCAAAGAACGCGTGGCCTAGTCGATCCGAGTGATTGAATTCTTAATTGAGTGATGAATGATTCCGAATTAATCACTTGAGCAACGACAGGCGTGGTCGGGTGCAGGATGGATGACCATCCCGGCTACTGGCATTTTTCTGAGCGCTATTCTTCTTCGCAAGGCATGTTAAACCGTCGGTGCCAGTTGTCATGTAATGGCAATCGTTAAGCTATGTTGTCACAGGCCTCAGAAGCGTCGATAACTTCTGACAGTAAGATCCGCCACTGCCTTATAATCTTTCACTAACCCGGACTCGGCTTCCATGTTGGAGTATGGCCTAACTTCCTGTGGTGCGGGAAGAGATTTGTGTCCCAGCAGTGTCCCCACTGCTGAGGCAAGGGTTGATATCGATAATGATTTTTGCATTCTATGGAGTGTCGTCTCCTATAACAGGCGTGGTCCGCCAGTTTAAATTTATGTTAGGAACGAAACTGACGGGTTTGCTGCATGTTACACGAATTTTGATGATGCCGTATTCGAGTGGAGCCATCGGATGAAGGTCAGGGAGCGTCAGCGCCGCTTAGCCACGAGCGTGACGTTTCTAATTAAGCATGTAGCGGTGGTGACGCAGCGAGGGTGCCGCAGGAGGAGCTGTCTGCGCTGGCGGCGGCGCCGGGGCGCTGCGGCGCGCTGCAGGAGAGCTGCGCGGCGCTGCGGCGCGCCGCACGCCAGCAGCGGGACGCGCTGGACGCGCGCGCCGCGCGGCTGCAGCGCTGCAACTTCGTCTACTCCGACCCCGAGCCCGGCTTCGACCGCACCAGGGTCAAGGGTAACGCTTCTACACACGCATGCACAGACAAACTAATATACGCACAAAGAAAACTGCCTAGAGTAGCGAACTGCTCAGTGACTGATTAAAAATAAATTATTTTCTGTCAACGCAACACAATAATTTGTAGATCCTACGCCCGAACCGAGTTACCGCGCAAGGAAAATATTGTTAACTCCAATGGGAATTAAATCGTTCACTTTTGAGTTAGGGTCAAGTGCATAATGCACAAATAAAGCAATAAATTTTCTCAATAATGTTTATTTGCACTAGTATTGTGCTCCTCTCACCCACTATGACACAAAGCTCCATAGTATAGCAGCCCCCGCCCGCAGGGCCGGTGTGCCGCCTCATCGAGGTGCGAGACCCCGAGTACTGCACGGCGCTGGAGACGGCGGCCGGCGGTAGGGTGAGTGAACTTTCTCTTGTTCAATAGGACAATTGAGTACTGTTAGTACCCAAATAAAATTGTAATTTTACTTGAGTATTAAAATTACTGAATTGTTTCTCTAGTTTATTCTTTTTAAACTTTATATACTTGTGTCACATTTCACTATTCTGTTTAAATTAACTTAAATCCCAGTACCTTAGACAGAGGTATTAAAAAAAAGTCGACCACCTATTTATCCAAATAATTGACCACGCGGAACTCAAAAAAGTTTAGGGTCTATTTGAGTTGCCTCGAAAATATGTTTAATAAATGTACACCCCTTACAAGAAATTAAATAGAGGAACTTTATTACTTGCGTTTTTTGGGACCCCGAAAGCCGCGTTAGAAATATAGTTACTGTTCTATTTTAAAAAATCTCTTAAGCTTTTGTATAGTTTAAATTGTATGAACGTCTTATGAGTAACTATGTATGAATAATCTTAAGCAGACGTAAATTCCCCATTAGCTTGTAGTCATTATTCTTGGCTGTTATGCACGTGTATAGACGTGTCGCAGTCCCCTGCCCTCGTATCGGTCCAGTGACGCAGCCGCGTGTTGTCTCGCAGCTGTACAACGTGGTGGTGGACGGCGAGCGCACGTCCCGCGCTCTGCTGGCGCGCGGGCGGCTGGCGGCGCGCGCCACGCTCATCCCGCTGGACCGCATCTGCGGCGCCGCCGTCGACCCGCGCACCGTCGCCCTCGCGCAGGAGATCGTGAGTGCCACCGGGACCTCTACACATGCACTAAGCTTGCCACTGTAGAGCGCGCTTTGTGCCAAAGAGGCCACTATACCATTACCATTAGCAGTGCCTAAATGTTCCACAAACTTCCGACTAAATAGTTTTATTGTGCGAGCAAGCCATAAATTCAATAAAATTACTGCACATCATGACGTAGATTTGTTCAATGCAGGGGTCCACACTCTAAGGCGCTTAATTAGTGCGCCATTCTTTGCAGGTGGATAAATACTAGTGTTTAAATATTATAATATATATATAGTTAAGTATTTTAATATATCATTGTAAGTGATTGAAGCGCGAAGCATGAAGTCCATACATGTTTTGATTGCGTAGTATCTATAGGCGGGAATCTGTTATTAGCTCTTAGTAACCTATTTCTTCTACCAGCATAATTTTGTAAGCTGATGATTCTCCAAACTGTATAAATAAATAAATAAAATTACATATTATTTAAATGTCGATAATGTCTAAAGTTAATGCTAGTTCAATTCTTACTACTAAGTTGTAGAATAATATGAAAATTCTATTAATAAAGTATGAAAAGACTGAAAGACTAAATTTGGAGTTTTTATGTTTTTTTTTCTCCGAATTGATCTAGATTTTGAAATGAACACCTAGTTTTTATTGTAACGTTTAATAAGTCAGTTTCTGTTTAACTTTGAATAAAGTAACTAGCTAGCGCTAGAACCTGCAACATTTGCTGTGCGGTAGAGTGAAAGTTGCACATGTTTTCGTT
The DNA here is from genome assembly GCA_934045075.1 of Yponomeuta sedellus. Classification (NCBI taxonomy): domain Eukaryota; kingdom Metazoa; phylum Arthropoda; class Insecta; order Lepidoptera; family Yponomeutidae; genus Yponomeuta; species Yponomeuta sedellus. The sequence goes on along the minus strand of OW203741.1, from coordinate 20,815,879 downwards.
TCCGCGTCCAATCACACGTTTTAGTTATTTAACTACTTCTTCCGCCTCACTAAAAACGTGAAGCCTTCATCAAGACTTCTCGAGCGTCGATTTCGAAGTCTTCCCATTCCAGCTCCCCTGTCGCCGCTACTAACTTTACCGATCGACGCCAGACGGCTCTTAGACGCTGCGCAGACGCACGCAGGCTTCCATCCATCCAGCCCCGCTACGGCGCGGCGTCCGCTGAGATCCGAACGCTCTTCCATATAAATGTAAGCGAGCGTTTCCCCGGCAGGGCGGCGGGCCGGAGAACGTGCAGCTGGCGCTAGACCTGATCTCGTTCCCGGAGGAGCTGCGACCCGCCATGACGTGGGTGTTCGGGCAGACGCTGGTGTGCCGCGACCTGGCCGCGGCCAAGCGCGTGACGTTTGACCCGCGCGTGCGCCGCCGCTGCGTCACGCTGGACGGGGACGTGTTCGACCCCAGCGGCACCCTCAGCGGGGGCGCGCGCGCGCAGGTGAGCCAGCGGCGGCCGGCTGTCGCTACGCCTATAGCTCATTCGGGATTCCGGTCACCCCGTCGAGGAATCGCATGCACCGGCAGTGCAAACGAGTGGAAAAGAATTAAACTTTGAGATAAATTTCACAGTATTAGAAATATTTCACGGATTCGCTGTTATAAGTCAACTATCAACCGATGACAGTTCGTTCCAGTATTACCATTTTCTATAATAGCATTAAAAAGTTAGTTAATTCACCGCTTTCCCTCCCACTTGCCGCATGGTGCTTGTGGGATTTTTAGCGGAATTTAGCAAAGTAATTTTAACTTTTTAATGTTATTATGGATTTTCGCAAAGTAACGCCTGATTCTATACAACATTTTCTATAATTGCTAACATAAGAGAATCGAACGCCTAGGAAGCAGCTGGGCAATGTCAATTGTACCCATTCATTCGATCGGATCAATCGACTTGGCGCACGATTTCACCATTTTGGCTGTAGGTACCTGGTTTTTTTCATCGTCCGGTCAGAATCGTGTTTATTGCGGCATCAACCGGTCGGCGGCGTGTGTCCGGTCCGGTGATGAATCCGGGTGTGTCCCCAGGGCGGGTCGGTGCTGGTGCAGCTGTCTGTATCCGGGTGTGTCCCCAGGGCGGGTCGGTGCTGGTGCAGCTGTCTGTATCCGGGTGTGTCCCCAGGGCGGGTCGGTGCTGGTGCAGCTGTCTGTATCCGGGTGTGTCCCCAGGGCGGGTCGGTGCTGGTGCAGCTGTCTGTATCCGGGTGTGTCCCCAGGGCGGGTCGGTGCTGGTGCAGCTGTCTGTATCCGGGTGTGTCCCCAGGGCGGGTCGGTGCTGGTGCAGCTGTCTGTATCCGGGTGTGTCCCCAGGGCGGGTCGGTGCTGGTGCAGCTGTCTGTATCCGGGTGTGTCCCCAGGGCGGGTCGGTGCTGGTGGAGCTGTCTGTATCCGGGTGTGTCCCCAGGGCGGGTCGGTGCTGGTGCAGCTGTCTGTATCCGGGTGTGTCCCCAGGGCGGGTCGGTGCTGGTGCAGCTGTCTGTATCCGGGTGTGTCCCCAGGGCGGGTCGGTGCTGGTGCAGCTGTCTGTATCCGGGTGTGTCCCCAGGGCGGGTCGGTGCTGGTGCAGCTGTCTGTATCCGGGTGTGTCCCCAGGGCGGGTCGGTGCTGGTGCAGCTGTCTGTATCCGGGTGTGTCCCCAGGGCGGGTCGGTGCTGGTGCAGCTGTCTGTATCCGGGTGTGTCCCCAGGGCGGGTCGGTGCTGGTGCAGCTGTCTGTATCCGGGTGTGTCCCCAGGGCGGGTCGGTGCTGGTGCAGCTGTCTGTATCCGGGTGTGTCCCCAGGGCGGGTCGGTGCTGGTGCAGCTGTCTGTATCCGGGTGTGTCCCCAGGGCGGGTCGGTGCTGGTGCAGCTGTCTGTATCCGGGTGTGTCCCCAGGGCGGGTCGGTGCTGGTGCAGCTGTCTGTATCCGGGTGTGTCCCCAGGGCGGGTCGGTGCTGGTGCAGCTGTCTGTATCCGGGTGTGTCCCCAGGGCGGGTCGGTGCTGGTGCAGCTGTCTGTATCCGGGTGTGTCCCCAGGGCGGGTCGGTGCTGGTGCAGCTGTCTGTATCCGGGTGTGTCCCCAGGGCGGGTCGGTGCTGGTGCAGCTGTCTGTATCCGGGTGTGTCCCCAGGGCGGGTCGGTGCTGGTGCAGCTGTCTGTATCCGGGTGTGTCCCCAGGGCGGGTCGGTGCTGGTGCAGCTGTCTGTATCCGGGTGTGTCCCCAGGGCGGGTCGGTGCTGGTGCAGCTGTCTGTATCCGGGTGTGTCCCCAGGGCGGGTCGGTGCTGGTGCAGCTGTCTGTATCCGGGTGTGTCCCCAGGGCGGGTCGGTGCTGGTGCAGCTGTCTGTATCCGGGTGTGTCCCCAGGGCGGGTCGGTGCTGGTGCAGCTGTCTGTATCCGGGTGTGTCCCCAGGGCGGGTCGGTGCTGGTGCAGCTGTCTGTATCCGGGTGTGTCCCCAGGGCGGGTCGGTGCTGGTGCAGCTGTCGCAGCTGCGCGCGCTGGAGCGGCAGCTGCTGGCGGACGAGCAGCGGCTGCAGCAGGACGCCGCTGAGCTGGCGCGCCTGCAGCAGGCAGCAGACAGCTACAGCGCGCTGCAGCAGAAGTACTTTTTTTCTCTATTGACAACGACCCTTTGTATGCCCCCACTGCTGGACCTCGGGTCTCGTCCTGTATCGCAAGGAGGTTGCATTTACATACTGTCACATACATTGCTTCTGGCCTCACACTAGGACACCATGTGTCGTGGGTACAAGAAACAACGGCATCACAAACATGTTAACATCCAAGACCTGGGTTAGACCATAAAGCGAAGCCGCTTACTTTATACTCCCGGGTTCGGCCCCCCGATGCTCAGGGCGAGGCCAGGGGTAACGTGTGACCCCTGATGTCGCCCAGTGGTTCGGTAGTGTCGTCAGATATCGGAATATTATTTCACTCGCAACTCTTAAAATTAGCAAAATAATTAGCAAATTAGTCTGACGACAAAATAAACCTCAGAGTTAGGGTACGGAATAGTACATTACACAACTAGGGTGGTAATACAAAGAAAGACCGAGATCGCAGAAGTTTGCGGCCCGAGCTGCAAGCGAGGGACGTAAATATGCGATCGAGAGCTTTCTTTATTACCTCCCGTGTTGTGTACATCTTTTTATGTCTACACTTGGCCAGAAAACGGCTATTACCGTACGCGCAGCGTGCGGAAAAAGCCGCTTTCTGGCCAAGTGTGGCATAAATTATTTTATTGTGCACAGCACGACCACTTTGTTAACTCTTACTTGCTAATTTAAAAACCTATTTAGAGGCTAAAAATTTCACCCATGCCGGGATTCGAACCCGCAACCTCTGGCTATCCGTACCAGTGCTCTACCAATTGAGCCAATGGGCGACTTACAGCATCAGTGAAATTTCGAACCTCTTTACAATATTCTCTGTATTACGTACAGGCAGCGACATCTGACTTAAGCAAATTGCATTACTTACAGCCCCGACCACCTACTTTGCAGTTAGGTTTTAACATCGGAACGATATCACTGTACCCACATGATTACACTATTTTTATTTTTAATGCACTAACCCGTGCTAAGGAACAAATTTAAAAACCTATTTAGAGGCTAAAAATTTCACCCATGCCGGGATTCGAACCCGCAACCTCTGGCTATCCGTACCAGCGCTCTACCAATTGAGCCAATGGGCGACTCACGGCATCAGTGAAATTTCGAACCTCTTTACAATATTCTCTGTATTACGTACAGGCAGCGACATCTGACTTAAGCAAATTGCATTACTTACAGCCCCGACTACCTACTTTGCAGTTAGGTTTAACATCGGAACGATATCACTGTACCCACATGATTACACTATTTTTATTTTTAATGCACTAACCCGTGCTAAGGAACAAATTTAAAAACCTATTTAGAGGCTAAAAATTTGTTCCTTAGCACGGGTTAGTGCATTAAAAATAAAAATAGTATAATCTTACTTGCTAAGTTTAAATAGTTCGGATGGAAATCGATTATACATAATGCATTATGATAATAATAGACATGAAGAAGTATCGGCGGAGCTGCAGTTGCTGACGACACGTGTAGCGGGCAGTGCGCACGCGCAGCAGCTGGCCGAGGTCGAGGAACTGCGCGCGCGCGTGCTTGCGCTGGACGAAGACTTGAAGAAGGCCGAGCACGCGCAGGAGGAGGCCGCCGCGCGCGCAGCTGACCTGGAGCTCAAAATGAAGGACATCAAGGGGCACAGGGAGAGGTGAGATTCGTGATCTGACCGACTAGATCCAGCTCCTGCGCGCACGCCGTTCGACTCTAAAGGGATTCTCGCCGTATGCGCTATTTTTGCGAAAGTTGAAAATCACCAAAATAAATCGAACGCTGTGCGTGCACTTATGCAGTCTAGAAAAGTTTTCGATATGGACGTCGCATGGAGCAAATCGTGACGTTTTTTACGTTTGAGGAAAAACCTCCTACTTATTATTTTTGTAAAATATATGGTTCACCTTGACTTTTAACGTAATAAAAGCGCTTAAGTTATTGACGGCCCGCTCGCCGGTCCCCAGGGAGTTCAAGAAGGCGGAGCGGGCGCTGCAGCAGGCGCAGGCGCAGGCGGAGCGGCACAGCGGCGCGTGGCGCGCGCGCGAGCAGGAGTTCGAGACGCTGCGGCTGGAGTGCGGCGAGCTGCAGCGCGGCGTGGGCGCGGCGCGCGCGCAGCTGGACGGCTGCGTGCACGCCGCGCTCGAGCTGCAGCAGCACCACGACGCCGCGCGCGCGCAGCTCAGCGACGCATCGGTACCGCATTTCATTTATTCACATTCACCTTTCACACAAACCGGGGGGTGGGCAGCGGCGCCCCCTGCAGTGCAATTTCACCGAACTGCGATCCCCGACCCGCATGGCACAACGTGGCGCTCTTTAGGAGAGGGCTATGTCCTGCAGTGGATTAGTACAGTATAGTGGCGATAAGACCGCCAATTGTATAACATTACCTGGATTTTAAGAATCATGGTTGTAATAATTTTCTGGCTGTGCAATAAAGTGTTCTCTATCTATCTATAGCCTGACGACTAAAACATTCTGTCTTTAAGCTAGAGGATCGAGTTCTCTCTCCCCCCTGCCGCGTTCACTCACCTCGGACGTCGAATAGTTTCGGGCGGGCCCGCCGCCGTGTAGTCACTCGTACCTGCCTACGAATTTAAGGCGTGTCTCGGTACAGTTCACTCAGTCAAACCCGCTGCGGGGCTCGCCCATTAGCGTAGCCGAAATGGGTTATACGAAACCGTTTGTAGGATTTAGTCTTCGGCCTAGTCGCAGTGCGATCACATCGAAGTCGCTCTGTGGAGCTTGGTTTTGTGTTGGCTGTTCCCGAGGTCATTCAGATCCATACTTTCCGCCTTGATGTAGCTTGTTTTTACGAGAATCACCATTTAAGTTTTGAGTGATCGGCACTACTGCGAGAGTAGATCGAAGCCGAGTCTACGCTCGCAGGGGTCGTAGGGGCTTGCCTACAATAAGCGTCGCGTGACACTCTGCCTGCAGGAGGCCGTGAAGAAGACGGCGGCGGCCATAAAGAAGCAGAAGGCGGCCATATCGGCGCGCAGCGGCGACGTGGCGCGGCTGCAGCGGCGGCAGGAGGAGCTGCGCGGCGCGGCCGCAGAGCTGGCGCTGGCCGTAGAGGAGCGGCTCTTCCGCGTCAAGGAGCTGCAGGCCGGCGCCAAGGACTGCGCGCAGCGGGTGAGTCGCGCCGACCCCGGGCTTCACTTGACGAATGAAATGCTCGGTATCTGTTTCACGAGTTAAACTTGACCCCAGAGGAACGATGCACCTCCACCATATAGCCCCCAACTAGAGGATGGACGTCCTCACCCTCGGGAGCTCCTCTAGCTGTCAAGCTCCAACAGCTCGGAGCTCCCTCCGCCCACTTTGTAAAGCCAAGATGACAACGTCCCGGGGGTGGATACCCCCGGAGAAGCCGCCCGGGCCATACGGGCCCGTTACAGATACGTGGTACGAGGCCGTGCCTCTTGAGAGGCACGGCCTCGTACCACGTATCTGCAGGTGCGAGCTTCCCTCGCACCTGCAGATGACCCGATAGTAGTAGTAGATTATAATAGAATACGTTTGTTTGGCATCAACAGTCAAAACAAAAACAATCGTGGTTAATTCGCATTCACATAGCACACTTATTACCAGAAACAATTACAAAATGGCACCAAAATGGCCGCCGCTTAAAATTTTGCTGTGATCGGCGCGGACATGATGCTGATTTTCAACGGTCGTCATGTAAATGTTAGGTTTTTGATAGCTAAATCTTCACCTCTGAGGAACGTTCTGTTCCATGTTCCATCTATTGCATGAGCTGCACCGCTGGACACTGCCGCCGCACCTGCAGTTATGTTATACGTTATTTTATACTTTCTCAACGTGTCTATGACAAATAATTTTTGTCAAAGACTTTACTAAAGGAAGGCCAAGGAGACGAGATAAAGAATGTAAACAAACGGACGGTTACTGAGTTACATAGCGATAGTGAGCGATTATTATCTCTGTTCTTGTCACACGTATGCGGTAATGGCGTCATTTGATTGACGACAGCTGTCGTTGCGTATTTCATGGTACAGGAAAACTTTCAGTACGGCAGTTGTCAACATTTGGTGCCATCCGCCATTTTGTGAACTATAATAGTTCATTCCTGTTTAGATTGCGTTCGAAGTGATAGGAGGACAATTTTTTATAGGCATATTGACAACATGATTGATAATACTATGGATAGTTTCGGCATGCTACTATAACATAAAGGATTATTTAGATGACAATGAGGTCTGGAATGAAAGTTAGTACAATGTATGAGTTCTATGTTTAAAATAATAATGTAAACTATGTTAATTAAGGACTTTTCAAAAGACTAAGTTAGGAGTTTTTTTGTCCATTTTTCTCCTAAATGATCTAGATTTTGAAATGGACAGCTAGTTTGAATTGTAACGTTCATTGAGCCGCAGTTTCTGTGCTACTTTGAATAAAACCTTTTCATTTCATTTCATAAATACGGCTGATTCGTATTCTTCCAGTGAATCATGTTTAACTAATGCAGACGACAGCGATTAGAATAGGGAATCCGAAATTTGTATAACCATGATTTATTCAAATAAAAATGTTTTGAACCCCTGAAACTTTGTTTACATTCTTTATCTCGTCTCATTGGCCTTCCTTTAAACAGTTGCGGTTTCGAACTTTATGATGCTGATTGCGATCTTTAGGTCCAGGTGTTAAAGCACGCAGGGCAGGGTCTCGCATAAACGGTTGAAATCACCCGCCGCAGCCGGTACATGGATTTCTGTATTGTCCAGAGCGGAAGACTCCGACACCGCAACTCTTTCACCGACCCGGAATCGGCCTCCGCGGTGGAGTTAGGCCAAACTCCACCACGGAGGCCGATTCCGGGTCTTCATGCGATGCAGGAAGTGCCCCAGCGCTGGGAACTTATAAGGGTAGATGACGGGAAGCTCTCCGACGGCGGCATAATTTATAGTTTCACACGTTCGTCGAATGAAAGTTAGTTCCGATTAAACGTCGCCCTGGCGCCGGCAGATCGCGTCCCTGGAGGCGGAGCACCCGTGGATTGCGAGCGAGAAGCAGTACTTCGGTCTGGCGGGCGGGCTGTACGAGCTGGGCGCGCGCGGCGCGGCGGCGGGCGCGCGCGCGCAGCAGCTGGCGGCGCGCCGCGACCGCCTGGCGCGCGGGCTCAACGCGCGCGCGCACACGCTGCTGGGCAAGGAGGAGGAACAGGTGCGCGCGACACGTAGTGCTAAGAAGAGGGAGATAACTAACTATAATCATGGATATTTCGTTATTTTGTTTTTATAACTGACACTCCGCATTCTATTAATTTTATTCCGGATTAACTTAGTCCGAATCTAAACGTAAAAGTGGTCGGATTTTGACGACAAATATCAAGTAAATAATTTATAACTATATTAGTAATGTGTTGGTATTACACGTTACTAACTGTAATGAACGGGGTGTGGCCTCTTAAATAAAATTAATGCGAGACGCCACCTCGTCACGAAATAAAATATATAGACATATAAAATATAACCTGAAGGGTTGTAAATTATCTTAAAACTAATTGGCCAAGTAAAATAGTCGTGATCGTCTAGGAAAATAATAAAAGACCCATACGTTGTGTTGTGAATTGAAACATGAGAAAATGAAATAAAGACAAGGTTTAAATAAAATCTGCAAATTAATTAACCGTACACATAATCAGTTTAAAATAAGAAAAACATGCAACTTAGCTTCGGTCAGTAATCGTAAACGCCCCAGGAAAAAAAAACAGCATCGAGACTCGATCAGCCTCAATGCCCGCGACTAGCGAGAGAGTGAGCACTGCTATCCTTCTGTACACTTTATTATGCATGCCGATGCATGCCCGTTGTTTTTCTAGTAAGACTTTTAACACGCGCGCCTAGTCAGTTTCACCCGCGAATCATAAAATAAAGAATAATAAAGAATAAAGAATAAAGAAATAGGTGATAACGTATAAAATAATATAAAATATGATAAAATACAAATAATATATGGTTACAAATGGAATAAAAGGGAAAATCCACGGCGTTTGTAGACAGAAAATCTCCTTCCTGTGAATAAATGGAAATGGGAGGGGTTCTAGACTTTCAGAAGAAAATCTAGAAGAACTTTTGTTTCCCTAGCGTGATGACGATGGGCTCCCTTCCAACGCTACACCCATCCCGACGAGCTTCCACAAGAAACTCGCTCCTTCAAAATCCATCGGGACGCAACGTATCACCCTATCACATTCAAACCTTCACTTAACGCCCGACATCCGCTGAAAACATCATTCATCCATGTTTTGTCGTGGTTCTTAATAAAAACAAAACAAGATGTCCTACGGTTTTTGCAAGTGTATTACCCATTTGACCTCCGGGCTAAGGAACAGGCTACCGTCCTACACACGTCATTTAAGACAGGGATTCAGGCTAGCCGATCAAGCCGAGTCGTACACCCGTGAAAACCATAGTCACATCATCGACACAAAATGTACCTCGAGTTGTACACCCGTGACGATACTACTTTAACTCTACTAGAACACACACGACATACAATCCTAAAATCACACAATCTCAATTCGACCCTAGCTAAAGTGAAGATAGAACGGATAGGACGTTCCCGATAAAACCTGTAATATCCGTGATGGTGTAGAAAATCCATGTAGTGATGTAGATCCATGATGATGTAGAAAATCCTTGTCGTGATGTAGATCCATGATGATGTAGAAAATCCTTGTAGTGACGTAGATCCACGATGATGTAAGTAATCCATAGTAATGCAGCTCAGCTTGTCATAATAAATATAGAAGATTAACTCCGAGATCACAGCTCCATTCAAAAAAAACATAGTGTTAGTAAAACCTCCTCCTATAGACAAATTATTTTGTCTTGTCCATTGTGCTCTGCTCCTGTTGATGGTTCCTAGTTCCTAGCTAAGTTCAAAAGACAAACGCAGAACCCCTGTGGGAAGCACCGCGCCTTCTGCTCTCGCTAGTTAGTGGGAAATCTATAAATAGAACTGGAAGAATGAAATTAAGACTGGCGGAGAGCATTTTATACATGTATAATAAAATAAATAGACATATAAAGTAGAATAGACAAATTAAATTTATATAAAACACGCGTCGCGAAATTCGGAAAACGGTTTGTTCGGCTGAGGAAATTCGCCCCTCGACGGAAAACCCTTTATTTCACGGAAAACGGACCGACGCACTCTTTCTCCACTTTACGAATTCTGTGCTGGCTAGCTTAAGGCACTCGCGAAGTCTTCACTTAGGACTTATCCTCACAAATCACTTGTAGACTCCTAGGTCTAGGTCTTAGAGGTTTGCGCGCGCGGACGAATGTTCAGGTGAACTACCTCCCTCTCTGAAAGCTGCGACTGAACTCCCCATGCCATCTCCCGGATTTCCCAGCTCTCCTCGGTTCAACGCTAGGCTCCACCCCCAAGAATACATTCATCAACTATTTTATGACCTACAAAAAATATCTAAATTTATGGCCTGAAGTGGACGAACCCAAAACTGGCACAAAAACGCCAAACTCTTGAAAACCCACTTACACGACTAAATTTTTTTGACTTTTGCCGGAGTGTTCCGTATCGGTCCCTGCAGTACTACGGATTGTAAGGCGATGTATGGAAAAACTGTAAACTCTGGATTTGTAGTCATTAAAAATAATCCTGACAATGGATATTGTCAGTTACATCATTGTACGTCTATTCATTATTGAAATAATGAAGTCTTAATTACAACATTATTGTGGTTTGTTGATTAAACTAAGTCTTAACATAATCTATCTGATACACAGTAATAATAGTCATTGTAGAAAGTATGCAAAACGGGGTAATTTCCATATAATTTTATTCACAAAATGCATGGGTGAAAGAGGATAAAACCTATTCCACTCGAATGATCCGTCAACATGTGGCGATACAGCTCAAATTTCGTTGAGTTTCTAGAAGGAGACTCTTACAGAGCCCATAATAAATGTTATTTATTATTTTCGAGAACTGTGAGACCCCAAATTTGGAATAGATGTAAGCAGGGCTGTATGGTAATGTTGTGATAAGAGGTTTGAGCTCCACTAATCTCGCCCCTATTACTGTGAATTACGATTGGCGTTGCCATGTCAAAGAACAGCGTACGTTCGTCTCGCTTGTACTTTCTTCGAATTTTTAGTTGACATTTATGGGTTTTATTGCATCTGTGTGTATACGTGTGACACGGCTGACACGATACTTGCGATCCTAGAGTTTATGAGTGAGGGTATAAGACTCATGATCCTATACACTCTGAATTTTTAACCACACCCAATATAGGCGGCGCGTCACTTCCTAGGACTAAAATCATCCCCTCCTGAGGTCGAATAGTTCTTTAAGATCATAAAAGGTGGCGTTACTTGTATCGATTTAGAAATATGTTGCTGAAAACTATAAGGGTGAAAGGGTTGACCATTTCAGCCGTTACATAACGTACCTAATTTCGAAAGTATTAATTAAAAAACTTGAACCAGCATTTTCATAATTAAATACCCGAAATGAGAAGATCTTTCTATCCCTTTCTATCGACCGCCAGTACCAGGACGTGATGCGCAAGAAGGCGATCGTGGAGGCGGACCGCGCCAAGCTGGTGCAGGTGATGGCGGAGCTGGACGAGAAGAAGCGGCGCGTGCTGCTGGCGGCGTGCGCGCAGGTCAACCGCGACTTCGGCGGCATCTTCGCCGCGCTGCTGCCGCGCGCGCAGGCGCAGCTGGCGCCGCCGCCCGGCCGGGGCGTGCTGGACGGACTGGAGGTGGGCGGGGGGCGGGGCGGGTTCGGGGTGAGCGGGGCGGGCTCGGGGTGAGCGGGGCGAGCTGGGGATGATCGGGGCGGGCTCGGAGTGAGCGGGGCGAGCTCGGGGTGAGCGGGGCGGGCTCGGGGTGAGCGGGGCGAACTCGGAATGAGCGAAGTGGGCTCAGGGTGAGCTCGGAATGAGCTTAATGGGCTCGGGGTGAGCGGGGCGAGCTCGGAATGAGCGGAGTGGGCTCGAAGCGAGCGGAGTGATCGGGGCGGGCTCAGGGTTAGCGGGGTAAATTCGGAGTGAGCGGGCGGGCTTAGGATGAACGGGATAAGCTCTTGTTGAGCGGGGCGGGCTTAGAGTGAGCGGAGAGTGAGTGGCATGGGCTTGGGGTGGGCTCAGAGTGAGCGGTACGGGCTCTTCGGGCCAAGTGGATGGGACGGGCCCAGGGTGAGCAGGCGGGCGTTCAGGCGCAACTCACCCCAAGCTCGAACTCGACAAGTTCGAGCGCGAGAGCAGTAGCTGACCCGTCGTCCGGTGGCAGGTGAAGGTGGGCTTCAACGGGCAGTGGAAGGAGTCGCTGGGCGAGCTGTCGGGCGGGCAGCGCTCGCTGGTGGCGCTGGCGCTGGTGCTGGCCATGCTGCAGTTCAAGCCCGCGCCGCTCTACATCCTGGACGAGGTGGACGCCGCGCTCGACCTCTCGCACACGCAGAACATCGGCCAGATGCTCAAGGACCACTTCACCAACTCGCAGGTACGCCGCGGCACACTGCCACCTGCGGGACTGGCTACTTACGATGATTCATTAGACATTCCGCACCCTCAGAACGAAAGAGGCCTAAGTCAAAAAATAGTGAAATTGAGTTATAATCATAGAGTCATAAAAAGGCATGCCCTAGACGGAAGATTTGCTATGCTCTTTTTTTACAATAAGTGCTTTTGTTTTACTATTCATCGGTTAGAGCATACCTTTTGATGTCTCTCTATGATTGTTAGGTAATCAAGTTTTTGAGATATTTTTGAGTATTTAAACTATTTTTTGACTTAGGCCTCTTTCGTTCTGAGGGTGCGATTCGACGACCTCTGTGGCGTAGCGGTAGCGTCTCACTACCATGCAAGAGGTCCCGGGTTCGAATCCCGGCTGGGAGCAAAAAAAGCCCAGGTCTTGGATGTTTACATGTTTATCATGTCGTTGTTTCTGGTTCCCACGACACAAGGTATCCTAGTGTGGGGCCAGAAGCAATGTATGTGCCTGCATGTAAATGTTACGTAAAAAATGTTATGTTACGTATTTAGAGGCGCTCGTGGCCTAGTCGAACCGAGTGATTGGAATCAGTCACTCGAGTTAATCAACAACAGGCGCGGTCAGGTGTTGGATGGGTGACCGTCCCGTTCCTACCGCGAGTGGCATTTTTCCGAGCGCTTCCTCGCTAAGCCGTGGGTGCCGACTGTCATGTAATGGCAGTCGTTAAGCCATGTCAAGAGGCCTTATAGGCGGCTCGATAACTTCTAACAGTAAGGCCCGCCACTGTCTTACAACCCTCCACCAATCCGAACTTGGCCCCCGTGGTGGAGTATGGCCTAACCTTCCTGCGATACAGGAAGAGGCCCGTGCCCCATCAGTGGAGACAGACATATAATCTTCCTGTGGATATACATATTTTGTTAATTCCCGAAACGACAGCTATATTGCGTTTACAGAATTTGAATCGTGACAGTTGAAAATCATGAAAGTAGAGATGTACCGAAATTTGCCACTCCACGATCGTGATAAATATGAATTATATTAGGTTTTTGAATAAGTTAATCTCCGCATGCACCAAGCCCTGCATCCCGCAGTTCATAATAAGAATATAATTCGTTACAATAACCTCGCTTCCCGCAGTTCATAAGAGTAGCACGTTACAGTAACCCCCCTGCCGCAGTTGATAATAAGAGTAGCAGTTACAGTAACCCCCCTCCCGCAGTTGATAATGAGAGTAGCAGTTACCCCCCTCCCGCAGTTGATAATAAGAGTAGCAGTTACAGTAACCCCCCTGCCGCAGTTGATAATGAGAGTAACCGTTACAGTAACCCCCCACCTGCAGTTGATAATGAGAGTAGCCGTTACAGTAACCCCCCTCTCGCAGTTGATAATAAGAGTAGCTCGTTACAGTAACCCTCCTCCCGCAGTTGATAATAAGAGTAGCAGTTACAGTGACCCCCCTCCCGCAGTTGATGAGAGTAGCAGTTACAGTAACCCCCCCCCCCGTCCCGCAGTTCATAATCGTGTCTCTGAAGGACGGCATGTTCAACAACGCCAACGTGCTGTTCCGCACCAAGTTCGTGGACGGCATGAGCTCCGTGCAGCGCACCCTCAACCGCAGGTGAACACTACTTCAGCTCTACTAACCGCCGAAACTCAAGGGTACCCACTTTAGATAGATAACATAGAAAGATAGATAGAGAACACTTTATTGCACAACCAGAAAAATATTGCAACCATAATTTCTTAAATCTAAGCAATGTTTACAAGATTGCTAAGAGCGATCTCATCCTGACGACCTTTGGATGGAGTGCTTGAAGAATATAGTCGGTACATGGTGTATGTACATAAATAATTAAATCGAATACATATTGGTAACAAACAGCAAAAGAGTGCGAGAATATAATTACTTATAATTACCTGCGATATAATGGACATATATTTAAGTAATAATATACATAGATACCTAAAAATAAATACAATTTATTACATATACGTAAGCAACATATATATTTAAATAATAATATACATACTTAAGAACCTATTTAGAGGCTGAAAATTTCACCCATGCCGGGATTCGAACCCGCAACCTCTGGCTATCCGTACCAGCGCTCTACCAATTGAGCCAATGGGCGACTCACGGGATCAGTGAAATTTCGAACCTCTTTACAATATTCTCTGTATTACGTACAGGCAGGCATTTTTAGCCTCTAAATAGGTTTTTAAATTTGTTCCTTAGCACGGGTTAGTGCATTAAAAATAAAAATAGTGTAAATACATATAAGCAACAGTTTTCCAAGTTTTCCAGTTTTTTAAGGCGACTAAAGAATACCCAAATGTTTGTAAGTAAGATCTAATCTTGTGCCATGTCTTGTTTACGTCGTGGCGTGAATTGGCGTGTCCATACATCCAGTTCGAGTGTCCACACGTGTTTTTTAATGTGTTGCTATTGGCAAAGATCTGTTTTTATCTTTCAGAGATTAATTCACTCTGTTATGTTAATTGTATTGCTATTAGCTTAAGCAGATGATTTTCCAAACTGAATAAATAAATATATAAAAATTGTAGACTTTCAGTCCGGATCTACTTACGGGTGTTGTTATATCGGAAGAGTCCGACCAGGTTTCAGATAGATAGTAGATCCGGACTAAAAGTCTACAATGTGTTCTGCTTACGAAAGTTTTAGTTCAAAAATATGTAATAATTTATTGCTGTTCGTTAGTCTCACTAAAACTCGAGAATGGCTGGACCGATTTGCTGATTTTTGGTTTCTTATTTTTCTGGAACTCCAGGGAAGGTTGAAATGGTGAGAAAATTTGGAGTTATTACGAAAACTTGGGCGGTACGAAGTTCGCCGGGACAGCAAGTAAAGAAATAAAAATAGTATAGAATTATGCCTTACACACATGGATTAACACTTAATCGGCTTAAATACCCTTTTAAAAGTAATTGTACATGTAAGACAGGCTCACAATCTACCTCTACCTTATCTGCTGCTAAGCCATGACGAGGCGTTAGTGGGTACAGACCGCAGCGAATGGACGAACGGTCCCGTGCGTCAAGCATTTACATACAAGCACATACATTGCTTCTGGCCCCACACTAGGATACCCTGTGTCGTGGGAACCAGAAACAACGACAACACAAACATGTAAACATCCAAGACCTGGGCTTTTTTTTGTTCCCAGACGGGATTCGAACCCGGGACCTCTTGCATGGTAGGCAGACGCGCTACCAACAGCATCCAACGAAGGCCCTTCTTAGTGTGTCCTAATTAAATAAATCACTCTGACTAAAAATACTGAAGACTCTACATTAAAGTACTCTTAAATGGGTGTGACGAAAAGGACAGAGGTTTTATATACTCTGTGTACGGGTTGTGTACGGGTTAGCACCGTACACTTTAGTAGGTCGCCGTATTGCTGAGTGTGCTCCGCGCATAATCCAGCTCACGGGTCCTGTTGCCTGCGCCAAACAGTTGGCTTTTGCCTCTCAACAACAACATACGTCTTCTAACATGTAACTGTGCACGGTTTCCAATAAACGTAATGAAGACCTGCACAATCAAAATCTAATTTCTTCATGCACCACCGCCCTCCAACATCTGCTGTGCGACAGAGTTGAGTTGCACACGCTCTCCTCTGCTCGTACAGTTCGTGAGTATGGGTAATTGACTCACAACCGTTCGTTAAAAAAGATCTTATATATGTTATCAATGCTCTACCAACAGAGTTGTCATCTCTGCCTCGATACGTATATTGTCTCTGGGCTAATCTCAGTTCTGTCCGCAGGTGACCTTCGGCGGTCGACGTCAATCCGGAGGCGAGGCAGCATCTAGCTGGTCCGCCCATCACAAGCTAGCTTCTAAGTACAATATACGCCATATTTTTTTTAAAAAACACTGGAGTTTTTATCTCTTTTCCTTCGCATCAAAGATTACAGACAGGCCCCAGACCATTCTGAGCAAGTGCAAAAGAAAATTAATTAAATTACAGTATTATCTTTTAATTTTCGATATTAACTAAAACTCAAAGAATAAAAATTATAAAAACAAAATGTTTACTTAACTCCAAGTTGTTAGTTTTACAATTGATTATATCGAAAAGAAGCTTACAAAGAAACCCACAGGTATTCTTTTTAAAACAGGAAAAACTTTTAATGCTTTTGGCATCGTTGGTTAGTAAAATAATTCTGTGTCACATCACAAGTAATAGAGTACGAACAAGCATCACCCCTAACACGTACTCCACAGCTAGAAAGTCGCGAATGAAATATCAATTATTATTATTCTTAATTTCACTATTTATATTGTTAAACGTACGTACAAGAAAGATTTTACTATTTTTTCTTTTCAATGCACTAACCCGTGCTAAGGACAATTTTAAAAACCTATTTAGAGGCTAAAAATTCCACCCATGCCGGGATTCGAACCCGCGACCTCTGGCTATCCGTGCCAGCGCTCTTTCTAACTGAGCTAATGGGCGACTCACTGGCATCAGTGAAATTTCGAACCTCTTTACACTATTCTCTGTAAGTGATGCAATTTACTTCAGCCAGATGTCGCTGCCTGTACGTAATACAGAGAATAGTGTAGAGGTTCGAAATTTCACTGATGCCGTGAGTCACTCATTAGCTCAGTTGGAAAGAGCGCTGGCACGGATAGCCAGAGGTCGCGGGTTCGAATCCCGGTATGGGTGGAATTTTTAGCCTCTCAATAGGTTTTAAAAAAAGAAGGATTCTGTTCTAATAACCTTTCGTATTGAAGAGACTGTGAAAGTGTAGTGTTCGAAAAAAAAAACAATAATAAGCTTTTACATGGTGAGATACATTAAGATCTAAAGGTCGGGGGACAGACGTTTGAACAAGAATGACGAGCATGGAAAACCACGAGGGAAGCCTACGTCATGCAGTGGGCGTCAAATAGCTGATGATGATGAAAATTACGAAAGTTTCAACAACTCATCGCAAAAATAGAGACTAATTTTATGAAACTACACTTGTTTCATAATTACACGATCTGGCTTTTAAGAAGATTAAAAAATGCTTAAGTCTTCGTCCGAGTTACGGATTTTGTAATTGTGGAGGTGAAATTGATTGATTTATTTTGTGTACGAACAGTATCATTTATAAAAATACGATTTCTAGAAACACTCCTCATAGTCAGTTCATAAGGTCTGTGGTAAAGAAAATGACTAGGTAACTCCAGACTATTTAAACTGCCTCTGAGCACTTATGTTAGAGGAATAATTGTTATATAAATAACGCTATCGAACTAGCCCGAACTCGACTTACGTTGGTTACCTAATGTTATTATTTCCTCTCCGGTCCATTTTCTAGGTCAGACGCCGATTTTCAGTAACTAATTGAATCGATGTCATAGCAGGTGGTAAGTTTTAAGCGAGTATTGTATTGCACATCAAAAAAGCGACTCTATAATTTCTTAGATATCACACAAGTTGTGTAGAACTGAGGACTTCATAAACATGGAAAAAAAATCCACAAAAAATCCCAGATTACGGCCGTTCATACAAATCGATCAAGGCAGCCGCTTGCGAGAATCGAACGCACGATCCATGTGTTGGAAATGAATCGTGATACCACGAGACCAACAGGGCAATCCCTTTCATAGATCATACTAAAGAGTTGCCATAAATTTTTGAGCAAACGTCTTACAGACTTCAAACAAAACTGTATATCGCGAAAACCTTGATCCTAAAAGGTCGAGCTTCTGGCATAAGCAGATGTCGCGCCCCGGATAATCCTCTATTCCGCGAAGCAGCGATGTCGGCCACCTCGGCCCTGCGAGCCGGATCATCCGCCGGTCACACCTGCTGGGACCACGCTCGCCGCCCACTTTTCCCCAGTGTTCGTAACCTTTTTGCTACCCACGAAACAAGGGCAATTTTTATCTCGAACTGAAAATGTAAGTAGATGATAATATCTGTTACACGGTGCTCGACTGTGTTGCACAGACTCCGCCGCGGGCGGCACCTGGCCCGCGCCGCGCTGAGGTGGTAGTAGCAGAGAGTTGCTATTTCCAACATAGGTTTATCTATCCATCAACTAGTATAATAACTTTCCGTCACAAGGTTGTTAGCGAGAAATTGTTTATTGTCTTTTACATTGTACCAAACTTTTATTTACCTAGTGGTTAGTTTCTTGTCTGCAATAAATAATATTCTTTTTTTATGCAGCACATGCCTTCTCCCTGAGAGAGAGTATGGGCATAATTACCACGATTGGCAATTTCATGCGCTTTTTTCCTAAAACAATGTGTCCTTCACCGTTAACGAGTGGTATTGCCGGTAATGGTGTTTTAATAATCTTGGTGTGTAATAAAGTCGAATCTGTTGAAGCAGAGGGTAAAAAGAATGCTGTCCTATTTACTACGTCACGACAGTTTTATAACAAGCATCATAGAACGAGAGAAGATTTTTTTTGATGTGGTGGATGCCATGACGGCAGGGGCGGATCTTGAATTTGTGGGGCCCTAGGGGCCTATTTAAGTACTCAACTAATAGCCATGTCAAAAAATACAAAAGGCGACCTTATTGTTGTGGTAGCAATCTCTTCAAGGCAACTTTTGGGTGTGAGACATATCGAAATAGTGATAGAATATAAAAAAAACGAAATCAGCATGAAAACATCCTCCCTTAAATTAATTCATAAAAGTATGCATTTTTTATTAATGTTTTCCTATGACGTTATCACGTAAAAATATCGTCCGTAAGCCGACTTTACAGATAACCATTAATTCAAATTTTTTTCATGAATTCAAATTATCGCCTACTGTTTTTAGCGGGATCTGGGGGCCCCTTGTAACCTTGGGGCCCTGGGCTGCAGCCCAAGCAGCCCTTAGGTAGATCCGGCTCTGCATGACGGACCAGCTACAAGGTATAGATTCATACCTCAACGACACTAGAAAAAGAAAAAAGATGACCAAGTATTTCACAATTTCAATGTTTACTTATTTCTAAGTGAATGAATGAAATGAAATTTATTTGTCTCCCAAAATTCTATAACAGGTGTCCTTAAAATTAGGGTATTTTATTATATTCATGTACCTACAGTTATTTTTTTTTACGAGATACATTTTGTAGTATTATTTAATTAACTAATAGTAATAATGTGTTGTAGTGCCCTTACAGGGTGACAAGTAGTACGACTCAATGATCCGCGATACTCATACATAGTCTGCCCGAGACCACGGCAACAGTAGGTAACGCAGCCGAAGCGTCGGGAAATAAGGTAATTTTAACTACCTCAAAAATAAAACTACCTCTCTGGGATACAGGCGTGAGGTTATGTTTTGTTTATGTTTTTAGAGTCGACGACACATCAACCTATACCCGCACGCATTCCTCTAGTTGTTACTCTAAAGGTGAATTTGCGAGGAAACTAAAGATAAATCCCCTTGCTCTTCATACATAACAAAGTAATCGAAGCACGAAATACGAAATGAAGTTGCTTATAATAACGAGCGGCACGTAGGGAGGTATCGGTTGTGAAAACTTACGCCGGCTGTTTTCAAATTAAATTAAAGTATGTTACTCAAAATAACACAGAAACTTTTGACTTATTGAGCGTTGAAAGGAAAATTGGGTGTCTATTACAAAATCTAGATCGTTGTAGAGAAAAAAATGGGCAAAAAAGCAACTCTGAACTTACGGCGTTATTAATAAAAACAACATTATAAAAACATTATTAGAGGCTAAAAGTTCCACCCATGCCGGGATTCGAACCAGCGACCTCTGGCTATCCGTGCCAGCGCTCTTCCAAGTGAGCTAATTGGCGACTCACCGGCATCAGTGAAATTTGAACCTCTTTACAATACTCTCTGTATTACGTACAAAAGACTCGAAATTTCATTGATGCCGGTGAGTCGCCCATTAGCTCAGTTCGAAGAGCGCTGGCACGGATAGCCAGAGGTGGCGGGTTCGAATCCCAGCATGGGTGGAATTTTTAGCCTCTAAACAGGTTTTTAAAATTGTCCTCAGTACGGCTTTGCATTAAAAAGAATATAACAACATTATAACTCCAACACTCGTACAGGCGATTTATTTCACTTGTAGTTACGAATAAATTTCCCTTGTAGAACTCCACATACACTATATTAATGAGCGTTTCTGGAGTGTTTTAATTTAACACCGAACAGAAGTGCGAGAAGCAACTTTTAGTTATTCTCAATTTGCACACATCGTCGTCAGCGCGTTCACTTCTCTGTAAGTTGTTTGAGTATTGTTTGATTAATTAACGAGTGCACTGCACATACAACAGTTGCACACGCAACATTTACAACGTAGAAAATTACAGTTCCTCAAACTTAGATGCACACAGCATTTGCCTTATAATTAGTAAGATGTTAGCTGCTACTAGCCGTACAAATAAATGTATAAAGAGCTTATTATGTACGAGAATCTTCATAATGTTTTATTGTTCTTATTGTTTTTTGAACGCTACAATAACAGTTTATGTAGCCTATAAACGTCCCACTGCAGGGCACAGGCCTTCTCTCAGAGAGAGTATGGGCTTAATTACCACGAGTATCCACTGCGACATTTAACCATTTCAGGTACATAGGTTTCCTCACGATGTTTTTCCTTCACCCTTAGCGAGTTGTATTGCTACTATAACCTTCACGAATGTAGGTCCCTGCCCGCACTGGGAATCGAACTTGGGTCTCTTCCGAGTCCATTGGGCACCTACAATAACACGTCATATCCCGTGATTATTTCTACTGGCTACCCATTAGGTAGGGTTCAAGAGATACCTACAGCCCTAAGGATGGTCGGTCGGCTTCGGCTTGGCATAAGAGCCCGTTCGTGGGTGCCGAACCCGAACAATAACGAGACGCGCTGGAATTGCTGGGTATTTGATAGATATTAATTTCAACTATTCATTCGTATGATATTAACGCATTCTAACGCAAACCTAAGGGTTCCGTTTTTCTTTTTGGGGCACGGTACCCTAAAAAGTAAGACATGTCGTTTTACGCAATAAATGAACAGCCCCTGTAGCCTGAATGATTTCGTCTCTAGGATATCCATAACCAGGAGCAGAGCTGGGCACCGTTAATAAAATAGTTAACTTCGTTAATCGTTAATCCACTACAAAAAAAGTTAGCTTCGTTAAAAGTTAAAGCGTTACATTTCGGAAGAATTAACGCAAGTTAAAGTTAATCGTTAATCCGTTAACTATGTGTAAAAATTGCATTTTTATATCGTTGCGTTAGTGAACTTATAAAACCTGTTGGTTGGTTTAGGTTCTGATCTGGTCGCCATCCTCAGCGACAGGGTATCCATGAGGATTTCCCCATGAAAAAAAAAAAGGTTCTGGAAGTTAACAGGTTAGGAACAAAACAAAATACTTGTATAATTCAAATAAATGTGTAATTTAATCGTCGGACATAAGGTGCATATTCCCCTTCATAAACATTAACATGTTGAAGTTCTCGTCTAAAAGCGAGGCTCGTTTTGGTGTTAAAATGTCTTTACCCGTGGAAAACAGACGTTATACTGCAGCGCTTGAGGGTATAGCAGTATTGTATTTAACAAATAGATTTTTGAGCGGAGTCGTGCGGTAAATAGTAGGCATTGGATTAACGGAAGTTAACATGTCCGTTAACATTTTTTAAAGTTAACTTAAAAGTTAATCCGCTAATCAAAATGTTAACTTCGTTAATTAACGATTAACGGATT
Source organism: Yponomeuta sedellus (assembly GCA_934045075.1). NCBI lineage: Eukaryota > Metazoa > Arthropoda > Insecta > Lepidoptera > Yponomeutidae > Yponomeuta > Yponomeuta sedellus. Next base: position 20,794,059 of record OW203741.1, on the reverse strand, counting down.
AACGAGTTAATGCCCAGCTATGACCAGGAGAGAAGGCTCCGCCGTTATTCGTTTCTATGCAGGGCTGGTAGCGACGCCTAGCGCCGCATGCCTCGCGCCCGCAACGCATCGCGCACTTCAGCCGAGAATTCTATTACACCGGCGCCGTAAACACTCGCCGCGGGGGAAATAAAACTTTTACTATTTCCTTCACTTTAATATTTGAAATTGATCTCGCCTCGCCCCGCGCGCCCCGATCGCCTCGTGTGAGATAAACTACATGACAGAAGAATTACGGGGTCGCTTCTCCCTGGTGCTGAAGATATTAAAAATGAACGTGAGCCGTCAGCGGTGGTAGAGCAGTACATAACGTTTGATGAATGCATGACTTCGGAAAGAAGAACGAGGTCGTCTCGTTGGGATTGAGAGGCATGTGCAGCGTATAGCCATATAAGTCCTTTATCTCGGCGGAGATCTCCGGCTTCGACAATACGGTCCTCTCGTCGTGCGTTTCATGCTTGGTCAAGTGCCTCCTGCCAAGCTGCTGAGTGAATACTTTGGACCCTCGGTTTTGCTCTATCGCTCTATTTTGCGCAGTTTGCCCAGCACTTAGTGCTGTGAATACTCATTATTATCTTATTTATGTAATTGGCTTATTATTTGTAAAACATAAACATAACATGGCAAATGCGAACTTTACTAGGTAAATCTACTCTATTTGGCAACTCAGTTCTTCTATTCTATTTCACAGTAGTTCTCTTCTGGTGTTATAAAAGCGTGGTTGCGGATTTGATGTGGTTACCTGCGGTACATGTGAATGCAGGGGCCGTCCGCACAGCCGTGTTATTTTTGCCCTACACTCAGTGTGGCCGGCATTTTATAAATCAGTTTTCAGCTCTTCCGTGGCAGGGTAAAAGGGATATCCTGCCTCTACGATAACTCCAACTCCAGGGTTGTTTCATAAAACTACAGTTACTTATAAATTTATACTTTGACAGTAATTTTCGTGAAGCTAGGGTGGGGGGGGGGTAAATGACTTAACATTTTAAGTTTTTTACTTTGTAGCTTTATAAAACTGGGCTCAGGGAAGTGATTCTCGTCTATTCATTTATATTAGGCAGATTCAGTTACCGGTCAAGATGACAACTACAAAATGCTATCCAAATAAAATCTGTAAGCTTTATAGCGAAACATGGTCGGACTCATCCTATGAAATGAAATGAAAAACGTTTATTAGGTACCAAAAGTTACAGTATTTGTCCTGGCTCCCAAACTAGGATACCCTGTGCTATGGGTAGCCAGGCACTTTCGTAGTTGTATGTACAATGTGCATAATTGCAAAAAACTAAAAAAAAACTGTAAAAAAACTAAAGAATTTATCTTACTAATAATACGAAATGAAATAAACTTTGTTGTGAAACGGTTACTAGCTCCCAAACTTGGATTCTCTGTGCTATGGGTAGCCAGGCTATAAATGTTAAATGTGAATATAAATGTGAAAGTTTGTGTGTGTATGCATGTTTGTTTGTTAATAACGCCAGAACGAGTGAACGGATTGGGATGAAAATCGAACGAACCAATATTTTTTTCTCGAACGAAGTCGTGGGCAGACACTAGTACTGGATTTATGGCAGATGTGCGACATGGTAATAAACTTCAAATAATTAAGGCAGTGGAGCACAGAGGTGTAATAAAAGCGAGCTCTCAGCGAAATCCACAAGACAATAAAGGGATATGATTAAAATACTCGCAGGACACTTAGGGCCCGGATTTTGGGGGAATTTTATCTCACCGACATAACGCCGCCGAATAAAATTTATTCGACTCGAAATTTTCATGAATCGACATGCCCAAGCAGCACCGGACCATAGGACGAGACAGAAGGAGCTCACTGGTACCTACAATCGGCAGGTGGTAAACATTTAATAAGCGTATATCTATGTACTCTACGGGTGTCTTTGCAACATAAAATATCTACTGTAAGTGTCAACGTAGTTCGGATACAATTAGGATCGTGAAATGAAATATCCTAAGACGGCATCTTTCTTTTTTCAGGGTTCCGCTGTCCAACCTGTACCCTTTTTTCATCGTAACCATGGTGACGGAAAACTGTCCGTGGCAGCTTTTACACTACCAGAGGGAAAATAAGGAAATCAGCATGTCTTCTAGCTCGGTACGGTCTTGACAGAGCAGTCGTGGTCCTCATGAAGAGGCTTTATTCTAGGCTGATGTTGCGTGCTTCACGATGTCTTGCTATTCTTCTCGGCTAGATGCCGCACTGGTGCATCTATGCAGATGCTTGCCCACAGTGGACTTAATTACCATTTACCTAATTACAAATGCGCAGCGTTACAAGGATGCGCCTTTCGGTGCGTGTTCACTGACGGGAGTGTCTGTTTCGTGGGCGGCTCAAGCCGCGCCGCGGCCGCTATAAAAATTCGCTGAACACTGCCTACCGTAATGCAATTTATTGCCGGGCCCGAACCGCGGCGCTCACTGCGCCATCTTACCAAATTTATTTTATGTATCCTCAATAGTATCTCACTGCTGAGATAAGGTCAGATAAGAATATTCGTTTTTGACAACGGAAACATCATTACAGAAACTGCAGTTATAGATAGATAGATAGATAGATAGATAGATAGATAGATAGATAGATAGATAGATAGATAGATAGATAGATAGATAGATAGATAACAACATTTATTTAGTGACACAATACTCAAAACAAAACATAGTGAACAAACAGAAATACAAGACAATTAACTAAATAAAGTTTTAAACTAAACAGAAATATGTACCAAAAAGAAAAAAAATAATTTTTAAATTTAACAACAAAAAATAAAACAGTAAAATTGAAATTATAATACATATTCACGTGACGGCCATATTAATTACTGTTCAAAGTATTGAGCCCCTAAAATGGCCCCGACTCAGCATGTGTTGTAGGAGCACCGAGGTACCTACCTACAACGCTGATATTCTGTCGGGGCCACGCTGCGGTTAGTCGCGGGTGTGTACAAAGAAAAGTGATTTAAAACAAATTATGAAATTAAAAGTACGTGTATAACATCGTGTGTAGTGTGATTAATGTGGTATACTGTGTATTACGTTGCTCATCTGAGATAAATAAATAGATAAAAAGTGTTACCGAAACAGTATTACTGACGGTGTTTTGTAATGTCGGAAGTGTGCGCCATTTCTACATACCATGATCAAATAGATGTAAAAGGACCACCGTGCTCAAGGTACGCAAGCCAAGGGACAGTTATCAGATATTTGTGCTTGTAATAAATAAGCCTTATAACTGTTCTTGAAAGTAAATTTGTTTTTACAGTTACGAAGTGGTGGCGGGATATTGTTCCAGCACTTGGTTCCCCCGGTGCCCCGAAAGGCCGCTGTCCTATGTTTTGGCACACTTAAAGGTGTAGTCATTGTCCTTATTCCTTCGGCGTGACGCGATTGTCTCCAGGTGAGTTTATTAAATAAGTAAGCAGGAACGTGCGTTTTTATAATTCCGCATAGCAGAGTAGCCAGCTGAAGTTTTTGTCTCGCTTGCATTTTCAGAATATTAGCGCTATTAAGGAAAGGAGTGACATGAGTGCGAGGCGGAATATGCAGACAAAATCGAGCACAGGTATTCTGCACCCTTTGGATCAAATTCTGTGTTTTCTTTAGTAGACAAGGACCATACAAAGTGGCACAATATTTCAAGTTAGACAGTACTAGAGTTTCGCATAAACGAATACGAAGCGTAGCACTAATATAATTGCGTATACGATATAGTATCTTTAAGAGATAAAAACAATTTCTAACTAACTCTTGAATATGGCGCTCAAGATGTAGCTCGCCATCCATCAAAATACCTAGATTGCGGGCCTCCGTTACTCGTGATATTTTTTTTTATTTATATGCACATTAATATTGCATTGTGTCCAATTCTTTATTTGATTTTTAGAGCCCATCAACATATATTTAGATTTTGCTGGGTTAAGCACAAGAGAGTTTCTTTCGGCCCATACCGCGATTCTTCCGAGATCCTCATTTAATTTTGACACGTTGACATCGGCCTCTGACGGAAGTATTTTGGTATATAATTGCAGATCGTCTGCATACAAATGGTGGTGACAATTTTTTATGCAATCAGTGATATCTGCCGTATATATTATGTATAGTAACGGCCCGAGTATGGAATCCTGGGGAACTCCTCGCTCTACTGATTCATCTCGGGACACTGTTGAGGATCCGTCTGATTTTTGTAGGCCCACTCGCTGGCGACGATCAGTTAGATGGCTCTTGAACCACTTTATACTACCAATATCAAAGCCGTAGTAAGACAGTTTGCACAGAAGAAGATTTATGTTAATTGAGTCAAAAGCTCGAGAAAAATCCAGCAGTGCGAGAACACTCCCGTGACCAGCGTCTTGCGCAGATAAAATGTTGTCTACAACATCGAGCAGAGCAGTGCCAGTGCTATGACCTTTCCTAAAACCTGATTGGGTCTTCGGAAGAATATTGTTATTTTCACAATACCTTATTACCTGGTCATAAACAATTTTTTCAAGAACTTTAGAAGCTATAGGTAGTAGGCTAATAGGCGGCAATTTGAGTTGGGTTTGATATTTTTGGGATCGAACGGACAACTGCCGTCTTCCAGCAGTCATGAAATGTCGAGGAAATAATTGATTTGTTGACCATTTCCGTTAGAGTTGTCAGTGATAAGGGTAGTGTCAAAATAAGCATATCTAAGGTGATACCGTCGATACCTTGCGCATTTGATCCCAGAGCCAGAATTGATTGAATTTATAAAGGAAAAGGTTCAATTGGCGGCCTAACTGCCGATAGCAATTGCTAAAGACCCATCTTGTTTGGTACCTAATATCATCAAATAGGATATTATAATCAAATATTATGCAATTGTTCGTACTGGAACGAAATAGGTGTTTAGATTAAGTTATATATACCTAGAGAGAGATAAATAGATAGAGATAAAGAGATTGCACAGCCAATGCATAACTACAATTATAATTTCTTACACTTGGCGATCTTATCGCTTAGAGCTATCTGTTCCAGACAAATTTTGATTGGAGTGTCTTTCAGGAAGAATATAGTTCGTAGGTATTTAGTATATAGTAGGTAGGTAGGAAATAAGAAAATATATTGCAATGTGGACAACAGTCACAAAAAATAAGAGTATATAATCACATATTATTGGCCTACAACGTAGGGCTCAAATAATAATATATCTATAAAATATAACCGTAATTAAATACATTCATATAATTATTAAATTGTAACCAGATAAAACCGGAGACCAGGGTTACACCTACTGATATTACTGGTTGAACTTAGCATGCCACTAACTCTATCAAGGAATCTCCTTGTTGTAATTACAGTTTTTTTAGGCTTAGTTTGTAACCCTGAATGAACTAATAGGCAACTAAATGAATATAGTATATTTATTATTACTATTTAAACTTACTAGGCTACATTCATATAAGCAATAGTTTTTCAGTTTGTGCAGCGAGGTTGCGTGATTTTACCAATGGATTAAAACAAGTCAAAGACGTTGCTTTATTAGGTCATATAATCCCCTTGATTATTCACCTACTTTAGGCAACTTGCGACATGTTGGCGAAATAACTGTACTAAGATAATCGGCCAGTGTACGCCGCGGCCGCGCCGACACTAAGTTTGACGGATGCGCGCGTGCGGGCAACTTTATCGCGCCGAAGATGACCGCCTCAGCCGCGTCGGGCTAATACCGCCGAGTATCGCCCCGTGTGGAAGATGCTGATTTATTGCGGCCCCTGGGGAAATGTCTCCGCTCATCATTTCATATTTTATTCGCCTAAGTGGAATCACGGAATATGAAGACCTTGCTCTTAAATAAAGAGACTTCCTCATTTTCGACGCTAAATTTAGGTCGGCCTCTACGGTAGTGTCGAGTGTGAGTGCGTTACTCAACTTTTACACGCCACTCATTGAAAAATGCTTAGCTTGCTTGGCTCTTTCCTTTCAACGCTGTTGCCCCTCTGGCAATTTCGTTCATTGTCTTCAGCTATAACTGCTCAGTAACAAACGTGTAAAACGCGAAGAACAAACATGTAAAAAAAAAAAACCAACAACCCGACTACTGAGAATTAACCTCTAAGCAGACGAAATCAACCTAGGTACCGCGCGCCTGCTTATTAGTTAATGCTTAGTAGTAGGTTTTTATTTTTTTAGTGTTTCTTTTTATTAAATTAACGCTGATCTCATATAGCCTATGACACTTGCGTAATACGACGAATCGATTAAGAAAATATTTATCAAAATCTGACCATTGGATAAGGACTTATGAGGGAACATCGAATTTGGCTTAAATTATATACACATACTCGTACATTATGAGCTGAATACTCTACACTTCTTTTGTGCTCCGCCGCAGTCCGGTTAAAATTAGTAATGTTCGCGCTGAGATTGATGCGATAGTAATGGTGGTGGTAGGCTAGACATTGCAAGGACAGTTTCCCGGCAGTTGTTTGCAACATCTCGCTCCGAAGTAATAAACATCCTGTTTGCTGGCGAACTCTGCTCGCCCTGAATAGAAATTGCACATTTCCTGTCCATCGTACACTCGCAAGACCGCTCCAATTTCAACATAACTTACTCTTTGTTAGACAATTTCGTTTAAATAAGTAGGCACTTACTATTTTCTTAGGACAGGAAATATTTTAGTATTGGCAAAGAAATTCACTGAGCGAAATTCTCTCTAAAATAACTTACTAAGTCAGTCTTGTTAAATTTTCTGTTTAAAACACGGAAGGCTACTTGTTTTCTAAATAGCTCGGAAAGGTTATTTTGTTTACTGGAAAATTTTTCTTGCTATGTAGAGCAAACAACTAACATACACCGCAGAGTTGAAGGTATGTAAAACTTAATAATAATAATTATGTAGCAACTATTAAGTATTCTAGCTTATGATCTCTAACCATTTGAAGTCATGTACATCTACAAATAATTCTAAAGCTTTTAATGTTTTGTGTATTCTTGTACTGTTCTGCTGCTGTAATGTTTTTGATGGTAATAAAGCTTTTTTTATATATTTTTTTTTTAAAACCAATTAAAGCAGATTTCCTGATATTGTGAGACACTACAAAGCGTTCTGCAACCTGGAACTGGGATTCCTCATTTTAGTAACTTACCGTACCTACTATATACATACATTGCATCCCACGGTCAAGTGTGGATCAAGGGGGACTACGAGTAAATGCAAATTCCTCACCCCCTCCTCCCCAAGGGAACATCTTAGGGGGACCACGACTTCGGAAGGGAAAAAGGCATGCCAAGAAATGTTACACTGAAGTGGACTGTCGCATAACAGAACCTGTACCCTGACAGCTGTTCGTACTGACATGACAGCGAAGATATTGTCAAAGCAAATGAAACGTTACCAGCCGGCGCGAAGAATGCAATCAGCATGCACATGGCAGCTGCCGCCGGCAACAAATACTTAGTTCGGTTCAGAAGTTTATTTCCACAAGTTGCACAAAAGGACTTAAGCACACACCAACAAACTCGTGTTAAGTGAAGTTAAGTTAAAGTGAAGAAGATTTATTTAGTGGAGTGAACGGAATTTTATTGCGTTTCTGTCTAAGAATGATCGGTACTATTTTTTTTTGAAACAGTGATAGGTACTAAAAATTTAGAGTTAGAGTATCGTCAAAACGCTAGATCTATATCTGTGGTCAAAACCAATCCCATGCAAATTGTGCCAAGGGAAAGGGGCTTGCCCTTGTAGGTACTTTCCACATTTTACTAAACCACAAGTTAACAGGTAGACTCTGCTACGCAATGTACCCCGAATTGCCACAATTAACTACGAATTGTAGTTTTACGAAACTCTGCATTGGTCTGATTTTAACGTGAATTTCTACAAATGAATAGTTCTGACATTTTAGCGCCACAAAACGGACGACTTGTGTGATATTTTTTTTTTATTTATTTATTAATCATTTATTTACACTTACACACACACGCAATAGAAACAATATTAAGCAGACTATACGTACAAGACAAGAAAAGCAACAACAATCCGATACACAATGAAACAGAGACACAGAGCATTTTCCAATGTGAGTACTGTGGGTGTGGCAAGTGCAAAAGGGCTCTGACTCAGCATAAGCTGGAGATATGATACTCCAGCGCTGGTCTTCCGTCAGTACCCGTGAGGCGGCATGCAGGCCTCGGAGAGATACCTAGTACGAACCTGAACAAAATCGTAAATAAGATTAAGCAAATAAATAAATAAGAGACAATGAGTTATTTACTATAAGTAGCGAGTCAAACTTTGAGTTAACAAAGGGGAATGCTGGATAATGTAAGATGAATGTCAGGTATGGTAATTGCATAAATTGTAAAAAGATAATTAGGATAGAATAATTGATAGGGCAATGTCAGTTGCGATAGTTGCATACATTGTGAATAGATTAATAAAGTAGAAACATTGTAAATTTTATATTGATGTCAACTATTTTAATTTAAATAAATGTATTATAAGTATGTATATGAATACATATAGGTATGTATATAAAGTCACAGCGAAAGTATGATTTGGCCGTACCTATCTAACTGTGACCACCTAAGCTAGTGTGATGGAGATGGTGGCTTTGAAGCACGGCCGAGGCGAACCTCTGTACGTAGCACTCCGTTGCAGGGGCTGCGGCTGTTGCATCGCGCACACATGCATTGAACAGAAAATAAAAACCCCGTCAAATGAAACGCTCATTTCAGCGCGGGCTGTTTGTTAAGAATTATGACGTTGCAACGCTGAATTATTACGTGGGCAACTATTTTTTCCCCTTACACGAGTGCTGAGTACATTTTCACCCTACTACTTCAGCCGGAGGCGAAGCCTTTGTCTGCCGCGGGGAAGTCGTAATGAAATTACGCTTTGAATTAAATACTACATTGTACCTACTCGCATGTGCTGCACTCAAGATTTATGAAGCATTTTCTGTTCTGCACACGCCATAATTATGATTTTAATCAGTAGACAACAAGCTCCGTACTCAACGGAACGCTTCTGCGGGCTCGCGCGAGTACATGGCGCTACGTACCTAATGAGTCCCCTACGCTGCGCCGCCAATTATGCCGCTCCGGAACTTTGATAGCCGCTTCATTGTAGAGCTATACAGGTTAGTTGCATGACAACGAAGCCCCGCTGCAAGATTGTATCAAGTTGTGTCATTATCACTGCCATTCCCGGCGTTTCTGTCAAGGAAAGTCCTCCGATAGTTGTAACAGGATTTCCAGGCAGTCGCATTCAGTAACTGCGTTGCTAGGGAGTTCTGCTGCATAGTTACGGGTCGAGAGACGATGGTTGCCGCTGCCGGCTGCATGCGAACTAATTAACCGACACGCCTCGTCGCGTCGCTTGTTGTGTCTGCGATTAAGCTACGAAGTACCTACTGCCTACCTGTCATTAGAAGCAGACAAAGCTCCCGAATGTGTTCCTTGTATGCTTGTATCCCTAGACTAGATCATTGATTTGAGATAATCCCTAATTTCCCGTTACACATTTTTTAAGTTCTATCTTCTATGTGTATAAAAATTAATTGCTGTTTGTTAATCTCGCTTAAACTCTGAATCAGCTGGACCTATTTCATCGTCATCATCGTCATCGTCAGGCTATACTAGTCCACTGCTGGACATAGCCCTCCCCTAAAGAGCGCCACGTTGTGCTATCATAGGGGGTAATGCCCATAATCCCCACGCGGGGCATGCGGGTTGGGGATCGCAGTTCGGTGGAATTGTACTGCAGGGGGCGCTGCTGACCACCTCCCGGTTTGTATCCCTTAGTCGCCTTTTACGACTTATTTAATAATAGCTAATAGGCTAGGTTTAACAAAACCAAGGCTCGAGATGTATTTATGTAGCCTTTCACTGCAGCGTTCTCGTTTCAACCTCCGACCAATGTGCAGCGATGTCTCAGTTTGCATTGACCTCAAAAGTAAAAAGAATTAATTTATTATTTGTTTCTGTGCAATGCGGTTTCAGCTAGTCGTCTGGTTGTTGAACCTTGGCAATTTGCTCTCAATCAGTACTTAGTACTTTATAAGGTGGTGAAACCCTTGCTGCCTCCAAGAATATGGCCTCGGCAGCCCAATGGGTAGAACAATGGACTCGGAAGCAAGAGACCCAGGTTCGATTCTCAATGCGGGCATGTACCAATGACTTTGTTTTCTAAGAGTATTTCTTAATGATTCACTATACTTATACATAGTTATATTATATTCAAAGGGTCTAATCGCGTTAATTACGTTTTACCTAATAAATAATAGCGATGAGACCCGTTGAATATATAACTTTGTTTTCTAAGTTACGGCTATTTCTGAAGTTATAGCAGCAATACTACTAGTTAAAAACAGTGAAAGAAAACACCGTGAGGAAACCCCAGTGCCTGAGGCGTTCAAATACCTGATCGCTTGAAATTGCCAATCCGCGGTGGGCACGCTTGGTAATTAAGCCCATACACTCACGCTCAGGGAAAGCCTATGCTCTGCAGTGGCACACAGTGGCAATATTTAATGGTCAAATCTCTTGGCGATGCTCGCCTCGCGGTTGAGGTTAGCGCCGCGCAGCAGCCAGCCCTGGCCGGGGCGGCTGGGCTGCTGGCCGCGCGGCTCGTCCGCCGCGTCCATGAACTGCGCCAGCAGCATGCGGCGCCGCCGCGGCGAGCGGTTCTCCGGACTGCCATGCACCAGCAGGTATGAGAACACGACCACGTCGCCGCGCTCGGCCGAGATCGGCTTGGCTTCTTCTAGCGGGAAGCGTGACTGGAACAAATAAAAGCTCATGGCTTCTGGCATGGAGTTATGCTCGTGAACGAGTGCTGCTCGTGTGTCTGGCCGCAGCACTTATGTTTTCCCCTATTATTGTGAGACATTTGACTAATGCTTTGGCATTTAGGGTTGTTAATGGCAATCATGAAATCTTATTAGGTTTACATAATGGCAACTGATGTATTTGGTTTTAAGAAGATTTGAGAAAAGATGGTCAGAGTGGAGTTTTTTTTTCCGCTGCCTTTTTCTCCACTACAATACGGCCCGAAGGCGGCGGCTTACATTTTACATTGTACATTGACATTCAGCAAACAGAATGTAAATTCTTTACGTTGAAATAAAATTATTTGAATTTTGAAAAATTTGAAATTTTGGCTTTTTAAGCCACGCTAAGCGGAGCGGACATAGTCATCTTCAGGGTGATGATGGTAATCATTATGTTGATGATTTAAGAGTGAAGGATTTAAAAGCCATAATAAATCATAGTGGATTCCCTTTAGTGGCAGCTGTACTACAATTTGTTAAAGTTCTCTATCAACGAAACAGAAGAAACAGAAGGTGATTCAAACTCGATTTTGGTAGCGATGGGTGAACATTCCATATCAACCCTTGTATGTCCCTACTGCTGGAGCATGGGTCTCTTCCTGCATCGACGTAAGGCTAGGCCATACTCCACCACGGGAGGATTGTAAGGCAGGCCTTACTGCCCTTATTGACTGTTTTCCATTGTTTGTAATATATTGTCTGGTTACTGCATCACAGTGTATCTCGTATAGCACAAGGACTTATGGTTTTACCCGGTCGACGTAGTGGAAGTTGCCGTCGGTCTCGCGGGCGCCCACGTCCTCCAGCGGCCCCAGCTTGTGCGAGCCTGGGTACGCGCAGAGGCCGCCGTTCTCGGGCGTGGCCGCATCCAGGTGCAAGAACGCCGCCACTAGCGAGTCATTCTCGTACGGGAAGTACGGATAATCCTGAAAAGATGTCTCGGAATATAACAAATATGATGAAAATATTCGTTGTATACAGTTGTTTTGCATTGCTTCAAGTATAGTATTTTCTAAGGTTAACACGAGCAGTAGACATAATTAAAACTGTTTTTATACGAATTACATTTTTACAATTTTCCAACGTTTCGGCACTTTTTCAGGTGCCGTGGTCCCGGATGACTGAGGTGACAGGTGTCTTTTAGAAATCATTAATAGGTAAATCAATTATTTTTTATATAAAGTCCACAATATTGTTGACTTTATATAAAAAATAATTGGTTTGTCTATTTTGGAACGTAACTTCATAATTAACTTTTGTAATTTTTGCCGAGGGTAGTAAACTAACAGTTAATGCTTTCTAAAAGACGCCTACAACCTCAGTCATCCGAGAACACGGCACCTGTAAAAGTGCCGAAACGTCGGAAAATTGTAAAAAAAAAATATATATATATAATAAACTAGTGAAATCCGTATTAAAACAGTTTTAATTATGTCTAGTACTCGTGTTAACCTTAGAAAAAACTAAACTCCTTATTTAACCTTATTTAACACACATTATTTAATCTCTTAAGGTTAAATAATGTGTTAAATAACTAATTATTTTTTATATAAAGTCAACAATATTGTTGACTTTATATAAAAAAAAATTGATTTACCTATTTTGGAACGTAACTTCATAATTAACTTTTGTAATTTTTGCCGAGGGTAGTAAACTAACCGTTAATGATTTCTAAAAGACGCCTGTCACCTCAGTCATCCGGGACCACGGCACCTGAAAAAGTGCCGAAACGTTGGAAAATTGTAAAAATGTAATAAACGAGCATAAATCCGTGTAAAAACAGTTTTAATTATGCTTCAAGTATGTAGAGGTAAAATGTAATTTCCATCACAGTACATTTAAAAAACTAGTGCATCTGGTGAGGAGGATCAGGGTGGACATTTTTTTATCAATATCGCCCGTATTTATCCGAAACCGGTTTTATTGAAGCTCAAGTTTTAAATAGCAGTGAAACACAGATCTGTTGCATGGTAGGGCAGATAGGAACTAAAGAGAAAACGATGGAAGGCGGATAGGATCGGCAGCGCCAGCGTGGCAATAATGCAGCGTGACGATAGACGCATTTGTGACCGTGTTTTGAAGAGAAACGGTGGAACAGTACCTGATGCATGGGGTAGGCGGCGCCGGTGCGTGGTGGCTTGATGTGAGCCTTGCAGTGGTGCAGCGCAATGTTGGGCGTCCCCATCAGTTGCTGCAGCGCGTCCAGAAGGCGCTTACTGAACAGGAACTGGTTGAACGCGGCGTGGTGGAACTGCAGGTTGTGGATGCCCTTTACCTGGAACCAACGCAAACTTTTGTGAGTTATCTTCATTGTAGAATGACATTGAAAAAAAATGGTCGCAGCGCAGTGCCGGCGAAAGTTGGTTGGTTGACACGCTTAAATATCCAAACTGAGTTCTAGGGTACTATACTAGGGTAGTCAATGATTATTTGAAACTAACTATCTCAGCTTAACCGCAAGTGGCCTAGGCGACCCGAGTGATTGGAATCAATCACTTGGTTAAGCAACAACAGGCGCGGTCTGGTGCAGGATGGGTGCCCGTCCCGCGAGTACCGCTAGTGGCATTTTTTTCGAGCGCTTTCGAGCTTCGCAAGGCACGTTAAGCCGTTAGTGCCGGTTGTCATGTTATGGCAGTCGTTAAGCCATGTCAGAGGCCTTATGGGCGGCTTGATAACTTCTGACAGTAAGACCTGCCACTGTCTTACATAGGCTGCTACTTATGTATGCGGAATCTGGGATTTCAATAGTTTTAAACGCAATGTCTGACCTCCATGGTCAAATTCGTTTTTTTTTTAATACTGGCCGCTACTATTTTTCTCTTATATACGTTAGTGTTTTGTTTTTGTTGGGTTTAAAATGTCATATCGCTGAAAAAATGGAACTCTCTCTTGAAAATATTCGTGCTATGATTTATTACGATTTCCGACGTGGTTTAACGCAACAACAGTGCGTAGATCAATTAACTTCGACTTTTGGTGGTGAAGTTCCATCAAAAACGACTGTGTATCACTGTTTTAGTGAGTTTAATCGCGGGCGCAGTAAGCTCACGGACGAAGTTAAAGAAGGTCGCCCGAAATCGGTGGTTGTGCCACAAAATATTGAAGCTGTGCGAAAACTAATAATGCAAGACCGCCATGTTACGTATCGCGAGATAGAGGCTATTCTGGGCATATGTATGACGAGCATTCATAGGATATTACATGAACATTTGTCTGTAAAAAAAATTTGTTCGCGTTGGATCCCGCACAACTTAACTCAGGATCAAAAAGATGCTCGCGTCGAATAGTGCAAGAAAACCTTAAAAAAATTCAATGGAGGCGACTCAAAATGTGTTTATAATATCTACACAGGTGACGAATCCTGGATCTACGCGTACGATCCCAAAACTAAACAACAATCAACAGTTTGGGTGTTTCAAAATGAGCCGAACCCTACGAAAGTGGCTCGTGCAAAAAGCACTGTAAAGCAAATGGTGGCCTGCTTTTTTGGTATTAATGGTCATGTGGCAACAATACCACTGGAGAATCGCAGAACGGTTAATTCGGAGTGGTACACGACCATTTGTTTGCCGGAAGTATTTGAAGAAATACGCCAAAACAACCAGCGACGCAGAATCATACTTCACCATGACAATGCCAGCTGTCATACATCTCAGGAAACAACTACATTTTTGGATGGTCAAAAAATAGAATTTATGGGTCGTCCACCGTACAGCCCTGATTTGGCTCCCAATGATTTCTATTTATTCCCAAATGTAAAGAATAAATTACGTGGTCAACGATTTTCGACCCGTGAAGATGCCGTAGATGCGTTCAAACAGCACGTTTTGGAGATACCTCAATCAGAGTGGAAAAAGTGTTTTACAAATTGGTTTCATCGAATGCAAAAGTGCATCGATCATAGTGGAAAATACTTTGAAAAACAATAAAAGCATATTTAGCCATATACATTAGTTTATTTTTTTTATTCCGCATACGTAAGTAGCAGCCCTCGTACAATCCTCCAGAAACCCGGACTTAGCCCCCCTGGTGCAGTATTGCCTAACCTTTCTGCGATGCAGGAAGAGACCAGCAGTGGCGACATACAAGGGTTGATAGCAGCTTAACCATCAACTCGAACACGAAAATGTTAGATAAAAAATTTTGGATAAAATGACAGCCATTCCATGACAGCCGTTGGTCTGTCCTTATGGGCGGCTTGGTAACTTTTGACACTGTCTTACAATCCTCTACCAACCCGGACAAGGCCCGCGTAGTGGAGTCTCGTCAAACCTTTCTGCGATGCAGGAAGAGACCCGTGCTCCAGCCGTGGTTATAAACTCTTTGGGGGTCATACAAAGGGTTGATATCAAAACGACAAAAAAGGAACACGGCACGGTTTTAATCAAATTGACCCACCTTGCTTAAAATTTCTCTCTAATTAGAACAATTGATGACCGCTGACCTAAGAATTGATCGATCAATTAGTTTTCATTGAGTGACCTGGCTCGACCTCGAAGTTTAAACACTCACAGTAAGTGCGCTGTCGCTCACTCGGTCTACTTTGTCGTCACCGACCCAAGAGCTCTCCATTTGCTTCGGATTCTTCCTCTGGAACAGCTGGTCGTATTCTTCGCTGATGTTGTCGAGCTCTTCCGACGACAGTATATTTTTTAGCAGGATGTAACCGTTCTCACGGTAGGAATTCCCCCCCCCTTCCCCCGGACCTCTGAACAGATCAGACGTGTTCCAAGTTGTGTTATTGCCATTTTAATTATTTAAATTTTAATAAAGATTAGCGTTATTACAACATTTAAATAAGCAGTGAATAATAGGACCGCAGAAAATCAAGGAGTTATTCTACACTGCCCGCTGCGCTACACGCACGTCGATATCGGCTTATTACGGCGCTCACTCACACGCCAATTGCCATTCACAAGTAAGATCAACACTTTATTGAATAACAATCAAACACAGTTTGCGCATACATGCGTAAACCCAACATCAGAGTAACGCATCTATCACCTTTTTACGCACAAGAAAAAAGAGACCGATACATCTCCATCAATTACGACTACCAAGATACGTAATATCAATTAATGAGGGGTCACCCTTGAGTGGACGGAACTTGAATCTGTACTAAATCGTCGCATCTCAACCAATTTCACTGACCCTCACGGACTGTTCGCTGCAGCTTCGCCCATACAGATTGCTAACCATCTATACTCGCCTGGTACTCTGGAGTTCGTTAAGACTAGCTAGGACAACGGAATTGGGCATCGTTTTTGCGCTTCTTGGTGGTATAAAATGTATACTAAACGCACGCCGCCTCCTTCGCCCACCCCGTCTATACCACGACCAGAACTACTTGCAAATGAAACCACGCAAATTGGCTCTACGCCGGCACAAATTAAAAACATTGCTGCGTTGGAATCCATGATGCCATCCTCGTCCTCATTTCTGCGGGATCCTAACCTGCTGCATCATTCTGATTCAGTCCCCGATCTACGCGCCATGGTTACAAATGTCGCGGAGCGGAAAAAGAGGAAATTTGAAGAGTCTGACTTTAACATAACTAATCAATTGAAGGACATGTTAAAGGTATTATCAGAAGAGCAAAATAAGCACTTCAAAGAGTTACAAACTACTGTTAATGATCTTAGAACACAAAACGAAATCCTGACAAAAAGTGTCGAAACAATATCGAATAAATACGATGACTTTTTGGAAAAAATTCACAAGATAGAATCTGAAAGAAAGGAGGATAAAAAAATGATAAGCTACCTTGAAGAGAAAATAGAAATACTCGAAAGGAAGACACGACTTACGGGAGTGGAGTTTAGAAATGTCCCTAAGGCGCAAGGAGAAAAAAAGGAAGATGTACTAAATACCGTTACAAAGGTCTTAAAAGTCCTGAACATAGATGTCCAATCAAATGAAATTAAAGACACCTACCGATTAAACTCTAAGGACTCTGACGCTCCACCCATAATAACGGAATTTACCACTGTGTTTTTACGTGACAAAGTGTTGAAAAAGGTGAAGGAATTCAATAAAAAGAAAGGAAAAGGAGAACGACTAAATACCAAACACATCAATCCACAGGCTCCAATGAAGCCGCTTTATGTATCAGAAACATTAACTCAAAAATCCCAAAGACTCTTTTATCTGGCAAGGATGTTCCAGAAAACGCATGGCTACGACTTCTGTTGGACCTCTAATGGCACTGTGTATCTGAGGAAAAAAGAAAACCTACCTCAAACTAAGATAACATCGGAAGCAGACATTGAGCTACTTAAACGTACAGAATGACTAGGATTAGCGTTAAAGTTAATTTTTTTCTGCTTTTTATGGCTTTTTAGATATTATATGCATGTTATACATATTTTTATATATTCTATTTACACTTTAAAAAATCCTAAATCAAATAAAATACACATACAATCACACATACTTTTTTACACACCCAAATATACGTTGAACAACACATTCCCTTTTTATACATCTACAAATAAAACTAAATCCACACACTATACAATTAGAATTTCCTTAAATATTACCAGCTATCCCACAACACTGACCTTTTATCATGATAAAATATTTTATCGCTATAAATATGGATAGGTTTGATTTCATATCTCAAGACGTTGATAATTTCGCTATTTCACGTGCTCACGAATGTAATATTGAAGAATGCAAAAATGTACTACCATACATTAACAACAAAAGATTTACATTACTTACGCAAAACATACGGAGTATAAATTGCAATATGCCGGGTTTCGAAGTTCTGCTCCACAAGTTAAATGTTTCCTGTGACTTATTAATTTTAACAGAGTGTTGGTTAAAAAATTCAGGCAATCCTCCAAAGTTGAAAGGCTATATTTCATATTATACAAGTAAAAACAATAATCAAAATGATGGTGTAGTCGTCTATGCTAATGAAGAACTGACAGTAGCAGTAGAAGAACCTGCATTTGTATTAGAAAGTAACTGCCTACTGATAAAAATAGGTCAGGATCAAGCTATTATTGCTATTTATAGGTCACCATCGTATAGAAACATTGACCCATTCTTAAAATCATTAAACGAACTTCTTCTATCTCTCGCATCTTTTAAAAGCATTATAATTGCGGGTGACATTAATATAGCTATAAACCAGGAAAAACTCGACGACTCAGCAGAACGTTATCTCACCCTCATGTCCTATCACGGTCTTCTACCGGCACACACCTTTATTACTAGAGATATAAGTGACACCTGTCTCGATCACATTTTACTTCGAAGTAAATATAAATCCACTACTATTGTAGCTCAAACTACTTTAACGGATCATAAAACCGTTATTTTCTGTATGGAATGCAAACAAAATCGTAACATCGCAACAGCTTATCACAATAAAATTGACCGAATAGCACTTCAAAATGACATAATTAATATAGATCTTGGTCCCGTATACACTAATAATGATCCTGATACAGCAATGACATATTTAAGTGAAAAAATCCAATCAGCAATTCAAAAAAATACAACCACTGTAAAACTACCCACACGGAAACGCATTATCAAGCCGTGGATTACCGCGGGCTTACTCAGGTGTATTAAAAATCGCGATCGGTTACATAAAAAACAAAAGCATTCTCCAAACAATGAAATTATCAAGTTAACATATACTAGATACCGGAATTATTGCAATGCATTATTAAAAAAAATTAAAAGGGATTATGAAAGGGATCTAATATCTAAGGCTGGAAATGATAATAAACAATTATGGAAAGCGATAAAAGAAATTACTAATACAGCTAAGATAAAAAAGACTCCACTTGAATTATTAAAACAATCCGCTTCTCCTAATCAATCTGTGAATGAAATAAATGAATACTTCATTAATGTTGGGATGAAATTAGCAGAAAGAATTGATAAAAACAAACTTACGACCAGTACCAAGCAATCAATTGTTCGTCAAAACCTGAAGTCGAATCCGAATTCATTCGTATTCCTCCCTACAGACGAAGAAGAAATAGAAAGTCTATTAAATGGTCTAAAAAATGAAAGCTCCGTTGGTTATGATAAAATCTCAAACAAACTTTTAAAAGAATTTAAGTTATTTATTGTTCCTCCTCTTACACACATTTTTAATAATTGTATCCAATTTGGCGTATTTCCCACAGTCCTAAAAAAATCAATTGTCTCTCCAATTTACAAAAGCGGAAACAGAGACCTTATGCAAAACTATAGACCAATTTCGATTCTACCATCCTTATCAAAAATTTTAGAAAAGATAATTAATAACAGATTGATAGTCTTCCTAGAGAGCAATAACCTCTTATCAGAAAATCAATATGGTTTTCGTAGAGGTAAATGTACAAATGACGCAGTCCTTGGCTTGACAAATTATATTATCTCGAATTTAGACAATGGCAAAAAAGTGCTTACAATATTCTTGGATTTAGCCAAGGCCTTCGATACGGTCTCTGTCTCCCAGTTGTTAATAAGATTGGAACAAATTGGTGTGAGAGGTAACGAAATCAATATTTTTAAAAGTTATCTCAGTGACAGAACCCAAAGTGTCAAGTTAGGTGCATATGTTAGCGATGAGCGCGCTCTATTATACGGAGTCCCGCAAGGAAGTATACTGGGGCCCACGCTGTTCCTAGTGTACCTAAATGAACTGCTTGAAATAAAACACAATGGAAAAATTATATCGTATGCTGATGACACAGCCTTGTCTTTTTCGGGCAATACTTGGGAAGAGGTCTATAATACAGCGCAGACTGAATTCACTGGTGTAAAGGAATGGCTTCAAAATAATACTTTAACTCTAAACATTGATAAATCTAAATACATTACTTTTGCAATTCGAGAATCGGCCGCACTCAACCCTAACCTTAAACTAATCGCACATGACTGTTCATCTCCCCGGTCACAAAGTTGTCCCTGTCCAATTTTAGAAAAAGTTAAATCTATAAAATATCTTGGTATAATGATTGATAAAAATTTAAATTTCAAAGAGCATATTGCACTTGTCAGTGCACGTATCCGTAAATTAATATATGTATTTAAGAATCTTCGCCATGTACTTGATCCAATTCGCATGAAGCAAACGTACCTATCACTCTGCCAATCACTGATTACATATGGCATTACCTCTTGGGGTGGCTCTAACAAATCATCCTTAAATCAATTGGAAATCTCCCAAAGAGCCGTACTTAAAGTGTGCACATTTAAGCCCTTCTTTTTCCCCACCTCAGAACTTTACAAATTCTGCGAAGTCCTAACAGTGCGTCAACTCTTTCTGCGTGATATAATTACTAAACAACATTCTAAGCTAATTTTCGACCTTTCACAAACGGCAAGTCGTAGAAATGTTAATGTCTGCAAATTCAAACGCCGTTTTCGCACCTCTTTTAGTCAACGATTTATTGAATTCCTGGGTCCTTTTGTTTACAATAAGGTTAATAAAGTGATCAATATCTATCAAAAAAGTAAATCTGATTGTAAGCGGATGGTTTCAAAGTGGCTTCAACAATTGACTTACGAAGAAACAGAAAATATAATTTCGGTTTTAAAATAGAACAAATATCAGCAGGTTAAAAGGGAAAATAATAATTCATATTGATTAGTTTACCAACTACTTTAACACCTATAATATAATACAAACAACACACCCTCTCTACACACACACACACACCTACACACACACACACACACACACACACACACACACACACACACACACACACACACACACACACACACACAAAGAGAGGAACAAATAACAAATAACTTCTATTAGTTTGATTTTGCTTTTGTTTTTATTTATATAAATTAATTTTCTAAGCAATAGATTATAGCTACGATCACTTCTGTAACTAGAAACTGACCCATCTCATCGGGGAATTGGCACTGCTTGCTATAATACAGGTGTCCAGCCTAGCATAGCAACAGAAGCTAATATAATGTATATGATTCATAAACTAGTTGTAATTTTAAATTGTATCAACTCTGTACGATTTGTGGAAATAAATATATATTCTTATATTCTTATAAATCTAGTTCATCTTTAGTTAGCCAGACCATGGTTGCGGATGATGCCGAGAGATCTTTACAACTGATGTGTGTTTTGCTCGGAGTGTATTGTAGCGGTAACGCAACGTATTCTGGGAGAATTATTTGTTATCGCTCGTAGGTTATCGGGTAATATAAATACATAATATTTTATGTACTTACTCATACCTACTTATACGTATGTCTCCGGGTGTAAGGGTATCAAACGTAATAGTTTGGCGAACAAACGTTTCTTGCATTATGTGATGTTTTACTTATGTAAATAAAAAAAAAACAATTGCATACATCTTAAATTGAGAGTTCTACTTGAAACTGCGAAAAAAAACTGAGCTGATTCATGCTAAAGTTACCAATAGCGGTGTTGAAAACATGTAGATCGACAACATTGTATATTGATATTCAACAAAATGTAATTCTCTCAGTCGAAGATAGACAACATTTTGCAGGTAATTACACATTACACTGATAGTTATTGGCAAAAGAGTACAGACGGCGGTCAAAACATGATCTGTTTTTGACAACCTTTTCAGTAGACTGGACTAAAACATTGAAGAAGGAAGTATGTCTTCGCCATCATAGAGTTTACATCGCCAGGAGGTTTCATAGTACATAATGACATTCTTTTCTTATTCTTTTGCATTGTCATTACATTTATTTTTAAAGAGAATATAACCACTACGTTTTATTTCATATTTTCTCATGGGCAAACCCAACAATTGAGCTTTTTATTTCATGCACGGCTTAGACCAGTTAAAAAGAAGGAATAAACTGTACAGTCCACTTAATACCATCTCTCGACGCTCTAACCAAAGTAGTAGTGGACAAATACAGAAAATAATAATATCGGATGATTATGAATAATAGGTACTTTAAAAACCTATTTAGAGGCTAAAAATTTCACCCATGCCGGGATTCGAACCCGCAACCTCTGGCTATCCGTACCAGCGCTCTACCAATTGAGCCAATGGGCGACTCACGGCATCAGTGAAATTTCGAACCTCTTTACAATATTCTCTGTATTACGTACAGGCAGCGACATCTGACTTAAGCAAATTGCATTACTTACAGCCCCGACTACCTACTTTGCAGTTAGGTTTAACATCGGAACGATATCACTGTACCCACATGATTACACTATTTTTATTTTTAATGCACTAACCCGTGCTAAGGAACAAATTTAAAAACCTATTTAGAGGCTAAAAATTTCACCCATGCCGGGATTCGAACCCGCAACCTCTGGCTATCCGTACCAGCGCTCTACCAATTGAGCCAATGGGCGACTCACGGCATCAGTGAAATTTCGAACCTCTTTACAATATTCTCTGTATTACGTACAGGCAGCGACATCTGACTTAAGCAAATTGCATTACTTACAGCCCCGACTACCTACTTTGCAGTTAGGTTTAACATCGGAACGATATCACTGTACCCACATGATTACACTATTTTTATTTTTAATGCACTAACCCGTGCTAAGGAACAAATTTAAAAACCTATTTAGAGGCTAAAAATTTCACCCATGCCGGGATTCGAACCCGCAACCTCTAACTAACTGCAAAGTAGGTAGTCGGGGCTGTAAGTAATGCAATTTGCTTAAGTCAGATGTCGCTGCCTGTACGTAATACAGAGAATATTGTAAAGAGGTTCGAAATTTCACTGATGCCGTGAGTCGCCCATTGGCTCAATTGGTAGAGCGCTGGTACGGATAGCCAGAGGTTGCGGGTTCGAATCCCGGCATGGGTGAAATTTTTAGCCTCTAAATAGGTTTTTAAATTTGTTCCTTAGCACGGGTTAGTGCATTAAAAATAAAAATAGTGTAATAGGTACTTGTTATATTTTGTCAGCAGAAACATACTTCATTAAGTTCATAATGCGTAATTGTTTTTTACTATTATTGTTTATGTTCATAATATATGTTTGTTTGTGTTCATGGTACAACGATAGAAATACTAGCATCGACTACCGTACATTACGTATTTTGAGCGTTAACTTTGGAAAAACTTCCAAGGCGGATGCTAAGTATTAGCTGTGGTATTAGCATGTATTAGCTACAACTAAGCAACATCCGGATAGGAGAAAAATAAAGGCCACCTTAAAACTTTGCATACGCTGCCTCGGAAAATGCATTTTCACATTTTCTTTCAGGGAGATTGTGCACGCAAAATTGCCCGGGCTTGTGACGTCACAAATCCTAAAGGTTGGCCGATGGCCATGATTGGCTCGCAGAATTTCTTGTCAATTTGGAAGAAGAAGATTTTCTATTTGTGGTATTTTATTGCCTTCCGCTTCGTTTCACCACAAAAACTGTAGAAACTAGTAACTGAAAAGTGTACCTACGCTTTTCATATGTCTGCGTTTGATTTGTGTAAAGTTCAAAAAGCTTGTAAACTTAGATTATTTCTGAAGTTTTCCACTTAGTAGGGGGCGATGTGGACGAGGTGGAGCGAATGACTTGAACATCCAACGTCAAGTAGGCTATTAACCATTTTGCTTCAGTCAATATTGACTCACATGTAGGCAGTAAAACTTCCTTGTTTGTGAAGACGAAGCACGGGCAGCCAGTCTCGCCCCGCGCCCCTGCCCCGGCGCCCGGGGGAGGCCGCGGCGAAATTGCGTTTGCATACGATATTATTGTATTCCATATTATACTCGCGTGATGTTCTACTCCCGGGAAACTTTAGATGGGCATGTTTTCCTAACGCCTTGCGCGAACGTATTAGTCCTCGAGCGATCGTAAGGAACTTGTCAAAACTGTTTCTTCACGCAATACATCAGCGGCAGCCGCAATTTATCCGGCTCCCTCGGGAATACTTTTCATACTTGTTACGTATTGCTTACGTTAACGTTTCGATCTAGCTCGCGATCTCAGCGTCCCGGTGCTTCATTTATTCAAAGTAGGCAAGTTTAGATGACGTACCTCGATGTAGTTTCTTGTCGTCTAAGTTTGCTCGGCCGGGGCTGAGCTCGTTGCAAATTAGCCGCTAGTTCGGAGTCACGTGGATGCTGCATAGTTCCGCAGCTCTTGCACGCTCCAGTTCCCAGCCGATAACAGTCGGCATTCGATCTATTAATCGCGTTGGGGAGTGCCCGGACTATAGAGGGAGAACTTTTATTGGGTTGTTTGCTGACGAGTTTCCTTTGAACTTTATTAATTTGTCTTTTGATTTTCTAAACTGTTGAATGTACCTAATGACCGACCACGGGTCAATAGTCTGGCTGAATAGATAAGATTTTTGAGCCCGACAAGGGTTTGCTTTTATAAATTACCTTAATGAAAAAAAGAGGCAGATAGCCTATTACTCAGATACAACTAAGTTAAAATAGCTCGAATTTCTAGTACAATTTTACTGTAAATCTAAACTAAGTAAGTGCAAATTCTTAGAATCAAAACATTTTTTTCTTAACTACTTAAGATGGAATGAAATGAAATGAAAAGGTTTTATTCAAAGTAGCGCAGAAGCTGCGGCTTAATGAACGTTACAATTGAAACTAGGTTGGCATGCTTTTCTTATATTTTGTCAATTAATATTTTGTTTACTTAAGGGTCCTCCAGGTCTAATTTTGTATACACATACTTTTATAGTTTTATAGCTGTATGACTGTTTGTGTTCTAAATAAAATAAAAATACAGTAAATAATTCCAAAAATTATTTGCAAACTGTCTGTTACGTAAGATCTTGAATTACGATTGTATCGTTACAAACCAGCAGCCATGTTTGCTGAAACGCGTGTCAATACGTTTAATGCCATTGTTGTCTCCGCGTTTACTCATTTATGGACAGGATTGCCACGTCTGGAAACTCAATGACAAGGGAACTGTCTGACAGAATTTTTTTGACACGGACACTTACAAATGTTGGATAACAGTATCAAGTAATCTGAGCGCTATTGGGGCCTCTGACCCTACTTTTTCATATAATTAATGCACTTCTTTAAAATAAAGTTTTATTTTTTGTTATACTTATTTAATTAAGCAAAATGCAGAATGCTACCAACCAAACGTAGAAGATGCGAAAACGAGGCATGCCTGCGGTGCCAACAGGTGATTTTCCGGCGTTTCGCACGACAAAGCTGCCACTGACTGCATCGCTCGCCTGCTTGGTAGATTGCCTTCTCACAGCCTGAGCGCTTATTTCCACAACACTTTCGATACGCTATATCGCCGCAGGCATGTTGTTGTAGCTCTGTGACCTGAAAAACTAATTACATAAAATTGGTGGGTAAAATCGGGTCGCGTCGTTTGAAAGAGATTTTTTCAGAAAGAAAGAAAATTCTCACGTTTGATGATTTAAAAACTTATTTAGAGGCTAGAAATTCCACCCATGCCGCGATTCGAACCCGCGACCTCTGGCTAACCGTGCCAGCGCTCTTTCCAACTGAGCTAATGGGCGACTCACCGGCATCAGTGAAATTTCGAACGTCTTTACAATATTCTCTGTATTACGTACAGGCAGCGACACCTGGCTGAAGTAATTTCCATCACTTGCAGCACCGAGTACCTACTTTGCAGTTAGGTTACTTTGTAGTTTTTAGCCTCTAAATAGGTATTTAAATTGTCCTTAGCACGGGTTAGTGCATTAAAAATAATAATATAACGTTTGATGATTGTCAACGTATAATATAATCACTGGCAATTACGGTAGGTATATTCGGTAGACATTTTTTTTCTATAGGCACACAATAATTCAGCTAAAATCTGCTCTGACTAAGCAGTAGGCAGCTTCGATATGAGTAGACCCAGAATATCAGTCAAGTCATACGTTTTTTAAATTAGTTTTGGGAATTTTTCAGCAACCCTGCTTCTGTAAAGTTATTGTCTGTGCATACATACTTTTTGGCAGTCAATGCAGTATTGTCGTGGCTTTCTGGTACGGCTGTGCATTGTAGGTTGTCGTGTATTTAGCCTGGGGCAACCATGCGATACAATCGGACGCGGCCCGACAGCCGTAACTGCTCTCGGACGCGGCCGCCGCTTGTTCAACCCGTGTCTAGATACGATACCGTATCGTCCCTAAGCACGCTCTGAATTGAATTATGCTTGTGCGTAATTCTGGTGTAATGCTTGATTGGGAGTGGTATCATACTCTATACGAGACATTGGGAGCTGTAGAAAGTTGGCTCTGCAAGTCTACATGGTACACATACGACGTTTGATTTTAGTAACTTTGAAGCCCGAAAAGTCGGGTTTGTTTAGCTTACACGGATCCCTCGACCTCTCTCACTTCGCTGAGAATTACTAAGTTCAAGGAACAATTTCTTATAAATATTGGAAAGCGGAGGAGGAGTGAAAAGATGGAAAAAGAAGAAAGACCTGTAAAACTTTCCTATTTCTTAACAGTAGGATGAATGGCACTCTTATTTTCTGGTTATGGTTAACACTACATTTTTTTAGAACTGTTCAATTTAAATAAGGTAATTACGTTTTAGCTAATTCCAATTAGACCTGTTTTATTAAACAGGTCTGTTTCCGACCGGCCAATCAACCTTTTTTAAGTGTTTTACTTTTTGATAGCGTTTTATATTTTTTATGTCTACTTTTTAAAAATAACTTTTTAAAAAATGTTATTGTAAAACAAGCAAAAGACAGATTAAAGATTCTTACAAGATATTCGCTTTTCCTCCATTTTTACGTACATTCGTCTCAAGGTCTAATAATTTTGATTTCTACGCACCAATAGTGCAACTCTACATTTTAACCATACAATTTGTTAAAATGTTGAGTTGGTTCTGGTTCTGGCTTATTAAACGCTGCAGCTTATTATTGATAATGACGTATTATTGGTGGTCTCACTTTTTAAAACAGACTGAATAAAGAATATTAATTTAATGTAAGTTTAATAGGCCCACATGAAATCTGAACCACAGGCCCGAGGCATACGCTCCCGATCTTTAACGTTAACGCAGCTCCACTCGGAACACAGTCGGTATTGTGACATTGTCACTTAATGCCGCGCGAGATAGCGCCGACCGCGCGCGTCATTACCGCGACAACGACGCGGCAAAAAACCTGCAAATGAGACTTTCGTCGCGGCGCGGCGGCTGGTTTTCTATTGTTATATTCAAGGTCAGGACTGAGGACCTTAACAAACTGTTAGCGTACAAGAAACGAATGGAAATCTTAGACATGAAAAAATTAGTTCCTAGGTTAAAAAAATTGAATTTACCTACGTTTAAGATAAGAATATTTTTTGTTGTACTTGTTTATACTTTATTTACTGGTACACTTATATATTATACGGGCTTAATCGAAATTATTTATTGGGTAAAACGTTACCTTAACTTGCAGTTGCCGTGGTCACGGGTATACTAAAGTGGCAAAGTGGTAAAGTGGGAATAATCGCGATTAGAGCCGTCTAATATATAACTATGTATGAGCATCGCGAATCATTAAGAAATACTACTGGTAGAGTTAACTGATATTATCACTAGACTCTAACCGCTAATTTCTGTAAAACATCGTCGATAGATAGATAATCTTACAGGTATCTTTACAGGTATTTGGTAAAAGATTAAACTTTACTGTAGGTCGGTAGGGAATCGGCAAATTCACCTGTTTAGATATAGGTGGATTATTGCGATTCGTTAAACAACATAACGATGAGTTGTTAAAGAAAACGAAGTTGTAGAGATGCGCAGTTGGTTAAACAACAAAATGTGGTGATCAGCGTAGCTATTGGGGGTAAAAATTATAGCGAACACTGTATGTGTATGTAATGGGCGATGGCGCAGTGAATATAGGACATTACAAATCGCACGTTCCTTTGCGATGCTTGCTAAATTAATTAATAATTTATAGATCCTATTTTTGTTCGCCGAGCTGCTTAGATTAGATTTGCAACTGGCGACGTCAGGCGCGGGGGTATCCCTCACGGTGTGCGTCTGCGAGCGGGCGGTACCTAATGGCCCCTATTACGGGGTTTTTCTCCGCGACTAATGCCTATTATTAGTTTGATGGAGCGCGTGCGTCATTTCTTACCTTTAACAATGGAACTCTGTAATGGGCTCAAGCGGAAGCACTCCATAATGGAAAGTTAAGAATAACATCCTCGTATTTTTCGCTTTTTATTCGAAACTTTCAGTATTCTAATTTCTTTGTTTTCTTTTCCAGTCTGATTTCAATATCTAGGTTCATGTTAATTGGAATTTCTTCGGATTCCCTACGTTGAGGAGATAAGTTACTAAACAAAATGGGATCACATAGCGTTCAACTCCAGAAAATTTTCGGGTTTGGCTCTTAAATGAATAATAATCTAAAATTTTTAATGGATAGCTAGTTTACCGCCCTCCGAGTAGGTGGGATGACGATCTGTGAAAACTGTAGGCTGATGCTGGATGCTGGTAACATGCGACAGGGCGCTATGGCGCTCATTAGGAGAGGGCTACAGCCTGACGATGGCGACCTTGTTTAATGTTTAACGTTCACACAGTTTTAGTGCTATTTAGAATAAATTGCTTCGATTTTAAAATAGATAATAATTCAGTATTCTTATTTTCAGTGCAAAGGTAGTAAAATGCATGTAGTGTATACGTAATAAATAACACATAATATATTATACAACGTTATTAGAAATAAAAGTAGAAAATCTTTATTTGGTACTACAGATATTGAATACAATAGGTTAAGCCTAATATAAAACTAAAGTTTATAAAATTATTCTATTTTTTATTTTTAATGCACTAACCCGTGCTAAGGACAATTTTAAAAACCTATTTAAAGGCTAAAAATTCCACCCATGCCGGGATTTGAACCCGCCACCTCTGGCTATCCGTGCTAGCGCTCTTTCCAACTAAGCTAATGGGCGACTCACCGGCATCAGTGAAATTTCGAACCTCTTTACACTATTCGCTGTATTACGTACAGGCAGCGACATCTGGCTGAAGTAATTTGCATCACTTGTAGCCCCGAGTACCTACTTTGCAGTTAGGTTTTACATCGGAATGATATCGCTGTACCCACAAGTTCTTACACGAAGAACAAATCATGTACGAATATGCCTTGTTAACTCGTAACTCTTCCCACGGCTGTCTGGTTAGTCTAACGATGACACGCTTGACAACCAAACAGAGGTTGTGTCAGTCAGGGTTTATTTCCTTGCCCGGTTACCGTAGCACAGGGCATCCTACTTTGTGACTAAAACGAGTGATTGTCTTTGTGGAAATAACTGTTATCTTATAATTTTCTATCCTGAATTGTCGTTCTGACGTTTCGCCTTTTACTTTTGCGAGGTCTATTGGATGTGAAGGCAAGTGTAGGGGCGGGCAGCACTCGCGGCGATAAGGCACGACGTATGGGCGCCATCACTCACTACACACTGCCGGACTTGTGCGGATCAGCCGTTAATAGTTTACTTATCTCCCGTTAATGGATGTGTGATTTGTTGAGTTGTCATAGTCTTTGTTGTGCTCTAAGTCTTTGTGCTTCGCTTCGTGGGTTTTATTGTTCCCTTCTAGTGGAGTATGATATGTATTTTGTAAAAATATGTATTATCTGACGAGAAAGAGAGGGAGAGGAAAGGTAAATCTGTAATTTCAACGAGTGTTTATTTATATCATTAATCATTTAATATCATGAGCAAAATACGGACCGATAAGATTGCATAAATATTCTCAATGTTCTTTTTAATAAAAATTGCGTAGTTTAGACATGACGAAGTATAACATATTTTAAACTTTCGCGACTTGTACACATAGAATATTTTCGGGGCTTAATCGCGTAGTAACTTATTGCTATTTTACCTCGACGTTTCGACGACATTACAGTCATCGTGGTCACGAGAAGACTGATGGCTGGTGCCCGTTCGTATCTTCGGCTGATGAGGTTTCAGACTACCCTCAATCAGCCATCACAAAGCACTATTAGGGTTGCGACACACTACACTGACAATGTCGGTTGAAACGTCGAGGTAAAATAGCAATAAATTAATACGCGATTAGGCCTCGAAAATATTCTAACTATGACGAAGTATACTCCATCCAAAGGTTCTCTGGAAGAGATTGCTCTTAGCGATAAGACCGCCAATTGTATAACATTACTTAGATATAAGAAATCATGGTTGTATTCTTTTTTTCCGGTTGTGCAATAAAGTGTTCTCTATCTGTCTATCTATCTATACGAAATCAGTGTGCTCGCTTGCAACGTCAGAATCTTGATCTCTGCCTATCCCTCTGGGATACGTGTGTGAGTTTACGTTTTATTTAGATACTTAGGAAAAAGTTTAAGTTTGAATTTAATTTATTTAAACAGTTTAGATCTACTGCTTTTAGTAAATAAATATACCTGCAACATAATTACTAGTTTTTGTGCCAAAATTAGATATCCTGTGGAAAGACTGGCTGGAAATCTAAATATAAATGGATTGGCGTGAGCAACCAACAACCAGCATGTTAGCACTTGACCAAGATTAAGTCAACGGCGCTTTAACAGTAAGTCATTTTTACCGCCGATTTTTATAACAATGATAAAGTCAACCGCCGTCGCCGCGCCGGCATGGCCACTTCCGACCATTTATCAGCGCTGCAAACAGTTCCCGTCACAGTGTGGAGTAGCATTTGAAAAGCATGTTATTAGTCATGACGTGCCAGGCGGTAGTGACACTATCCTCCCCGCGGCACAGCGCTGCTGAAGTGTGTCTGGGGTCACAAAAACGACCGGCCGAACTGTCACCGGAGCATTAATATTCATCAGCCTGCCGCAGCGGGCCGGTCACCTGTGCCGCCATCTTGAATCATATGGAAGGTACACTCTAGATAGTTTGTTGATGATATAAAATCCCGGAGGGGTAGCCAGAGACCGCGGTTTGCCACTTGCAAGGATCCTGGCGAACCTCTGCCAATCAGAAAAAGTACCTTTTTACGCTTAACGTGTATTTAGTTAGAGATCAGATAACAGAGGTGACACTAGATATAATCAAAGTTGAAGCCAGTTTACTTGAAGAAAGAAAGAAATATTTATTTGACGATCCAATATTCAAAACCATAAAATAACACAACAAAATACAACAGAAAGCACATACCAGCCGAAGGTGAGTAATGGCAAAAAATTATAGATACCACGAAAACAAACAATGACTATGGAATATCGCAATGTTAGTCTTATACTCGTACTAGTTATTTGTTAGTTTTTTTCACTCGTAGTTAGTTATTTGTCATACTTTGTGCTTTATGGATACAAAACCAAGAAAAAAAAGAAACCTGCGTTGCTAGTGGTTCCTGTTTAGGTACCGTTGTGTGTATACTGTACAACTACCGAGTTGTAGAGTCAATTGCCCATTATTACCCATAATGACTCTCCATGGCGATAGCAGGACTTTTCATGGAGAGTTGGGACAGTGGCAAGTGGTTTTGTCAAAGGTCAAATACCTGTCAACTACGTAACCCACCTATATCAGTCACCAGGTTTACAGTTGACGGTGGCTTACAGGTTGACATACAGTATTTAGTTTCGCGCTTTCGTAGTCAATCCTCTCTGTCGCACTTATGTCGCCGAGAATCTAAACAAACCTTCCGTCTCACTCTAGGTGGCGCCGACGGCACAAACTGGAGTCGAGGGAACTAATGACGAATGTTTTACATGCAAATGATGGCGGCAAAGGGCCTCCAACCTCCGACTTCCAGCAGGAAATTCAGACTCGGCTGGAAAGTCCGTGTCGGTCGACGGAAATGAGTTGGGTGGAACATTAATAGAATTAAACAGACAGGGTCACTGGTTGTAAGTGCAAGAACTGGTTGTAAGCACTATCGTGTGATACTAAATGTGCTAAAGCGATATTGACGACCTCGGTGGCGCAGCGGTTTTAAAAAAAAAAAATTAATTTTATTTCATAGTAAAAAAGTACACAAAAGTTTTCTTGTTCTGGAGGCTAAAAATCTTTCATATAAGAATATAATGCTTCCAGAGGTTTGGCACGCTGTCTGTAAAATCGAAGGTCTCGGGTTCAAACGACGGCCGGGTCAAACTAGGAAACGAACTTTTCTAGTTTGTCTCGGGTCTTGGATGTTATTGTATTAAATCTATCGTCCTGTAACACAAGTAATATGTCCATGAATATATATATATATATATATATATATATATATATATATATATATATATATATATATATATATATATATATATATATATATATATATATATATATATATATATATAATAGATTTAAACAGACAGGGTCACTGGTTGCAAGTGCAAGAACTGGTTGTAAGCACTATCGTGTGATAGCCGTTCTAAAGCGATATCATGTCTACCCTTATATGACAGGGTTTGACGACTAGTTTGACCCAAATTGCAGCAAGTTTGTAAGCTATAATCAAACTTCCTAGTGTCCCTTTGTCAAATTTCATGTGTGCAGGTTCCAATGTAAGTATGATATGTGTTTATGGTGGGTTAGGCCAACTAAGTTTTCATGATGGTGTAGCCGCTAAGCAATTCTCCTCCATGATTATACTATTTTTATTTTTAATGCACTAACCCGTGCTAAGGACAAATTTGAAAACATATTTAGAGGCTAAAAATGCCACCTATGCCGGGATTCGAACCCGCGACCTCTGGCTATCCGTGCCAGCGCTCTTTCTAACTGAGCTAATGGGTGACTCACCGGCATCAGTGAAATTACGAACCTCTTTACACTATAACATATATAGTAAACAAATAAATCCAATCGCAATTAGACCCGCTAAATGAACCTGTATGTAATAATTTAATAA
This sequence comes from Yponomeuta sedellus, assembly GCA_934045075.1. NCBI lineage: Eukaryota > Metazoa > Arthropoda > Insecta > Lepidoptera > Yponomeutidae > Yponomeuta > Yponomeuta sedellus. Next base: position 20,761,459 of record OW203741.1, on the reverse strand, counting down.
TACCTTCAGAAACTCTCCATTGCAGGGTTGTGTAGGAAATTGAATTGCTTTTAGAGATAATGTCGCCAATTGTTGTGTGTATGAAGCTTATTTTTATGTCATGTGCTCTGGTGTACAACGGTTACGGATATTCTTGTCTTATCTTAATAATAGTAAGTTATTCCGGTCCCAAACTAGGATCCTCTATGCTATGGTAGCTAGTTAAGGAAATCACAAACGTGGAAACACACCCAGAATAAGGCTATTTGTACAAATCTGCACGGCTGCCCCCCACGGGAATGGAACCCACGACTCCCGACGTGGTAATCAGACGATACCGCTAGGCCAAAGAGTAAATAAAATAAATGAAATCCACATACACAGTCACTAATACTACGACATTACAGTAATAAACTACAACATACTGAAATTTGGCATGGGGGCAAGGTAATAATATCTTTTCAATAGGAGTTATAATTGTATCAGATGTCTATTTAGTGAAATTCAATCTGAACTTTGTGCCTAATATACTTCTTCCTTAGTCCTTTAACTCCTAGTGGAGCACAGGGCCTCAAGCACAGATTTCCACTTCTGACAGTGGTCCGCGGCAGCTTCCAATTCAGGCCAGCTAGTGCCGATCGACTTGGCCTCTTGGTCTATTGACTTTTTCCAGGTGGTCCTTGGCCGCTCTTTCGGCTGCCTAATGGGGTAAACGTGAGAGCTTGTCTGGTCAGGCATCTTTTGTCGCGGCGTAGTGTATGTCCTATGCAGCGCCATATACCTGATATGATGATGATGATGATTGGCCTTTTTGCATCTACACAATGAGATGATTTATACAGCGTCCAGTGGTATCCTCACTCACACTAGATGGATGAAGGGACCACTCCGACGCTGTAGTGCCTGGGACATGGTATGGTATAAAACCATACCTAATATCTATCTATCTATAATCAGCTCACATCAACACACTGCTGGGCATAGGCCTCCTATTTATTGCGCCATTCCTCACGGTCCTGTGCTAACCTGATTCATCTCGGACCCACAACCCTCACGATGTCGTCTGACCATCGTGTCGGTGGTCTGCTAATAAAATTAATAATAATAATTCCCACACAACACAATCACTTGTCCTTGCCTCAAACTAGAATACACAACTAAGGAAGTAGGTACTTTATTTAAAAGTATACAGGAGCATGTGTTGAATTCTGCAACTTCAAAGCAAGCCAGACTACATCAATTTCACCACCAAACCAACAAACACCCTATACTAGGGTCCGGACCTCTTTAAAAAGAGCATTTCTTCGGACAGCATCATCATCAATTTCCCCTTATTTCCCCACTCTTTCCATCTTGTGAGGAAAAACGTCCAAAAAGAAGAAAGTTAGCGAGAGATAATAAAAATTTGAACCGGCGCTAATCCGGGCGGACGGGGCGACAGCACGGCGGTGCCCACGAGTGTTACCAGAACCAAATAACGAATTACCGTGAAGGCAAAAAAAAAACAAATACCGTGTCTCAGGCCATACATGTTCAAGTATTTCTTCTTGAATTGTAAAAAAAATAAACAAATTATATCTGTCTATTTTTTGTGTGTGATATTTGAACCTATAACATGCTTACATAAACTCACGCTTGTGTCCCAGAAAGGTTTACCACTAGTACTAGTAGAACTGTTGTTGTTGTTGGGTCACGGCCCCTCTGGGACACAGGCGTGAGTTTATGTTTGTTTCATGTTCAAAGGATGATGGGCGTTTTGGTCCTTATGTCCAATCAAGATGAGTCATATGTCGTTGGATAGCTCTTTTCAAGTGAAAAAATAAATTCTATGAAGACGAATCCGTATGAATTGTCCATTTTGAAATATGCTCGTCGTAAAGTACCAATTTTTGCTCTAAATAGAAATTAGAAAAATTCATATCTCTGGTTTAACTCAACCGATGCTCATGATTTTTACGAAAATCACATCTATGCATACTCTGTCATAAATCATTAGAGCGAGACAGCGACATTGCGCTCTCTCTCCCACTCACGGTCACGGGTAACGCTGGAATTCGGTTTTGACCCCTCTCGCGCTCCGGGACACGGCGCGGGGGCAGGTATGTTAGGGTGAGGAACGCTTGGCCGCTTGCGCAGGTAGTCAGTCGTTTGCTGATATTGTGTTAAGTGCTACGTTATTACGCTCCTCATTGTTCACATCGACTTTGACCTTGGCATCATTTTGGACTCTGTTACCCGTTTTATTTGTTGACCGTGGCTTTATATTGGACTTGGGTGCTTAACGATTGGATTGTTTCGTTGCAATGGAACGTTACCGTAACTGTGTAATGTGCCGAAGAGGGCTATACCGAGGCAGATATCAAGTACGCGTTCTGTCGGAAGCCTTGACAAGAACACACGTGGAGCTAGTAACATTTATACGAGAAAACGCTGCTCTGGAGGTTTGTACCTATTGCACTTTTTTTTCCACTCGATCCTCAGTGAACCTTCGATATAAAAGGAAACCAATTGAAATCATGTGCAACTGCATCCCAGATCTATTCTAATAGTAAATGAGGTAACGAAGACGTAAAAGTGAAAACCGATTGATAAGTGATTCTGGTCGCTTAAAGAACATTCAAGTGATTCCTTTTTCACTTTTACGTCTTCCACGATGTATTTACCACCAAAACAAGGCCTACACAAAACCACAACCAATTACTGTGGTTGCGGTTTTGTGTGGTTGTGTGTATACCTTGTTTTCGTACACACAACTGCAGAAAACCGCAACCAGATCTCTGAGAAATCTGTGAATCTGTGGCATATATTTGACGATTCGCACACCTTCTGACAGAAAAACAAATCCCTCCCACAAATGACCCCCAATGCGTTATTTTGTTAGGTATTTTTCGGAAACCAAAGTTGTTTTTCTTTTCCTTACATTTTCATATATCATTTTCAGGTCATGTTTGACAACACCCGAAGAGTATGTTACCGATGCTGGCAAAGAGCCGAAAATGCGACTAGAGGTCATGCAAACCCTCAACCCGAGCCGGAGCCGCAAGAACAACTACAACCGCAAGAACAACTACAACCGAAATTAGAAGAAATGCTTCATATTCCTGAATATATGAGAGCACCTAATACCGCGACGCATTGTATCTTTCATGGCTGCGCTAATGAAACCCGCCATCGAATTCCAAATGTTGTTAAAATCCACGTATTTTCTCAACATAAATTGTATATCCCCGACAGTGCCAGAGTATGTCACGATCACCTTAATGGGAATGATTGGGATGATTTGCCCCAACATTGCAACATTTCCCATGACTTTACGGCTGCCCACTTCAGGGATGTTTGTGACCTAATGCGAAATGCCTTAAACTCACCCAGATTACGTTTTAGCGACCGAGGCATGAATGAAGAAGAAATGCACTTTTGGACTGGACGTACTAATGATGAATTTAATGGCATCTTAGAGCAAAATCCATTATTAAGAAATAGAAGTGCAGATCCCAGAACCACTTTGGGCATTTTACTAACGAAACTACGCACAGGAGAACCCAACGCGAGACTTGCGACGTTGTTTAACATGTCGCGGAGAAAACTCGAACGCCAGTTGGCCATCGCACGAGAGTGTCTTAGCACTGACTACGTTGTGCGACACTTGGGAGTGGATCACATGAATAGAGAAGATATATTGGAGAGAAACTTGAGGATTCCAAAAGCACTGTATGGAAATGAAGACAACAATAAAGCCATTATTATTTGCGATGGTACGTATATTTATATATACAAGAGTTCAAACTTTTTGTTTCAGAGGCAATCCTACAGTTTACACAAGTTCCAAAACTTGTTGAAACCATTTTTAATCGTAACCACTGACGGATACATTATAGATGTTAAAGGACCATACGCTGCAACAAAAACTGATGCGCAGATAATGAGCGACTTAATGACTGACGAGGAAAATCCCCTTCATATATTGCTTCAGCCGAATGACGTATTTATTTTGGACCGCGGGTTCAGGGATAGTCTGCAGCATATAGAAGCATGTGGCTACGAATTTCACGTCCCCCCGACGAAGAACCGGGAAGAGTCGCAGCTCACGACTTCTCAAGCAAATGATTCCCGGCTGGTGACAATGTGCCGATGGGTAGTGGAAGTGGTTAACGGGCGTTTCAAAAGAGATTTCAAGCTGTTGCGCCAAAAATATTTTAATAACACAATGCCTAATATGTTCGGGGATTTTATGATTGCAGCAGCAATTACAAATTACTTCCACAGGCCTATTGTCGATAGCCAACACGCAGAAGCTTTTTTACAAAAAATTGTTGAAAGAAGGCAAACCCCAAACGTGTTATATGATTATGTAGAAGCAAAAAGATTAAACAACAGAAGAGCCAATTTCCAGAGATTGGAAGCAAATGACATTCAAGACTTTCCACGATTGAGGGAACAGGACGTGATTTTGCTGTCATTGGGGACATATCAGTTAAAACTGGCAAAATCATATTGCAGCGAGCACCTCAACAACGGCTTATATCTTATAGAAACTTATAGAGAAGCTGCTTTGGAGGATATCCATGAATATGGGATCCACGAAGATGCGTGGCTGTTGCGTGCACGCATACAGTCCCGACATGTACGATCAAAACAATATTTTTGCTATATATTATTAGACAGAAATAGTAGAAACATATTACAACATTATTGCACATGTTTGACAGGACGCCGCACGATAGGTTCCTGTGCGCATATTATATCTATTGTGTGGTATTTAGGATATGCTAGACATGAAGGCTTTACTGAACCAGCACTATTTTTAAATAACATTATCATGGATGAAACACATTAAACGATAAAACTTACTCTGAACTTGTTTTATTTACTTCGATAATAAACAAACAATGATAATATAATAATCAATGCTGATCATTTGTAATTAAAATCGATATACAATGTCGAAAAAATATCAAAAAGAATTAAAACAACAGAAAAAAAATTAAATAAAAAAAAACTTTTAACGTATGATTACTCAAATTGGACAGAAAATCGGGACTAGCGCTTCGATTATTCTTATTCTACAAAAAAATACCTTTCCAACGACGTATTACTCATTCCGATTGGTGCCAGGACCAGGTTCCATACATTTGTGCCCATCATCCTTTCACACACAAAAAATAGATAGACATTATTTTTTCATACTTAATATTAATTACAAGTCAAGAAAAAAATACATAAATTACTAAACACTTTGATTATAAGAATAAAATAATATACAATGCCAAAAATTACATGTCAATTCAGTTATTAGTACCTACTTAATAGGAAAAAAAAATTATAATAATAATTACTGTAGTATTTCTTAATGATTCGCGATACCAAGACATAGTTATAAACGACTGGAAATAAGGTAATTACGTTTTACCTAATAAATAATCGCGATTAGACCCGTTTAACATATAACAATATTTACTGTAGTTCGTGAATTACCTAATAATACTGTACCGTACGAAAAACCATAGTGATTTCCGTATACCTGGCAACACCGGCGGCGCCGAGCGACGCGGATAAATCTGTTGGAGGCGAGTTGCCGCGAGGCGAGGCGCTAATGAGCCACCGTCCTAATCACGTCACAGGATATGAAAAACTTACGCCCGACACAAGATACATTCCACAATAGAAAAACAGAAGCCACAGAGTAGGGTAAAACCGTCGCTCGTGTCTATGGAGGTGTGAAAACTAGAATTTGAAACCGCAACTCAAAATGAACAGTCGACCTCAACCTTTACATCGATGTACTATAATCAGTGAAGATACGGGTAAATTTACAACTAAATTTAAAAACCTATTTAGAGGCTAAAAATTTCACCCATGCCGGGATTCGAACCCGCAACCTCTGGCTATCCGTACCAGCGCTCTACCAATTGAGCCAATGGGCGACTCACGGCATCAGTGAAACTGTATTACGTACAGGCCGCGACATCTGACTTAAGCAAATTGCATTACTTACACCCCCGACTACCTACTTTGCAGTTAGGTTTTAACATCGGAACGAAGTCACTGTCTATTTGTTCCTTAGCACTTCTCATAAAATTGCACCGATATGGTTTAAGTAATAAATCACTAAGTCTTCTTCGATCTTACTTAACAGACAGAACTGTAAAGGTTGATATTAATAGAGTTGAATCCTCGGGTCTCCTCGTTCTATACTGAGTCCGTTCCTTTTTTTGGTATATATAAATGATTTGCCCTACCTAGTAGAAAAGCTTTCGCAGATAGTGTTGTTTGCAGATGATACTTCCTTAATTTTTAAAGTAAAGAGAGGTATAAGTAATGTAGACGATGTAAACAATGCTTTATCTACAATTCTAAACTGGTTCACTATAAATAATCTGATGCTAAATGCAAAAAAGACAAAATGCATCAAATTCTCACTACCCAATGTTAAAAATGTTGACACGAGTTTAAAAATATCTGGTAAGAGGCTAGAGCTGGTAGAGTCCACGCTTTTTTTAGGCATAACGATAGACTCAAAACTGCAATGGGGTCAGCATATCGGAAAACTGTCGGGTCGGTTGAGTTCAGCAGCGTTTGCAGTCAGAAAAATTAGACAACTTACAGACGTGTCGACGGCTAGGCTGGTCTATTTTAGTTATTTTCACAGTGTCATGTCGTATGGTTTGTTATTATGGGGACGGGCAGCAGATATAGAAACCATATTTGTCTTGCAAACAAGAGAAATAAGAGCTATTTACAACTTAAACAATAGAGAATCGCTAAGGGAGCGTTTTAAAGAAATAGGCATTCTTACACTGGCTTGCCAATATATATTCGATAATATAATGTATGTCCGAAAAAATATAAGCATGTTTAAATTAAATAGGGACGTTCATAACGTAAACACAAGGAATAGAAACAAGGTTGTTTGTACTAAATCCCGATTAACCAAGGTAGGCACATCATTTGTAGGTTACTGCGTTCGTTTTTACAACAAAATTCCAGAACGTGTTCTATGCTTGTCTGAAAATAAATTTAAAACTTTCATTAAAAATTCGCTATGTAAAAAGGCATATTATAGAATAGACGACTATATAAACGATCCTAATCCGTGGTAGTAAACCAATTCCACCGCGATTTTATTGTTAAGTATAACTAAGTATAACATATTTTATAATACAAGTGTGTACAGACGACGTGATTGCATATTAATAACTATATGATACCTTATATAACTGACAAAAACTTAACTGCAAGTTTGCTAAAGGTCATTCAAATGGTAGCGTGGTGTTCGGGTCATCTATCTCCTTCCAAAATGGTTGAGACTGGTGATGGCTGAGCACTGCGTTATGCTCGTGAACGAGTGCTGTTCGTGTGTCTGGCCGCAGCACTTATGTTTTCCCCTATTATTGTGAGACATTTGCTTAATGCTTTGGCATTTAGGGTTGTTAATGGCAATCATGAAATCTTATTAGGTTTACATATGGCAACTGATGTATTTGGTTTTAAGATGATTTGAGAAAAGATGGTCAGAGTGGAGTTTTTTTTTCCGCTGCCTTTTTCTCCACTACAGTACGGCCCGAAGGCGGCGGCTTACACTTTACATTGTACATTGACATTCAGCAAACAGAATGTAAATTCTTTACGTTGAAATAAAATTATTTGAATTTGAATTTGGTTAGTGCATTAAAAATAGTGTAATTACAACTAAATTGTTAAAGTAGATATGCTGTCGACTATACCACGTACAGAAAAAGTCGATGTCCACCCTTGTATGTCCTCACTGCTGGGGCACGGGTCTCTTCCTGCATCGCAGGAAGGTTAGGTCATACCCCACCACGGGGAGTCCGGGTTGGTAGAAGATTGTAAGACGGTGTTGGGCATTCCTGCCAGACCTTATCAAGCCGCTCAGTTATAAGGCCTCTGACATGGCTTAACGACTACCATTACATGACAGCTGGCTTCAAACGTCTAACCAGCGGCGTAGCGAAGCACGGAAGCAACACAAAAGGTATTTTTTATTATAAGTGTTAAGCAGAATCTTTCTACAATGACTAAAATTACTGCTTTTTCTTCTTATTCGCGATGTTTATAAATATCCATAAATTCAACCGTTAACAGGATATTGTAGGTAATAAGTTAATAACTCAATAGCGAATAACAATAGAACGGCAACATCTTTGCTTTGTGATTGTTACCTATTTGTGATATTTGAATAACTTACCACTTTTGAGAGTTCTCTTGAGAGAACATAATCAATTTCAAGGGCAGCTGGAGCAAGCTTTATTTGCCTCGTCCCATGTATTTCTGAGCCAGCTTGTCTCTACCCCTAGAGACAATCGCCACCCGGAAACTGTATTGAAAACTCAATGTAATTTACTTCAGTCTAGTTTTCTCGAAAACAAACCTAATATTGGCTTGAATATTACGAGTACTTGAAAAACTCAATTGAGAAAGGAAACCAGGGGTAAATAGATAAACAGCATCGTTGATCTAGCGGTATCATGCTAGATTTCCATCACAAAAGTAGGTAATAAGTTCAAAAGGTGAGAACTATTGAAAAAGTCTGCGTATTTTTTCACATTTGTGATTTAGTGACATGAAAGTAGATATTATATTGATAATTTTTCGGAGAGATTATTATAAAAAAACAATTCAATAGAAAAATAGAAGAATGATTTAATCTTGGCCATTTTATGAGAAAGATAATAAGAAAGTCGCCGCATTACGTAACGGAGTAGAAAATGTCGAACAAAGGAATTACTCAAAATTTCCTCGAAGGTGCAAACTAAATTATTGAAAACGTTAAAATTAAATTTCCTTTTTGCACCAAAACTCGCTCTTTGCCACTTGAATAATTGATCAGTCACTCCATCCGCCATAATCGCCGAGATAAAACAGTTTCCCAGACATTGTTTACAAATGAATGTTGAAATGTTTCATATCGACGAAATACTGAGACTTTCGTATGCCAACGGAGAGCACCATTTTGTTTCCTTGATATATAAAAGGCACTACAAGTATCTCTCGTTTCTCATTTTTTTCCGTGTCTGATCTTGTACAAATGAGCTGAATGTCCTTGGCGCTGCTCGAGCGCTCTTGGTACGTCACGCAGACAAAAAGCGGCAGGAGTGTGCAGCGGCAGCGGCAGCGGGCGGGAGCAGGGCAGGGGCGTGTGCACACTCGAGCAAAATACCAAATAAAACCCCTGGGAAGCGGCGCGGCCTCGCCACATAGTTTTTGTTTGTTCCGCTTGCACTCGCGCTCCGCTGGCTTTATCGCTGGCAAACAATCCACTGCGCGTTTTTTCCGACTCACCGGTGTATTGTTTCCAAGAGAGCTGTCATTGTATTTAATGAACAAAGAAAGAGCAGCTCCAATAGTAGTTTATGTCACTTTTGACGTTATCGCTCGTTGTATGGAGAGCATTGTCTTTGTTGCATGGCCGCCAGAACAAATGTGGTTGAAGAATTCTTTATAAATAAAGACCCTTGCGACTGCGGGAATAAGATATATTTTGCATTGGAAAGACGGTTACTATTTGCCGGTGCCGGCGGAGTGGCATACAGTTTCGTCTGGAATGGGACAGTGGATGTCCCATTTTGAGCACTTATTTTTAGCGACGATTCGAAACGACAACTTCTCGCTGTTATTATTCCTGAAAAGCACTGACTTTACATCTTTATGACTTCTTTATGGTGCAGTTTATTTGGGGCTAATGGTGTAGATTTTCCAGCACTCCTTTTAATATTATTTGCGAGCTGAAACGGTGTGGCGAATTTAGCAGGTGGATGCAGGAATTGATGAGGTTTGGGGGCGTGGCGCGCAGGGTAAGTTTGAAGAGTTCGATACAAGTTCGCCGGAGTGTAGCCTAGATGCATACTCAACGAGGGCGAATGCGATGGTGCAACTAAACAATTTAGTCTTGTTCGCTAATGATCCATAAAAATACTTAGATGAATCATAATGTTATGGATTAGTAGCTTATATGCACTAAGTGCAGTTTCCTATTAGATGAATATGTTACTAGTTAGCCATTTGATAACTCTGCCAATGTTCCGCTTAGACAGCAACATCTGTAAGCACATCGGCTACATAGTTTGAAGCTGCCAACTAGTAAACGCAGCATTGAAGGGTTCACAAAGTATGATCCACGCAGGATCCGTATTTTGAAAAGTGAGTCAAAACAGCTAATAATGTACGGCCCGTATCCGTGTGGTATTTACATAGAATACGATTACACATGCTCTTTGTACGTGGTTGGTAAATTCTTGCTCTTGCTCCACTATGAATATTGATAGGATACGTGGCAAATATTTTTTTGTGTAAAATCACATAGCCAGTAACACTCACGTTGTCAATGCCGTTTACTAGATTGGACTCTGCGTTGTCATCAAAACGATCATACTTAAACGTATGTTACATACTTACAAGCCCGAGAAAGACACAACGATTCCGTGCTTTCACAGTCGGGTGAAAAAAACCAAAGCGATTCCTCTGCCCCAGTTCACGAGCTCCACTAACCGCTATCGCGGCCGGACACGCCGACGTATTGTGGTGATAAAAGGCGCGATGGCTGATAGTAAAATCCCTCGTTTGGATGAATCACATCCACTTGGATGATTGTGCAAAAGACAAAGCTATGGATATCCACGGGCTCAATGCCCGTGGATACCCGTAGCTTTGTCGAAAAGAACACTCTAGCTTGCGGTGATTTGTTTCTGTTATGATGTTAACTTTTACTAATTTTGTTTCGATCAATCGAAGAGCTACACTTCAGTTATTTAGTAGTTTGTAGAAATACTTTTAGTGTAAGTAGCAGAGCTACTTCGAAGCCTGAATAAACGAGGAGGTTGAGCCAGTTGTACATCCGTCAACGCCAGCGGTCAACTAATCTGTACATTGTAGACTTTTAGTCCGGATCTACTTACGGGTGTTGTTATATCGGAAGAATCCGACCAGGGTGCCAATTCTCACTTCATTAGCAAATAAGTCGTATACGACTCTTAAGGGTTATGACTTGTAATTATACGAAAAAAGTCGTGCGATATCCAAAATCTGTATTCTGAACGCCATTCTACATACATTTAATTAGAATGAGAAAATAAATGTCTAATGACTCTTTCGAATTATCTTATTTTTATTCGACAAATGTCTAAGCCTTCGAGTATTTTGCGTCTACGCTTTCAATCCGCATGGGCGAGAATCGGCCCCGAGGTTTCGCTCCAATTCGCAGAGCTTAATCTTAAATCTTTATCTGTACATACTGAAACTCCGCCTTAGAATATCCTAATGATTCGCGATACTCATAATATACCTATATATTATTGCCGTGGTCTCAGGTAGACAACTGTAACGCTGCCGAAACGTCGGGAAATAAGGTAATTACGTTTTACCTAATAAATAATCGCGATTTGACCCGTTTAATACATAACTATGTACTCCACCTTCGAGCCGACAGGGTTGATCCTCTGTCCAACCGTAAGAATGAAGCTAAACTAACCTGGTCGAACACAATCATAATTAACACCACTGAACAGATTTTATTTATAAAAAGCCTCGGCGCGGTGTGATTCCGTCATCACCGCAAAAAGTTTTATGAACTAGCGGCTATAAACAGTTCCCCGGAAGCGCAAACACTGTGCGAGGCATTAGGTCCTGCGGGAGGTCGTAAAAGAGCCGTGTTTACGAGTCACCCTCGGCAGCAGGATCAGTGTGCTTAGACCCTAACGGTATGATGGCACACAGAAACGAACTGCATATCGACAACCCGGTGAAATTGGCAACCTTATGTTGGAATTTCTCAAAAATGTTTATGCGAGTCATTATTTTAGCACTGTTCTGAATCATTATTTTTTTTTAATGCACTAACCCGTTATTTGCATGTACGTAATACAGAGAGTAATGTAGGGGTACGAAATTTCACTGATGCCGTTAGTCGCCCATTAGCTCAGTTGGAAGAGCGTTGGCACGGTTAGCCAGAGCTCGCGGGTTCGAGTCCTGGCATGGGTGGAATTTTTTGTCTCTAAATAGGTTTTTAAAACTGTCCTGCTTCACTTGGACACATTTTTCGGTGGCTTAATTATAGTTATAAAGGATTTTTTTTTCAATAGTTGTGAAACCACCGGTTCTGCCTATTTCACAGCAACGCGAGTAAATTGCACACTATTGTATCAGATATAAATGATTAGAACTATGCAAATGTCTTAGACGGCCCGCGTGCAACTTTTTTGAGTTCAAGTCTATGCTTATGTAAAAGGTTTTCACAGTTTTCTTGTAAAAATAATTTTGTAAAATTATCCATCTAATTTCTGTATAAAAAACAATCACTGAATCAAATCAATCTGCTCACGTCAAATGTCAAACAAAAAAAGTTGGTAAATTTAGTTGGTAATTATATATTATAATATAAAAAAACCAAATACAAAAAAGCCCAGGTTCGATTCCCGGTGCCAGCATGTATCAGTGACTTTGTTTTCTAAGTTATGTACATTTGTGAAATTATAGTAGCAATACCACTCGCTAACCGTGAAGAAAAACATCGCGACGAAACCTGAGTGTCTGAGGTGACGCTTGAAATTGCCAATCCGTGGTCATTAAGCACATACTCTCTCTCTGAGAGAAGGCCTGTGCCCTGAGGGACCAGAGGGACGTATATAGGCTACATAAAAAAGGCGAATGGTTAAAATCTCCGCCGGCGGGACCAAACTCACAAGAAATTCAACGACAAATATTTGGCTGTGTTTTCACCTGCAGGAAAATTCCTGCGAGAAATGTCCGTCGGCATTTCAGACAGAAGCTTGTAGAGAACTTAAGAACCGCGGGTTGCTCATAATTGCTTGATATTACTGACGCCATTTACGTCGAAATATCACAGAAAGTGTCTACAATCGCTACAGTCCGCATATTATAAAACAGCCCGTTTTTTATTAACTTCACAAAATAGGTCTTATCTGAAATAATGGTCCTTCACCCTATAATGCCACTATAAATTACATATGTAACTTATATATATATATATATATATATATATATATATATATATATATATATATATATATATATATATATATCACAAACATATTTTGTAATTAATATTATTATTTTATAGTAGGAAAGAATATAAAACATAATGTAATATATTAATAATATAATAATTTTTGACACTCTTTAGTGTAGTTAAAACTGAACCTTAACACTAATAATTAGACAAAGACAAAGATATTTTAAAAACCTATTTAGAGGCTAAAAATTCCACCCATGCCGGGATTCGAACCCGCAACCTCTGGCTATCCGTGCCAGCGCTCTTTCCAATTGAGCTAATGGGCGACTCACCGGCATCAAAGAAATTTCGAACCTCTTTACACTATTCTCTGTATTACGTACAGGCATGTGGGTACAGTGATATCATTCCGATGTTAAAACCTAACTGCAAAGTAGGTAGTCGGGGCTGTAAGTGATGCAATCTACTTCAGCCAGATGTCGCTGCCTGTACGTAATACAGAGAATAGTGTAAAGAGGTTCGAAATTTCACTGATGCCGGTGAGTCGTCCATTAGCTCAGTTGGATAGAGCGCTGGCACAGATAGCCAGAGGTCGCGGGTTCGAATCCCGGCATGGGTAGAATTTTTAGCCTCTAAATAGGTTTTTAAAATTGTCCTTAGCACGGGTTAGTGCATTAAAAATAAAAATAGTATAAAGATATTTTATTTGTGAAGCAGACCTCTGGCTATCCGTGCCAGCGCTCTTTCCAACTGAGCTAATGGGCGACTCACCAGCATTAGTGAAATTTCGAACCTCTTTCTTTTTCTGTTGTATTTATCTTAGTCTGGGATGTGCGTAAGTAATAAGGATTACCCTGATAAACTTGTCTACTGATGAAAAGCCTAACGACTCGTATTGCTTACACTACTAACTAGGATTGTAATTAAGTTGTGAGTATGTTTGAGACAGTTGTGGAAGGTGCAAATCCGGTTCGATCCCTTATTTGCTCGCAAAGTTGTGACAAATCTCTCTGATGTAAGCCGTTCAGGACGGGCAGGAGTTGGCTCAAAGCTGGGATTATGTTTATCAGGACCTCCTCTTAATAAATAAATGTTGCTTCTTATTACACTCGTGCGCGCTTAACATAATTGTTTCGTGAAAGTTCGTGGTAGAACTTTGTCCCGGGAAGCTCAATCGCTCGAGCCTGTAAGCACTATACGGTTGGCTGAACTTTACTTTGAGCTCTTCAAGAGACAGCGTGTATGCTTCGTTTTTCTCACGTAAAACGACCCAAAGGAAACATTTATCGAAAATGTACTATATTTAAAATATCCGTTACGGACACAATTCATTCTGCAATCAACTCTCAGCGACTAATTTTGTAGGTAGCTACAGTAGAAAAAAAATCCAAGCTCGTCGCTACAAATATGTGGGACATAAAGATGTCACACAAATAAATACACCAACAAAATTAATTGAATTGAGACTTGCTTTTGTCGAGTTGACTGTTCCTTATCATCTTATTACTTTGACCCATTTTACATCCAAGTATTTTCTTCATTTGTGTTTTTGCGGAAGAGTCCGATAACTCCGCTGCTGGATCTGTACTCTGTAGTCTCGCTGCGTAGCGTTGCATTAGGGATTCGAGCGAAGTGCCCGAGCCTTATGAATTCAAACTTAATTTGCAAACAACCGCTACTGAAGAATGCTTACTAATTCAGTGGCCACAAGTCCGCCTTTGTTGGCGCGGACAGCAGATCAATATTTAATTTCTATTTGATGCAAAGTACGGAATTGAATGGTTGTAAAAAGAAACGGGCGTCCGCTACGCCTCAGGCGCGCTACGCCGTAGTCCTGCTACGAGCCGCTACGATATTGTAAACTTGTTCGCACTCCTCCCATGAATCGGTTCTTTCAACAATGTTACATCGATGAAATAAAAAAGGTCCGACTGAACCAACTACTTTGGATGGATTATATTTGTAGCGAGCGTAGTTTTTCTTCGAGTTCCCGATATCCATGTTAAATTTGCCGGCCGCCGCTCCGCGAGGCTATATCATATTTCACCCCCCCCCTCCCGCAGCGCGCCCGTCGCCATCCATAACGTCGGGAACAAATTGTTAACCGTCGAACAAATAAATATTTTCGCAATAACCCGGAGTGGTTTGCATAAATTTCTGTTATGGAAAGACATTTGTCGGCAGATAATGCGGTTTGGCACGATTCCCTTTCCACCGTGCCGTATATCCGCGGTGAGATACTGCCCGCGCCCGCGCCGCGCCGCCGACGGACAAATCTCTTGTCAATAGAAAGCTTCGTCGTGAGTGCCCTCTGAAGTTGAGATCAGCGACATCTGTCGCCGTCGCGACACAGCTCTGGTTGTCTCGCCGACACAATCGACTCGCTTTGTTGTCTGACAGCCGACTGTTTAGCCGTTATTTGGAGAAGCTTATCCAGTGCGGGGAAGAGTAACATAATATGTCAATTGAGTGAGAGGCTTAGGGAAACTGCGGCGAGAGGTTCAAGAGCGGCTTAGATAGGAGGTGAGAGATGTACTGTGTCGATGGGACTGGCTCAACAGGCCGACCTAATAATATTTATATTTTAATTTATGTTTTCTTTGTAATGAAATATGTATATATGCTCATATCTCAGCTAATCAGGCGCAGCAGAAAATCCTGTGAGCACCTGTGGCTAGCATTTTGTTGAGCTGAAGCCTTGTGTAGTACTTGTGTTAGCACGGTTAATAACCATTACTTTTGTTGTGTTTAAGTTTAATTTATTTATATTCATTTGTGTTCAAAAATAAATATTCCTTCCCTTTTAGAGTAAAAGCTGCGCCTGCGACTTCGTTTGCGTAGTGCTCACATAAAACGTACCTTATGTTACTTTACTATACTATAAACTGGTCAAATTCAAGTAATGCTGAAATTCCATTCAAACGTGCGTCCTCTGTATATGTACAGAGGAGGCACGTTTGAATGAAACGCTGACTGAGAGGGCACGAATGAAGTGATTCACCCTACCAGGGTCAGCACCTGAGAACGTCCGCTTTTTGGTGATTTAGACTTATGATCTTGGGCATGACAAGTTTGCAACAGCAACGTCAAACTTGGCAACAGCAAGTTTGCCGCCGTGACACATGAAAAGCGTTGTAGTAATTGTTTATGAACAGTTATGATCATGCGTCATATTGCAAACTTGTCATGCCCAAGATCATAACAGTCTAAATCACCAAAAAGCGGACGTTCTCAGGTGCTGACCCTGGTAGGGTGAATCACTTAATTCGTGCCCTCTCAGTCAGCGTGAGCAGGCTTAGTAGAAGTTCAGGTCACGGGTAACGAGGCGGGGGATTAAATCAAATATTCGCAGCGGGTCGCGGCATCATTTTTCTGCGGCGTACAGCGCGCAGCCCGAGTCAGCCGCAACAAATACGTCTACTGGTTTATTAATATAATAGGGACCTGATTTGCTTACGTTTCTTTGCGAAAAAAGGAGCTAAGAATAAGAAGGTTAGACTTTTTTTTAAAAGACAGCTTTTGATTTTATAATACGAGGTTCAAGCCGATTAGCGGCAATTCTTAAATGTCACTTAAGGAGTAATTTAAAACGATTTAAATAAAATATTATTTAAGCAGATTTAAAGTTAATGTAGGTTGTTTTTGTCAATTAAACAATTACATATATTGAACGCAGCATTTTGGGTGTACGAAGGATCGTGTAGGTGTCCAAAACACCACCTTGTGCTCCAAAACTCGCAACATAGCTTACGCGATTTGCCAACCGCCAACTTAACTAAAGTAGAGTTGGTTGTGTTGGCCATGTCAGCCGCATGCACCCAGATAGGTGTGCGAGCATCGTTACCGAGTGGGTGCCACGTGGTGGTGAACCCCATTTCTCTTTATTTAATTCCGTAGTAAAGTAATCAAACATTCATATATTTGATGATCGCCACTGGCAACAACTGGGATTTTCATTTTCCTATCAGTTGCCACTGAGAACAATTGGGATTTGGATGACCTATACCTCACCACTAGCAACAATGGAGATTTTCATGTTTCATTTGTCACCACTGGCAATGGACGGTATTTTTTTTCTCATTTGTCCCCAGTGGGTACGTTGCCAGTGGTGATGACTGGGAACAAGCGCTGTGCACTGTAGTTGGACGTATATAGGGTGAAAAAGGATGTAGTGACTAGAATTGAGAAAGGAATGTTGCGTTGGTTTGGACATGTGGAGAAGATGAAGGAAGAAAGATTGACGAAACAAATAAATATTGAGAATGTGAGTGGAAGGGCTGGTATAGGACGTCCCAGACGGACATACATGGACCAAATAGGGGATGTATTAGCAAAGGGAAAGATATAAAGTACCCGGAACCGGCGTGCGTGCATGCAACAACTTATGAACGTTGATTAAGCGAAGGTGATCTGTCAGGATCGTGGCAAGTGGCAGTCCCTGGTCTCTGCCTACCCCTCTGGGATACGTGAGTATAGGCGTGAGGTTATGTTTGTATGTAGGCTACACATAAAATAAATCAATGAAAGTAAAGATTTTTTAGTTTATGTTTTGTCAAGGATTTGGTTTATCTATATTGTCTCGTACTAAGAGTGAAGCGTTTTCTAACCTATGTTCTGTTATACTGACTCGTTGGGCTACTTAACTGACCTATTCAGTGCAAACCGATAACACTTAGAAACAGTAAATTAGCACCATCGTGTGGAAGTGCTAGTTTCCTGTTGTAGACGGAAGATAACAGCAACACGTCGGCGCACACCGCCGGGAACCGGCCGCGGCCGGCTGAATATCAATTGGGTTGTAGTGATACAACTCAGAAACAATCAACGGTCATAAATTACACCTCGATAAATTAAATATATTCTGCCTAATTGATTTTTACACTATTTTTATTTTTAATGCACTAACCCGTGCTAAGGAACAAATTTAAAAACCTATTTAGAGGCTAAAAATTTCACCCATGCCGGGATTCGAACCCGCAACCTCTGGCTATCCGTACCAGATACGGATACGGATACGATAGGATAGGATGGTACGGATAGCCAGAGGTTGCGGGTTCGAATCCCGGCATGGGTGAAATTTTTAGCCTCTAAATAGGTTTTTAAATAATTGATTTTTATTATTTTCGTTCTGATATTGTTTTTTATGCTTAAGTAAATCAATTTAGTGTACAAAAAAAATCTAAAAACCTATTAAGAGGCTAAAAATTCCACCCATGCCGTGATTCGAACCCTGGCTATCCGTACCGGCGCTCTTTCCAACTGAGCTAATGGGCGACTCACCGGAAATTGTTTGTGGAATTTTTAGCCTCTAAATAGGTTTTTAAAATTGTCCTTAGCATGGGTTAGTGCATTAAAAATAATGCAAAAAAAATCTAATTTACGTAGACAGTAGCCGATGCCTATATTTATGTATAAGTGTGAATATACTGTTAATTAAGTTAAAACCTGTTTTGAAAAGAATAAATGTAGAGTTTCTTTGGTAGTTTCTGGGCTCTTCCTTTATACGTCCTAGGGTATGCCGCTCTCGAATCGGACTTCTTAATCGTTGTAAAAAGTGTCATGCTCTTGGGCACTGTTTAAATCGTCCGTAACGCAAAGGTCTATGATGAACTTTTTATCGGAAAAATCTGCTACTATCTGCTACTAAATCTGTCATTTCAGAGATAACCATTTTATTTTGTATTCGGTTACAAATAGACCAAATAGCGGATGTATTACCAAATGGGAAGACAAAAAGTATCCGGAACCGGCGTGCGTGCGTGCAACGACTTATGAACGTTGATGAAGCTAACGTGATCTGTCAGGATCGTGGCAAGCGGCAGTCCCTGGTCTCTGCTTACCCCTCTGGGATACAGGCGTGAGGTCATGTATGTATGTTTGTTTGTTTGTTTGTTTGTTTGTTTGTTTGTTTGTTTGTTTGTTTGTTTGTTTGTTTGTTTGTTTGTTTGTTTGTTTGTTTGTTTGTTTGTTTGTTTGTTTGTTTGTTTGTTTGTTTGTTTGTTTGTTTGTTTGTTTGTTTGTTTGTTTGTTTGTTTGTTTGTTTGTTTGTTTGTTTGTTTGTTTGTTTGTTTGTTTGTTTGTTTGTTTGTTTGTTTGTTTGTTTGTTTGATTGATTGTTTGTTTGTTTGTTTGTTTGTTTGTTTGTTTGTTTGTTTGTTACATGTTTGTACCGTAATCTCGTGTTGGAGTTGCCGCTAACAAAGAAATTAGGCGGTGCATTGGCGCGCGGCCGGAAGGCTGTGCTGAACGCCAAGACTTAGCTGCGGCGCTATAATCGCTTTGTTCCCGGCAGTCTGCGCTGGCCTTAATTGCGCAGATGCATTCCCGACTTGCCCCGAGGCACTACGGTACACCGTAGAAGCCACGCTCGGTAGGCGTCACCCGAGAATGGAATTACAACCAACATGGTTATTATTGAATGGTAACCGGATAAGCTTACTAGGCTTTTAGAATAGTCGGAATAGTCCGACCAGGTTTTGCTCATTTCAATAATGTGTAGTACTTGCGATAGTTTTAGTACATGGTTATTAATAAAAGTCACAGCAATTATAGTTTATCTTTGGAATCAATTCGGATTTATATTTTTCAAAATATCAAGGTTCGTATAATTGTATTAATTTTGCGCTTAGTTAATAGTACGAATTAGAACCCTATATTATTCACATCTAAATAGAAATTGAAAGCGTCTATGGACATACTGAGATACGAGCGGAGGTAAGTCAAGGGAATAATCTTGGCAGCGCCGATTTTCAGCCGCTACCCCCAAAAAACTTGAAATTACACTTACATGTATTGTAACGTAGAAAAAAGGTCTCGATTCGGCTAATAGATTATTGTACAGTGACAGATCACGGTCGGGTCATTTGACGTGCTTTTTTCATACCATTGATGCCTAGAAAGTTTGGTAAGTGAGCGCGCGTAAACTTGAAACGGCGATGATATTGAATTAGTGAGTTCATGCAATTGTCATTGTTGTACAATGCATTAATAAAATGAAGGCCCAGGGGCTGATTGGGAATTAGACAATCCCAAAACCAGCGACTACTCCAGGCTCCAGGAGCTTAAGTTATGCTCACTCACTTAAGTAAAGTAGGCAAATATGTTGAAGCATCGAGTCGATCTACATACGTATCAATGATGCATGTCCTCTAAGCATGGCTAATGAAGTTTGAGTATTCAGGTATTCGATGGTTTGTCCCGAATTTACATACAGAAAATGAAAAACCCAATCATGGTAGCAGCATAAATTAGAATCAGTTGTTTATTCGATTAACCCCAAGTTTATAATTTTACTTTGTAAGTGTAACAAATAGGTTAGGTTAACAAATAGGTTACACTGTTGTATATATCTATGCCTTTTCATGGAACCGAAATATGTTTCGCAGGACCGTGGCAAGTAACAAGCTGACTTTCTATCTTCTCCCCCAGAATACAGGCATTTCCTTTCTCAAATCTAAAACCAGAAATCAAAATCGATATTTCTTCGTCTACACGCGATGCCCGATTACGAATAAAATAATAAATCGGCTAATCTTAAACTAACTAACGTTGGTATACGACTTAAATATCAGTTTAAGTAATCCTGATAATCGAATGAAGCAACTAATTAGTAACCAAAACCTCAAATGTGTTTTTTTGTGGTGCTGTGGGCTGAATCACGAATCGTTCCAATTCACGACGGATGCGCCGCAGGCGGCCAAATATTCATCTGCTTGAATGATTTCCGAGTCGGCCCGAGATGTTAAAATTAGAGGTAGCAGTAGGGCCACAGAATTTTAGTTACTAATTCGGATGTATAACTCGACTAAATCGAGCTGTTGCCACGGATAATAATTTATTTTTATCATTCGTAAACGCCCATCGTTAGATCACATACTCGAAAATGTCATTAAATTCATATTCATTTATTCAGTTTAGGTAACAACATCGTCAATTAATATTTTAAGTATAAAACCAAAACAGAAGTTCAGCTTACATTACATTATTACATAATTACAATTTCATTATGATTACAAATAAATCTTTATAATCAATTGACAATTAATAAAAAATAATGTATCGGTAATAATATAATGTCAAACAATAATGTCAATACAGTTGTTCGTCCAGATATTCATCAACAGAGTAAAAGGCTTTACACAGAGATATTTTTTTAATTTATTGTCACACTATTTTTATTTTTAATGCACTTACCCGTGCTAAGGACAAATCTAAAAACCTATTTAGAGGCTAAAAATTTCACCCATGCCGGGATTCGAACCCGCAACCTCTGGCTATCCGTGCCATTATTATTTTGTTAATATTGTTTTTCATAAATTTATTGAACATATGAAACCGTCAGATCACTTCAAACTAAGCACATCCAGGTGCTCTCTGTGCTTTATGAAATGCAATTTGACACATCCTCCAAGCGGGGAGAATATACCAGTAAAATATTTTTATTAGAGCTCGCACGAGAAGTATACTGCCGAACATATTATCATACTACCAGAGCGCCAGACTTCTGCCTATTTATCAAAATCATGCTAGCACACACGATTATGCTTCTGTGCGGGTATACAGCCTTGCAAGTGCTGACAAGTATCTAAGCCCTACAATAGTTTCAAGTGATTTTCTGCATGAGACCCATAACATAAGGCCATGGCACAACGCTAGCTTAATCGTTGTGATATGAATAGAAAGAATCCTGACGACCTCTGTGGCGTAGTGGTAGCGCGTCTGCCTACCACGCAAGAGGTCTCGAATCCCGGCTGGGGACAAAAAAGCGCAGGTCTTGGATGTTTAAATGTTTTTGACGTTGTTGTTTCTGGTTCCTACGACACAGGGTATCCTAGTATGGGGCCAGAAGCAATGTATGTGCTTGTGTGTAAATACACATACATTGCTTCTGGCCAATTTATTTACACACACATTTGTGTGTAAATAAATGTTAAAAGATTACAGTCTCCATGCCAAATCCGAATGGCAGTAGAGCTGGCACGGTACGCTAGATGCGCTCATTGAAGTCTCTTTTCAGCTCGGAATTGAAGATGTGACGCGGAGCAGTAAACACAATCAAGTGAATTTATTTTTCACAAAACTCGAAATAGGTTATAGGGTGAAAAGAAATAAAAATTTATTCGCACAAAATATTTACGTTAAGGAACGAAATGTTTTCAAAAAAATAGTGGCGCTACGCTAGGGCAGCCCTGGATTATAGTCAACCAAATCTCTCCAAACATTGTAGTGTCATTATTTCATTGTAGTATCATAGGTAAGCTCTATCCAGTGAATTTATCTATCCCAAAAACATCTTTCAACATTAAATTTTCATATCTACCCTTAGAAAAATTGTAGATAAGGATCCCTGGAGGTAAGGCGGATGAGGATTTGTCAATCAGCTATTTATTTGACTATTCCTGGATAAGTATTTACTAATTCACTTCTTTATCTAGTGACTTAGCCCATTCGCTATAAACAGATTTTATTCTTGTTGCCATCTTGGTCATATAATTTCTAGGATCCCGGGATTTTATGTTATGTCTTCAATAGTTCCGTGTTATTAATTCTGTAGGATTTACTTTCTACCTGGTCCAATCACAGAACATAAGCCGGACTTCTGTCCGAGTCATGGCTGCGCGGAAGTGCCCAGTTGACGTGTGCAGTAAAAATATAGCCTTATTACCGCGTTGGATGACTTTCATATAGAACCAACTTTAAACGTGCCCGTTGGACTGAGTAAGGTACTAAATTATAGAAGTTATTTTCTGTGAATGAAACTAACACTTTTTGACGATGTAAATTAAACAAAATTTAGATAGATAGATAAAACATTTATATGCGCTTTGAAACACACACACATAAAGCATAACACAATGATCATCATAACAATATAGAATGTAAAATAAATCATAAGAATGAATAAAATAGAATTATCAGATTACACAAATAGCATTGAATTAAATCACAATAATAAATAAAGCGCTAAATAATTGAAATAAATAATTGAAATTTCTCGCTCGTGGCCTAGGCGAACCGAGTGATTGGAATCAATCACTTGGTTAAGCATCAACAGGCGCGGTCAGGTACGGGATGGGTGAGCGTCCCGTGACTACCGCTAGTGGCATTTTTCCGAGCGCTTCCGTGCTTCGCAAGGCACGTTAAGCCGTTGGTGCCGGCTATCATAGAATGGCAGTCGTTAAGCCATGTCAGAGACCTTATGGGCGGCTTGATAACTTCTAACTGTAAGGCCCGCCACTGTCTTACAATCCTCCACCAACCCGGACTTGGCCCCCGTGGTGGAGTATGGCCTAACCTTCCTGCGATGCAGGAAGAGACCAGTGCCCCAGCAGTGGGGACATATAAGGGTTGATAGCGAATAAATAGAAATAGAATTATCAAATTACATTAAAATTCAATCATGATAAATAATTAATTAAAATAATAACAATAAATTTCGAATGACATTCAAAATATGAGATCGATTTAGGCTTACTTGCCAAATTGATTGAGGCTTACAAGGAATGTCATACTTGTTACTGTGATCGACATGATCTCTCAAGAAGGCCTTATAAGAAACCCCAACGTCACGTAATGAGCTATGGAAACAACTATGCTCGGAATCTCTCTACTATACCGAATCAGAAATGATGAGATCCGTAGACGAACAATACTCGACTTACCCAGCGGATTAGAAAGTTAAAGTGGCATTGGCGCACATAGTACGCAGAAGTGATGGTCGATCTTGACCGTAGCTCGGCAAGTGCAGTGTAGGACGACCAGCAGCAAGATGGGCAGGAGATCTTATCGAAGTGACAGGAAGTCGCTGGATGCAAGCCCTTTACAACCGGTCTTTTTGGAAATTCATGGAGGAGGCCTATGTTCTGCAGTTGACTTCTTGTGGCTGTAGTATTTCTTAATGAGTCGCGATACTCATACATAGTTATATATTAAACGGGTCAAATCGCGATTATTTATAAGGTAACAGGTAATTACCTTATTTCCCGACGTTTCGGCAGCGCTACAGTTGCCGTGGTCTCAGGTAGACTGAATTCTTGACTTCATGACTCCTTGTGGCTAAACGATGATGATGACAATGTCACGTAGTGGAGCTGAAATATGCGAAACGCGTCGAATATTCTGCATCGTCGTTTATCGATATTCAGATGCTAATCACCATTTAGTTAACAGCTTATTTATTTTCTGGCACACTGTTTGAGCGTCTGCGGAATGGTGTGTTGAGTAGCTATCGAGTGAAAGGGCGTTTAAGAGGTGCGAACGCTGTTTGAACGGAGCTCGGGGCACGGTACAGTGGTGCAGCGCACTGCACTGTATAACGCTGCAGGTACGAGAAACAAAGAGAGCTTTCCTTGCCACCGGTTCGCACGACATAACAATCCACAGAACATTTATACTTCTGTGTTGTTAGGAGATAAATTACCAGAGCAACTATGTCTAGCGTACGAAGTGAAAAGTATGAGCCGTGTTTTATAGGTATTAATTTAAATTAATTAGAACTTAGCTGAGAAGAGGCTGCTTAAAGTTAAGGTAGACATTATAGTGAAGAAACTATCAAGCCGCCCATAAGGCCTGTGACATGGCTTAACGTCTGCCATTACATGACAGCCAGCACCAACGGCTTACCGTGCCTTGGGAAGCACGGAGAATGCCACTAGCGGTAGTCACGGGACGGTCACCCATCCAGCACCTGACCGCACCTGTTGTTGCTTAAACCAAGTGATTGATTCTAATCACTCGATTCCATTAGGCCACGAGCGCTTCAACAACTAGAAACAAATAAAATTCGTTTTCATAGCTAGTACTGTCAGGTATATATTTTTCCGAATGGGGGCGTTGTTTGTTGAAGTAAAGGTTCGGGCCTAGTTTACCAACAACATATTTTGGATGGCACTGATATATTTTACGAGTCATTGTCCAATTTTATTTCCAAATTAATTCCAATAAAAATAAAAAGTTCTCCCGTATTCATTAAATGTTAGTTGTTTAATTGTTAGTTATAGTTATAATGAATTGTAGTATATAACATACCCGATACCGTCTGACGCTTCAGCACAGTGTCAAGACCTACCAATGTGTATAGAACACTGTGAACAAAGATTAGATATTGTAGACTTTTAGACCGGATCTACTAAAACTTTCGTAAGCAAAAAAAAGATTAGATATATTATGTAATGTTGTGCTCACCTGTAATTGGCTAACGTACTAGAATAGACCCTAAGCTAAGCTATCATGTAATACTTGTAAGTTACCTGTTGGTGTGCCTTAAGTAAATAAATAAATAAACAACTCTCTTTCTTCATAATCAGCCGGTGTTAGTTCACTGCTGGACATAGGCCTCTCCCAAGACACGCCTCTGAGCCCGATCTTTGGCCCTCCCCTTCCAGTCACTGCCCACCTTCACAATCTTTCGTGTCAGAGAGACTTTTTCTAGTAGCTACGTGAAACTTCTGCTCGCCGCATCCGGCTTGTTTACTCAGCGCTGGGATAATTCTACAAACTCTTTGCAACCGCGAGAGAGCATTACAAAAGCCTTTGTTCCCGTGGGACCGAAGTCTACCTAGTGCTGATTGCAATTGGATTGCACCCGGAAGAGTTAATAAGTATTTTTTGTAGCCTATATGCGCTCGCTACCTGTGAAGGAAAACATCGTGAGGAATCCTGAGAGTCTGAGGTGTCAAAAACCTCAGCCGTCGAAATTGGCAATTCGCCGTGAGCACGCGTTGTAATTAAACCGGAATCTCTCTCTGAGAGAAGGCCTGTGCTCTGCAGTGGGACGTTTATAGGTTACATAAAAAAAGACGCTCCACTACAGGGCAAAGGCTTTCTCCCAGAAAGAGACAGTATGGGATTAATCACCGCGCGTGCTTACCTCGGATTGATAGGATCAAGCACTGAGCTAATTGAACACCGTAGAAATTCAGGTTTCACGATGATTTCCTTCACAGTTACCGAATGGTATTGATACTATAATTTCACAAATGTACATAACTTAGAAAAATTCCATGGCAGGATTCAAACCCCCGACCTACCGATTGAGAAGCCGGTGTTCTACCGCTTACCGAATAAGTTATGAATCTGAGGGAATCAGAGGGGATGTATTAGCAAAGGGGAGGATAAAAAGAACCCGGAACCGGCGTGCCTACATGCAACGACTTATGAACGTTGATGAAGCGAAGGTGATCTATCAGGATAGTGGCAAGTAGCAGTCCCTGGTCTATGCCTACCCCTCTGGGATACAGGCGTGAGGTTATGTTATGTGGAATCAGCTAACCCTTATCAATATTGTGGAACACGATATGTGCGTTGAAACAATATGAATTAGTTAAAACTGTTTCTATACGGATTTATGCTCGTTTATTACATTTTTACAATTTCCCGACGTTTCGGCACTTTTACAGGTGCCGTGGTCTCTGATGACTGAGGTGGTAGGCGTCTTTTAGAAAGCATTAACTGTTAGTTTACTACCCTCGGCAAAAATTACAAAAGTTAATTATAAAGTTACGTTCCAATAATAGGTAAATCAATTATTTTATATAAAGTCAACAATATTGATTATTAGTAATTGAAGTTAAAAATTAAATTTATAAAACCAATTATTTGTCTAGTGCTCGTGTTAACCTTAGAAAATACTAATATCAATTAGATTTTTACTATGCTTGGCCAAACATTTCTTAGAAGTGTACATTTATTGAAAGAGTATTTTTTTAGTTATTCTTCCGGTAAAATGTAAAAAAAATCTGAGAACAAATATTATAAAATTAAGACCTGGCCACACTACACTATACTGTAAGAAAAAACCTATGTTTGAACAAATGAATGTATTTGCTATGTTCATTTGACAAAACTAAAGTTTTGTCAAATGAACATAGATTATGTGCGGGGACGATTATGTGTAGCGCAGTGTAGGTTTGAGTTGAAAACTCTGTTAAGTCAAATATTTGTTGAAAAGAATAACCGAGGAGTTTATTTAGCTTATTCTCCAATAATTTATTAATTGTGAAACAAACAGCTTTGACGTTCCTCGAAGCGACCGTAGCCCAGTGGTAAAACATTGGACTCGAAAACGAGAACACCAGGCTCGATTTCTAATGCGGCCATGTATCTATGGCTTTGTTTATTTCCAAAGTTACGTTCGTCTTTGAAAATAAACAAAGACAACCTCTGTGGCGTAGCGGTAGCACATCTGCCTACCATGTAAGAGGTCCCGGGTTCGAATCTCGGCTGGGAACAAAAAAAAAAACGATGTTGTTTCTGGTTCCCACGACACAGGGTATCCTAGTGTGGGGCCAGAAGCAATGTATGTGCCTGTATGTAAATTATGATATGATATGTCTTTGAAAATAAACAAAGTAGCCGATTATTAGTAGCAATTTTTTTTGCCTCTATCACTCACCTAGTGAGAGTAAAAACGCTATTGGCCGCTGTATAAATCTTCTCATTACCTAGTTGCGAAGTTCAAAATTTACGTTCATTAAGTAAACTTTTCTTTTTTATAGCGATATCTTTTTCTTTGACTTGGACTTCAACTTGCTTGTCTGGCATTACATCTAATTTGTTTTCTGTGCATCATGCATCAGCCACTTGTCACTCGTTGGTATTTATTCTTAGATCTCGCAAATTTATTCAAAAAAAGCATCCTTATATCAGCATCATAAATTTGTATCAACAAATTGATGTCAGCTCTCGTTGTTTAATGCTCCACTTAGGCCATCTTTTTCATCAAGGAGGCAATTTGCTCGACAGGCGCGCAATTCGCGAAAAATAAAATATCGCGATTTGCGATAATTCATCCCGCGCGATTGAGACGAGGAGGGCCTAATTCCGTCGAGTAGGTACTGATGTCGATAGCGACTGCCTGTGACACTCGTAATCATATTTAGGGCTCCGCACCTCAGAAGGACAAAAACCGGCCAAGACGGCGTCGGGTCACCCGCAGTGTAGGGTTCCGTAGGAGGAGAAGTTTCTCAATTGCTTTACTCACTCAAGTAACAAATTCATGGAATGTGTAAGTTATTTTCTTATTTTTCTTTTTTTTTAATGCTAGTGCATTACCCGTGCTAAGGACAATTTTTAAAACCTATTTAGAGGCTAAAAATTCCACCCATGCCGGGATTCAAACCCGCGACCTCTGACTATCCGTGCCAGCGCTCTTTCCAATTGAGCTAATGGGCGACTCACCGGCATCAGTGAAATTTTGAACCTCTTTACAATACTCTCTGTATTACGTACAGGCAGCGACATGTGTAAGTGGTTTTTATTTAATATTTGGTCGACTATTAGTCGCTAACTATTAAGGCCTGCTAAGCCATTGTCTACGCCACATGCCCAACACTAAAGTTTCTTGCCATCACTACACATTTTTTTAGTGTCTATGTCAATTTTGCACATAACGCGTAGCCTATAAACACTCAGGATGTCAGGATGGTATAGGTGCTGGGCAAGCCTAAAAACCATCTATAAAACGATGTCCCAGGCACTACAGCGTCGGAGTGGTCCCTTCACCCATCTAGTGTGTGAGTGAAGATACCACTGGACGCTGTATAAATCATCTCATTAAGTAGATGCAAAAAGGCCAATATTTATTTTTATTTATATACACTATACTGGAACTGTAGATCTGTAATTTCTCTTAAATTATTATAGATTTTTTTCGTCTAAATCGTGTTTCTTTGTTCTTTGCCTGAACAGCCGTCATAATAGATAAATCATTTAATGGATGGGATATCTATCCTACACCATATAATACACGAGAAGAAAATAATTTATCCCTAATGTACAATATATTTTTTTTAAGATGTTATTGTACTACATTCTTGACGTGATTTGCTTATATGTCAACTTTCTAATACTAATTATATCCCAGCTCGGCCGCTAACAGACAGACATATAAACTGACGGATAAGATGAAACTATAAGGTGTCTTCTTGACTAACTTGAAAAGTTAGGGTTAGCGCTCTTTCATAGGTTTTAGCAAGCCTCAAACCTTTTATGATATATTTATTATCCATCAATCCGTCTCTCCAATGATGCATCTACTTACCAGTATTAACTGGTTTACATGCCTAATAAACAAAATAAATACCTAAATGAAAAACTCTCATTTCTGAATCTAGTTGTAAAGGTAAAGGTACACCACTTTAAGTAGACTTTTTGCCAAAAGGGCTACTATAACATAAAGGAATATTTAATAATAACAATGATGTCTGGAATTAAAGCCAGTACAATGCATGAGTTCTATATTTTATAATAATTATGTAAACTCTGTTAATTAACGACGCTGGAAAGACTTTGAAGGTTTTTTCCATTTTTTCACCAAATTACTTAGATTTTGAAATGGACACGTAGTTTGAATTGTAACCTGCACTAAGCCGCAGTTTCTGCGCTACTTTGAATAAAACCTTTCCATTTCATTTCACTTCATAACTTTTAAGTGAAGATAATAACGTTGCCATCGCAGCAACGCAAACGATACTATATTTAATCGTTTATAGATGGCGCTACAGTAGTGCTGAGAGAGCCCATCAGTCACTCAATAGCCGAACAATGTTGTGCGAACATGGCGGCGTGCAGGGTCTCATTAATTATGTAAAGTAGGGCCGCGAATTAGACGGCTAGATAATGCGGCATTAGCCCGAGATGGGCTCGTTAATCAGCACAGCGTGTAACCACATAGAACAGAAGTTGTATTTAAAATTTTCGTTATCAACCCTTGTATGTCCCCACTGCTGGGGCACGGGTCTCTTCCTGAGTTGCAGGAAGGTCAGGCCATACTCCACCACGGGGGCCAAGTTCAGGTTGATCAAGGATTGTAGGACAGTGGCCGGCCTTACTGTCATAAGTTATCAAGCCACCCATAAGGCCTCTGACATGGCTTAACGACCATTACATGACAGCCGGTACCAACGACTTAACGTGCCTTGCGAAGCACGGAGGCGCTCGGAAAAATGCCACTAGTCACGGGACGGTCGCCCATCCTACACCTGACCGCGCCTGTTGTTGCTTAACTCAAGTGATTGATTCCAATCACTCGGTTTGCCTAGGCCACGAGCACTTTAAAACTTACTATTGACAATTATTTATTATACTATTTTTATTTTAACGCACTAACCCGTGCTAGTATTTTAGCCTCTAAATAGGTTTTAAAATTATCTATTAGCTATTTTTTTTCAAGAAGAACCTATTCATTGTATTGTCGTGAAATTAAATCTGTATAGGCAGTTCATGACACGTGAAGTAGAAAAATGCGCTTTATTCCTGTAGAATTTACTATCGGTATTTCACGTTTCAAAGTTCATGAGTAATTATTAATAACTTAAACACTACACAATTATTTGTCCGTGCCAAACTAAATACCCGATGCTATGGTAATCTGGCAACGATATTACAACAGGGTGATGTGGTGTTGTAAAGAATTTGCCTTTACATTTCAATACTACCAACGAAAAGAGCTAACTTTCTGTCTTCTTGTGGATAAAACCTCTATTCACCTAAAGGAGAGGGTAGCAGGTACCTAGGCTAATTACGAAGCGGAATATGAAATGACCCCGAGATAGATGATAATGTCTATAACATAATGCGAATTTCGCTTAACGTTCGTAAATATGCTGATTGAGGGAGCTCATAGTTATGCTAAATGGTAGTTATATTCAAACTAAGCTTATTTCGGTGATGCCATCGTAGTTCACGTGATGAGATTAGCTCGGTGTATGCGCAGCCGATTGTCACTCATTCCAATTCAGGCCGCGCTAATTAGAAGCGCCGGCAGCCGGGTGCAAATACCAGTAATTGCAAATTAATTACATCCATAATTAAATCGCTTGCTAAAAGAACGTTAATTGGTATTCCATTTTAATTCACGGTTAACGTCTACACAAATATGTTTGGGCTCATTCACGAAAAGGGGCCGCGTCAGCTCGCGCCGTAGAGCCCTGGTAGGAATTATAAGTGAAAACAAAAAAGAGGCAACATGCCGCAGCGGGCCGTCTC
The DNA here is from genome assembly GCA_934045075.1 of Yponomeuta sedellus. NCBI lineage: Eukaryota > Metazoa > Arthropoda > Insecta > Lepidoptera > Yponomeutidae > Yponomeuta > Yponomeuta sedellus. The sequence continues at coordinate 20,730,510 of OW203741.1, read as the reverse complement.
AGGGCTGTCAGTCGCTGGATCTAATTCAATAAAACCGGGGGCGACATGCGAGTCGCAAAAACGCGTATTACACGCGGCGGCGGCGCGGGCCGGGCAGCCACTGCGCGGTGATTAATGGTCGCGCGACTAATTACGCGCCCGGAGTGACAACCCTCGAGGTTAGGAGGTAATTATTAGCCGTGAAGAGCACGCAGATAACCTTACAGAATTACGCGACACTCACTTGACGAACGCTTGGAATTTGTCGCGAGCATGCGTCGCGCTTGGCAATAAATTGGGGCGGAACCAACGCGCATTTATAATGTACCAACTCTGACATGTTTTGTACAATTATAACGAGTTTTTACAGCGATTCAGCTCCTTGGAATCTTATTTATGAACGCTGGTTGATAATATTTGAGCAGGACGTAGCCCAAACACAAGTTGTGTTTAGGCTACATAAATGGCCACTCTCAGCGCCTCGGGCATTAATTCGGCAGCTTACAGTCTGCGAGTAAACATGAGCAAATCTACCGCATATTAGTGACGTCATCGCTGAACCGGGTCGCTGACCAATGACGTCACACTTTCCATGCCTTCCAAAGCATCTCGACAATAGGATGAAGAATTAGTTGATTAGATTGTAAAACTACGTCCATACGGCAACTGGGTATAGTGAGTGTTGTATTAAGTTGTGCTGTCATCTGCCCTCTACCAGGCAATTGGAACGAACAAATAAAATAAACTGAGTTCTTGCATGAGTTCATCATAATGCGGAAACAAGTCTAAATGACTAAAATGTTAAAAAATGAGAAACGACGTAGCCGCTACGTCGTAGCGAGGAGTACTCGTACGTAGTAGCGTCGTAGCTATGCTACGCTGCGTAGCATCACAATCGTTCCTTGCGCATTATATTTATTATTTACATACATTATTCGTTTATTTTGTTCAAACACCGGCCCAGTTAGGGCTATTGGGTATATTATTATTATAAACCATTTCAACTTGGATTGATGCCAAAAGAAAACTAATACAAGGGTACCCGCCAAGAAACAATTGCATCTGAGGCAGGGCACATTTGCGTAATCCCGCAGGTTGGCCCGGCCGCACCTCGGGGCATTAATCTCATGCGGCGTGTGACCGCCGCATTATTTACCACACGCCTTGCTCTGCGACGTCACAGGCATAGCTTCGGTTCCGTACAGAGGGTCTGTTCAACAAACTTTCAAACAAGGGCTGGTTCCTTCCCTTGGGAAAAGGAAAAGATTGTATTAAATGCATTTATAGAGAGCTTTTAGGAAGACAAACATACGCCTTGGGTAAAAAAAAAACACATCTCAAACACCCGTGAGGGTTGGTTATTTTGATTATGTATGCTCATGATTAGTACTTGATTTTGTTATAGCTTGACTTATTTGTTCCTTAAAACCGATCCAAGGATAGATAAGTCTGTTAAAATTTATAATAATTATGTGTATTTTTTTTAATTCACCGCTAGTCCTGTAACGTTAGCTGTAAGTGGATTAAAAAGATTACGTTTTATTAATATACGATGCAATTTTATTATATTATGGCCTGTGTAATTTTTCACAATAACTCTTTCCGGGCACTACCCGCACCACTATCCACATAACCCAAGGTTAACTGGAAGAAAATACTCATTAGTATTAGGCTCGCCTCTGTACAAGTATGTTTACTGTGCAATAATTAATTTTCTAATAACTAATATACACATAATCTCACGCCTGTAACCCGTAGAGGTGGGCAGATACTAGGGTCTGCCACTTGTTACGATCCTGGTCTTTTCGCTTCAATAACAGTTAAATGAAATGTTTATAAAACTCTCAGAAAACTTATCTTGAACTCGAAGGCAGTTTGTATCGAGTAACTGTATTTTGTACCAGCCGCCCTACGAAGATCATCGTTCCACCGATCTGCTCCGAGCTCCGAGAATATATATATATATGTTACTGTAAAAGCTCGAACTGCAGTAAATCCTAAGATATTCCAGTAAAACCTAAGATCTACCAATTCCTAATGGTAAATGTCCGAAAAGATTTGCGATTCGAACTTTTACCACCATTCCGTTGGTAAATCTTAGGACTTACATTAATGGCACGGTAAATGTTGAAAAACCAAACATGTCAAAACGTGCTCAGCGCATCGACTAGTAGCTTGCCGCCCCCACTACCCGCGCACCGTCTCCATCACTCCGCGCGCCTCAGTCGCTTGTTTGACACGTTTGAACTCGCACGATAAATTGATTTCAAATTGTATTTTTTGTGTTTAAAAGTTATTTGTGAATAAAAATGAGTATGAAGCAAAGATTTTATGAAAGAATGGACGAGCTTGTGGCAAACAAGAAAGATAATAACTTTTATCTCGATAAGGACAAATACGCTAAGTGTTTAGAGGAAGTAAAAACTGCAAAGAATATTAAAAAGAAGGAAGCTGTTCATTACAGGCGTATAAAACGCTATGATATTTTGACTATAGGCGGCGAAGAAAAACTTATTGCCCCGATGAAGGAAGATAATGGAGAAATCAAATATTATGTTTAATACGACGATTTATTTAACATTCTCGAAGATACGCATTTTGCTGTTGGACACGGTGGAAGAACAAGGATGCTCAAAGAATGTAACCGCAAGTATAATAATATTACGGTTGAGGCTATCATGACATATTTGAAATTATGCAAACCTTGTCAAAAGAAACAGAAGATTTTGAAGAAGGGTATTGTCATTAAGCCTATACTTCATAGTGAAATGAACTCACGTTGTTAGGATCTCATAGATCTACAAACTAATCCTGACGGAAATTATAAATTAATTTTAGTCTATCAAGACCATCTCACTAAATTCGTGATCCTTCGTGCACTAAAAACTAAACGTGCAACTGAAGTCGCATATCATCTATTGGATATTTTTACCACTTTTGGAGCGCCGAACATCCTTCATTTCGATAATGGTCGGGAATTTAGTAATCAAATAATTGAAAATTTATGCTCTATGTGGCCAGACGTAAAAATCGTACATGGAAAGCCAAGACATGCCAGAGTCAAGGATCGGTAGAGCGTGCAAATCAAGATATAGAAAATATGCTCAGTACGTGGATGGAAACTAATCAGATTACAAAGTGGTCAGAAGGCTTGAAATTTATCCAGGCCATGAAAAATCGAGCATATCATGAGGGAATCAAATGCTCTCCTTACGAAGCAATGTTTGGTAGTCCAATGAAAATGGGCATTGCGACATCAGCTATTTCTAAAGATATGATTGGACTATTAAAATCTGAAGAAGATTTGGAAAATGTGTTGCATTCCCAAAAAAATGATGAAAATATGATAGAACAGGACAAGGAAAGCAACGTGGTTGGTAATGAGTCAGAAGGAATAAAAAAAGGAAACATTAAAAATGTGAACAACAAAACACAAGAAAAAGAAATTATTGCACTGGAACATACAGCAGAAAAACAAATAACCGATGATAGTGATGATACCAATCTAACTATTCAAATACAAACGATTCAGAGATAGAAAGCGCTATTCAAGCTGAACAAGATCCATTACTAAAGAAGATAGAATCTATTCAAACAATAAGAACAAAAGCAAAATTTAATTTGGAAAGCCAAGCTGAAAAAATGAAAACCATGTCAGCTGATAAATATTCAAATGTGGAAGTGGGCCAAAATGTAAGACTAAAAGTACCTGAAATTGACAGAGCTAAAACTGACCCAAAAAACATTATTGCAGTTGTGATAGATGTAAAGGACAATGAGTTTTACCAACTAGGTACCAAAATGGGAATACTGAAACAGCTTTACACCAAGAATCAGTTCGCCGCATGCTCTGAAGATTTTATAAAGATAGAAGAAATTGTTACGGATAAAGAAGTAAGTCTTCGAGAAGTTGTCGGAAAATTGTCGTTAACTGGAGGACAAGGATTCAAAAAATGTAATTGTCAAAAAAAATGTTCGACGAAAAAATGCACCTGCAGATCATCAGGATTACTTTGTAATTCTAAATGCCACAACAGCAATCCGTGTTGTAACAAGTGAAATGTTTTTTTAGGTACCTAACCTATTAATCAATTACATTTGATTGTCTTTTTTTACTTCTAAACCAAATAATAAGAAAAATAATAATTAAGTTAGACTAGCTTTTGTAAGCATTATGTTTGTATTTCGTTGTTAAATTTCAAATAGAGAAGTACTGATTCAGTTAGATAGATATGATAGAGATTGAGATATTCAGAGATATACGTTATGTGTTTTTTCAAAATAATTTAAATAAGTTGGTATTAGTTTGTACTTATTATTATCATTATGATACCTTTATAATACTATGTACCTGTTTTGTCTAATAGTTCAAAGTAAATAATTAAGAATTGCTCATTGTTTTATTCCTAAAACCAACATCTACCAGCTGACAGTGGTAAAACCTAGCATATACTGAATTCGAATGGTAAAAGCTCGAAAAAATCGACGTATCTTCAGAAATACTTACATTTACCAACTCATATCGGTAAATCCTAAGACTTACACTTAAATCTTAAGATTTACCGTAGTTCGAGCTTTTACAGTAACATATATATATTCTCGGAGCTTGCAACGCTGAGTGGAGACCGCGGATCGGTAAACGTAGTGTAGGACGTCCTCACCACCATATATATATACGAGTATATATATATGTATAAGTCCCTATATAAATTATTAAAAAAAAATATTTCCAAGCAATTAGGGTTCCTTGTGCTATGGGAACCAGGCAAGGAAATCACAATCATGCAAATACACCCAGGTTGAGGCCATTTGTACAAATATACAAAAGATAAGATAATATTCTTTATTGAACACCAGGCTGCCTGCACCTGCTGTGTGGTGTCAGCCTCGAGAATAGCACCAACCCAATTCTTCCCGCGCGTGTAGTAAAAAGCGACTAAGGGACACAAACCGGGGGGTGGGCAGCATCGCCCCCTGCAGTACAATTCCACCGAACTGCGATCCCCAACCCGCATGCCCAACGTGGGGATTATGGGCACTACCCCCAATGATAGCACGTGGCGCTCTTTAGGGGAGGGCTATGTCCAGCAGTGGACTAGTGTAGCCTGACGACGTACACCAGGAAATAAAACAAAAAAATAATTACAAAGATACAGTATACAATTGGCGGCCTTATTGCTTAGAGCAATGTTTTTACATTCTCTTTATTGAGAGAAGCGCAATCAGAAAAGAACTTTCTGTGTATTATTTTGTCTTGCTCACTTCAGCCTGAATGCACGAATACACAGCCCGCTGCTTGCCATTGCATTGCCTAGCCGTCCCAAGGAAATAGCAACGTTGGTGTTCACCTCATAAATGGCAGCATTGGTTTAACGACACGACGCTTTGAATTTTTCTGAGTAAAAATATAATTTGATAAATCAAAACAACACGTTTTAAAATAAATGATAATTTAATTGTACAGTCAACAAATATTAAACTAAACTTAGTGGTTGTACGTACACATTGTCAGTCGAGTAATAACTCTAACTTTTCGTCAGATTCATAAACTCTTTTTGTTGATAAAACACAAACATACAGAAAAGAGTCGTATTCAATGGCTGTCAAAATTGGGCGTTAATAATGTTTTTAACCATATTCTAATATAATATGTTAGAATATAGTTCCATGACCTGGCAATGTACCGACGATACTGTGTTCGTACTGTAGGAAAGTATTGTATGCTACATAGCAATGTGACGTGCTGTCAATGTACCTACCTAACATTAATATCCGATGACGCTAGCTTCTAGATAGTTTTGCAATGGTTTAACGAAGGAATAAACGAATGAAATGTGTATTTTTTTATATAAATAAATAAAAATAAAAGAAAAGATACCTTTGATTTTCATTGTTTCATTTTGTACAATTTCGAGGTTTTTAAAGTTCCGATTTTTTTTACTTTACTATAATATAAACTTTACTTAATTGTACACATAAAAATCATACAGAAAACACAAAAATTACAAAATAAAAAGTGTGCATTGCGAGTTTATTTCAATAGATTTTTTTTTTATGGTTGTATTTTGTTTTTGTGCGTTTTCTATCCATAAAAAAACCGGCCAAGTGCGAGTCAGACTCGCGCACCGAGGGTTCCGTACAAACCTGTATTATAGACCTGAGTATTTGGTATGAATTTCAATTTAATACCTCTTCGCGTTTATGAGGAAATGGGTAGTAAGTTTAAAATTATTAAAAAAAAATATATTATGTGATGTAACTAAAAATTTATGATTTTCGTAATTTTTCCTTTATCTATGCTATAAGACGTTGCTTCGTACCAAATTTCAAGATTCTGAGTTCACGGGAAGCACCCTGTAGGTTTTGATTCCCTTGCAAGTGTCGAAAATTTGCGGCATAAACGGCTGTATCTTTTGATTGCGTTGGCTTAGAAGTTTGATTTTTTCACAGCTTCAAGGGACAGTAGACCTGAGTAATTGATATAAATTTCAGCTTCATACCTCCACGCGTTCCTGAGAAAAAGGGTCTTGACAGACGGACGGACGGACGGACAGACGGACAACAAAGTGATCCTATAAGGGTTCCGTTTTTTCCTTTTGAGGTACGGAACCCTAAAAACAATGTAGAAAAACTCCAACATAATTTCCAGGCTAGATCTTCATTGTTGACATTCCGTTTTCGAGATTTATAACTTTCAAACTGCGTATTTAAACGTTCTTAAGACGTCCATTAAGACGTTAGGTGCAATGATCGGCCATAAAAGAAAACTACATAGTATTTTTAACAGGTATCGATATCAACTCTTTTATGTCCCCACTGCTGGGGAACGCGTCTCTTCCTGCATCACAAGAAGGTTAGGCCATACTCTACCACGGGAGCCAAGTCCGGGTTGGCGGAGGATTGTAAGACAGTGACGGGGCTTACTGTCAGAAGTTATCAAGCCGCCTATAAGGCCTCCGACATGGCTTAACGACTGCCACTACACGACAGCCGGCACCAACGGGTTAACGTGCCTTGCGTTACATAGTATCTTGGTTTACCATTTGAAGTCATGTACATCTACAAATAATTCTAAAGCTTTTAATGTTTTGTGTATTCTTGTACTGTTCTGCTGCTGTGATGTTTTTGTTGGTAATAAAGCTTTTTTTATTTTATTTTTATTTTTTTATTTTATTTATAGCTGGGTATAACCTACCTATAGCACCAAATGTAAATGCGACAAAGCCCCGTCGATGACAACCGCGATGATTGTGCTCCTATATTTTATTCATAAAGTACTGGAGGAAGCTCCTTCCTTCCTCCTGCCCGCCATTTTGCTTAATAAAAGGGACAACTATCCGTTGTTATGCGGAAATGGAGTTGAACTTGAAAGAAAACACTTTTCACATTATCCAAAGCTATTTTTGTACATTGTTATCGACTAAAGATGTATACAGATTTATAAAGATAAATCGTTTATTCGTGCTTTGAGATACACATACACATAACTCATCACATATAAAGCGTTTAGTCAATAAAATAGTTTAGCTGCTTAGGGTTGTAGAATATCAACAGTGGACACCACAGATTAAAAAGACTCAGTGGACACTAGGTGATTTACTTAGAGTAGATGTGTTGTTTTTATTGGCATTAAAGTGTGTGTGCAAGCAAGCAAGCAAGCAAGCAAGCAAGCAAGCAAGCAAGCAAGCAAGCAAGCAAGCAAGCAAGCAAGCAAGCAAGCAAGCAAGCAAGCAATCAATCAATCAATCAATCAATCAATCAATCAATCAATCAATCAATCAATCAATCAATCAATCAATCAATCAATCAATCAATCAATCAATCAATCAATCAATCAATCAATCAATCAAACAAACAAATAAATAAATAGGTAAATAATAGGAAAATATCAGAACAAATGGCAATGAGGAGGTGAAAGCAAGAATATTTCTGAATGAGTGACATGAGAGAGAAATGTCAATAAAAACGAATAATTACATACAAAATCATAAAACGAATTCAAGGAGTTTTCAACAGGAATAGGCTTGCTTACATCTTACGAGTATAACGTCTTCTTGACTTGGGTAGTTGTCATATCCATTAGTAAGATAATAATAGAAATTGGGCACTCTCAGTTACATATAATTATTATGTTTCTATATTAGCCCATCGACCCCTATACATATCCGTAATTTTCACATTTTTCACAAATGTTACGCGCAGACACCCAAATCTTTCTGTGTACAAATGCAATCTCCTAATCTCGTGTATTATTCATGGTGCGTCCGCGGCGGTGACGTCACTTCCGCCCGCTTACTTCTTTATTGCCTTGTTTTGTGCGCGCTGCTAGTTCCATTGTGAAGTCGCCGGTTAAACCGTTCGGCGAACCAAGGTTCAAGCACAAGTTCAACGTATATTTCCACAAGTACCGGGTCTAGTCTGGTTAATGAAGATCAGTGCATGAGTACCGCAAGTAGGAAAAATATGTACATACATACATAACCTCACGCCTGTATCCAAGAGGGGTAGGCAGACCTGGGCCTGCCACTTGCCACGATCCTGGCAGATCACCTTCGCTTCATAAACGTTCATAAGTCGTTGGATGCACGCACGCCGGTTCCGGGTACTTTTTATCTTCTCCTTTGGTCGATGTCCGCCAGGGACGTCCCTTACCAGCCCTTCCACTCACAATATGTAAGAGAAATAAATGTAACACATTCACTTTTCGGTCCCAATTAAGGATTTTCTTCTCAGCATGTCGATGGCAAGCCATCGTGGTGAAAGGATTTGCCAATCAGCGTGAGGGACTCGCTGGTTGTTGCCCAGGGTGCGCCAGACGTACGGGCTCAGTGAGTACGTAGCGTTACCCTTATTTTACTTTATTGGTTTATACGAATTTGTAATTTTTCTATGTTCTACCTAGCCTTGGATAACTCAAGAGCCAGATATGAGTGGACACACAACTCCCTCACCGTCAAGTTGTCCCATTCATATCCCAGAGATGTCAACTATATCTGGCTCCCTCACACATACTCTCAACTCAATACGGTAGTCATCTCCTGCTACTTTATCCAGCTCACACACAGTGCGCGAGAGCGAGATCAACATCGTCTGACATTGGTTACATTCGGCCGCATTTCTCGTCGTAACCAACAAGCGATGAGAAAGTTCACCAAAAGAAACGTGTGATCTGGATAAAGTAGGGAATAGGTAGACTAGACTGACTCACCACTTGTGTCTCTTGTTTCCACACGCACTTAGTTGATTGGACGTCGTATGAGCTAGGACACAAGTGGTGAGCGAGATATGATAGAGACATAGTGTGTCTCGGTGAGCAAAGATATAAGATATAACAACTCCCTCTAAGGACACACTTTGCCTAAGTCTAGTTCTACCCACATAGTGTACGAGTAATCTAACTCTTATATACAGATAGTATTACTTAACACTTTCGCGGACGTTTTTAAAATCTATTGTTCTTTTAATTGTTATGTATGCTATAGCGTCCGCGCGTCCGCGAAAGGGTTAACTTAAACCCTAGAGATGTATAGTGAAACAAATGCGTCTTTTCTTCATGTATGGTTTATGTTGGCGTAAGACTATCAATAGTGTCAAATTAATACTGTGTTTTTATGTCACAAATTTCCAAATAGTTATAAATACTGGTGAAATGTTAGGTAGTTAGATTAAGGAATAATTAATATTTACTGTGTAAATGTTAGTTGCACCTATGTTTATGATTTAATAAAGGAATTTGAAATCAAATTAATGACTTTATTAATGTGTAAAATAGGTAACAAACAATTAATAACATAAATAATTGTGAAGATCTAGACTATCACCTAAAGCTTACACACACGTAAGATCAGGAATATGCAAACAAGCTTACCAAACAAAAGACGACTTAAACTAAACTAAGTAAACTAATCTATTCAAATTTATAATCTGAGAAATAAAACTAAAGAAAAACTTTAACAACATTACTTAGTTACACACTTTATTAAGAGACCAAAGCTATTCGAGATCCACAGATAATACTGTAGAAATAATAACAACTGACTGGCGTCAAGCCCTCACGTGGATAATGAAAAGAAGAGGATATAAATGCGCTAACGAGCGTCTGTGGGGCTCGCCTGTGGATACACTTCTTTTGTTCGTCGTCGAGTCGCCCTAATGAACTTGTAACCTGTTAGGCGTGGAGTTCTTTCAGTTTGCCACCTTACGCTGCCTTTTCTAATCTGCATTAGGTATTCCTTAGACCTAACTCAATCCATAGAAGGCTTGTCACATTTCTGCCTCGCAGGGTTAGTGGTAACGCTTGTCTAACATAGAGGTCGGTTTGGTTCTCGCTCGGGGTCACTGCGATTTGATTTATATACAAATAGCCTCAGTCTATGAGTTTTCTCACATGTTATTCTTGTTTGGTTCGATCGATTCAACCCTTGTATGTCCCCACTACTGCGGCATGGGTCTCTACCTGCATCACAGGCAGGTTAGGCCATAATGCACCACGGTCATGGTCGGTGGAGGATTGTGAGACAGTGGCAGTCAGAAGTTATCGAGCCGCCCAAGGCCTCTGCCATGGCTTTACGACTGCCATTACATGACAGCTGGCACCAACGGCTTAGCGTGCCTTGCGAAGCACGGAAGCGTTCGGAAAAATGCCGCTAGCCGTAGTTGAGGGACGGTCACCCATCCTGCATCTGACCGCGCCTGTTGTTGCTTAACTCAAGTGATTGATTCCAATCACTCGGTTCGACTAGGCCACGAGCGCTTCTGTTTGGTTATCTAATGCTTTTGCATTTAATGTTATTGATAGCAATCATGAAATGTTATCAAACGTATAGGTGGCAATTGATGTATTTGGTTTAAGACGACTTGAGAAAAGATGGTCAGTGTGGAGTTTTTTTCCCACTGCAATACGGCCCTGACATTCACATTCAGCAAACATAATGTAAATTATTTACGTTGAAATAAGTTGAATTGTAACTTTTTTTTTACCGTAACTTTTTTTGGGAACTAGAAAAAGTCATTGTGTTGCCTGGCGGGCATTTTTAATCGACTTGAAAAATGAGGATGAGGAGGTATTAAATTTTACGTGAATTAGTCTTATTATAATTTGGAGAAGACTTTTGGAGATGGAGAAGGAAGATCTCTTTCACTGAAAAAGAAAATTAATAATTCGAGCAATTTGTGTTACTTCAAAATAACACAGCACAAAAAAAAATAAAAGTCTAAGTAACCAAATGCCCTTTAACTTTATTTATTGGAAAAACAAACTTATCGAAATTATTATCATCTTTATCTAGTTTTTGTAATAACTCAATTCGTTTTTCCAATTAATCAATTGGTTGAATTGGTGCGTCTCCTATTAATTCTCCTTAATTTGTAGCGATATTTGTTATTTTTATTCACAAGTTCATTTTATTATTCTGTGATATTAAAATGTGTTACAAAAGAAATAAAGGTATATCACTGATAGTTAGCCAGTGTCGGCTAGGTCTACCTCACGATGGGCTGATTGAGAGAGCGGAATGGGAGGTGATGTGAATGGACTTACTTGGTGATGGTGGATGATGGATCGCTTTGAGCTGTTGGGCAGATGATGAGCGGTGATGGATGAGCTGATGCGTCCAGAGCACGGGGAACACTCCTGCACTGTTCACTTATAGTCCAATATTGTCAATATATTGTTCTTTGAGCTGATAAAGTTTATTGGTCACCAAATGTCTATCACTTCACGAGAATTCGAGCACTTATCACGCGCGTATGTCACAGTGCGAATGTGTATGCAGATGGATGAATAATTAGTAGCGGCGCGAGCGACGGCACCGGAACGAATGAGTGGTGAATGAATGACCACAGATTCATGATTACGTCGCTCGATCGATTCTCGCGCGAACATCCTGGGGGCCCGGCCCAAATCCTCCATCTTCAATGGCTAGTGGGAGCCTGGCAATTTTGAGGACCGGTCGTCTAAGGGTCCCTGTGCTGGTATCCAGGTTCACTATTCTAACAACGCCATCCTTTCCAGGCAGGAGGCGAGTGATTCTTCCTCTCTTCCAGTGCAGAGGCGGTATGTTATCTTCCATGATGAGGACGAGCTCGCCGATTTGAGGAGGGGAAGAAGGAGAGATACATTTGGAGCGGGTTTGGAGAGTGTGGATTTGGTCCAAAGAGCCCAAAAGCGCTGAGGAAGTGCTTGAATGAGTTGAAAACGTTTAAGGGCTGAGAGAGACCTATCATCAAATGAAGTCTCAGGAAGAGCTGAAAGAGGACGGCCAATTGTGAAGTGGCCTGCCGTCAAAGTTTCGAAATCTGTGGGATCTGAAGAGAGTTGGCAGAGAGGCCGAGAGTTCAGCACAGCCTCGATTCGTGTCAATAATGTAGCAAACTCCTCAAACGTGATGTGTTGCTCACCACATACGCGATAAAGCAGTTGTTTTGTAGATCTGACTGCTGTTTCATGTAGACCACTGAACCACGGTCCGGTAGGTGGATTTAATAACCAAGTTATGAGCTGATTGCTAAGCTTATGTGTGACTGCATCATCGTTGGAAGCTAGGAAATTCTGAATTGCAACGAGCTGATTCCTAGCCCCTACAAAATTAGTACCGCAGTCTGAGCGTATGAGAACGGGAATACCGCGACGCGAAATAAATCTCTGTAATGTCGCGAGAAAGGCATTAGTGTTGAGCGACGAGACTGATTCCAAGTGAACCGCCTTTGTTGAGAGACACACAAATATACAAAAGTACGCTTTCAAGAGTTTGGCATTTCGTAATGTGCTGGATTTGACGAGAAACGGTCCTGCGAAGTCTATTGATACCTGACTAAATACTCGGTCTATGGGCAGATCGGCCATTACCGATGCCTTAGACTGTGGGCGACATCGGAAACAAGGAATACATTTGAAAACGCGATGTCTGATAACGCGACGTGCTGATAATATCCAGAACTGCTGGCGTAGTATTGCGTGTAAAGTGTCTGTGCTAGGATGGCAGTGTATTTTGTGGAAGTGATCTATAATGAGGTGTACGAGAGGACTCGAACTAGGCAGAATGAGCGGATGTTGAGCGTCATACCTAATAGCAGCATTGGAGAGTCAACCTCCAACTCTTAAGAGTTCATCTTTTATAAGGGTGAGAGACGTTGGAGTCGAACTGTGCATACTTTATTAGTTTGCAAACGATGAATATCCTCTGCAAATTCATTGTGCTGAACAGAGCGGATCGTGCAGTTTTAGGGTGCTGACAATTAAATTGAAAGCTTTTAATACAAGCTGTTACTCCAACGAGCTTGTCGAGTGAGCTGAAACGAGTGAGCAGATCAGTGTCCACATCAGGGACTGCTATATGAGCTTGTACTTTCTTGGGCTTAAGGCCAGGAATATCATGATGACCCAGAGCTGGTGGCATCTGTGGCCATGTTTCAGGAGACTCCTTGAGCCATACTGGTGACCACCAAAGATGATGAGTCAACAGTGATTGTGCGGATATACCTCTGCTTGCACAGTCTGCAGGGTTGAGATGTGTTGGAACGTGTCTCCATGTTATATTAAATGGGGTTGAGTTTATTTTAACTACTTGATTAGATTCGAAGACCTGAAGTCGATGTGGAGGCGTATTAAGCCATGCGAGTACTATTGTGCTGTCGGACCAGCAAATATATTGAGTTATAGGTATATGTGCCGAAAGCTGGGCAGAAACACGAATCATGAATTGTGTGAGTAGATTAGCAGCTGAGAGTTCTAGCTAATGGAGTTAATGGGTGCGACCTTTGACTTGGCCACGATGAGATGCACGTTAGCGCGTCCATCGGCCTTCACCTCGCGAAGACGGCTGCAAAGCCGGTTTCTAAGGCGTCTGCGAACCCGTGAAGCGAGTAAGCAGAGCAGAGTTTATCTGGGCTGATGTGTATGGGAATACGGAGGTGTGAGAGCTGAGGGAGATCTTCGGTGATCTCCAGCCATTGATTCTGTATATCATCAGGTGTGGGATCGTCCCATCCTAGTTTAAGAAGCCACAGCTTCTGAAGGAGAATCATTGCTCGAATAATGACAGGTGTCACCCAACCGTTGGGGTCATAAAGAGACGCTACTGCGCTGAGTATCGTTTTCTTTGTAATGTGCGTTATAGGTGAGAGAGAGGTACGATACGTAAATTCATCAGATTGTGGAATCCACTGCACACCGAGCACCTTAAAAGCGTTAAGGTCTGGGCTCACATCAAAATTCTTGGGCATGTCACATTGGTCTTCTGGGAATCGTTCAAGTAGTACTGGGGAATTAGAGGTCCATTTACTGAGCTGAAAACCTCCCAAAGCTAATAATTCTATCAGCTCGGTTTGAAGTGCTTGAGCGGATTCTATTGAGTCGTGACCACACAGAATATCATCGAAGAATATGGAGTCACGTATAACTTTAGCAGCTGCAGGATAGCTATGACCTTCATCATCAGCTAATTTTAAGAGTGTGCGGATAGCATGATATGGACTTGAACGTAAACCATACGTGACAGTATTTAAAGCGTATGTGAGTAAGGGCTGATCTGGTGATGATCGCCAGAGAATGAGCTGAAAGCTTCTGTGATCTGGGTGAATGAGAATGTTCCTAAACATCATGCTTATATCAGTGCTGAACACCACAGGATGGGTTCTGCTGCCGTCAAAAACTGTGCGGAGTTTTTCCGTTCCGGACTTAAAGATGCCATGGTGAGGAATATAGAAATGAGGCTTATGAGTAAAAGTATTGGGATGACATAGAGACATGTGACCTAAATTAATATATTCTGCCATAAAATCATTGTATTTTGCGCGGAGGGGCGGATCTGCTTGGTAATCTTTTCTAAATTAAGGAATCTACGTAATGCAATAGCGTGAGTGTTACCGAGTTCTGGAGCGTTGGTCAGAAATGGCAGAGTAACCATGTAGCGACCTGAAGTGTCACGAGTGGTAGTTGTGCTGAATATTTCCTCACACTGATCTTCCAAGGGACTAGTGAGTTTTTCTAGTCGGGCTTGGGGTTCTTCGGTTTCCCAGAACCTTTCAATACTTTTGAGAAACTCGTCTGTGCAGATATGCCAGTTTCCGACTGGGAGTTGATAACGTGAGCTGAGTTACACTGGTTTGTCGGTGTTGCATAAAAGTCCTCAATGGGGCCTATTAAAGTCAAAAATCGTGCCGAAGGCTATAGGCTCCCCCGGGCCTAACGAGACCTTAGTCCCGTCCAGAACTTGGCCAAGAACGTCTGAACCCAACAAAAGATCGACAGGCGCTAGTATATTGTATTCCTGATCTGCCAAGGGAATCAGTGGTTGCTTACTAAACGGTGCAATGTGTGGGACCCTTTGTAGAGGTAGATAACCGGTAACATTTTTTAAAACATGTGCAGTAGCCGTAATCGTAGGCGTGTCACGATGTGTAGGTCGGCACACTATTCTGATTGATGATTTTGATTCCTGTGTGAGTTGGTTGCCTACTCCGGCGATTTTTAGTGTTGTTGAATTTGGCGGTAAATTAAAATTTCGAGCCATGCGCTGAGTTATGAGTGTTAGCATGCTACCGCAATCTAACAGGGTTCGTGCTGTGTGATATTGACCATGCACGTCTGCTATTTTTAGTGAAACGGTAGGCAATAAAATCGGTGAATTAGTTACGTGCTCTTCAGGTTGTGCGGAATTATAACAGTAATGATTTACTGTTGAAGCTGAATTCGCGGAGTGAGCTTGTGATGAGTGTGTATTTGAGCTGTGTGTGTGAGCTGAGTGTGTGTGGGCTGAATATGTTTGTGTGTGCTGATTTTCTTCATTTTCTTCGTTGTGCTCTGTTATTGTACGGTTCCGTTTGTAGGGTTCCCCCGTGGGACGGGCACTCGCCCTTGCAACCTCTGGAGCTGTTCAATCAGAGGTAATTGACTTTGACGAGTCTCTTCACTTTTGATGGCCCTTCCGTTTTGAAGTGTGCAAGTTGAGTTTTTCCTTTTTGTTGGTTATGTACTCGTACAGTCATTGTATATCTACATTTGTTTTGAAGTGAAACTGAACGTAGAAGTGGGTTACTTTCTAAAAACGCATGCAACGAAAACATGTCGCCTGAGCAAGAGGGTTGTAACTTTATAATTAGGTATCATGTTGATATCAACCTTTTGTATGTCCCCACTGCAATTTCAATTTCAAGATGCTGTTCGAAATAAAAGACAACAACTTGACAGCTTACTCAAACTGTCTCAACCACTAATATGTATGAAGAAAATTATGTTTATATTTTATGATTGCCTACGACCTTTGTACATATTGTAAATACACAAACAATATTGAATTTTAAGTTATGATAACAATATTCATTGTTGTATACCGAAAAATCGCTTATTTTTACTATATAATTATTTGAATATTTTTATATAATTATATTCTTTTTTATGCACTAACCCGTGCTAAGGAAAACTTTAAAAGCCTATTTAGAGGCTTAAAAACTCCACCCATTCCGGGACTCCAACCATATTTTTATATAGTTTGGTTTTTATCGTACGGAAATATTCGCCCTTAAAAAGAAAAGACTATATTAAGCTTTGAATGTAATAGGCATAACCTTGGATGTAGAACCAGTTCAAAGTACAGTGGAAAGTCATTAATTTGGACAATATTTGCGAAAACTTTTTTCGCAAATATTGTCTACGAGTATATTATTATACTTAATTGCACACGAAACATTTAACAGGACATAACGTAAGAAATAACATGTACAAAGGCGAGCTTATCTCTGAAAGAGATTTCTTCCATCAAACCTTAGAGAGTCGGAGAAGCAGTAAAAAGCGGGTTTACATACGTGTGCAAAATATACTACATAAATATTGTATAACCTACCTAACTATGAAAGCAATAAATAAACTACAATAAGATAAGAGTGTAAGTACTGAAATGAAATGAAAAGGTTTTATTCGAAGTAGCGCAGAAACTGCGGCTTAATGAAGGTAACAATTCAAAGTAGGTGTCCATTTCAATATCTAGATCATTTAGGAGAAAAAATGGACAAAAATAAAAAAATATTTTTGTTCATTAGAATAAAAAATTTAGAAAATGATTTCGGTCTGAAACAACACTATATAAACATTCATATCCAATTGCAAGCCACTTCAAAAAAGGAGCCGGTTCTGAATTAGTCAGAATCTTTTATGTTCTAAGTCGTCCTTCTACGGTTTGGTGAAAAGGTCCCGTCATTACCACGACACTTGACGCGTCAAGAACTCGACTCCGGAGAGACGCTGATTATGACTGAAGGGCTCGAGGCGATGGCCTGCTTGAGAGAGGACTTGCGACTGGCGCATGAACACAAAGCTGTAGATCCCTAAAAGGAAATGAATGCCTGAAATTTTTACTAAGAACAATTTGACGAAGGAAATCCATTCGCATCTAAGATAAGATAAGATTAGACAATTGTTTATTTGAACAGAAATAGATAAAATTTGTTACAATATCTTGTGTCCCGACTTCAGAACTAGGCGGGAACCTGTATTTCAGGAGCCATTGCCAAAAGGTATAATACAGTACTATTCTGTTACACATTAAACTACGCAATGAGACGATGTATACAGCGCCCTGGCATTGAAACAAATTTCATGTAATCATATTTCGAATTACTTTTTGCAATAAAGAATATATATCTTCACACACTAGCATAACATAACCTCATGCCTATATCCCCGAGGTGTAGGCAGAGACTAGTGACTGCCATTTGGCACGATCCTGACAGATCATTTTCGCTTCATCAACGTTCATACACTGTATGGGTCAAAGGGCGATTCCGACGCTGCAGTGCCTGGGACATTGTTTTTAGATGGAGTAGGCTTGACCAGCACCTGTACCATTCTGACAGCTTATTCGGACTAGCCCACAGGAAAGACTAGTCAATAGTGCGGAGCCAACCAACTCGCGGGTTCCACACGTAGGACATGCATGCATACTATTACTCTCTTTTCAATTTGCGGGGAAGCTAAATAAATATTGACGTAGTGACACCAAAATAAAATAAAATATAATAAAATTACTGTTCTCTCAAAAGACTTATAGACAAAGTCGTCCATTGGACCGAAGCTCGTGCCGTATGTGTTTGTGTAACGGCTGTGTGAAAGTCACGCGTGGCTCGTCCATCCATGTTAAGGGGCAGCGGTACCTCGTACAAGCACCGACGCGACACTAGCTGCAGCCTGCAGCGCCGGCGAGCACACAACACGCATCAACTACAAAGCGGGCGAAGCCACTCTGTAACAATAACGACAGATTGCCGTATACTTCATTTCATTCATCTTTTGTCAACAAGTAAATAAAGCGTTGAGAGAAATCGTTGAAATACGGTTAGCAATGTTTATGATCTCATTCTCTCACAATTTTAAGAAATATCAACCCCTTAGCGATTTCTTGGCTTCGATAAAGTTTTATATAGTCTAGGTACGTCCTACTGCAAGGCACAGGGCTTCTCTCAGAAAGAGAGAGTGTAACGGTGCAAACCTCTTTACACCACTTTCATTTTCTATCTATCATTTTCAAATATTTAAATTACGTCACAAATTTTTCGATTTCCCTCATTTTTCATCATTACAACTTTACCCTTCGACCAGATCTGACTATAGTACCTGCTTATCCGTTTTTATCCAGTTTTTCTGTTTCATTATAAAATATACTACTAATCTACAAATAAAGCCACAATTGAAGTCGTTCCAGTGTTTATTATATTTATAAAAGTTCTCCTACATTTCAAGAGTATGGGCTTAGCTGTTGAATACCTCAGACAATCAGGTTTCCTCGCTGTTTTCCTTTTTGCTTTGATAATATAACAAAAAAAAATGTTAACAGCCTGAAAAAAGCTGAATAACATTATATACGTTAAGCTGCTTGCAGGTGAATTAAAATGTAGTTCTGTTTTTTTTTAATTAAATTGGTTGAACACCTTCAGCTAAGTGTTATTACTCGAGTTCTAACGAACTGTAACTTAGTTCTAACTAAGTGTAACGAGTGTCTACCAATTATTTTGTGTTCTGTAAGTATTGCTCTGAGCTGATAATAAAACATTTCACTTTTATTTACTGAGATTGTTTTGTGTTGTCTTGTAGACTTGTGTTGTGTTATTACAATGTATGTTTTTTTCCCTAATGTTTCAGCATTTTACGTATTATTTCAGATGAGAAAGTAAGACCGCTGTTTTGCGTCCAATACGTTATTTTCCTGTACGTCAATTTCTCTTTGGCAATCGATAACTGGACGTGATGTGTTGTCGCGGAATGCACTGGGGTTTCTGAAAAGCTAAAAGTGATTAAATTTATTTTCATCCTTTTCTGATAGACCCTTTATACCCTCTTCAAGAGTATTTTTAAATTCGGGTAGACATATTAAAAAATATCGGAAGTACTAGCCATTTTATGAAAGCTCTGTCTGTGCATTTCATTGTGAAAGATATCTTTGTTTCGAGGAGAGGTGTTGTTATCGGTGTATTGATGAGGCCTCACAGGGACTGCACAAAGAATGGTCGAGAACGCGACACGACAAAACTAGACAGAGCTATCGGACTGAGGACGTCAGCCGCGGTACCGGCATTGTACGATGCACGCCGGCCCGTGACGCTATCTGGCGAGTGCCGCTCTCATTTTCGCTGTATAGTTGGCTCAAAGGCTCTGTCGAGGACACGCGCTACAAAGGACACGGTTGGGCTGGGCGCATCTTTGACTATCCTGCAATATGACCCTAGTTCATCAATATAACAGCCATTACGTTACTGTGAACGATTTCAACAGGCCCTGAGTCGTGCGTCGGTCTCTACGTCATATCTTCTAAATGTTTGTTTTTTTAGAGAAATATTGGAACGGTATATTTGTATCGGCTTGTCAGTTCCTAGCCTTCCACGGAAGAACTTCGTCTTACGTGGTCATAAAAAACCGGCCAAGTCGGGCTAAGCGCATTTCCATAGCACTATTTGCTTTACACAACAAACAAACTACAAACTTTCATTGGAATTGGAACGAAGTAAGATAAAATAAGAATATTCTTTACACCAGAAAATTATTACAGAGACCATAGTTCCTCCATCAACCCGGACTTGGCTCCCGTGGTGAAGTATGGCCTAACCTTCCTGAACAGACCCGTACCACAGCAGTGGGGGCATACAAGTGTTAATATCGTATCGTATGGTACAACAATTACAAAATAAGAGGTCTGGCGGCCTTATTGTTGATAGCAATTTCTTACAGGAAAGTCTTTCTATAGCAGAAAGATTGCCGAAGGAGAAAATGAGACGGGTTGTAAGTGCTACTCGAATATTAATGTATGTACATACCTATTGGCCTTTTTTTGCATCTACTTAATGAGATGATTTATACATCATTACTATTATACTTATACAGTATGATAGTAATGATGATGATGATGATTGGCCTTTTTGCATCTACGTAATAAGATGATTTATAAAGCGTCCAGTGGTATCCTCACTCACACTAGATGGGCGAAGGGACCACTCCGACGCTGTAGTGCCTGGGACATGGTTTTATAGATGGTGTAGGCTATAATAGTAATAAACTTACATGTATCGTACATAATGATATGTTAAGTGTTACTATGAAGTATTTCTTTTATAAACCATTACTCGTTAAAACTTCCAGACTTGGGACTGGCAACCCATATATTTCGAAGATGTAGGTACAATTCTAAATTAGTCTCATATTGGTAACGTATGCCGCAGGGTTAGCGACGAGCGGCCCACGGCCTCTAGCGGCATTATGACAAACAAAGACATCCTGCCGGGGACAAAATCGTCCGAAATGAATCCATTTGAATTCGTAATGCCCTCCGCGCGCGGCTAGATTGTTTTGCGCGCTAACACGATTATGGGGTTCATTTCCCGGTTCAGGATCGGCCGCGCCTCCCGCCCCGCGCCCCGACTCGCTCTGCAGTTACCTAATACGGGCTTAATTGTCTATTCAGTTAGTGGAGACGAGGTTTGTTGCCCGTTATTCTTTGTCGGATTTCTCGTCCTATTTTTTGTGGCCGTTCTCAATGGATTATCATAACTCATATTCCCGCTTTATCCGCAAAAGAATATTGCTCGGAAATCTATTTTGTTGACTAGACTTGTCGCAAAAGGATGTCTGTAACAAACTTGCGAAATCTATTTGTATTCAATTGTCCTAAAAATATGGATTCTTGCTCAGTGTACTCTACTTTTGTCTCACTACGGACAGATATGATTGATGTTGCGTCGGAACGGAGTTATTTGGTCGATGTAAAGGTGAGGTACAGTACAGATATAGTACTTTGAGAGCAGTTGAAGCTATACCGTGGGATGCGTAGCTAGTACCTTCAAAGCGTGCATGGCGGTTACTACAACCTATAATTTTGTCAGATGTAACGCAGCAAAACGCAGCGTGTTATCGACATGAGTTGGCCAATTTTCCATGGCGTTGCTGTTATTGCTCTATTCTTGTTTCGCCATAACGGTAGACAGCACTCCGCGCACAAGTGGAACTATTTTCTAGCGGTCCTTAAATGATTCGCTCTGCTGAAGAAAGAAACTCTACGAGATATCTACGAGGCAATACTTAGCTTGTTGGTCGAAAGTGCACATTAGTAATTTGTAAGTGTGTAAACACTTAAAGGAGAAAAGTGCAAATGTTCACTCACAGAGAGAAGGAGAGAGAGAAAGAGAGAGCCATTACTGGTGGAGATTGCAAAGCTAGGCTAATTATATCGACGACGCTAGTCGATACCCTTTGTTTGTCCCCACTGCAGGGGCACGGGTGTCTTCCTGCATTGCAGGAAGGTCGGGCCATACTTCACCACGGGGGCCAAGTCCTGATTGGTGGAGGGTTGTAAGACAGTGGCGGATCTGTCAGAAGTTACCAAGCCGCCCATAAGACCTCTGACATGGCTTAACGACTGCCGTTACATGACATACCTTGCGAGGCACGGAATCGCTCGGAAGAATGCCACTAGCGGCAGTCACGACGGCGACGCTAGCACTACATTCTAAAACTTACCGAGAACACACTTGACATAGGTCTGATAAAACTGGAATCAAAACTGTCGTTTGTGCGTGTTATTAAAGCATTGAAACCAATTGATATTGAGTACTTGCATTTTGTACTCTGATAAAAAAGTGGGTTAAGGCACATTCCAAATTTAAATGCGCGAGGGACTGGGAATGTGGGACCAATTAGAAAGCATTCTTTATCAAATGATAAAGCTTCAGGAACCTCAACTGTTGTGTCCAGCCGTGAACTAAAATCAATTTCACTGCTCTTCCTGCCCATTTACCGCTCGTTTGTCGAGGCTGCAGCCGCGCACTCAACAAACTTAGCAGCGAGTGCGGCGTAGTGACACAGGGTGCACACCACTCAGCCGAGACACCCCGTGCGGTACCTACAGAGAGGTGAGCACCTTTTGTGGGGGCTGCGGAGAGAAACAAGAAAGTAAATGTTTTCTTGTGGAACATTCAGAAGACCTGGCTGAAGAACTCACTGGCTGCAAAACTTAGAATGGTTTCAGATAAGCACCATCGATTATGTTCTGAGCCGCCACGTCACGTCATACTGATAGCCGAGCAATACAAGAATAGGAATATAAAAGCATACACGTGCCACTGGGCATAGGGGATTTAACTCAAAGAGAGAATACCAATGCGGGCCTACCGCAGCCCGGTGCCCGATGCCAAGCACTATATTTTGTATGTTCGACGACCTCAGTGGCTTAGCGGTAGCGCATCTGTCTACCGTGCATGAGGTCCCGGGTTCGAACCCCGGCTGGGGACAAAAAAACACCAGGCCTGGTATGTCTACATGTTTGTGATGTCGTTGTTTCTGGTTCCCATGACACAGGGTATCCTAGTGTGGGGCCAGAAGCAATGTATGTGCCTGTATGTAAATGTTGTTGTTGTAGCAAAATTTGTAGATATTCAAGATTGGGACTAGAACAAGTGATTCTGTCGTGTGTAAGTTATTATTATATTGCTTAGACATATAAAAACACTTTACTGTACATAAAAATGGAAAACTGATTCATGCCGGTATTTAAATGCAGGACCTCATGAATATGAGGCAACTACAGTCTATTTATCCTCACTTGTCCAATTTAGTAAACAACATTCTAACCTCAAAATTGACATTAGATGTCAAAATTAGACATTTTCTCGCGAGTTCATGTTGTTCATAAAATTGGCAGGGTGTTGCCTAAAATAGTTACCATTTAAATAGAATAGAATAATCTTTATTTGGCACATAAAATTACAGTAAGACAAACTTCACATAAAACTTAACACGTATAGGTATGTACCAAAAAGGTCTCCGCTCAGATTTATGCCATGGTTGAGCCACGGCGCTAATTTTCAGCGGATGCCTTACACTTATATACTAAACACTTATAACATTATTTCGAGTTTCGGACATTAAAAACATTCAAGATGAACACAGGATACGGAACAATAATTTATCTGTGAGTCTTTTTGCTTAGTTGGTAATAAGTATACATATGCTCTACTTTATGGAAATATGGCAATTTATGGAAATATGGCAGTTTTGAACTAAAAAGACATACTTAAACAGTAGAATATTGTTTACTAAATTGAACAAGTAAGGATAAATAGACTATAAATAGGATGCATTTGTCGCAGGCAAATAGGCATAAAAATACAATTCAATTTTCGGAACGATATACTTTCATAGTTGTACACAATAAGAGTGATTCTTGCCACGATTATAAATTTATTTGAGCCAGCGATATTTTGCCACTGTCGCTGGTTGCTTATAGACTTCAGATTTAGTAAGTTTCTGCGCTGAGTTGTCGAACCAGGCACCTTGTAGAGAAGATTTCTGACCATAACAAGTTTGAAGTCACAAAACCTTCAGTCTACTCGCCACCATGGTGTATTCAACGGTCCCGAAATAAACATCCAGCAATGTTTCCTACCGTAACACAGTATATACTAGTACAGAGGGCGGTGCACCTCGTCTCACATGTAACAATTTTTTATTAGCCTAACCTTGCTGTCATGCAGGCCCATGCAGTGGAGACATAGTTAGTTGAACCCATGCCTCAGCAGTGGAGACATAGTTAGTTAGTTAGACCTGAGATTTCCGCACTTAGCCTCATAGTTGGGCCATTGTACGTAGCAAGCGCTGAGGTACGCTAACACCTCAGACACTAGGGTTTCCTTACGATGTTTTTCTTCACCGTTAGCGAGTAGTATTGCTACTATAACTTCACAAATGTACATAACTTAGAAAACAAAGTCATTGGTACATGCCGGGGTTCGAAACCACGACCTCCCCATTGAGAAGCCGGCGTTCTACACCGCTCCGCTACCACCGCTCTGCAGTGGAGACATACAAAAGGTTGATATCGAACTATTACTTACAGCTTATCCTACTTGCTGTACCTACCTTGTAAATGTAGAACAAGTGAAAATATCATTTCATATTTAATTTCATTTCAATATTAGGAACTCAAATAAATTGTAGTTATTAACCTCAGCTCTCCATTCTATTCTGTATTTTACATTACTGAAAGACTTAAAAAGCAGGTAAATAAGCACAATACTTCTTTACCGCCCCCAGGTACAATGGGCGGCAGGCTTCAGCGGCGAGGAGGCCGGTAATTGCCGCGGATGAGCTCGCACTTTGCCAGACAATACATACTGAATGAATGATAGCCCTCGCGCGCTAATTGAAATTTAGAGACACAGGAAAATTATTCAATAATTAATATTTATTGAATAATTTTCCTGTGTCTCTACATTTCAATTAGTGCGCGAGGGCTATCATTACAGAAAAAACTTTATCCTTTATGTATTGCTCACGAAACATAAATAGAAATAACGCAAGAAATAACATGCACAAAGATTTATTAACATGAGAATATATTACACTATTTTTATTTTTAATACCCGTGCTAAGGAACAAATTTAAAAACCTATTTAAAGGCTAAAAATTTTCACCCATGCCGGGATTCGAACCCGCAACCTCTGGCTATCCGTACCAGCGCTCTACCAATTGAGCCAATGGGCGACTCACGGCATCAGTGAAATTTCGAACCTCTTTACAATATTCTCTGTATTACGTACAGGCAGCGACATCTGACTTAAGCAAATTGCATTACTTACAGCCCCGACTAACTACTTTGCAGTTAGGTTTAACATCGGAACGATATCACTGTACCCACATGATTACACTATTTTTATTTTTAATGCACTTACCCGTGCTAAGGAACAAATTTAAAAACCTATTTAGAGGCGAAATTTCACTGATGCCGGGAGTCGCCCATTGGCTCAATTGGTAGAGCGCTGGTACGGATAGCCAGAGGTTGCGGGTTCGAATCCCGGCATGGGTGAAATTTTTAGCCTCTAAATAGGTTTTTAAAAATGAGAATATATCCTATGAAATTAGAAATTTATTTCGATGTAAGAAATTTAAATGTAACGTAATAAACGAGCATAAATCCGTATAGAAACAGTTTAATTGAATTTACATCCGTTAAAGGTGTAGATCAGGGTCAGTACATCAGTTGTTAACTCGGCATAGACAGTATTACCAATGTATACCAGTGGAAACTAGTCGCATTCAGAGCTATCTTTTGGGTTAGGTAGCGTCCTCAAAATCAACCGACATTTTTAACAACCCGCGGCTCTAATGTGAACGTTAAGGTCGCTTTAAAATATAAGCTGCTTTCGGGCCGAGTTTTTTAGGTGAGAAAACGGCAGCTAGTAAAGTCCATATTGTATGCCTTGACCATTTTCCTCAAATTACCAAATACTAGCGGTGTTACCCACCGTTTATTAGGGAAAACAAATTGTGTATTACAAGTAAGAGATATTTTCCCGCAGTAAAAAGTTGCATATGTGTTATTCGAGGGTGTCAGCTAACTCCATACTTAATTTTATTTCACTCCAGCCGTTTAGGCGTGAAAAAGTACCAAACATACACACTCACAAACTTTCTTATTCTTCTTCAGGCTATATTAGTCCACTGCTGGACATAGCCCTCCCCTAATGAGCGCAAGGTTGTGCCATCATTGGGGGTTAATGCCCATGATAATGTATACAGGGTGTCTCATTCAAATCGGTCAGTATGGGAAAGTCTGAAACTATAAGACATACGAAGATCTGTTCTGAGGAACCATGTCATCGATTTTAATAACAAGAAAAACTGCATTCATACATGTTAAAAAACATCTGTACTCCGTTCGGGAATCGAACCCGGTGGTTTTGAAAAAAAAACCTACACTATTTCTATTTAGATATCGATTGTGTAGGTCTTAAGCAGTAAATGTCCAAGGCACTACCAATTGGTAGAGCGCTGGCACGGATAGGTGAAATTTTTAGCCTCTAAATAGGTTTTTAAATTTGTCCTTAGCACGGGTTAGTGCATTAAAAATAAAAATAGTATACATTAATTTATTTTAGTAGGTGCTCAAAGTGACCGCCGCTGTTTTCAATACAATATTCAACATGTTTAGGTACGATCTTAATCTTTAAATAAGTATCTACATACTTAGTTTAAGTGGGCTTTTCAATTGATTGTTAGTGTTTGTTAATAGAAGTTTTTTTTTTCTAAACAACCGGGTTCTATTCCCGAACGGAGTACAGATGTTTTTTAAAATGTATGAATGCAGTTTTTCTTGTTATTAAAATCGATGACATGGTTCCTCAGAACAGATCTTCGTTTGTCTTATAGTTTCAGACTTTCCCATACGGACCGATTTGAATGAGACACCCTGTATATTGATTTGTAATTTTTAAGTATTAATTTTATGGTAAATAAAATATTTTCACTTTCACTTTCACTAATCCTCAAGCTGGGCATGCGGGTTGGGGATCGCTATTTGGTGGAATTGTACTGCAGGGGGCGCTTTCGCCTTAATATTATTAGTGTGATATAAAGTGATGCGATTCATCAAAAGCAGATCAACCGGTTGTTGCAAAGTTACCTTGACGTAACTAATTAAAATGCATTTATGTAAAGGTTAATGCGCTGCCGACTGTACCAATGGTATACCTATCTAACAAGATGCATAGCTGAGACGTTAATTTTATGTTAACCGGCTTAACCGGTACGCAACCGCAACCGGTAAGGCCTCTAACAATACCATGGATGCGTAAATCGGTTTTATTTTTACCCGACTGCGGCGAAGCCCAAAAGGAGGGTAATGTGTTTAGTTCGTATGTATGTATGCATGTAAGTATGTCCGATTCTATGTCCCCTCATAACTCTTTAACCAATGGTCAGATTTTGTTAAACAAGGTGTCATTCGATTCGGCATCCTTGCGCAGGTGTCATAGGCTATATAAAATCATAATTATGCGTACAGAACCGTGACGAAAAATAAAATTCGTTAATAAGCTTCGTTGAAGTACAGCTAGGAGCCACTAGATGGCGATGTTATATTTGGTTTATTGAATTCGAATCCTAATTTCGTTTCCCTACGCCTAAAACGTGTGAAGAGTTTAAAACAGAATTTTGCGAATTTTGTAGTTTAGATGAAATCAGCATTAATAGAGAACAAACGGAACAAAAAATAACATTCACATCTGAGCAATTAAAGTACAACTTTTAGCCACTAGATGGCGCTGCTACATTTTATTTGTTCTCATACATGTGTATACATAATTTCGGCTTTGGTCTACATGTAAACAAAGCGTTTATAGAATCGGTACAAATACGGATAGAAATAATGCCCATAAAGTGGTTTGTTCCTTCTAGATCAATTATTAATTAGAAAAATATAATTTCTTTTAACTACGCCTAACACGTGTGAAGTATTTAAAACAGTATTTTGCGGATGTCGTAGGTTACATAAAATCAGCATTAATAGAAAACATTCACTTCTAAGCAATTAAAGTACAACTATTAGCCACTAGATGGCGCTGCTATATATGATTTATTCTGATAAAATGTGTATACATAATTTCAGCTCCGGTGTTCATGTAAACAAACGGTTTATAGAATCGTTACAAATACGGAAAGAAATAATGTCTATAAAGTGGTTTCTTCCTTGTAGGTCATTGATTTATTTAAGAAATATAATTTTGTTTAACTACGCTTAACACGTGTGGAGTATGTAAAACAGACTTTTGCGGATGTCGTAGGTTACATAAAATCAGTATTAATAGACAAGACACGTAACAAATAACATTCACTTCTAAGCAATTTAAGTATTGTCGGGACCCATTAGAGGACTTTAAACAAACAGTAATGGGTCCCGACTGCAACATTTTATATAAAGTTATAAATGCAACAGTTTGAGCAAATAATGCTTACAAAGTTATATCATTTGGTCCCTCAAGAAAAGCAGCACGATCTCTTCTGATTCGAGGTTAGCATTTTAAAATAAATTATCTTGTTTTTCCCTTTCAGTTGATTTATCACTGCAGTCGGGTTCTTTTATTTTTTTTAATAATTTAAGATATTGTTTTATAAGAAGTCATTGATTTTTTTCCAAACACAATTTGTTGTGATTAAAAACAAGCCAGATCAAAACCCTCAGCGCCTGAAATTGCCAATCGCGGTGGGCACGCGTGGTAATGAAGCCCATTGATAGTCTCTCTTTCTGAGAGAAGGCCTATGCCCTGGAGTGAGATGTCACGCCACGATTAATAGCAGCAAAGTTAAGCTTCCTTGTTTTTTAACAAGGAAGCTTAACTTTGCTGCTATTAGTCAAACAGACAAATTTACTGTCCGAATAGGCAATTACCTACTGGCGGGAACACTTATTACATATCCAATCCAATCCTTATCACGCGCTTTAGATTAAACATGAATAATGTAGGTGATCGCACAAAAAGCAATAAAGACACGACCATAAAAAGTTTCCTTGTAAAATTCAACAGATATAATGTACTAGCTCTCGTTTTGTGACCAAAATAGTCTTCTTTTTGACAAAACCTTTCGATTTTCCATTTCAAGAGATGTGGATTAGGCGCGGACAATAGGAGGAAAACTACAGTCTAAAAATACGTTTTCAGGGTTCCTTAGGCAACAAGGAACACTTACAATTTCGCCATGGTCGTCCGTCTGTATGTAACTGTCTAAAAGACGATTAGTGCTAGAAAGCGGGAATTAACAGGCGACAGATACCTATACTATACGCGAGCGGCGGTAGCCCAGTGGATAGAACAATGGACTAGGCAGCGGGAGACCCAGGTTCGATTCCCAGTGTAGGCACGTACCAATGACTTTGTTTTTATGTAATGTTATAGTACCAATACCACTCGCTAACGGTTAGGAAAAACATCACTGTAAGATATGGAATTTGGGAGAAAATGCCTGTACCCAGCAGTACAGTACATGAACTTATCATGAGTGATAAGGTCATACTTAAATGATTCCACACATGGATGTTAAATTCCATGTTGGAAAATGAATTCCCACACGGGATTCCGAGACCCAACCCTTTTAACTTACCTAATAATAATTTAATTTAAAAATTTTACTAGCGAACCCAACAGGCGTTGTTCTGCATGCAGAGTTATCTGCTGGGATGATTTATGAATCAAAAATCTGCAAACAAATCATATCATTATGTCCTATGCTCAGATCATAGAAAGAAGGTCCTATGGCATACTATTGTGGGGACGGGCAGCTTGCATTGTGACCATCTTCGTCTTGCAGAAAAGAGCGATCAGATTCATCTATAAGCAGTAGGCAGTAGAGATTCGTTAAGGTAATTCTTTAAAGAAACAAACATCCTGACAGTTGCCAGCCAGTATATCTATGATTATACTAGCTCACTCGGCAAACGTGTTTTGTCATTTTAATTAGCGTACTACCTATTCTCAGACCTATCAAATTATACACAAAAAACAAAATTTAAATCGGTGAAGCCATGTCGGAGGAGTTTGATAACATAACCTCACGCCTGTATCCCAGAGGGGTAGGCAGAGACCAGGGACTGCCACTTGCCACGATCCTGACAGATCACCGTCGCTTCATCAACGTTCATAAGTCGTTGCATGCACGCACGCCGATTCCGGGTACTTTTTATCTTCTCCTTTGCTAATTCATCCCCTATTTGGTCGATGTATATTCGCCTGGGATGTCCCTTACCAGCCATTCCACTCACATTCGCAATATATATTTGTTTAGTCAACAATTCTTCCTTCATTCTCTCCAGATGCCCAAACCAACGCGACATTCCTGTCTCAATTCCAGTCACTTCATCCTCTTTCAGTCCGCAGCGTTCTCTAATCAGACAATTGCGTATTCTGCCATTCAAAGTAACACTACACATACTTCTCAAGGACCTCATTTCTACTGCATTAATTCTACTTTCTTGTTTCTTTACATATTAGATTATTTCTTTTCTATCTTTCAGCCACTTATAAGCCGCTGCTTCAGAGCGGGCAAACTTCAAATTAGCACCGTGCTGTTTACATTTAAAGGCCACTTTGCGTGTGCTTGTTTGAATATTGGGAAATACTAATGAGGCGCGCAGAAATGGAAGAAGCGGATCGCACTTTTATTAAAAAATCGTATAAAATACACCTTATTAAAAAATCGCCGCGCTGGGACGTGACTAGAATACATTTATCGCGGTCCTAAGTCCTTGTGTACACACCGCCATCGAACAGCAAGAGGCGAAATGGCTTCAATCTTGTTCGTGAATTAATTCCGTCTCGATAAGAAATTATTGGAAAGCTTTCAACTCGCGGTGCACCTCTGAATAAACATGTTTGTCGTGAGCCACCGCCGGCGCCGCTTCAAACACGTTGTTCAGATTAAGCAACTTTTTGGGTCCCTTTTTCTCCTTAATGTAAAACTAACACACCTTTATCTCATTAGCGTGTATGTACGCGGCATAATTAAAGTTGATAATTTGCGCTCCAGGGCGGTGGTAGCGTAGTCGATATCGTATTCTTACGATATACGATATCGACTCTTGTATGTCCCCACTGCTGGGGCACGGGTCTCTTCCTGCATCGCAGGAAGCTTAGGCCATACTCCACCACGGGGGCCAAGTCCGGGTTGGTGGAGGATTGTAAGGCAGTGGCGGGCCTTACTGCTCTGACTGCCTATCCAGGACAGCCGGCACCGACGGCTTAACGTGCCGTCGGAAAAATGCCACTAGCATTAGTCACAGGACGGTCACCCATCCTGCACCTGACCGCGCCCGTTGTTGCTTAACTCAAGTGATTGATTCCAATCATAGGGTTCGACTAGGCCACGCCGGCTTCTTAATCGGGAGTTTGTTTTCGAAGTTATGTGTATTTGTGAAGTTATAGCAGCAAAATGACCCGGAGTTATGTTACTTAAACATATTTTTATACGCGATTAATTAGAGCGGTGGTACGGTACGAACGCCGGATTCTCAATTGAGAGGTCGCAGTCTTGAATCCCGGCATGTACCAATGACTTTGTAATCTAATTTACGCACATTAGAAATGTTGTTATAGGAGCAATACCACTCGATAACTGTAGGAAAACTCGTGAGGAAAACCTAGTGTCTGAAGTCTTAACGTACCTCAGCGTTTGCTATGTGTAATGGCCCAGCTAAGGCCAAGTGCGGAAATCACAGGTCTACCTACCTATCATATTATTTGCGCTCGTTGTGCGGGCTTTATGGCCGGTTCACACATCGAGCTACACAATCGTGATTTGTCCGATTTATCACGTCACGTTCGGTAGCAGATAGGTTAACGGCCCGATGGTTCGACGGCATAATGAGGGCGGCAGGAGGGCAGTGGACGAGATTGGCAGAGGACGGGAAAAGTTGGCGTGAAGGTGAAGATGCTTATGCACAATAGTCGGATGTCAACACGAGACTGAATCGCTCGTAGCCCAACCTGCCTGAGTGATCTTAAACGTTCACGAAGGTTAGGGAACATAGGGCGCGTTCAGTGCATGGATGGGTGACCGTCTAGGACTAACGCTAGTGTTATTTTTCCGAGCGGTGCTGTGCTTAAGGCACGTTAAGCAGTTGGTGCCGGCTGCCGTTGACAGATGACAGTCGTTAAGCCAATCGGAGGCTAATCAGGACTGGGCCCCCGTGGTGGACCTGGCCTATACCTACCTCAGGAGAGAGACCCGTGCTCCTAGGGGGACACAATAGGTTGATGATGAGACGAGACTAACAGTAACGGTGGGTGTCTTCTTTTTCCCACTTTTTATATTTCGGTTAGATTCAGTGATACATGTCCTAGTGATAGATATCCTACTCGTACATACATATCAATAAGATCTCTGAAGATATAGTAAGGGTGTCTGAAACGGGGTTCAAAAAATCTGTAAAGTACATTTTGTCCCAAAAGGGCTACTATATTATAAAGGATTACTTAGATAAAAATGATGTATGGATTTAAAACCAGTACAAAGTATGGTTCTTATGCGGCATGGGTGGAATTTTTAGCCTCTAAATAGGTTTTTAAAATTGTCCTTAGCAACAAGTTTAGTGCAAAAAAAGGATATAAACATGATTCCTATGTTTTATAATAATTATTGAAATTTCTTAATTGAGGTCTTTGAAAAAGAGCAGGACGAAAAGGTTTGAGGTTTTTTTGAACATTTTTTTTTCTAAATTAACTAAATTTTAAAATGGACACCTAGTTTAATTTTTACTAGTTAAACTAGGTGTCCAATTGGTGTCCTTTATTATGTCGCAGTTTCTGAGCTACTTTGAATAAAACATTTTTGATTTGATTGACTAGCTTTGCCGTTATCAATATTCAGTGATGCATATCCTAGCTTTGCCATTATAAAAAAATTAAAAAATATGTACAGTCTGTTAGCTTTTAGAATATACCTCGGGCTCTAGAGTAGGCTTCGATTTTCGCCGAAAGCACACGACTGTTATACTACTTCCTGCTATTTAAAAAACGTTCCTTATTAAGTTAATTTTATTGAAATAATAGTCATAGTTCCAATATTTCTATTACACGAATGTATCCAATTCTATCCAATAGTAGCCGAGGTATATTCTAAAAGCTATTAGACTGTAGATTAGTGATAAGAGAGTAGGCTAGTACTTTTATTAAACAGTAGTGTTAAGCAAGATCTTACGAATTTCAGACCCGTAATGAGAAAAGATATGAGAAAAGATTATCTTAGATCAATTACCTACATTTCAATAATGACCAACTCCATCATAGTTAGCAGTTCGGTTTACTGAAGGGCGGAATACAGACACAGGAGTCATGTTACTTTAACATATTATCATACGTGATAAATTAAAGCCGTGGCAGCGGAGCGGTTGAACACCTGCTTTTCAATCAGGAGGTCGTGGGTTCGAATGCCAGTATGTACCTAGTACCAAATAATGACTTTCTTTTCTAAGCTATGTACATTTTTGAACTTACAGTAGCAATTACACTCGCTAAAACGCGAAAACATCGTCGAAATCAAGGAAACCTTAGGGTTTCCTTACGATGTCTGAAATGTTAAATGTTTGTTAGATTCTTCTCCACATAATCTATTCATTGTGAAACTGAAAACTTTGACGTTCTTTAAGTAAAAATTTAGTTTTGATAATGAATAAAAGTAATTGATTGATGTACTTACACCCTGCTTATTGGGCCGGACTATGATAAGATGTTAAAGATGAAAAAGAATTGTACTTTGTATCTTTACATGTTTTATAATATGTGCTCTGGTTACACTATTTTTATTTTTAATGCACTAACCCGTGCTAAGGAACAAATTTAAAAACCTATTTAGAGGCTAAAAATTTCACCCATGCCGGGATTCGAACCCGCAACCTCTGGCTATCCGTACCAGCGCTCTACCAATTGAGCCAATGGGCGACTCACGGCATCAGTGAAATTTCGAACCTCTTTACAATATTCTCTGTATTACGTGTATTACGTGAGTCGCCCATTGGCTCAATTGGTAGAGCGCTGGTACGGATAGCCAGAGGTTGCGGGTTCGAATCCCGGCATGGGTGAAATTTTTAGCCTCTAAATAGGTTTTTAAATGTGCTCTGGTGTACAATAAAGAATATTCTTATCTTATCTTATAATCATAAGGCCTTTGATTTACATTGATCATTATAACAAGCAGCTTGGTATATACCAAAATGATGAGTCATCCCCGGGCACCACTATTTCCTCAATTCACGATAGTTGAGTGAAGGCCGCAGTTTCTATTGCGCGTCAAATCGCGCGACTCCAAGTATTATTGAGCGTTTGATGATCCTGTCAGATTGTTTCTTAACGCAGGGTTACAACAAAAATGCGTGTCAGCAGTTACTGACACGTTTCAACTAGAGTTTGTGTTTAACCACCCCTTTTTTCTATGACTTTTGTTCTAAAAGACAAGATGAAACGTCGATACGTTGTGTATCGCCGTTAAACCGCTGTGCGTGCTTGCCACGATTAATAAATGTTAATAAAAATAAATTAATAAATAATCGCTCGAGGAAGCGCTCGTGGCCTAATCGAACCAAATGATGGGAATCAATCACTTGAGTTAAGCAACAACAGGCGCGGTCAGGTGCGGGATCGGTGTCCGTCCCGTGACTACCGCTAGTGGCATTTTTCCCGGCTGTCATGTAATGGTAGTCGTTAAGCCATGCCAGAGGCCCTATGGGCGGCTTGATAACTTCTGACAGTAAGTCCTGTCACTGCTTTACAATCCTCCACCTACCCGGATTTGGCCACCGTGGAGGAGTATCGCCAAACCTTCCTGCAAAGCAGGAAGAGACCCGTGCCCCAGAAGGGGAACATACAAGGGTTGATATCTAAGCGAAGAGGTTTTTTAGGGTCGTGGTAAGTGTGGCAAACCATCTTTGTTTAATCCTCCGGGATACAAGCAAGAGTGTTGTTTTGTAATACCAGGTTTTACATAATTTTGAGTTAACCCTGTATTCTTCACACTAAAAAGATACAGTTAGGCTCATAGTTGGACCTTTGTAAGAAGCAGGGCTGTGAAATCACTTCAGGGATTTTTCTTTTTTTATCTTTTTTCAGAAATTCAGTGCCCTAATATTACTGCTAGCTTCTTGGACGTATCACAGCTTAAAAAGATGAAATCAAATCTCGAAGTATAACTCATTTTTCGATTCTTGTCAATACAATCTTAAATCTTGACGCGGTAAATTTATATGAAAAACATTTAATATTTGTAATTTATTATGGATAATGGTTTGATTATCCATACTGAAGAAACAGTTGTTGGTTTTGCGTTACTTTAAGGGCACGTTATAGAGATGTGAGCTTGTGAAATTGCGCGCAGGACTATTATACTGCCGGATTAAATTCGACCTCCGCTGACCACATCGAAAATAATACGTAGGGAAAATAAGAGATCTCTTTGTCAGAGGCTGAAGAAAAGAAAACGATGTTTGCCTTTAATCCGAAGATGAAGATCGGGGGGTAGCGGTGGGGGGTGGAGGGTTGGTTTTCGCTCGTCAGGGCGGTATCGCGCGTGGGCGGGCGGCGCGGGGCGGGCGGGCGGCCGGTGCACTGTCGGACTTGCATCCGATCCGATTTTTCAACTCCAGGATTTGATTGGGTAATTGACAGGGCTCGTGTGTTGTCCCTGCGACGCTATCGGCGGGCATCAGTCAGTGCGCGCCAGGCCGCGGCCCCGCACGCACGTGTCCCGCCGCTCTGTTTACAACTCCGGCACGCGGTTGTGTTTACGGTTGTGACTAGACAAACTTTAACTTAGCACAGTACTGCAACGTTGAAGGTGGCCTTTCCCACCGATTCCTATTCCATTCCCATCGATCTAGTTGTGATCTAAGTTCCGTGGTAGTATGTAGTGTTGTGTGTATGGAGGTATGTACCGGCACGGGAGCTGCGGGGGGGTGCGGGGGGCGCTGCTGCTGCTTTTGGTGACGGCGGCGGCTGAGGAGCTGGACACGGGGACGTACTTGAGCGATCTAGATAAGCCAGGTGAGACGGTAATTATGATGGAAGAGATATCTCGCTGACAGCAATATATGGACTTGAGTTGCAGCTTTCAAAGAGAGGTAGTTCATTTGAACATTCGTCCGCGCGCGCACACCTCAGATCCAGACAGATCTGTTAGGATAAGTCCTAGGAAGAGTTCGCGAGTGCCTGAAGCTAGCCAGCACAGACTACGTTGTGGATTGAGAAAGAAACAAGTTTTCGTAAAAGACATAAGGTAAGCTATAGGTAGCAGACTATAAATAGGAGGACAACAAACAAACAGGAGGTATTTATTTCAAACCGCCGACCAGGGGCCCTACTACGTAACTTCTTCACTGAAGTCATCCCACATAACCTACTCCGAACTGTAAAATACATACATATTTTGACACTTCTGAAATGAAAAAAAAATATAATCCATTACAGTACATTACAGTAGTGAACGTTGATGAAGCGAAGGTGATCTGTCAGGATCGTGGCAAGTGGCAGTCCCTGGTCTCTGCCTACCCATCTGGGATACAGGCGTGAGGTTATGTATGTATGTGTGTACAGTAGACAGATACATAATGGGAGGGTTGACCAGCAATTCCAAAAGAGGAGATGCTTGACTTTTTGGATGACAAATTTAGTTTGCTTACGGGTTTCAATATTTAGATGTTTCAATAACAATCACAATTAATTGTTGAAAACATAAAGAAAACTAAACTTACAGTTGAACCATGACCTGGATTAGACAAAAAATACTTTTAGCGAACTCTGTGGCGCAGCGGTAGTGCATCTGCCTTCCATGCGAGAGGTCCCGGGTTTGATCCCTGGTTGGGGACAAATAAAAACCCAGGTCTTGGATGTTTGTGATGTCGCTGTTTCTGGTACGCACGACACAGGGTATCCTCGTGTGGAGCCAGAAGCAAAATATGTGCTAGTATGTAAAAAAAAAATGTTATCAATACTTGTATAAACACTTTTGCTAAACTTAACGCGAGCAAAATCGTAGCTCGAACAAGGGCTCGGGCTATGGGCTCTATCGGAATATGGGCTCTCACCATATCAAGACCATTATATGGTGAGAGCCCATATAATGGTCTTGAAATAGTGTAGATGGAGCTATACAATAAAACAACGTACTTAAACATTTCTGGGGCGCGATAAGTGTATTTTATCAGCCCACATTGCTGTAAACCTGGATCGAAAAAGTTGAAATTTGGAAACATTTTCATCATAACAGGGCGTTTTGGAAAAATCTGGTATAACTTACATGAAGAGATTATTTTTATTATGATTATACTTTGTTGAACACGAAACATTTAACAGGAATAAAATGATTATACCATTTTTATTTTTAATGCACTAACCCGTGCTAAGGACAAATTTAAAAACCTATTTAGAGGCTCAAAATTTCACCCATGCCGGGATTCGAACCCGCAGCCTCTGGCTATCCGTGCCAGCGCAGGAATAAAATGTACAAAGATTATTCAATTCATCAAACCAATCAATTTGTATTGCTTATTATATAACGAATTTTGATTTATTTCTTTTGTAATTTTGGTTTTGCTCACGCAACACTACGCATATCAGTTTGTTTTAATATCTTCGCCAACTATAAATCCGTAGTGTCGAACTCAATAATCTTGAACAACGTAAGAAGGAATATTTACGCAAGAATTTCAGTAATACCATACCTATTTAACAAGCGGTGACCCAGATCTTGGGAGCAGCTGGTGATATAAGCAGGATTCGCGCCAGAATGGAGCTTTTCTAGATTCATCTAGACGTTTTCAAATGCGATTGCGAAGTTGCAGCTGCTGACGTTATTGTTTCGGCATTTCAATGGCAATACAGGTCATTTTTGCCTGGCTGAAATGCCTGCTATACTTCAGCACCTTTATATTATTTTTTTGTTGCACTAACCCGTGCTGAGGACAATTTAAAAAACCTATTTAGAAATACATAATACAGAAATAGAAATAATAGTAAATAATACAGAGAATATTGTAAAGAGGTTCGAAATTTCACTGATGCCGGTGAGTCGCCCATTAGCTCAGTTGGATAGAGCGCTGGCACGGATAGCCAGAGGCCGCAGGGTCGAATCCCGGCATGGGTGGAATTTTTAGCCTCTAAATAGGTTTTTAAAACCTTTAAAATGTTAGAATGAGCGAACGAGACAACATGTCAGGTGTAAGAGCAACCTTAAGTCTACACTATAGAGCTGTACATACCCGTATATAATGTGGCAGAAGCTTATTGTTATTACTTGACAACGCTGTGACTGGCTGTTGCTAGACAATTAGCTTTCCAATACACAATTCCGTCGCTCCGAGGCACAATAGCTATAAAACAGAAAGCCTGCGTAACTTTACCAAATTACTTCTCACAAAATGAAAAGCCATAATATCCTTACTCTATCTTAGCTTTGAGACTAATGTATGTGGGGTGCTGCGAGAGCGAAGGAAGATTGACAATTTCTGTCAGGGGTCACCACTATAGGGAAGAGTGGATGATCGTGCTCTGCCACTATAAAGGGAAATTTCCCGCCAGGCAGATCGTATGCCTAATACGGCCGGTCCAACTATTGTTAGTCGGACGTTATATTTATGGTATGTCATTGAAACACTTTGATTGCGCGATGCAGGAATTTTGGAGTTTGTAATGCGCGCGCAGAGTTGACATGTGCTCGCCACAGTTCTTCTTATGGGCCGTCTCCTACCGGAGGTTGGCAACCAATTCGGCTATCTTGCTTTTCTAGGTTGCCAATACGAACAAGGAACTGGGACTCTGTTGAAACCACTCGTAGGTTGTGTAGCCATGATGTCTTTGGTCTCCTAGTCTTCTTCTTGGAATCTGGCCTTGTAGGGTAAGTTGGAGGAGACTACTTGATGGTAATAAATAATAATAATAATAAATAAATATTCATGGACATAATACACAGATCTCGTTAGCCCTATACTAAGTACAACTAAATGACTTGTGTTATAGGTGCTAATTCGACGATAGATTTAATACAATAAATACATAGATAACATCCAAGACCCGAGACAAACTAGAAAAGTTCGTTTCCTAGTTTGACCCGGCCGGGGATCGAACCCGAGACCTTCGGTTCAGTGGAGTCAGTATACCAAACCGCTGCGCTACCGAGGCCGTCGGTACCCATTATTATATCCGAAATACAGTAGCTTCCGTTTCTTGATGCTGTTAAGTACCTTATTGAAATTACCTTACCTCCTTGCCATATTAACTTAGTTTTATTTTAATTTACCCATCGGTTTCTTATCTTGCGAATGGCTCCTTTTCAAGTGCACAGTGTGATAGCCTGTAGACGAGTCTATTCTCCTTTATAAGAGACAGCCCAGTGAGAGAGTCAGTAAGAGTTTAAATCCTTAAACCGACTAAGGGTAAAACTTTCGTAAGCACAACACATTGTAGACTTTTAGTCCGGATTTACTTACGGGTGTTGTTATATCGGAAAAGCCACAGTGTGAGACAAGCAACCGACGACGCGAGCTCCGTCTCTGCTCACCATGATTAAGCTCTGCGAATCGGAGCGAAACCTGGTCGGACTTTTCCGATATAACAACACCCGTAAGTAAATCCGGACTAAAAGTCTGCGACTAAGGGTAATTAAGTACTTTAGTTTGTTATTCCATAAAATGTTTCATTCCCAGACATCGAGTGTGTTTCTATTACAATTGAGCATTAGTTACATGAGCTCACGCCTGTATTCTGGAGCGTAGGCAGAAGCCAGCGTTTGCCGCTTACTACAATTTAGGGAATCCGTAAACTTTAATAAGACTGGCGACCGAAAAGAACCAGTAGTCCCGTTGTCCCCGTTCACAATATACCCGCAAAGAGGATAACGGAACGAATACATAATGACGTCCCGTTGTCCCCGTAACGGGGACACAGCCTACAAGGAAAAGATAAGTGAATTCTTCTGAACTCTTTGCGTTTCTTACAAGAACATCTAATATTTTATGTTTGTTTTTTCCTGTTGTACAATGACAAATATTCTTCAATAAATAATAATCTCTATGTCTTATCTTATCTCATCTACAAACGTTGCGAAATTTGTATGTTAGTCCTTCTGTACGATATCTGACTTCACAATCGACATCGATAAACACGTACATACGAAGTCTGGAAATAACTAAATGGAGAATTGTTCCTCCAAGCCACTTCTCTCCCTTTTACGATTAGCCTTCGTTTTGCGAGCCGCCCACTGGAGCAATTGCCAGTTTCCACACTTGAGTGTTCGTTTCTGCTAGTAGACATAATTGTTCTGGGTCTGTGGCGACCTCGAGACGTTTGGTAATAAAGCGATTTCGAGACAGTAAGATTGAAGTACAGTCTTCAACGCGACGAAATTCCAAGCGGTCGTATTACAACAATCTTCACTGTATTGGAAAAGAACGTTTATTACCTGGGTTACTGTCTCAGGTAGTTGGGGACTTTTGTTGGACAAAGTGGAAATGTTAATTAATGAATCATGATATCTACCCTTTGGATTTCCCCACTGTTGGGACAGGGGTCTCTTCCTGCGTCGCAGAAAACGTAGGCCATACTCCACCACGGGGGCCAAGTCAGGGTTGGTGGAGGATTGTAACACAATAGCGGGGCTTAATATCAAAAGTTATCAAAGTCATCCATAAGGCCTCTGACATGGCTTAACGACTGCCATTACATCACAACCGCCATCAACAACTTCACGTGGCTTGCGAAGCACGGAAGCACTCGGAAAAATGCCACTGGCGGCAGTCATTCGATGGTCACCCATCCTGCAATAGGCCGCGCCTGATGTTGCTTAACCAAACTGATTGATTATATTTTTTTAATGCACTAATTCGTGCTAAGGACAGTTTTTAAAAACCTATTTAGAGGTAAAAAAATCCACCCATGCCGGAATTCGAACCCGCGACCTCTGGCTAACCGTGTCAGCGCTCTCCCAAATGAGCCAGCGACGGAACGATATTTTCTTTTAATTTTTTTTTGACGGCCGATTGTCTCAGTGGATTTATAAAATTCCCCATGTTCCAGCGGCAATTGACAGCAATTCTGAGTGATTAGGGTCCCGGACCCGCGGGGCGCTCCCGTTCGCCCCTTTCAATTAACCGCGTTCCAGGCGGGAATTAAAATTTCACAGCATTGATTTTTAATGAAGTCTTTCCTTAAAGGAGTTGGCGGATTGTTTTATTTTATGATGTAACTTTCTTTGAGCTTCAATGGCTAGCTACTTTATAAACTAGCACACGGGCTATGTACCGGGTAAGGTGGATGGGGACTCTTACGTTATAAATGTCAAGTGAATTCGTAAAGAATTCAGCGTTCAAGATAAAATCTGCGGCAGAGAGACGCTATTCTATCAATTCTTTATGTCACTGGGTATAGCGGTGACCGCCGACGCACAGGGGTTTACAGAGACAACCAAGAGTTCTACCTGAAGAAGATTTTGACTAGTCTTTTGGTTTTACTCTATAAGTTAATCTAACGAAAATTTTCGCCACCCTAGTGAATTTTCGGTGTGAAATGAAACGTCTATCATTTACAGAGTGAACTGAAAAGGGTTGAGAAAACAGTTTTCAGGGTTCCGTAAGCGGAATTCTTTGATGATCACTTAGTTGTTCTCCATCCGTTCGTCTGTCAAGATCGTTTAAGAGAGAAAAGAGATTGGTGTTTTCTTTTCTAAGATGGGAATAAAGCGAATCAGATTAAAATTAAGTATACATGTATAAAAGTATAACTAACCCTCGTACTTTAACAATCTGTTAATAATAGCAAGATTATGATACAAAGAAGTTTGGCTAATTGACAGCTGTTGTCTAACTTTGTAAATTAATTATTTTATGTCGTTCAATACAACAGTAACAGTTTTAACCTTGAAGGTAATTCAATGTTAGACGTTAACGTAATAAAACTATGACCTGCATGAAATGATCAAATTGATAAATACGTAAAACTTTTCAAATTACAAATAAAACTCAAGACAGCTCAAGTCAATAGATAGATAGAGAACGCTTTATTGTACATAAAAAATCTCAAAAATTGCCAATTTAGTGTATAAAAACCTATTTAGAGGCCAAAAATTTCACCCATGCCGGGATTCGAACCCGCAACTTCTGGCTATCCGTGCCAGCGCTCTACCAATTGAGCCAATGGGCGACTCACCGGCTTCAGTGAAATTTCGAACATCTTTACACTATTCTCTGTATTACGAACAGGCAGCGACATCTGGCTTAAGCATATTGCATCACTTACAGCCCCGACCACCTACTTTGCAGTTAGGTTTTACATCGGAACGATATCACTGTACCCACATGATTATACTATTTTTATTTTTAAATTTGTCCTTAGCACGGGTTAGTGCATTAAAAATAAAAATAGTATAATTTAGTGTATGTTGGTGCCGGTTGTCATGTAATGGCAGTCGTTAAGCCATGTCAGAGGCCTTATGGGCGGCTTGATAACTTCTGACAGTAAGGCCCGCCACTGTCTTACAATTCTCCACCAATCCGGACTTGGCCCTCGTGGTGGAGTAAGACCTAACCTTCCTGCTATGCTGGAAGAGACCCGTGCCCCAGCAGTGGGGACACACAAGGGTTGATATCGATATGTCAAATAAAAATATTTGAGTTGTCGTCGAGTAACTATCTTTCCACGGCAAAATTAATAAAGATAAAAAATATAATATGTAGGTATATTTTTCGTTCATGTCCTATGTTTTGTTTTTTTTTGTGTATATTTACTTTTATTTATTTCATATTTATTTACCGTTTATGTATGTGTATCAATTTCATATTTATGTCTCGTTTATGTATGTGTATCAACTATAAAATAATATGTTATCTAATATTGTTTAGTTGCGCCGACTACCCGTATTTCAGTTTCCGTTTCTTCTTTTCCTTTAATGGTGGTCTTCCTTTAATCTTAATCTTAAATCTTTTCCTTTAATGGATTATTTAATGGATTGTAATGGTGGCCTTACAAGGCCACCACTTGTACTGTACTGTTATTTTATAAGTCTCTCATGTAATCCTTCGTGTATATGCAATAAAGAATATTCTATCTATCTATCTATAATATATAATCGTTTGTTCGGAACTCCGAGATCACGAGTCCCACTTGCACTTCTCAATTTTTTCTTTTGAAAAGTGGCACTTTAATGTTCCTTAGACAAAAAAATTGGTTCACTGATATTACTCTGCGACTATCCTGGTACACAGTCCAGGCTACGACCGCGGCGGGTCGCGACCGGGCGATTCATTCTCGCAATGGACTGCGATTGCACTTTGACTACCCTAATGTCCGTTTCCGCTAGTTTTTGTTAGCCTACCCCCGCCCCACCTCCCTCCCGCCCGTCGACGACTTGTTACTTGAACTTTGTCGCTTTTGCCATTTACATTGTCACTTTTAATGACTTTACACAATATTAAAGCAGACTGTAGAAATCATAACATAGTTTTGCAAGAAGAGAAAACAAAAGCCGATACGATAATTATTATAGCAAAGACGTTGTAGTACCTACTTAAAGTAAAGTGATGTTAGCGAGACCAGTCGTTTGCGTATGTAGTGGTAGGTACAGACGCTATGAAAACTATGAAAAACCGATTAGACGGCCAGATTGCAAATAGTGTGGAACGTTGGGTAACTTTTATAATAATAAATAAACTCTGGAACGACTTTAGGTGTGGTTTCATTTGTTATAATATTGTAGTAATAACAGAAAACTGGATAAAAACGGATAAACGGAGAAGCAGGTAAAAAGTCAGATCTGGTCAAAAGGTAAAGTAGTAGTGGATGAAAAATGAGTGAAATCGAAGAATGTGTGACGTACATAATTTAAATATTTGAAAATGATAGATGGAAAAGAAATAAAAATGGTGTGAAGAGGTTTGCACCGTTACAAGTGTTTGGTTAAAAAGATATTTCAAATATGCAATTTGAATATAAACACGAACATACTACGACTGGTCACGTTAATATAACTATACTTGCAGTGGTTCACAGTTAGCGATAGTCAAGGATTCCTCACTTTAGCCCTTATTGTATGGAGTACACGATCGAGACAACAACACCGTGGGAATTACTGGTTGCATATAGGTTCAATCAGCTCGTATTCGTCCACTGCTGGACATAGGCCTTCCTCGAGCCAGACTACTGTCTGTACTCGGCTATTCTCATCCAGGCTCTGCCAGCAATCTGTCTCAGACCGTCCTACGCAGCATTTGCCAGTCCGTGGGCTCTATTCAAATACAAAGTGACTGAAAAAGCCCATAAGATTAGCAATAAAGTCAAAGTATTAAAATGTAAAAATTATTATATTCTTTTTAATGCACTGTCTCGTGATAAGGACAATTTATAAAAAAACCTATTTAGAGGCTAAAAATTCCACCCATGCCGAGATTCGAACCCGCAAACTCTAGCTATCCGTGCCAGAAAATTACTTTGCTAAATTCCGCCAAAGATCCCACAAGCATCATGCGGTTAGTTAATGCACCGCCCTCACTCCCACTTTTCCAAGCAGAAGCTAGACACGAAGATGAAGTGTTAAGTATGCCGAAGAATTCATGGACAAAATTTGTCAAACCAAATTATTTCTAGTCTCTATGTATTTGGGATCTGGAATTAATTTGGTTTCATTCAGCAGTTCTAGAACTCGTTACTGTTCTGTGGAACCGTGGAGCGCCACAGACATCTTATTTAAAAAAATGTCATATCAATACAAACATCTCAATGCCGACGTCGTGACGCCTTCTCGACAGAATGCTGTGTGAAATCCATTTGCCCAAAGCCCCGCAATAGAAAGGCCGATAGACCAAATGCCTTCCTCGGATCGTCCCGTGCTCACTTGCGTGTGGTTTATGCAAAACCCAAATACTTTGTTTTAGCTGATCGCCCGAACCGTCTTGAGTCTCTTTGTAGGAATTTATCTACGGCCAGCGCCACCAACGTTGGTGACAACTAATCTGGCGCCAAAAAGCATATTGGCTCTATATTGGCC
The DNA here is from genome assembly GCA_934045075.1 of Yponomeuta sedellus. Lineage (NCBI taxonomy): Eukaryota > Metazoa > Arthropoda > Insecta > Lepidoptera > Yponomeutidae > Yponomeuta > Yponomeuta sedellus. Next base: position 20,685,710 of record OW203741.1, on the reverse strand, counting down.
CTAAATTAATTGGAGCTAACGTTGAAAGATGTCTTTCGAAGTATTGTCATCTACAGGACAGTGAAAAGAATGTTATTAGATTCCTGATAGAATACCTTTTTCCTTGTCTAGGCTAGACTTAGACCCTGCATGGACACTGGCATATCCTACTAATATTATAAATGTAAACGTTCGTGAAGATGTTTGGATGTTTGTTACTCAGTCACGCAATAAATGGTCTTTGCCTGAAATTAAGTGAAAATTTTTTTTTTTATTCAGGTGAATGTACATAATTATAAATTTGTTAAGCTTATAGAACTAATAATTTAAACAAATGTAGAATGGCACAAAATATAAATTGGAGGAGTAACAGTGTCCCCACTAGGCATAGCCTGTATCGTGGGCGACAGTTTCAGTATCTATTAACAAAAAGAATGTGGCGTGACGTGTTCTTACTTAAAACTAAATAAAATAAAAAAAAATAAACTAAATCTAAAGTAAGTATTATAGTGCATTTAAAATTTAAACTACGCGTTTGAAACTCAGTTGATATTAGCCCTTTATTTGATATATTATAATAAATAATTTAATTGATATCTATGATATCTTACATGTATAGCTTTTATATATATATATATATATATATATATATATATATATATATATATATATATATATATATATATATATATATATATATATATATATATGTACATATATATATAACATTCATTTATTATATATATATATATAATAAATGAATGTTCTTCAGGCTATATCAGTCCACTGCTGGACATAGCCCTCCCCTAATGAGCGCCAGTTTGTGCCATGATTGGGGGGTAGTGCCCATAATCCCCACGCTGGGCATGCGGGTTGGGGATCGCAGTTTGGTAGAATTGTACTGCAGGGGGCGCTGCTGCCCACCCTCCGGTTTGAGTCCCTTAGTCGCCTTTTACGACACCCGCGGGAAGCATTTGGGTTGGTGCTATTCTTTAGGCCGACACCACACAGCCTGAATAAATGAATATTATTATTAATAATAATAACGGCTAAACGTAGTTGCTGTGTGGTGTCAGCCTAGAGAATAGAATTTTTATAGAATATTTAGAAACCTTATATATTTATAGAAACCTTTCTAAGATATTTATTTATTGCATTCCAATCATTATACGGATTCTGTGGTGGTACCGGGACAACCCAGTTTATTATATCACCAAACCAACCGAACGTCGTGCTTCGCAAGGCACGCTAAGCCGTTGGTGCCGGCTGTCATTTAATGGCAGTCGTCAAGCCATGTCCGAGGCCTTATGGGCGGCTTAGATGAACATTTTCTGTTAAAAATTTAGAGACTACAAAGTGCCAAAAAGGCGTGTCGAGCACCTTAGTTTTATTATGTACGGCATGTATTATTGTATGTACACCAGGAATTAGATAAGAGACTTAAACAATAACATAGTACAGTACGATTGGCGGGATTATTACTAAAAGTAATTTCTTTCAGACAACCATTTTAATCCAATCTCTTTAGCCGCCTGTACGTGGACGGGTTTTTATGCGCTAGTATTGTAGTCTCTAACTGGAAAGCATTTAAGGTTTATTTTTGATTGACACGTAGCAACCACAGGTTTTCAGGCCGCTGCAGTGTGGATAGTCCCTTACAGTAACGAAACCTCAAAGGCAATGCAATCCGCTTCCGCGATTCGTGTATAACTGCAGCTTGCTGAACAGCAAATAGACTCGGTGCAAGCTACATTTGCGTACAAACGACTGGTAATTGACCTCCGACTTCAAACGGTCCATTTCGGATAGGTATATTCAAACAAGCGACTAGCGTTTGCCTGAATTCCTAATTCCGCGCCATTTTGTTCAAGTAAAATTGAAAAGAATTTGAGCGGCGGTAGCGGAGCGGTAGAACACCGGGTTCGAATCCCGGCATGTTCGATAAGTAGGTTCTTATTACCTCCAAAATGGGGCTTGTAGGTGACTAATTAGCGCTCTAGGGTAATAATGTAGCTGGAAAAGCCCAAGGGCGGTAAGCAATTAAAAAAAACACCTCTTTCTTTCAAAAAGTTCGCGTACATCTAACCATCATACTGGCAATATACATCATGCATTCAGCCCATTCATCCGACCAAAGAGGTCGCTTTGCAATTCAGTCTTGTCTTCGTGTGAGTATAATAGTCATCAATTTTAAATATCGAACGGCAAGGCTCAATTTCGTTCTTGAAAAAAAAAAATTAAAAACTTCTCTACTTGATTCTTTTTAATGAAAAAAGGCGGGAATAGAAAACTTTTACTTTAAATATTGTTTGTTATTTTTTTTATTCTTGTAATGCCGGTTTTTTTCTAGTCTACTAATCCACTATTATTGTACAGACAACATGATCCAGTGTTTTTTTAGTACCAATGACCAAGTTGTGATAGTAGCAATACTACTCTTTAACTGTGAAGGAAAATATCTTGAGGAAACCTAAGTGTCTGTGTTGTTTAACAACCTCAGCGCTTGAAATTGCCTATCCGCGATGGGCACTATGGGCACAAAAAAACTAAATAAATGTTCTACTGCGAGGCAAGAGAAGCAAAGAACATTACTTGGGATCAGAAGGCTTTTATTTAAATGAACATAAGCGTGCGTCGTCCTTTTCTAGACAAATGATGCCAATATGAATCCAACATTGGTGAGCCAACTATCCAGCGTTGGCCGCTATAAAAAGCAACGGCTGTGCGGTCCTCAAACCCGGACCCTTTTCCGAGCGAGTAACTGCGGACCCCGCCCCCCGCTCTACACATCCCGCTGCTCTCCACAAATTAACCTGATAATATCACTATGAGGAAAATTATGCAGTTTGCTTTAACAATTTTTTTAATGATTTAAAATTACAACAATGCGGCAAAATCTTTCGTACAATATTCTTGTCGTTGCATCCTGTCTCCTGAACAGGACGAAAACCTGTACGTATCTTAGGAGAAGGTAAAATTTAATTAAAACGTAAGAATGTGCATTCATACTAGTGTGGTTAGTGTGGATCGACTGCACCAATGCTTAGACAAAAATAAGAAAAAAACCCATTGTAACGTTCCCACCCTTTTGTCGGGCGTCACTCGCATAAACAACATGTCCGCAATTGTATAAACACAGCTTTACTTAGCCAACGGGCTGACTTCTTGCAGCACGGTCCTTAGCAGCCGAGGATAAGAGCTAGTTTCGTCTGACTAAGCAGCCAAACTTGGCGCAGTTTGAGGGAATTTCTCGTAACCGCACTGCGTAATGTTAGAGCTTTCTCAAAGTCGATGTGCAGCAGATTTTAATCAAGTTGTCGGAATCCGTCCTTTATTCACAGTTTTATCGGAAACTCGTTTCTGAATTGATTGTTGTATCCCTGGAGTTTGCTTTTTGTTGAAATGAAATGAAATGAAAAGGTTTTATTCAAAGTAGCACAGAAACTGCGGCTTAATGAACGTTACAATTCAAACTAGGTGTCCATTTCAAAATCTAGATTATTTAGGAGAAAAAATGGACAAAAATACTCCTAACTTAGTCTTTTCAAAAGTCCTTAATTAACATAGTTTACATAATTATTTTGAACATAGAACTCATACATAGTACTGGCTTTCATTCCAGATCTCATTGTCATCTAAATAATCCTTTATGTTATAGTAGCCCTTTTGGCACAAAGTGTGCTTAACATATTTTTTGAACCGCGATTCAGGCAAGCTTAATATATCTTCAGGGATTTTATTATAGAAACGTATACAATGCCCCATGAAGAATGTATTAACCTTTGCCAGCCTAAATAGTGGGAACAAAAGTTTATGTTTATTTCTAGTATTTACATTGTGTTGGCTACCTAAAGTTTTAAAGTTACTGATATTTTTCCTAACGTACATAATGTTTTCATATATATACTGACTGGCAACTGTCAGGATGTTAGTTTCTTTAAAGAAATCTCTTAACGAATCTCTACTACCCAGCCTATAAATGAATCTGATCGCTCTCTTCTGCAAGACGAAGATGGTCTCAATGTCTGCTGCCCGTCCCCACAGTAGTATGCCATAGGACATAAGACTATGGATGTAACTAAAATAAACAAGCCTAGCAGTTGCGACGTCAGTTAGTTCCCTAATTCTTTTGACTGCATATGCTGCTGAACTAAGCCTATTTGCTAATTTTTCTATATGAGGACCCCATTGAAGCTTTGCATCAATTGTGATACCTAGAAATACAGTTTCATTCACAAGGTGTAATTTGTCATTCCCCAGTAAAACATTGCTGTCTACCGTTTTGACATTTGGAAGAGTGAACTTTATACATTTCGTCTTTTTTGAATTTAACAATAAGTTATTAGAAGTAAACCAATTTAGTACCCGAGAGAGAGCATTATTTGTATTGTCAAGGTCATTTTCTTGTCTCTTAATTTTAAAAATAAGAGACGTGTCATCTGCAACATATTTTGAACCATGAACGGCAAATCATTTACATATACGAGGAAGAGGAACGGCCCCAAAATCGATCGCTGTGGCACTCCTATCCTGACCTCTGACCCTGAAGATTTAGTTCTATTTTTATATCAGCTCTTTGAACTCTCCCTTCTAAATATGATGTTATAAGTTTTAGGCTATTCCCGTTTATACCATAGTGCTTTAATTTTAAAAGAAGTATTTTATGGTGAACGCAATCAAATGCTTTCGACAAGTCACAGAATACGCCTATAGCATCCTTGCGCTCTTCCCATGCACTAAATATATGTTTAACTTACATGACGCCGGCGTCCGTTGTAGAGCGCCCTTGCGTAAAGCCGAATTGCTGACCATGGAGAAGTTGATAGTCATTGAAATGTGTAAGCAGCTGACCTAGAACTATCTTCTCGAATATTTTACTCAAAACGGGTAGAACTGAGACTGGTCTGAAATTTGTGGGATCTTGCTTATCACCACTTTTAAATAAAGGAACGAGCCTACTATATTTCATTAGATCAGGGAATATACCCTCATCTAAACATTTGTTAAAGATTTTGGCTAAATGGGGTTGTGAAGAGATACAGAGATACTCACGAAAAAGACGTGGACTACAGAGTAATAGATAGATATGTAGATAGAGAACACTTTATTGCGCAACTAGAAAAAAGAATGCAACCATGATTTCTTAAATATATAGTTAGAATATTTTCGGGGCTTAATCGCGTAGTAATTTATTGCTATTTTACCTCGACGTTTCGACGACGTTATAGTCATCGTGGTCACGAGAAGACTGATGGCTGGCATCCGTTCGCATCTTCGGCTGATGAGGTTTCAGACTACCCTCTCAGCTATCACAAAGCACTATTAGGGTTGCGACACACTACACTGACAATGTCGGACGATTAAGCCCCGAAAATATTCTAACTATGTGTACAAGTCGCGAAAGTTTAAAATATGTTATTCTTAAATATAAATAATAGTTATATATTAAACGGGTCAAATCGCGATCATTTATTAGGTAAAACGTAATTACCTTATTTCCCGACGTTTCGGCAGCGTTACAGTTGCCGTTCAAAAGTTTATGTTTATTTCTAGTATTTACATTGTGTTGGCTACCTAAAGTTTTAAAGTTACTGATATTTTTCCTAACGTACATAATGTTTTCATATATATACTGACTGGCAACTGTCAGGATGTTAGTTTCTTTAAAGAAATCTCTTAACGAATCTCTACTACCCAGCCTATAAATGAATCTGATCGCTCTCTTCTGCAAGACGAAGATGGTCTCAATGTCTGCTGCCCGTCCCCACAGTAGTATGCCATAGGACATAAGACTATGGATGTAACTAAAATAAACAAGCCTAGCAGTTGCGACGTCAGTTAGTTCCCTAATTCTTTTGACTGCATATGCTGCTGAACTAAGCCTATTTGCTAATTTTTCTATATGAGGACCCCATTGAAGCTTTGCATCAATTGTGATACCTAGAAATACAGTTTCATTCACAAGGTGTAATTTGTCATTCCCCAGTAAAACATTGCTGTCTACCGTTTTGACATTTGGAAGAGTGAACTTTATACATTTCGTCTTTTTTGAATTTAACAATAAGTTATTAGAAGTAAACCAATTTAGTACCCGAGAGAGAGCATTATTTGTATTGTCAAGGTCATTTTCTTGTCTCTTAATTTTAAAAATAAGAGACGTGTCATCTGCAACATATTTTGAACCATGAACGGCAAATCATTTACATATACGAGGAAGAGGAACGGCCCCAAAATCGATCGCTGTGGCACTCCTATCCTGACCTCTGACCCTGAAGATTTAGTTCTATTTTTATATCAGCTCTTTGAACTCTCCCTTCTAAATATGATGTTATAAGTTTTAGGCTATTCCCGTTTATACCATAGTGCTTTAATTTTAAAAGAAGTATTTTATGGTGAACGCAATCAAATGCTTTCGACAAGTCACAGAATACGCCTATAGCATCCTTGCGCTCTTCCCATGCACTAAATATATGTTTAACTTACATGACGCCGGCGTCCGTTGTAGAGCGCCCTTGCGTAAAGCCGAATTGCTGACCATGGAGAAGTTGATAGTCATTGAAATGTGTAAGCAGCTGACCTAGAACTATCTTCTCGAATATTTTACTCAAAACGGGTAGAACTGAGACTGGTCTGAAATTTGTGGGATCTTGCTTATCACCACTTTTAAATAAAGGAACGAGCCTACTATATTTCATTAGATCAGGGAATATACCCTCATCTAAACATTTGTTAAAGATTTTGGCTAAATGGGGTTGTGAAGAGATACAGAGATACTCACGAAAAAGACGTGGACTACAGAGTAATAGATAGATATGTAGATAGAGAACACTTTATTGCGCAACTAGAAAAAAGAATGCAACCATGATTTCTTAAATATATAGTTAGAATATTTTCGGGGCTTAATCGCGTAGTAATTTATTGCTATTTTACCTCGACGTTTCGACGACGTTATAGTCATCGTGGTCACGAGAAGACTGATGGCTGGCATCCGTTCGCATCTTCGGCTGATGAGGTTTCAGACTACCCTCTCAGCTATCACAAAGCACTATTAGGGTTGCGACACACTACACTGACAATGTCGGACGATTAAGCCCCGAAAATATTCTAACTATGTGTACAAGTCGTGAAAGTTTAAAATATGTTATTCTTAAATATAAATAATAGTTATATATTAAACGGGTCAAATCGCGATCATTTATTAGGTAAAACGTAATTACCTTATTTCCCGACGTTTCGGCAGCGTTACAGTTGCCGTTCAAAAGTTTATGTTTATTTCTAGTATTTACATTGTGTTGGCTACCTAAAGTTTTAAAGTTACTGATATTTTTCCTAACGTACATAATGTTTTCATATATATACTGACTGGCAACTGTCAGGATGTTAGTTTCTTTAAAGAAATCTCTTAACGAATCTCTACTACCCAGCCTATAAATGAATCTGATCGCTCTAGAATAACATATTTTAAACTTTCGCGACTTGTAAGTCGCGAAAGTTTAAAATATGTTATTCTTAAATATAAATAATAGTTATATATTAAACGGGTCAAATCGCGATCATTTATTAGGTAAAACGTAATTACCTTATTTCCCGACGTTTCGGCAGCGTTACAGTTGCCGTGTTCTCGGGTAGACTGAAGTGGCGAGTACAGTCAATTATTGTGGGTAGTTACTATTAATTTTTCGCAGCTGGCCGACACACAACACTTAATTTGTCAATTAATTAAGAAATACTATTATAAATAATGTTATACAATTGGCGGTCTTATTGCTGATAGCGTTATGTGAAAGTTATTAACCTATTTCAAATCCTGGCTGGGAACAAAAAAAAGCCCAGGTCTTGGATGTTTACATGTTTGTAATGTCGTTGTTTCTCGTTCCCAAGACACAGGGTATCCTAGTGTGGTGCCAGAAGCAATGTATGTGCTTGTATGTAAATTTTATGACATGTTATTTTTTTAAATTATTTTTTGTTTCCGAGTCCATGGGGTTCACCGGGCTACCATCGCTTAGATGGATGGATAGTATAGACGCTAGGCAATCCTTTTTCATTTTAAAAATAAGGTCGCAGGAACCACAGCGTTAGAGTCGTCAATTCACCCAGCTAGTGTACACTGTAGAAATAGTCTGATTATGGAGAAGCAAAGATATTTTGTTTGTTACTTGAAACTTGAAATTACTCGAGGGAAGACACTCTTCTGAAGACCAAAATATATAACGGTAAAAACGAAAAAAAATCACAAACACACGCCTTAAAATCTCTGCTCACAACACTGGAGCCTACGGTGACTCCTTCACGGTCCATTCGGTTAGGCTGTGGAATGCACTGCCACAGAAAATATGCGCTAGTCCCACAATTGGTACATTTAAGAAGCGGTTGATCTCCATCATAACTTTGAGCTATATATTTATTTATTAAAAAAAAAAAAAAATTAAAATACTTTTATTATTAAAACTTAATACTACAAAATTACCAGGGGTCCTTGCACTAGGCTTAGCCTGTTTCGCGAGGAATCATTTAAAATTTTAACATCTTAATTACTTATGGTAAACAATATAAAATTTGTTTATATAATAACATGCAAAAAATAAACTTATAGAATAATTTTAATTTTATAGTTTAGTTTAGTTCACTTTCCATACAACAGTTACCTATATAGAAAGTGAACCAAAGTTAACCAAACAGCATATATTTTCCTTATAGGTACAATAAATTTTCTGTGCTTGTGTAATCCAGACTTAAAAGTAATTTTGTTATTGTGACTTTTGCTTCTACTACCGAGTTTAATTTTATGTCGCATAAAGCAACTATATGATTATAAATGTGGGAACTTAAAAAGGGGTTGAATCTACGGACAAAAGTAGTTTTAATAGTGGGGGTCGGAATCCTGAACACGCGTCTACTCAGCAGTCGCTGGTACTCGTTAGAGTTTAGTGTGGCTTTATGAACGGTAAGGGAGATTTTTAGTATGAATAGTTTACGGACTGATAGGATTTTTGCTTCGTCATAGAGTGCATTAGTGGGGAACCTGAATGGTTTTTTTAGCATTACTTTTAACACTGAGCGTTGGGCTCTTTCAATGTCTATGAGTACAGTTTTAGCTGCTCCACCCCAAACTGTGATGCAATATGTTAATATGGATTGGCAAATCGCTAAGTAGACTAAATTAAGTATGTCTCTACTAGCAGCGTTACGAAGCTTTTTCATGACTCCAACAATCTTTCTTACCCTCATCGACAGCACAAACACGTGGTCTTTAAAATTTAACTTTTTGTCGACTATTATGCCCAGATATTTAATTTTAATTTCGCGTGCGATAGTTTCGCAGGTACAAATCGGATATGTATTAGAGCAGATGTGCACACGTAATTTCAGTTCAGTAGGGGGCTTGGATGCAGAGGTTTTGTGAAAACACAAGTATTTGGTTTTCTCGCTATTAAGTGTTAATAGATTATTTCGGAGCCATTGTGAGATTTGTGTCATGCCTTTTTCTGCTGCTGTGACAGTATTTGCCCATGTTCTCCCATGGAAAAGGATTGCTGTATCATTGGCATAACAGATTACTTCAGCGTCATTAGTCTTCACTTCGTGGATGTCATTCAAATATATAATAAAGAGGGACGCGCCTAAAATACTGCCTTGTGGTACGCCGAAACGGATTGCCTTGTGATCACTTTTATAGGCGCCGACCTTCACTAGTTGTTTCCTTTCAGAGAGATAGCTTTTGAACCATGACAAAGGCACTCCCCTAATACCCAATAATTCCATCTTTCTTAACAGAATTGGGATCGATACGGTATCAAACGCCTTTGCTAGGTCCAAGAAAACTCCTACACAGCTGAGTCCACTGTCGAGGTAATTAGAAATAAGATTAGTCATTAATTTAACTGCGTCTTCCGTCGACCTTTTCTGTCTAAAACCGAACTGTCTGTTTGATAGGAGATTGTGGTTTTCCAGGAAGTTAATTAAGCGTTTATTTACAAGTTTCTCTAAAAGTTTTGATAACCCACTTAGCTGTGAGACAGGCCTATAATTACCAGGGATATTTTTGGGGCCTGCTTTATGTATAGGGGAGACAGAGGCTACCTTCCAACAGTCCGGAAACTTTCCAGTACTTAAACTTAAATTAAAAATGTGAACAAGGGGATGGATTATTTGATTTCCAATGTATTTAATTAATTGATTACTTATTCCATCAAGTCCCGGGGCACTATCAGATTTAAGTTGTTTAATTATACTATCTAATTCTTTTATGTCCGTTGGCTGTAAAAATAGAGAATTCGAGACAATAGTTGTAAAGCCCGTATTTCGCGCCAGCGATTCCTCTGTGTTATTGGTTTGATGCATGATTTGGTCGGCGAGTTTTTGACCTACTGAAGAAAAGTATGAGTTACATTCATTCAATGACTCTATTGGATTCTTGTCAGTTGAAATCAAATCCAGAGCGGGTGCTTTTTTGTTCTGTAAGTTACATATTCTTTTTATTGTCTTCCATAACCCTTTCGGGTTATTTGTGTTAGCTCTAATTTCACTACTTTCATAATCCTGTTTCAGTTTTTTGAGAAGTTCATTGCAAAAATTTCTACAGCGAACGAACGATAGCCTCAAAACCTGATCCTTAGGGAACTGTCTAACCTTTGAGTGGAGGTTATCTCGATGCCGAATGCATCTGGTCACGCCGGGTGTGATCCATGGTTGTATTGTAAATTTGGTTCTACTGACCCTTTTGTGTTCTGTGTATTGCTCTACAGAGTTTTTGAGGATATCTAGGAAGTAATTAGCTGCGGAGTCTACGTCTGATATATCAAACAGTGGATTCCAATCAATGTCTTTTAGATCATTAAACACTCCTTCATAATTTACAGTAACCTTTAGTCTATTGAGAACAGATCTAGCTCTTTTTGTTTCCATTCCCAAAACCGTGATTCTATGATCCGTGATATCATTTTCACAGACTCCGCCTATGGCAGGAGACTTGGACTTAACGAAAATATGGTCAAGGCAAGCGTTTAGCCGTGTCGGGATGTTAATGGCGGGCAATAAGTCATGCTCTGACAGAAGACACAGATAGTCCGATGAACTTATCTTACCTGTATCAGAGTGAGCGATATCTATATTTAAATCTCCCGCTACGATTATACATGGTCTATCCTTGAAAGAGTTAAGAGTCAAGTCAAGAGTCTACAGACTCTTGTCCTTTTCTTACAAGAAAAGGCTAATGTTGCTACAATTACTAAAAGAGGGGGATCTGTAAATTCCCAAAATTACCGCTTGGTTGGAGATTTCAATCACAAGGCAACTGGCTTCGTCAAAGTGCTGCTCAGTGACAGTGGCGTTCCAGGTGTTTTTAACGTAAGCAACTACTCCACCGTTTTGGTTAATGTTGTGTTTAGTGTGATGAGAATTGTATCCAGAGAGCTCGTCTATTGATGTTGTTTCGTTTAACCTACATTCTGTCAGGACTATAATGTCAAAAGATAAGCTCATTCTATGTAGACAAACCTGGAAAGCATCAAGATTCTTATTTATACTTCTTATATTAAAAGCTATGAGTTTAAAATTGAAGTTAGGCGTTAGAATATTTTTACATGTGTCTGCTGTGTCTATTTTTAGGCATGGAATATCTAGAGTTGTGTCAATAAGTTTCTCTAAATCCTGATTAGCCATTTGTGGTTGTTTTCATATGTGCAAATTTTTTTAGGCCAGAAACAGTTTGATATGAGCATTGAGACATAAAACATGTAGAGTTTATTTGGTTACATTTGAAGCTTTTGAATATATTATTATTTGTGACGTAGAAAAAAGTGTTTAAACTAAATTCTTTTAAACCAGCATTTATTTGACATGGGCGTGGAGAAATTAATAATGTAGAGTTTATTTGGTGACTTTTAAAACATTTGAAAATATTTTTTATTTTTTTCCTGAAGTAGAGAAAATTGTTTTAACTGGATTTGCACAGCTTACATATTTTTAACATAAAGTTGATTATTTGTTTGATACTTAGCAACACACATATCAGACAGTAGTAGGTAATACCATTACAAATATTAGGAACACTGCATAGAGTCAGGTTTCAATGTTGTAGCCAGGTTCACGTCTTGTATCGCAAGAGATTGTCCAGCCAGTTTGTCCAGAACAGAATCGGACTCAACGCGAAGGACAGAGCTGGTATCGGTGCGTCGCATTAGGATCTTTCCGTTCTTGGTCCATACATGTTTAAAGCAGAGTTTTGCTCCAAGAGAGCGCGCCTTGCTGAAAAGTATCCTATTTTGTTTGGTTAGGTGCTCGTTTATGTAAACTCTGCGAGAGGTTCCAGAAATATTCAGCGCGTCGGTCGTTAGGCCACGTCTCACTCGTGCTGCGTGGATCATGTTGTCTCGCGGGGCCCGGCGTGTGAACGTCAGTACCACAGGCCGCGGGCGCGCTAAGCCTCCCTCTCCGCCACCAAACACACCTACACGTCGTACATCATCCACATCTCGTGGATCAAGCTCGACACCGAGTTTAGTTGATAAGACACTCACGATCTGTTGTAGGTTCTCGCCCTTATGCTCCGTCAGACCAGTAATTTCGACATCCTTGCGAAAGGCGCGTTGTTCCTTAGAGGATAATTCCTGGCGAAGCTCCGCTACTTCGGCTCGTAGAGTTTTTACCTCAGTTCTATACTGATCCAGCTCTTTTAGTTGGGACTTTATCTCAGTAATTTCTTTTCGAAATTCCGCAATGTCGATCAAGGTAGAGTTGAGCGAAGCTGTGAAAGCACTCATTTCTTCCTTCATCGATGTGAAAGCTTCTTGCATCTGGCTCAGCACCTCTGTAAAAGACGCCATAATTTCTACTGGCGTTGGCGTAGTAGTTAGGGCGCTGACCGAGCTTAGGAAGTTGGGTTCCAAGTCGTTTACCTTATGGATGATTTTACCTGGAGTTCTGATGGGGGTAGTTTCTGATTGCTCTAGTTTTCGTTTTGCAGTGAGGGCATATAAATTGCCGACTGTTTGTTCGGATAAGTCTATGGGCTTCCCTAGACAGAGAGAGGCATGATATGTGGTATCTGGTCGAGCATGTTGAGCATCCGACGTCAGATCCATCCTCGCCAAGAATAGCTTCGTTACATGTTCCGCAAAGCATTTTCGCTTCTTGTACTTGATGATTGGTGCCCACTGTATTTAGCAGCAATCGCCAGTGACAAGTGTCGCCAGTAATTTACGTTGCTACTGGTGCCCTCTGTGTTCGGAATTTGAAACAGCTATTTAACACTAGGTGTCGCTAGAAACTTATCTTCCACCTGGCGCCCTCTGTGTTCTGGTTTTATGACCGCTACTTAACGCTAGGTGTCGCTAAAAATGATCTTGCACCTGGCGTCCTCTTTGTTCAGAACTTCGCAACTGCTACCCAACGCTAGATGTCGCTAGTGAAATCCGGTATGTTTTTGTGAAATAGCGCCTTCTACACTTGGTACTTTGCACGGTCCATTCGTCGCTAGATGTCACTGTCTGGTTCAATATTTACGGTCTTTTTTATTATTTGCGCCGAATTCGCACTAACAACGTATCGGGCTTCACAGGACACTGATTTATCGTAAAACTTTAGTTGATAACCTAATCGGATGATCGTAGCACTATTTTCTCACTGATTTTTGGTTCCCAAAATTTATACGGCGACCGTTATGAGCACTGGGTTTTTTTAGGTTTTCCACTCAAATTGCTGAAGATAAACTCTGGATAACAATTTCACTTAGAGAACATGGTTCAATCTTCAAAATAAACTACTCTTTTTGTTGAAAAACGTGTAGAAATAGGAAAAAGTAAAAATATTCTATGGACTTCCACAAGTTAGACGTTTACGTTAACAGCGCCACCTGGCGAAAAATAAAAATATTATTTTAATTTTATATTTTTTTATTATATATTTTATTTTTATTATATATATTATATTTTATTTTTTATTTTAATTTAAAATACTATTTTCTATGTATTTTATTTATTTATATTTAAAGGTATTTAGTTTATGTAGTGTCTTATTTCTGCTTAGGTTATTGTTAAGGGTTTTTGCAGTCTATGTAGTTTATTTTGTTCACCTATATAGACCCGTTTTTTTTACTGCTGCTCCGACTCTCCAAGGTTTGCTGGAAGAAATCTCTTACAGAGATAAGCTCGCCTTTCTACATGTTATTTATTATGTGATGTCCTATTTATTATTTCGTGTGCAATAAAGTGTAATAATAATAACTTTTTATTAATAATAATAATAATATATTTTTTTTATTTTATTATTATTAATAATAATAATATTTTTTTTTATTTTATTATTATTAATAATAATAACAATACTCTTATCTATCCAAATGCTTTGTTGTTTGCTGTTGCTCAAACACGTAGTTCTAGACTAACATATCAATGACCGTCCTGCGTTACTGTATAGCTATCAAGTAACTCTACTCTAGACAAAGGAAGTGTCTACTCAGACGCTGAAGTGTTGTCTAGTTATTTTGCTGTTTATGCTCAAACAGACTCCAGAGAGTAGACATCTCTCGGAACGAGACAGAGGGTAGATTATTGAAGGTCGCCATTACGCTGGATCGGCCAATTTCAGGATAATAAAATTATATTTTGAGACCAGGATAAGTGATTGTGTAGTGTGGCCTTTGCACCTACATACTAAGATGATTTATACAACATCCAGACGTACCTTTACACGCACTAATGGAAAGCCAAGGAGACGAAATAAAGAATGTAAACAAACGGGCCGTTACTGAGTTACATTGCGATAGTGAGCGATTATTATCACTGTCCTTGTCACACGTGTGCGGTAATGGCGTCATTTGATCGACGACAGCTGTCGTTGCATATTTCGTGATACAGGAAAACTTTCAGTACCGCAGTTGTCAACATTTGGTGTCATCCGCCATTTTCTGAACTATAATAGTTCATTCCTGTTTAGATTGCATTCGGAGTGATACGAGGACAATTTTCATAGCCATATTGACAACATGATTGATAATACTATGGATAGTTTTGTCATAAATACGGCTGATTCGGACTCTTCCGGTTAATCATGTTTAACTAATACAGACGACAGCGATTAGAATAGAGAATCCGAAATTTGTATAACTATAATTTAATCAAATAAAAATGTTTTGAACCCCTGATACTTTGTTTACATTATTTATCTCGTCTCATTGGCCTTCCTTTAGGTGGGTAAAGGGACCACTGGGACGCTGCAGTGCCTGGGACATTGTTTTAGATGTCGTGGGCTTCCCCAGCACCTGTACAACCCTGACATCTCAGTGGGTTTAGCCCACACGAAATACAGTTCGGAGCCAATCCAGCCGCGGGTTTCCTCACGATGTTGCCCTTCACCGTTACTGCGTGGTATTGCTACTACGAATCGGTAGCAAATCGAAGCGGTCATAGCCCAGTGGATAGACCCAAGTTCGATGCCGTAGTGTGGAAGTTATATCAATTCAAGTGCTTAGGTTTGCTCACGATGCTTACCGCCCCAGTCAGGCAGTTACGGATGATATCCAATTTTTCAAGACGATTTTTCCAATAAATACTGCGGGTACAAAAGGTGCCGCAGTCGGACGGAACATCTAAACTAGATCTCGTGAAGGAGTCAAATACTTTTATACTTTTAGCGACTCGAGCCGGCCGCGGTTTGCGGATCCTATTCTATTAAAACTTTCCCATATCACCCGTGTACGGGCTAAGCCGATTGCGTAGTCGCGCTCCAGACTCTACTAACTACTTTTTAGAAATTATGTTAATACAGTGTCTGATGCCTCAACTAATACCGCCTTCAACCTTTTCACAACATTTCCGACCTTGTCTGGAAGAAATTACTGGCGGCCATAAGCCAGTTCATTAAATTCATTGCAACGTGTTTTGTTTCCTGTGTTCATTAAAGTATATTAGATTATTAACCTGATTCCGGATTCACTTACTTAAAAAAATAACACTTATACTTACTCAATATTAATATTAGAAGTGTAACTTGATGCTTAGTGTAATGTATCATCTTTACGAATAAAAATACTTATATACTTATTATTATTATTTATTGCATACTATACATAAAGAAAATAGTATGAATTTCTAATTTTGTTTGATTTATAATTTTATTTTTATATTATCTTTCGATCGGTTATTAGGGTTCTGTAGCACGAAAGCGGAAACTAAACCCTTATAGGATTACTTTTTTATCTGTCTGTCCCTCTGTTCGTCCATTTGTAAAACCCGATTTATCAAGTCGAAGTTTAAACCTTACTTACGACTTAATTGTAGACCCGTTGAAGCTGAAAAAAAAACCTCTAAGTTAGCGCAAATGAAGTTAAGGCCGTTTGTGCTGCAAAAACGTATATTTAGACACTCAAGGGAATCAAACATCATAGGGGACTCCTCGTCAACCTAGAACTACGAAATTTGGCAAGTAAGCGAAAACGTCTTATACTATAAATACACGAAAATATCTTAAAACATAAA
The DNA here is from genome assembly GCA_934045075.1 of Yponomeuta sedellus. Lineage (NCBI taxonomy): Eukaryota > Metazoa > Arthropoda > Insecta > Lepidoptera > Yponomeutidae > Yponomeuta > Yponomeuta sedellus. The sequence goes on along the minus strand of OW203741.1, from coordinate 20,669,253 downwards.
ACATTTAGTCTTATAAGTTCCGGAAAAGATCTGAAAAACTGCGAGACTTGATTATCAAACTATTTATAATATGTAAGTACCTACCTAAACCGTACCCGTAGCGAAAACTTGGCTGACCAAGGTGGAGATGGCGGGACGACCTCACGAAGTTCCCCGCCGGGATGGCATAGAGGTGTGGAGAGCAAAAGGGGAGGCCTTGGCCCAGCAGGAGACTAAACCGGTTAATAAAAAAATCCTTACTACAAATTTGTACTGAATCCCCGTTGCGCGAGTTCTACTCGCACTTGGCCATTTTTTCATATGCTTCAAGCACTACGATATCATATGTCGTAGTGCTTGAAGCATGTGAAAAATGTATATCCCCACTGCTGGGGCACGGGTTTCTCTCTGCATCGCAGGAAGGTTAGGCCATACTCCACCACGGGGGCCAAGTCCGGGTTGGTTTGTAAGACAGTGGCGGGTCTTACTGTCAGAAGTTATCATGCTGCCCATATGGCCTCTGACATGGCTTAACGACGGCCATTACATGACAGCCGGCGCCAACGGCTTAACGTGCCTTGCGAAGCACGGAAGCGCTCGGAAGTCACAGGACGGTCATCCATCCTCCGCCTGACCGCGCCTTTTGTTGCTTAACACAAGTGATTGATTTCGTAAGTGGTTAGTTTTGGTATCCTTATAGTATTACTAGATGATCGAACTTGGTACGGGTCGAGCAGCGGATTTGGTACGCTCCATACCATATCCGTTCGTCTCGAAAGTTGTCTGGCAATCATAATTTTATTAGTACTATATCGTGTTCGCTCGGTCCGATGGTACGCCAAATCTGCTGTCCGGCTCGTACCAATTTCGATCGTCTGTTAATACTATTATATCCTATAGCAGCCAGGCTATTATAGACATGGAAAAGCACGCACACAGCGGTCATTATTATTTAGTTAAAGCTGCTACCTACATCACAGCGCAGCGTAACAATTTGCAGTTATTCATTTCAGAATCCGCGACTCCCCAACCCGATTTTGAGCTCAAAGTTACACCGAAGTGTCCCAACTTGCTTCCTTACATAAAGCAACTTTAAAAAGCGGCGATTCCTCCAAGGGGTGGTGGCTCTGGCTGGAGTCGGCACTAAAGCGGGCGGTCCGAAGCAATTCGTTGTGTAACTTATGATTGCGCTAACCGCCACGGCCGGGCCGCGCTCAGCGATCGGAAGGGCTAGAAGATCCGTGAAAAGGCTGATCTTTCCTTCTTGGTTGTGAAAAGAATGACTTTTTTAATGCCTACTTCGAGCTTTGCAGGTAGGTTAGTTGGCTCTGTTTAAACCTAAATATATTTATAGAACAACAAACTTTGGTATACAGTCTGTTAGTTCTTAGAATATACCTCGGCTATTATCGGATACAATCGGATATATTCGTGTCATAGAAATATCGGAACTGACATGACACTTAATTTCAAAATCGGAACTAATATGACACTTATACAGAGTATTACACTCTTGTGCTTTCGGCAAAAACCAAAGCCTACTCTAGAGCCCGAGGTATATTGTAAAAGCTAACAGGCTGTACTTGTAATGTTCTGCTAATTTACAGGTTGAGCAAAAAACCAACCAAACTGGGTATATCCTGTACTATTATAGTTTCTTAAACCTAAATTGAAATCTTTGCTGAGGTTTAAAATTCAAATGTTGCATCTTGGCCTTGTCATGGACATTTTAGGGAAGACAAAGATGTCTGGTATTTAAATACTGTTAACGGGGATGATTATGTCCAGTGTAGTGTAACATGAAGTTAAAAAGTCAGTCAATTAAGTTAAAACCTGTCTTGCAGAGAATAAAGGCTTGTAAGCTTCTTCTCCAAATAAATATTGGCTAAATATTTTGTTTTTATACTGAATAATATTTTTGACGCTGACTTTGAATTCGAAGCTTTTTCCTTTATAGAAACACTTTTGGAGATTTCAATTCATTAGAACGATAGTTTAGGGTCTCTGGAATACGGTTAGCTTGTACTGACACATAAAAGTGGCCCTAATTAACGGCACTGAGTACACAACAACAGGGCTGAAGTAATTTTTGTGTAAATATAGTTGGTCTTGGCAAAACTTACATTGATTCATTGAGTTTTTGGTCCCGGCTGCACGTTCTGGAAACCTTTGTGTGGCAGGGTTACTACACTGAGAGAAAAAATAGCCCACAACGTACAAAATAAGCGTTGTCGATTGTTTGTTGCTTGTGAGTCAATATTTACATAGTTATAGTGTCAATTCCAATGTTGTCAAACTTAAGTTGTGCTATACTCTATTTGAATATTGTCAACTTCTAGAGCGATTTACCATATTGCCGGTCGAGCAAAGAAACATTGTTAATTCGTTAATGTTTAAAACAAAATGAAAAAAAAAAAAAAACAGTTAACAAAGTAAACATATAGAAATTGACAAAAGAACAAATTGTACTTGTACAACAATCTTAATAAATTGACAAAGTTTTTTACTGAATATTAATGGAGGCACAATATGCGGGGTATAAGGCGTGCGGAGGGATTACGACAGATCAAAACATTGTCTAACCGTTTGTTCATTCCTGAGGCGGACGTGTCCCGACGAGCGCACTGCGCATACGTCACCATATGTGGTGTGATTTAAATTGATTTATTTTAAAATGGAGGAATTTCTGGCTAATGCCAGGTTGACCCACCTCACAGACATTATGTCGGGTAAGTACACCTCTTTATACCTACTAGATTAGCGAGGTTATTCTGTGTTGTTCCTTATAAAGTTTTACCGTTGTTTTATGTGTGTGCATGTAAGTATAGTTTCCCATTAAGTATTATTTATATTCAATTTGCCATAAAGTAGGTTCAGTAAAGAGAGCATCCTTATTTCTGTATGTGGCCAGGCATTTTACATACCTACCTACGTAGATCATTACTGCAGGGCAACGAGTGGGCCGATTGCCTAGGTACCTACCTGAGTGCTTAGTGCGAGTTTTTTAACTACTCGATCGCGTTAACGTAAACTCATATTTCTATGGCATCGAGGAAGCGCCACCTAGCGACAAGTATGGAAATTAAAATAACATATTTCATATAACATATTTAACATATTTCTTTTCTTCAATTCCAGGTGTTGTAATTCCAGGTGTTGTATCTTAGTAATACATGTCTGAGCACACAAGGTTGACTTTAGGGTCATATTTTTAACTGGTTGGAATTGCGATATATATGCTTTAAATGAGCAAGTTTGTTGCAGTGATTGTTGTTGTGTTTATTTTTTATAAACTAACGATTAAGTGATAGTGTAAGTAAGTAAATAATAAGTAAAGTAAATCTTTAGATAGTCGAGTATATCTTTAGGTAGATAGTATAAGCCAATAAAAATATAATAAAAAGCAAGATCAAGCAAAAATTTTTTGAATTTGTGTGTGTAATACATTGTTCTATAATACATGATGTGTAATAATAAAGTGTTTTATTTAATATTTAAAACCTCTCGTCTGCTCTCAGTAGTAACTTTAAATGCATAACAAGAGTAAAATACATTTTCAAAATGTTTTATTGTATCAATTACAAATTTTCAAACAATTAAAAATATGTTACCCTTAGAACTAAACCACCCCGAATCGTACCTGGTAAGAAAGTTCCCAATTTTGAATTGAATTTTTTTATATGATGTCTTTTTTCAACGGAGCTTTTGTCTCTGTTCTGTAGTAATCGATATAGCCTTCAACGTTGTAAAACTGAGAACTTTTTAAAAAGCAAATTACTGTTGTATTCAACAGTTGCGAAATAATTGCTGTTGTCAGAAAATTTTAATAGATAGTTTTAAAAATTGTTGTTGTTAATTAAATAGGTATTGTTTGAAAAATAGTTGTCGTTGTTTAAATTTTCTGACAATAATAATTATTTGGCAAGTATCATCAAAAAGAAATTTGCTGGTTTAAAGAGTTGTCGGATTAACAACATTGAAAGCATTGCTCCGGAGACAAAGAGCAGTTGTGAAAGGGACAATTTAAGAGTTAATAGATAAACAACGTCCGTTCAGTACAAGGTTAGGTTGCATTGCTACAGCGACAATGCACAATTGTCAATAAAATAATATTAGACATTAACAGGTTGTCAGATTAACAACGTTTAAGAGAATGTTTGGTTAAGATACATTGCTACATAGACAACGCTCAGTCGTCAAAAGGACAATATAAGAGTTGTTAGATTAACAATGTCAGAGAGTGGGTTAGGTTACATTACATTGCCATAGAGACAAAACTCAGTTGCTATAGATACCATTTATGAGTAGTCAGGTCGACCACATTAAAGTGTTGGATAGTTAAGGTTACATTGCTACAAAGTCAATATTTTTACATACATAGAATCAATGTTACGCTGTGACTTTATGACAACGTTAAACATTGTTTATAAACTATGTACTTCTGACCACGTACAACGTTGTCGATGAATATTGTTAATTCGGCAACAAAAATCTGACAATAAAAAAGTTGACTCATTGAATAAGTAACTTAAAGGGTTGTGTGTGGTTAATGTTTTTTTGTCTAATTGACAATAATTTTCGCTCAGTGTAGTTAGCCCTTCTTCTAAGCCTTAAGACAAAATCAAGATTCTTGGACAAATATACGGCGCCAAATATGACCCGAACTATGGTCATTAGTCAAAGCTTAGGACGAAGTCAGCCTAGATTATAGTGTATCTTCTGTCTTTATCTGTCGGCACCGCTTTACAATGTACAAAAGTTACCAGGACCGGTCCGCAACCTATCACGTCGTCCCGGGAGAATCTGCGGGAATCGCAAGATAAAACAAAACGAAAACTGCTATTACTGGCGAACCTGTTTTGCATTGAACAGTCCATTGAATGCGCATATAAACTACCTAGAAAAAACCAATATTTTGGGTTTTTAGTAAGTTTTTTCATATTATATTGCAAGACACAGCCCTTCTTCTAGAAAGAGAGAGTTGAGAGTATTACGCTCGTGCCCCACTGCGACAAATTCAAGCGCTGTGCTAGTTTTTTCACGATGATTTCCTTAACCGTTAGCGAGTGGTAGTAGCTCAGTGGGTAGAATCATGGACTCGCAAGCGAGAGCCCCAGGTTCGATCCCCAGTGCGGGCATGTACCAATGACTTTGTTTAATTTCAAAGTTACGTACATTTGCGAATTTGCAGTCGCAATACCACACGCTGTGAAGGAAAATATCGTGAATATGATAAACCCGCGGCTTGGTTGGCTCCGCACGTATTGAGTAGTCTTTCCTGTGGGCTAGGCCGACTAAGCTGTCAGGATGGTATAGGTGCTGGGCAAGCCTACACCATCTATAAAACCGTATCCCAGACACTACAGCGTCGGAGTGGTCTCTTCACACACCTAGTGCGAGTGAAGATGCCACTGGACGCTGTATAAATCATCTCATTAAGTAGATGCAAAAGGCCAATATTATTAGCGAGTGGTATTGTAACGATAACTTCACAAATGTACATCATCATAATCAGCTGGTGTTAGTCCACTGCTAGACATAGGGTCAATTTCGCTAAGTAAATACTTAACTGTTGATATGTCTCTTCGAATTTCTCAGCAAAGAGCGTGACAGAACTTAAGTTACTTAAGTATTTACTTAGTGAAATTCTCAATACAGAAATTGAGCCATAGGCCTCTTTCGAGACACGCCACAGAGCCCGATCTTCGGTTCTCCTTTTCCAGTCACTGCCCTCGTTATCAACCCTTTTATGTTCCCTATGCTAGGGCACGGGTCTCTTCCTGCATCGCAGGAAGGTTAGGCCATAATCCACCAAGGGTTGGTAGAGGATTGTGAGACAGTAGCGGGCCTTACTGTCAGAAGTTATCAGTCACTGCCCTAGGCTTTGCAAATGTCGTCGCTCCACCTGCTCACAGGGTGTCTTACACTGCATTTGCGCACGTAACATAGAAAACCTCCCATTGAGTAGTCGTTGTTCTTCAACTACCACCGCTCCTGGCTTAATAAACTTGTTTTGATCATTATTGGTTGTCATTTCACTTCAGTAAGACCAGCCACTAGTCTTGCAAGCCTCCACCAATCCGGACTTGGCACCCGTGGTGGAGTATGGCCTATGCCTTCCACAGGGTAGAGACCCCTGCCGCTCGATGGGGGCATAATGAGTTGATGATGATGATGATTTCACTTCACTTTTGTCCAGCGTCTTACGAAGAGCGCCACATTTTTCTACTGCCATCGCCAATTTGCTAGTTCATTGAGCCAGACAACCGGTAATATCCTCTCTCAGTGTATTCACGGGTACTCTGTACTCCACTCGGTTATATAACAGGATTTTACTACTAAAATGTAAAGGTTAAAGACTTTTGTCGAACGTATTAAGGCAGGGCTAATTATGTGTTACTTTTTTTATATAAGATAACATAACATTTACAAACTGGCACTGGCGTATTAGGCGCACACTAGGATACCCTGTGTCGTGGGTACCAGAAACAGCGACATCACAAACATGTAAACATCTGAGACCTGTGAGTTTCCTTTTTGTCCCCGCCGGGGGTCGAACCCGGGACCTTTCGCATGGTAGGCAGGTGCGCTGCGGCTGCGCGTCAGAGGTTGTTGATATGGCCTATATACATCCCAATGCTGGGCATATGCATTCTCTCAGAAAGAGTGTGGGCTTAAGCCCAAGCATATTATGTATATTGGGCATATTAGTTAGAACGGTGGGCGCGCGTGGTAATGGATTACCACACGTGTCTACTGAGTCTATTTCAAGCGCCGAGGCAGATGCACGCCTCAGACACTCAGGTTTCCTCACGATGTCTTCCTTCACAGTGAGCGTATGTGTAAATGTGGCCCTCAATAAGTATTCTGCAACACACCACAAGTTATCAGTCATTATGAATACATTAACTTTAATAACTACTTAACTTTAGAGTGTTTTTTTGAGGCTCGCAAACATTTCAGCATAGGGCGACCCATGAAAAGTGTAATTCGGCCTTGCTGAGTGGAATGAAGCCGGTAGGCGGAGGGCCTCATAACCACAGAATAACTCACAATTCTGGCATTCGGCTAAGAAAATTCATAAATTGTTTCTGTACTTCAACTAATAAATATATGTTTTTTAACTGGGCTTAAATAAAAAGCCTATATACGTTCCAGTGTAGGGTATAAACCTTCTGTAATAATATTGTTTATTGACCAATGATTTAGAAAGATTTACAAATAAGAAAGTTACACGAAATGACTTAAGCCTTTGTTGTCGAGCTAGGCATGAAGCCTGTATTACGGCATCCAGCGTCAAATCCCGACCGAATAAGGCAAGTTAAAATGATTAAATGAATACAATGTTAAGCTGAGAACTAATTTAGCAGAGATTTAACAAAATGTATGATATGATTCCGTGCTTCGCAAGGCACGCTAAGCCGTGGGTGCCGGCTGTCATGTAACGACAGTCGTTAAGCCATGTCACAGGCCTTATGGGCGGCTTGATAAGTTCTGACAGTAGGGCCCGCCACTGTCTTACAAATCTCCACCAACCCGGACTTGGCCCCCGTGGTGGACTATTCTTCCTGTTATGCAGGAAGAGACCCGTGCCCCAACAGTGGGGACATACAAGGGTTGATATCGATATCGACGATATGATACCGTGTGTAGGTCCGGTGGTCTCGGGCAGGGTCGCTGTGTGGAGAGAGCCTCGTAAGGGCTCTCGTGTTGGGTATCAGTCGTGGGTCGTGTCAATTAGAATACATGCTACTGACCACGGTCGTATATTGCATAAGTGTGCAAGTGTGAAGTTTTTTTAAATAACATCGTGCAATTGCTTATATTCTACGTTAAGTGCTGATTAAACATTGTTATCAACACTAGTGTGTCCCCACTGCTGGGGCACGGGTCCCTTTTTGCATCGGAGGAAGGTTAGGCCATACTCCACCACGGGGGCCAAATCCGGGTTGGTGGAGGATTGTAAGACAGTGGCGGATCTTACTGTCAGAAGTTATCAAGCCGCCCATAAGGCCTCTGACATTGCTTAGCGACTGTCATTATATGACAGCCGGTACCAACGGCTAAACATATGTACAACTTATTGTAATAAGGCTACTCGCCTAGTTAACTTCTATTAAAGAGAGATTGTAGGCCACCACGCATGCCCACCATTGGAGATTACAAGCACTACGGTATATGAGCACCAAAACAATCGGGTTTCCTCACGATGTTTTCTTTCAGGTTAGTGAGTTGTACAACTACTACAAATGCACAAATTTACGTAACTTAAGAAATAGTTCGGCTTAGTTGAGGCTATAATCTAGCAACATAGGATACTAGGACTATACCTAGAGGGTACTAAAGTTGCTTGCACGCCGGATCTTCGTTAAGTGCTCAAATGAAAAGTTGCGTAGCTTACAACCTCGTTGTAGGAGCCAACTAATTAGGGTCGTTAAGAAAGGACGGAAATCCCAGCGATATCCTTTTAGGGCCTTCTTGAATGTGTTTGGAACTTAAATATGGCCACAGCAGAGTCGAAACCAACACATAAGTAATTCTTAAACGACGTGACGAAAAAACACAAAAAAACTTGTAGACAAAGAACTTTAAATAGATATAATATATATACTTCTATAACAGTAACGTGACTGACTAAATGCAAGAAAAATAGAAAATTAATCAAAGACATAGTAGAAACAGGCATGTAGATACCTATTAGCATACTATAAAGGTTTCTACGTGATTGCTATAAAAAACGCGTGCAACGACTTATGAACGTTGATGAAACGAAGGTGATCTATCAGAATCGTGGCAAGTGGCAGTCCCTGGTATCTGCCTACCCCTCTGGGATACAGGCGTGAGGTTATGTAAGTATTTATGTATGCTATAAAAATAATAAGGTTGCATTAGATCAAATAAAATTAAAATCTTTATTTTAATTATGCTGGCTACAAGTGATATTTTCATACAAAACTGTCACGACAACTCTTGTATGAGTGTGACCGTAGTTGTGTTATTGGTATCCTAATACTCTGTGGCAACTAGCTCTTGTATTGCGTAATTTTTCACTCTATCGGGTTAAGCATTTTGATGACGATAATTACTTAAACATTTTATTTTAACAATGAATAAAAATAATTGAATTGAATTGAAGAGTCAAAATATGTATGTAGGTATCTGACAACTCATAATGAGTAGGCTAAAACATACAACTCCATACAGTGAAGAACTTACGTGATTGCAACCCTGGTCATCATAAGCTTGGAAAAGCACACGTACTGTGGCCACTGACGTACTAAGTGCGGCGGCTACCAGCGGGAATCGAAACCACTACCTCTGTCTTGGTAGGAGCATGTTACCGTTACACTCACGAATCAATCTTAAGAAAGACGACGCAGTCACTGTCAGAAAGAAGTGACTGCCTCATGGTTTTTGAGATTGACTCACTTGTTCCCGTCACTTCTATCTGATGCAGTGAGGGACGCTCGCAAGTATCCGATTCCACAGCTTAACCTTCAACCTCCTTCCTTCTTTATCCGGCATCGGGAAGGAGGTGACAGTCCAATGGACCGTTTTCAGCACAAGTTCACAAAGCAATTTATAGATGGCGCTTATAGGCGTGGCCATTGTACAACTGGAAAACGACTGTCAGCGCTAAGCAAAATTTGATAGACGTGTCACTGTTCTTGTATGAGCGTGCATTTAAGCGCCATCTGTGGAGTGGTTTGTGAATTTATGGTGAAAACGGCTCATTGTTTTCGTCTGCCATGTTGTCTTTAAGTTTCGAGAAGTAGATGCATGTTATACTATTTTTATTTTTAATGCACTAACCCGTGCTAAGGACAACCTTAAAAAACGGGCTGTAAGTGATGCAATCTACTTCAGCCAGATGTCGCTAACTGTACGTAATACAGAGAATAGTGTAAAGAGGTTCGAAATTTCACTGATGCCGGTGAGTTGCCCATTAGCTCAGTTGAATAGAGCGCTGGCACGGATAGCCAGAGGTCGCGGGTTCGAATCCCGGCATGGGTGGAATTTTTAGCCTCTAAATAGGTTTTTATAGATGCATGTTACCGCAACCCGCGACCTCTGGCTATCCGTGCGCTGGCACGGATAGCCAGAGGTCGCGGGTACGAATCCCGGCATCGGTGGAATTATTAGCCTCTAAATAGGTTTTTATAGATGCATGTTACCGCTGTACCGACGAGACAGTCATTTCTCTTAGATGCATTGCCGTCACTGCATTAGAGAGAAGTGAGTGTTAGAGGATTAGTAAACCGAAAACTATTTGGTCAATCAAGTAAACTACATCGAAATGTCAATGTCTTTGATTATCTGTTCCCGTCGGTCTCTTGGTTGTTTAACTGTAAATATATTGCACTTCTTGCGCTTATCACCGATCCCTGGCTTTCCTTCATATAATCCAACAGTGAGCACCGCAAGGATCTGAGTCCACAGCCTAACCTTCGACGTCCTTCCCGAAATCCAGCGCCGATGTTTATCCAGCGCCCGCTCCCGCGGGGGCAGTCCAATTGTTTGTTTACGTCTGCCATATTGTCTTTAAGTTTCGAGAAGTATTTTTAAAGGATTCTCGAGTACTGTTTGTTTATTCGATCGTCTCTCTGAGAAAGGGGGCCCGAGATCTTATTGAAGTATATTGCTTATCGTATAGCGGTTTGTCTGCGGATCTATGGTTTAGTTGTTTTGGATTAGTGGAACTAAAAGAGGGGAAAATAGACGTACATATGTTTCGTTTCGCTTAGCTTTGGACGGGGTGTAAACAACTTTTTCTTTTAAATATTATAGTCAAGATATTCATTGATGGATTCATAGTACATTAACATGATTGCTAATTCACAAAGAGAAAGCCAAAGTCAGAAAGTCTTATTAACAGTAGAATAAGAGGCCGTGCCTCCGGGGTTTCAACTTGTGATTCTATTTTATGCACGAGTATGATATCACAAATTCACCCAATAGATTAGACACTCTTAGTTCATTCAGTTGATTTCGATCCAATACAGTAACCCGATACTTTACCAGGTTAAGCACCCTCAGGTCGCAGGTTTGGTTCTCAGACAAAGACACCTGATCTGTCGCCGGTTTCGCGTCAGTGCTTGTCACGTTTGAGTGAATTTAATACATTCACCTAGAAATTGTTTGAGGAATTTGATCTTTGAAAGTCACATGAGAAAACTGTGGCACTTAACGAGTAGCGGTGTTTATGCGGCTGGTAAGACCGTGCTTTGGAGAGGTCGTGGGTTCTAATCCCAGCATGTACCAATGACTAAAAAATCACAAATATAAACTTATTTCTAGTTTATGTGTATCTGTGTTTTTTGCAGTAATACTTAATTATTATTAGTAGTAGAAAGTTATAGCAGAGATAAAGGACAGCTTAATAATTAGATACTGGGACTCATACTTGTGCAAACCGAAGTATAAGTTTGGATTTGGTCATAAATTAAATCTTTGAATTTTCACTCACAAACTAAACGTATTATATTATGTACGTTTTATTCGATTGTTTTTTTTTGTGTTTTCGTTAAGATTTACGTTTTTTATGTTTTTTGTTACCGTTTGGTTTTGTTTTTGAAGTATTGTACCTTTAAATAAATTGTTTCTCTCTCTCTCTCTCTCTCTCTCTCTAATACAGAGAATATTGTAAAGAGGTTCGAAATTTCACCCAAAGACAGTGGCGGCCCTTACTGTCAGAAGTTATCAAGCCGGCCATAAGGCCGAACGTCTGACATGGCTTAACGACTGCCATTATATGGCAGCCGGCACCAACAGATTAACGTGCCTTGCGAAGCACGGAAGCGCTCGGAAAAAATTCCACTAGCGGTTGTCACGGGACGGTCACCCATCCTGCACCTGACCGCGCCTGTTGTTGCTTCACTCAAGTGATTGATGCCAATCACTCGGTTCGGCTAGGCCACGAGCGTTTACGCAATCTACTAACGTCGTAGCCTTCATGGAATCATTGTCCTACATAGAAGAATGTCAACATTATTTATCATCCATTAAAACAAAGGCACTGCAAAGACATTTCATGTATACAGAGGCATTTCTGTATACAGTAAAAAAGTACTCTAAAATTAAAACACAAACTTCTTTTAAATAAAAAAAATAATTAAATATCGTAGAACGAAATCCCACAGTGTTTCGCTCTATCTTTGGGATGGCCCGTCTTAAGCCCACTAATCTCAAAAACAAAGTCCTAGGTACTGCAGCGTCCGAGAGGTCCTTCCACCCATCCAGTGTGACTGAAGGCGCCACTGGTCGCTGTATAAATCATCTCATTACGTAAAAGCACTCGAAGAACCACAAAGAAGCGCTCGTGGCCTAGGCGAACCGAGTGATTAGAATCAATCACTTGATTACGCAACAACAGGCGCGGTCAGATACAGGATGGGTGAGCGTCCCGTGACTACCGCTAGTGGCATTTTTCCGAGCGCTTCCGTGCTTCGCAAGGCACGTTAAGCCGTTGGCAGGGATGGGTAAAACGTTCTTGGCCGTTGGTGCCGGCTGTCATATAATGACAGTCTTAAGCCACGTCAGAGGCCTTATGGGCGGCTTGATAACTTCTGATAGTAAGGCCCGCCACTGTCTTACAATCCTCCACCAACCCGGACTTGGCCCCCGTGGTGGAGTATGGCCTAACCTTTCTGCGATGCAGGAAGGGACCCGTGCCCCAGCAGTGGGATGACTTAATAATTGCGGCCAATCTTCTGATTACTGAATTGGTTCAACTTGTAGTACAATTAAAATAATTGATAAACATACATTGATACCTAGATACTGAAACGTTCGTCTCTTATTTGGGTCGTCCCTCAATACTCAAGTCTTCTCAAGGGCCTTCGATTGTTATTATGTTAATTTGGCGGCCCATTGTCGGGCTAATAAGCTTTATCGATATCGCAATTTGCGTCCCAAATTCCACGTCAAAGGTTTTCGTATGTAAATATCATCGTAAATTATTTAGAGGTACTTAGAACCTCAGGGAGAAAGGTGAGCGGCAGCGGAGCGGTAAAACGCTAGATTCTCATTCGGGAGGTCGTGAGTTCTAATCTCGGCATGTACCATTGACTTCGTGGCCTAAGTTACGTAACAATAAAGCCGCCTATTATTCTGTATCTTTGTTATTTTTTTCCTGGTGTACAATAAAGAATATTCTTATCTTATCTTAATTTTTTCTAATTATAGTTAGTACCACTCGCTGAACATACTATTTTTATTTTTAATGCACTAACCCGTGCTAAGTACAATTTTAAAAACCTATTTAGAGGCTAAAAATTCCACCCATGCCGGGATTCGAACCCGCGACCTCTGGCTATCCGTGCCAGAGGAACGTGAACTCGCTGAATGTTTACATGCCTCAGAACTCGAAATTGCCAATCCGCGGTGGGCACGTCTGGTAATTAAGCCCATACTGGCTCTCTCTCTCTGAGAAAAGGCCTGCGCCTTACAGTGGGACGTATTCCAAAACAAGGGGGTCTCTTCGTTTTTCGTTCCTTTTCACTGACTTCAAGACTGCACAACCAACTCTAAAATGATTTAAAGGAATGATTATAACCGCTGAATTCGAAGCAGGTAAATATTTGTGGGCATTACACAGATATATTTTGAAGCCTTACGGTAAAAAAATTTAGTGCTTTACCCTGGTTTCCCGAACGCTATCAGTCTGCCAATCTACAGTTTACAGTTATTTCTTTGTATGCACTTTTTGCAAGAGACAGGTGTTAGCTGTAAATTAATAGAATGTTAGCGTTCAAGAAAATGGGTTTTCCACATTTCTACAGTAAACCGCTTGTCCAGGAAAGGGGGGTCGGGGACGTCTTTTACGGACAAATACTTTCATTTTAAAGGCTAATATTAACATAAAATTTACATACAGGCACATACATTGCTTCTGGCCCCACACTATGATACCCTGTGTCGTGGGAACCAGAAACAACGACATCACAAACATGTAAACATTCAAGACCTGGGCTTTTTTTTTTGTTTCCAGCTAATATTTCGAAAACGGAACCCTAAAATGAAAAATGCCTTCTAAATTCACAATTTTTTTAAACGACTTATTTAACGATATCCACACTTATACACGCGTAGAGGAGTTACCCTAAAATATATTTGTAAGTTTTATTTTACCTTCTTTTTAGGAACCGGCTTGATCTGTCAGGATCGTGGCTAATGGCAGTCCCTGGTGTCTGCCTGCTCTCCTGGGACACAGGCGTAAGGTTATGTATGTGTGGTGTATATTTTGTTTTAGTAAAAAAAAACGCAGTGCCCACAGTCACAACATTGTATTAGGTGTGTTAAGAAGGAACGCATGTCTCTAGTCTTGTCACTGAACTGTGATCGTTTTTGCCATCGTCCGAAGTGCTAGTATATTGTGTGCTGGGGCGGCACACGTGTCTCTACGCTTGTCACTGATCTCTGACCCTTGTTCCCAGTGCCCAAAGCCCTAGTGTCGGGCGTGCTGGGGCGGCAGGCGGCGCTGCCGTGCGACGTGCAGCCGCTGGTGGCCGACGACGCGGTCTCCATGGTGCTGTGGTTCAAGGAGCCCGACCACGAGCCGCTCTACAAGTCAGTATTACATTAAATCATAGCTATAATTGAATCGCTCGTAGCTCCGACTGCTTGAGTGATCTTAAACGATCACGAAGGTGAAGCAACACACGGTGCGTTCAGCGTATGGATGGGTAAACCGTCTATGACTAACGCTATTGGCTTTTACCAACCCGGACTTGGCCCCCGTGGTGGAGTATGGCCTAACTTTCCTGCGATGCAGGAAGAGACTCGTGCCCCAGCAGTGGGGACATAAAAGGGTTGATAACGACAACGATTGGCTTTTTACGAGCGGTACTGTGCTTGGCAAGGCACGTTAAATAGTTGGTGCCGGCTGCCGTTGATAGATGGCAGTCGTTAAGCCAAGTCAGAGGCCTTAGGGCGGCCTTAAAACTTCTGACAGTAACACCAGCCATTAGTCTTGTAAGCCTCCAGCAATCCAGACTGTGGTGAAGTATGGCTTATACCATTCGTAATACAGAGAGTATTGTAAAGAGGAGGTCGAAATTTCACTGATGCCAGGTAGTCGCCCATTAGCTCAGTTGGGAGAGCGCTGGCACGGTTAACCAGAGGTCGCAGGGTCGAGTCCCGGCATGGGTGGAATTTTTAGCCTCTAAATAGGTTTTTAAACTATGGCTTATAACTTCCTCAGGGAAGAGACCCGTGTGCCTCGGTGGGGAAGTCATGGGTTGATGACTATTATGATAGCTATGTATTGAACGGGCTTAGTCGCGACCTTTTATAAGGTAAAACGTAATTACCTTAATTCGTGACTATGTACGAGTATGAGAATTGCGAGTCAAAATTACTACATTCAATCACGTACAGCCTTACCGGGGTCGAGTAAGTGTTTTGGGACAGTAACAAATAATGATGAGTTATTTAAGAAATAGAGGTGCATTAGTACAAAATATCTTTTTTCCTTGATCAATAATTCATTTAGTTCAAAGAAACTTCTCCAAAACTCGTGCAAGCAGGCCCTACATTTTGCTAATGAAACAAGAAAAGAAAGCTTTTTCTTGATTACTGTTTTAAAAAAATAAGAGAGTAGTACCTAGCTAAAAATTGGTTCCTATTAGTGACTGCCTCGTTGGTATAGCGGTATCAGCGGTATCATGGCAGATTACCATGCCGGAGGTCGTGGTTTCTATTCCCACTGAGGGCGACCGTACATTTGTACAAATGGCCTCAGTCCGGCTGTATTTTCATGTTTATGATGGCCTTGCCTGGTTATCATAGCACAGGGCATGTTATTTTGGGACCACGACATTAGTGATTGTGTTATGTAGAAGTTATTTATAAGAATAATATCACTTTATTGTCCGAAATCTTGAATCGATTTTGAATTTTGGAGAGAATTTTGTAATTGTGTAAAAATACACAGTACAAATGAATAGGTCCCAGTTGTTTCAAAAAACCTTAAACATAGGTTCAAACACAAGTTTGAAACAAGAACAATCATGTTGTGCCGAAAAAGTGAACTTCCATTAAAATGTGAAAACTATTTACTAACTTCCTTTTGTTGGAATCAGGCGTTACTTTGGGAAAATCCATAATAGATTTAAAATGTGAAAATTACTTTGCTAATTTCCACCAAAAATCCCAGAAGCACCATGTGGTCAGTTAATGCACCGCCCACCCTCCCACATTTTCAAGAAGAAGAAAGACACGAATACACCACCTTCGACACCAATACTTGTGTGAGAAAATCCCTGACGCGTCTCTAACACGAGGCATCCTCACCTCAGGCTCACACGTACTAATCTACAAATAAAACCACACCTGAAGTCGTTCCAGAGTTTATTATTATTTATAAAGATAATGATAAATGTGAACTTTTGTCTGATTTTATGCACTAAAATACAACAATACAAAAAATACCTATCATTTCAGTTCGATTGTTTTGAATACTTTTTTCACGTTCCTGAAAATATCAAAGTAGTTTTTCAAAATGTTTAAAGTAATTCCTGTTAAACTATGTAGCCCTTATGAGAATAAACCCCCTGTTATGAGAAGTAAAACCTTAAAGTTTGTTGAACGCGCGGAAGTTTGCCTATGAATGGAATTGGAAAGGTCTCTTTGAACGCTTCCAATATCCATCTGTGGGTGAAACCGGGTCAAACTAAATGCGGAGGAACTTGCGGTTGGTAAAATGTGTATTTAAAGTCATGGTACTGTGGGAAGCACGACGTTTTATAGATATTAAGTTTTTAAACTGTAATTCATGAATCTAGTCATAGGGCTGTGTTCACGCTTTTGATACCAGATCAAGCTTCACACACGCATTACATATGTCAACGACGACATATGTCAAAAAGGAAGATCACGTCATTTTGGTCCAATCAAATGCAAGAAGGTGCGGTGCTGTCAGACCGATAGCCAATAGAAGCGCGCCAACGATTCACATATGCTTAGCGACTTTTTTTAACCTTCACTAGACCTCTACGTGGCTAACGAGCTTTTCACACATGAACTTGTAAATTATTTCGAATTAAATGTAAAAATTAATAATCGCAAAGCTGCTCTGCATCATTCGTCGACTGCCTTCCTCATCTGACAGGCTCGCGGATCGCGGACAGGCTGGTTTCTGAATTGAGAATTTCACTAAGTAAATGGGCATTGTCACATCCTATTTTTTATTCTATTAATCTAAAATATAAACTAATATAAGAAAGTGATTTGAATATTTTCTTAATTTTTAATGTAATTATTTAAAGTTTTGTAAGTATGACGTCACCACTGGCATTATGAACTACGTTCATTGAATTTATTCGTGATAAAAAAAGTTGACGTTTGACAAATGTTGTTGACGAATTTTTTTTTAAATATTTGTAGGCAATGAAACTACCGCTTTAGAGCTAATGATGACGTCATTGAAAGAAAAATGAAGTGAACATTATTTTGCGATAAATATTAATAATCCGTTTTTATTTTACCTATTTAAACCCCTAATAGTAATCAGTGTCCCTATTCCTCGAAATGGTTTTTACTTTACGACAATCGATGCCTCCCTGATCAATGCCCATTCTAAACCAACGTTTTGTCACGCTCTTTTCTGAGAAATTCGAAGAGACAGCACTACAGTTCACAAAATTAACTAAGTAATTATCTTAGTCTATTTTAAGTTGTTTTTGTAGTTGTTGAAGCGCTCGTGGCCTAGGCGAACCGAGTGATTGGAATCAATCACTTGGGTTAAGCAACAACAGGCGCGGTCAAGTACAGGATGCGTGAGCGTCCCGTGACTACCGCTAGTGGCATTTTTCCGAGCGCTTCCGTGCTTCGCAAGGAACGTTGAGCCGTTGGTGCCGGCTGTCATATAATGGCAGTCGTTAAGCCATGTCAGAGGCCTTATGGGCGGCTTGATAACTTCTGGCAGTAAGGCCCGCCACTGTCTTAATATCCTCCACCAACCCGGACTTGGCCCCCGTGGTGGAGTATGGCCTAACCTTTCTGCGATGCAGGAAGAGACCCGTGCCCCAGCAGTGGGGACATACGAGGGTTGATAACGATTTTAGGTTGTTTTTGTATTTTTTGCGATAATTAAACCATTTTTCAATTTCAATTCTACGGTTAAGTATTTACTTAGCGAAATTCTCAATTCAAAAACTGGCGTTTTGTCAATAGTTTATTATTAGAAAACCATTAAAGTATTAATCTAAAACCAAACTTAGTAGGTTTTTTGAATAATTCTATTTGAAAACATACGACTTTTTTAATTTACTTTCGTTTGATAAGTAAAAACCACAGAACATAAAAAAATGTGGTAAAAACCAAGATAAATTGATTATCATACAAGCGCGAACACTATAACTTAAGGAAAGTGATAAATTAAACATAGTTGTCCATTACAAACAAGATCTAAATAGTTATATGAATGCCTTTTTAATTTGATTTTTATCAGACTTAAAATTTTGCCTACTTCATATAATTCTTACTTTAATCTTGGTTAAGCACCCGCGCAGTGCCCCAGTCCACGCTAAATCATTGTTCTACATGAAACAATTCCTGTTGTAGTTGAAATAAATACCTATGATTTCAAGGAGCATATTTAAAACAGTCCTAGAATAAAAGCTTTTGTAAATTATTAACTCTAAGTATTTTATTTAAAGTTTATAATTGACTTTTAACGTAAGTCTCATGCTTTTGTATTTCTATATGAAGATGGTGTGTCTAATTGGTATTTTATTTAAAGTTTGTTTCTCTAATTCAGGATTTATGCCATTTAAAATTCCACCCTTGACTTTCATCCATCCTTGAGTATCGAGTGATTTAGTGAATGCTCAAAAATACCATAATTGGACCCCGTAACTTCGAAACTATACTAGCTGAATGCATTAACTTCGGAGCAACGGTAACTTTGATCTCTCTTCCAATTTAAATTCCTAAAACATAACTGCCATCAAATTTAGAGGAAGTTAAAAGGGTTAAATCGGATCGTGTAAAACGCAAAGTGCGGGCAGGCCGAGAACTTGGCGCGCTTTGTACCACAACACGTCATGTCATATAATCATATTTTATTAAATAAATATACGTAATATTATTTATTGTACACCAGGAATTAAGTGAAATACGCTATGCGATAAAAAAATATATGCTCAGTTTAACGCTGCGTGTGCGAACATTAGTGCAGTATCAATATGATACTGATATAGATAAATAGATAGAGAACACTTTATTGTGCATAAAAAAAGAAATTACATAGATATTTCTTAAGACTATGACTTTTAACTAAAAGTGATCTCTTCCCGACATAATACCACTGCTTGTGTAGCTCGCTTTCTCGATACACATACTGAGTCAATACCATTGTGCATTTTTATTTTATTTTTCCTGTGGTGCCAATACCATACTCTAACTGTGAAGAAAAACATCGTGAGGCAACCCGTGGCTTTCTTGGCTCTGCACGTATTGACTAGACTTTCCTGTGGGTTAGGCCAACTAAGCTGTAAGCATGGTATAGGTGCTGTGCAAGTCTACACTAGTAACTATGCCCCAGGCACTGCAGCATCCAAGTGGTCTCTACACACATCTAGTATGAGTGAAGATGCCACTGGACTCTGCATAAATCATCCCATTACGTAGCTGCAGACACCTGTGGTGCCTTATTCTATCGGATATCGGCTATCATTGCGACCACTGTAACCCGTGATGTGACGGTTCGGAACAAATTGATGGTGCCTGTCTGAAACCGGAGCCGGAGAAGAACTCGCTGGTTCTTCTACGGCCTGGTCTTCTGCGGACCTGTATTCTTCCCCGCAGGTACAATTATTTTACCTTATTGGTACGAGTATGTAAAACTGGCAACAAACAATAACATCCAGAATGGGCTTCAGAAAAAACGTACCCACCCGTACTAAACGTACGTACGTCACCCAAAGAAAAGTACTTATTGAAATGCATTAATTCAGCAATAAATATCGTTTTTATCGAAACCGTTTTTTATAAAAACAGATAATAAAAAAATTTAGCTCTGGGTCTCAACTTGCGTGACATCTAAACAAAACTTACTTTATACTTTTCTTTATTCATTATTGCACACATAAAAAACTCTACAGAAAGCACAAAGACAAAAGATATTTATTTATACTATTTTTATTTTTAATGCACTAACCCGTGCTAAGGACAAATTTAAAAACCTATTTAGAGGCTAAAAATTTCACCCATGCCGGGATTCGACCCCGCAACCTCTGGCACGGATAGACAGATTTATTTGTTACTGATATTTATTCGCGCAAAATTATAAAATAAAAAAGTGTATATGGCGAGCTTATTTCACTAGGATCTCTTCCGATGTGCTTCATAATAAGACTAGGAAGATGTAAACAAGCATATAATACCAAAGACGAATTACACTGTTAGTTATGAAAACTTGCAAGGCGAAAGGGACATGAGACGGGAATTGAGCTAGAAATGAGGTCCTTGAGATATACATCTAAGTAACACTACACATAAGCGTGTAGTGTTACTTTGAATGACAGGATACGCAATAGTCTGATTAGAGAACGTTGTGGACTGGAAGATGATGTAGTAAGTAGAATTGACAAAGGAATGATGCGTTGGTTTGGACATGACAACACGGAGAGGATGAAGGAAGAAAGATTGACGAAACAAATATATATGAAGGGCTGGTGAGGGACGTCCCAGGCGGACATACATCTATCAAATAGGTGATATATTAGCAAAGGGGAAGATGAAAAGTACCCGGAACCGGCGTGCGTGCATGCATCGACTTATGAACGTTGATGAAGCGAAGGTGATCTGTCAGGATCGTGGCAGGTGGCAGTCTCTGGTCTCTGCCTACCCCTCTGGGATACAGGCGCCAGGTAATAAATATACGGGAATTTAAATTAATAGAGTTGCATTTTTTGTGTATCTCCTAACCTGCATACTTGTGCTGTTTGCTTTTGTGCATTTAAGTGACTAATGTCATTATCCTCATTGTATTCATACGGTGACAGTCCAATGCTGGACATAGACCTCTCCCAAGACACGCTCATTTTGTGCGTGTGTGTGCGAGTGGATATAAATAATTGATCTATCTACCACATAAATAGTCCAATCCAAAGTTTATCATATAACAAATTATACTATTTTTATTTTTAATGCACTAACCCGAGCTAAGGACAAATTTAAAAACCTATTTACACTACACTTACTCTTTACTTTTACAGAGAATATTGTAAAGAGGTTCGAAATTTCACTGATGCCGGTGAGTCGCCCATTGGCTCAATTGGTAGAGCGCTGGCACGGATAGCCAGAGGTTGCGGGTTCGAATCCCGGCATGGGTGAAATTTTTAGCCTCTAAATAGGTTTTTAAAAATGGGTGAAATTTTTAGCCTCTAAATAGGTTTTTAAATATAACAAATTGTATTTCTTAATGATTTGCGATATTAATGTTTTATTAGTTAAAACATAATCACCTTATTTCCCGACGTTTCAGCAGCGTAACAGTTGCCGTGTACAGCGTTACTGTAACGCTGCCAAAAACATCGGCAATAGTATATTACACAACTAGGGTGGTAATACAAAGAAAGGCCGAGATCGCAGAAGTTTGCGGCCCGAGCTGCAAGCGAGGGACGTAAATGTGCGATCGAGAGCTTTCTTTATTACCTCCCGTGTTGTGTACATCTTTTTATGTCTACATTTGGCCAGAAAGCGGCTTTTTCCGTACGCGCAGCGTGCGGAAAAAGCCACTTTATTACCAGGTGTGGCATAAATAAACTTAATTACATTTTGCTTAATAAATAATCGCGATTAGACCCGTTTGATATATAACAAATTGTGCCGTATACCACGGCGAAATGGTTTATTGACATAGAACGAGCAAGAAACGTTTACCGGTATCAAACATGATGCCCCATTAGGTTTGTAAGTTAGCTCGTTACGTGGGTAATTTATACTTTCGATCTGTTCACGAAGAACTTTATTAGCAGCAGTACGTACTCGTAGATCTTGCACTGTAAAAAAAAGTAACACGGAGTTACCGACAGGAGTTACCGGTTTTCTGTTTTTCAATCCGCCGATGATTTTCTAATGATTTTTTTTTTTAATTTATGTAACATTGTAAAGTTATAGTAGCAATACCACTCGCTAACTGTGAAGGAAAACATCGTGAGGAAACCTAAGTGTCTGAATCCGCGGTGGGCTTACGTGGTAATTAATCCCAAGCTAGTTTAGTTAATTTAATTTAGTTCTTTCTGAGAGATCTGTGCCCTGCAGTGGAATGTTTATAAGCTACTAAAAATACATTTTGAATATACACATAAACTCTTTTGTTAGAGTTTTTTTGTCCATTTTTTCTCCAAAATTATCTAGATTTTGAAATGGACACCTAGTTTGACTTGTAACGTTCATTAAGCCGCAGCATCTGCGCTACTTTGAATAAAACCTTTTCATTTCATCTCAAAAAACTACGCCCGGTATTTCTTATATCCAGTTGTGTCCAAAGAATGGAAATCCATGTCCGCGTAGCTAAAACGGATTGATACAGCGTCCTAAATAAATCCTTTTTAGGAAAAACTAGTCCCTTGTAATCTTTCTTGGTCCTCGGGACGTTTTGTCCCTTTTACCTGTAAGCTGGATAGGAAATGGGATCAAGAATGTTGTACGATTTTATCGCTGCTCTTAAGACCTCTACATTTCCCGATCTCGGTCCCGGAAAGATCCTGGAAGATGTATAATTATTAAGGTCGTCCCGACATATTTACTGTTGCGCTGAATATTAAGCTGAGCGTATAATTTGTATCGCATATACTATTTTATTTATTAGGCAGACAAAACAGACATCTGCAAGTACATTTTCAAAATACGATTAATTATTATTCAATTCAATTCATTTATTTCAAATATCAAATATCAAAGTCATTGCTTGCCACTTGAAGACGTCAAAAATGGTTTATGTAAAATCTCCAAAACATGTGAACGATGATCATGCTGTGTACACATGTGCACTGACGAATTACGTACACTAACTCAGCCGATTTTAAATTAAATTTTCCGCTAATTTCACATTTTGAAATTCAAATCAGCTTCAATCTACCATATCTTCGGTGCCCGTTTTGTTACAGTCAATCGTTTATAACTTTGACCACAAAGACTTAGGGTCTTTGCACACGACGCTTTGTGAATGCGATGACGAAGCGCGTTGAACGCAATCAGGACGGTCGACAAACGCAACGCCGCCGCTGGCACGTTGTATCCTTCGTCATACGATTTTTGCGTTTGTAATCTACTAAATACGCGTCAATAACGCACTTATTAAAGATAAGCGTTGTCAGTGCATAGCATCGTCGTGTGCATCAAGTTTCTTTACTGTAAAATTAAATAGACCATTTTTTAACTGTAAAGGCTGTAAGAAATTGCTAGAGATTAGAAAGTCAGCCAGTATACTTACAAGGTTAGATACTAAAATACTATAGGAAATTGAAGAACAACCCGTTCCAATTTACGGGCTCGGCATTATCGGTTTCTAACCTAATTTATTATATTTACATCGTCGTCGCGACCTTGCGGCCCCGGCCAAGTGTAATTCTTACTTCTTACTTAATATAAATGTAAAAGTTTGTAAGTACGTATGGATGTTTGTTACTCAATCACGCAAAAAATTCGGCACAGAGATAGATTATAGTGTCGAATAGCACATAGGCTAGTTTTTATATACATATCAAAATATCTTTGCGAACAAAGTCGTGGGCGCAGCTAGTTTATTATATGTTTAAAAACTTTTAACCCTAATTGCCAAAGCGGAGATGGCGGGACGATCTCTCAACCTTCTTGCCCGGATGGGACAAAAGAAGGAGGCTTAGAAGCTCATGAGGGAGGCCTTTGCCCAGCAGTGAGACACAAATACGGCTGACTAAAAAAAAACAATATTTGATACATATATACTTTTAGGAAGTCAACAAAAGCGACCGTGCTTCGCTAGGCACGTCAAGCCGTTGGTGCCGGCTGTTATATAATGGTAGTCGTTAAGCCATGTTAAGCCTTTAGGGGCGGCTTGATAACTTCTAACAGTAAGCCCGCCACTGTCTTACAATCCTCCACCAACCCGGACTTATCCCCCATGGTGGAGTTTGGCCTAACCTTCCTGCGATGCAGTAAGAGACCCGTGCCCCAGCAGAGGGGACAAGGGTTGATATTGAATAAAAGTGACAGACGTTTACGTAGCTATCTCCCCCGCAGCTACGACGTGCGCGGGCGGCTGGCCACGCAGCCGAAGCTGTGGTCGTCGCCTACAGCATTCGGAGCGCGCGCCTTCTTCCGCGCCGCCGCCGCACCCGCCGTTTTGCTGCTTGACGCGGTCACACGTGAAGACGCGGGCGTGTACCGGTGCCGCGTGGACTTTCGCAACTCGCCCACAAGAAACACAAGGGTTGAGTTCAGCGTTATCAGTAAGTAATAGATAGATAGAGAACCTCTTGAGTGCGTCGTGTGTGGCAGTATCACGTCTGGATACCGGAGACCATGGGTACTGTTAGATTTATGGCCTCATTTTCCCAATTTTGCGGACATTGGTGCATGCCGCGGGCAGTCGAGCCCTAACTCACAAACCTATCGGATTACTTTTAATTACGTGAAGTGACCTTTTTACCAAATTTCCGGACTAACTGTACGTGCTCTGTTTTGAGATTCACAATAAAAATCAGTTAAGTGAATTCCAGTGGTTTGATTCCAAAGGAGTCAAATAGCGAGTATTTATTAGGTAAAACGTAAATAATCGCGATTTGACCCGTTTAATATATAACTATGAATGAGTATCGCGAATCATTAAGGAATGGACCTTGTGGAGCGCCATCCTCCCCCTCTAACAGTACGATTCCCACCGCTGTGTACAAATGGCCCCTGTCTAGATTTTTTCATGATTGTGACGTCCTTGCCTGGTTACCACAGAACAGGGTATCCTGAATTGGGACGAGGACAAGTTATTGTGTTGTAATAATTGTAAGTTAAATGTAATAATAACTATATGATACATTATATAACTGACAAAACCTTAACTGCAAGTTTGCTAAAGGTCATTCGAATGTTAGCGTGGTGTTCGGGTCATCTATCTCCCTCCAAAATGGTTGAGACTGATGATGGCTGAGCACTGCGTTATGCTCGTAAACGAGTGCTGTTCGTGTGTCTGGCCGCAGCACTTATGTTTTCCCCTATTATTGTGAGACATTTGACTAATGCTTTGGCATTCGGCTTACATTTTACATTGTGCATTGACATTCAGCAAACAGAATGTAAATTCTTTACGTTGAAATAAAATGAGTTGAATTTGAATTTGTATGGAAGTTGTTATTATTATTGTGCATAGAAAGAACGGGTGGGGCTGTGTCGGGTGACACGGCTATTGGTTTAACTTGAAACGTTTATAAAGTAAGCGTTAATGATTAGCTCAAACTGCGCAATGTGATACGCGGTACTAGCGCCATCTAGCGGCGCGAGCCATGATCTCATATAATGGCCTCTTTGCTGTACTCAATGATATTTAAATGAAACGGATACAATAAATTTGCTGTGTGGTTTCCTCCTAGAGGATAGCATCAACCCAAATTCTTCCCGCAGGTGTCGTAAAAGGCGACTAAGGGACACGAACCGGGGGGTGGGCAGCAGCGCCCCCTGCAGTACAATTCCACCAAACTGCGATCCCCAACCCGCATGCCCAGCGTGGGGATTATGATAGCACAACGTTGCGCTCTTTAGGGGAGGGCTATGTCCAGCAGTGGAATAGTATAGCCTGACGATGACGATGACGATGATGTGAAACACTTTGATTGCGCGATGCAAGGATGTTGGAGTTCATAGTGCGCGCGCAGAGTTGACATGCGCTTGCCACACATGAATTTGTCGATGCGGTAAAATATTATCATATCGCCTTCCTTAGATTTCACAGTCCGGAAATAAATCGATTCGTCATAGAAGGTGCCAGACAAAAAGGCTTTTTCTTATTATATATTTAGCCGCTGGCCAGCGCAAGTTCTCAATACAAACAACGAACGGAAAACTTACTCAGTCTTCAGCCAGTCGAAGAGGAAAGCAGAAATCCGTTTTGAGTGGATCTTTCTACGAGTAATATCAATAAAAGTTATTGTGGAGATAAAAACTATTTTCTTCTTTATTTATATGAAGTTATAGTAGCAATACCACTCGCTAACGGTGAACGAAAACATCGTGAGGAAACCTGAGTGTCTGAGGTGTTTAAATACCTCAACGTTTGAAATTGCCAATCCGCGGTGTACACGCGTAGTAATTAAGCTTCTCTCTGAGAGAAGGCTTGTATGTTACGTTACGTTACGTTACATTACGTTACGTCACGTTACGTTACGTTACGTTACGAGAGAGAGAACGTCGCACAGCGTTTATAAGCTACATAAAAAAATATTAAAAATCTATTTAGAGGCTAAAAATTCCACCCATGCCGGGATTCGAACCCGCGACCTCTGGCTATCCGTGCCAGCGCTCTTTCCAACTGAGCTAATGGGCGACTCACCGGCATCAGTGAAATTTCGAACCACTTTACACGGGTTAGTGCATTAAAAATAAAAATAGTATAATAAAAAAATCTCTTTTATGATGCAGGTAATCTAATCTAATCTATCCTATCTTTTTGGATTTGGAGTTTAAAAGCGAACGTAGCACTTTTCTTAGATGCAACGTCAGCCAGACTGTGTCTATGACCGTAACTAACAGACTGCCTCGTGGTATTTATATTTTACTAGCTGTGCCCCGCGGTGTTACCCGCGGTTTATCCATTTTTCCACCTGGGAATAGGATAATTTCTCGCAGCAAAACGCAGCCTATGTGTTAATCCAGGGTGTCAGCTAACTCCATACTAAATTTTAGTGACATCGCTCCAGCCATTTAGACGTGTAGAAGTAACAACTATACACACTCACAAACTTTCGCCTTTATGATATTAGTGTGATTGAAAAAATTCATTAATTTTAATAATTATTATTTATAACAGTGGTAACAATGATAGGGTTCCTTTTAAGTTTACACCTGTATTAGGAAGAATTCAAGATTTGGTTATAGAAAAAAAATACTGAAAGTTTTCAAAGTTGGCGCAGCCGCGTAGCAGTTTATAGGGAGTTATTTGCAGGTGCTTGATATTGTACAATACACACAAACATACATACATAACATAACGTTACGTAACATACAAGCACATACATTGCTTTTGGCCCCACACTAGGATACCCTGTGTCGTGGGAACCAGAAACAACGACATCACAAACATGTAAACATCCAAGACCTGAGCAGACATACATACATACATACATATATACATACATACATACATACATACATACATACATACATACATACATACATACATACATACATACATACATACATACATACATACATACATACATACATACATACATACATACATACATACATACATACATACATACATACATACATACATACATACATACATACATACATACATACATACATACATACGTAAACTCATTCATGCTTGTAGCTCAGAGAGGTAGGCAGAGATCAGGGTCTGCCACTTGCTACAGCACAAATAATATTGTTATTCTTTATTTCTTATCTCCTAATGGAGGTTGACAAACAATTTGGCTATGATGCCTTTTCGAAAAAAATAATATAAACAGAACAAACATCAAGTTTTTCATGAACTCTCGAAATGTGTGATGTGCAATAAAGGGTACCTATTAATCTAATCTAATGAAGTACCTAAGCAGATAACCTGGAATATGTTATTATCACCAGTCGTGTGAACGGGATACGAAGTAGAGGACGAGCACCAACGCGTTGGACAGACACCATAACAAAGGCTTCGGGAGGCACCCTACAAGCAGCCATATATCTGGCGCATAATCGGAACGAATGGAGAGAGCTGGTTGCGGAAGTTGCCCCATGGACGTGACCCTTAGCTATGAGGATACGACGAAGAAGAAGAAGTAGACAACTGAGTGATAAAGTAGCTTAGTTAGCTGTGTTAAGTTATCACAGCTGATCAAGCCAATCCTTCGCCACCTCTCTTAAGGTGCTTCTAGTTGCTGACTAGCGGTGGCGCTATTCAGCGACCCGAAGAATAGAAAAAAAATTATAAGTTAAAACTGTTTTTACACGGATTTATGCTCGTTTATTGCATTTTTACAATTTTCCAACGTTTCGGCACTTTTACAGGTGCCGTGGTCCCGGATGACTGAGGTGACAGGCGTCTTTTAGAAAGCATTAACGGTTAGTTTACTACCCTCGGCAAAAATTACAAAAGTTAATTATGAAGTTATGTTCCAAAATAGGCAAACCAATTATTTTTATATAAAGTTAACAATATTGATTATTAGTAATTGAAGTTAAAATTAAATTTATAAACTAATTACTTTATATGAACTAAAAGATACTGATTATTAATTGAAATTAAATTTATTTTTATTATTTATTCTACAGTCACACTTCTAGCAAGGGGGTCTCATGCAATTAAGCACTGGTTCCCATGCTATATTGTTAAAATTTTTAATTTCTATTAATAATCAGTATTTTAAGTTCATGTAAAGTAACTAGTTTATAAATTTAATATTAACTTCAATTACTAATAGTCAATATTGTTGACTTTATATAAAAATAATTGGTTTGCCTATTTCGGAACGTAGCTTCATAATTAACTTTTGTAATTTTTGCCGAGGGTAGTAAACTAACCGTTAATGCTTTCTAAAAGACGCCTGTCACCTCAGTCATCCGGGACCACGGCACCTGAAAAAGTGCCGAAACGTTGGAAAATTGTAAAAATGCAATAAACTAGCATAAATCCGTGTAAAACAGTTTTAATTATGTCTACTGCTCGTGTTAACCTTAGAAAATACTAAATTATAAGTTGTGTTTTAATACGTTTTTATTTAAATTGAACATGAGAAATCTTAACAACTGTGACAACTATTTTTTAGAAGCTACAGTCTATGAACCTAAGAAAAATCTAGAACCATTGAAGTATTTAAGCGTAGAAACGGCTTAAATACTTTTTTTCGAAATACTACTGTTTTCACAAAAATGATTTTTGGGTAATGTATTATTGAGTTAAAGAATAAGTTGTTGTGCAAGTCTCTTCCCGTAGTTGTTAGGTTTCGTAGCAGTGGTAGCAAAGATCCTTTACTCTCTCCTAGCAGTTCATATAACAGGTTTAGTAAAATATAAATACGAAATCTTTATTTTCGTTAGCAGCCTTATATAACAGCAACTGGAGTCACTTTTTGCGGCTGACACAAGGGTTTTCAAAAAAACATATTTGTAATAATAAACTTAACCAAATGTATATGTGCGTGTGTGTATGTGTGTGTGCGCGTGTGTGTGTATTAGAACACGTATTGGAGAGAGTGCGATTACAATTCCAGAGGTCACAGGATCGATTCCGATTTGGGGCCGCGCCGCACAATTGGCCTCAGTCCCGGTGTATTTCCATGTTTGTGATTGTCTTTGAAATAACTACCGCACAAGGTTGTGCGAAAGTGAATCGACCCCCAGACCACTGTTTTGCTAGTCAAGCGTGTAACCGCTAGACCAACAAGGCCGTGGAATAGTCAGCTCCAGCGGTGCGGCCAAGCGTGAGTGCAACCACAACGCCGATGCATTCCCCGTTGCTTTTAGTCTCACGATATTTTCATTCGTGGTTTTGTACTCTGCCAAAACTAATGGATGAAAAATGAAGGCTCAAACAGCGAGGAGTTATGCATATAGACAATAATAAGCTTGCACTCTATTCAATTTCGTTACGGACTTTACAGTGAAGTATGTTTTTTTTACATATCTTCGTATATCTTTGGTTGTTATTAAAATGAAAAGGTTTTATTCAAAGTAGCACAGCCCTGGTAAGGTGGTATGGTAAGGGACGTCCCAGACGGACTTACGTCGACCAAATAGGGGATGTATTAGCAAAGGAAAAGATAAAAAGTACCCGGAACCGGCGTGCGTGCATGCAACGACTTATGAACGTTGATGAAGCGAAGGTGATCTGTCAGGATCGTGGCAAGTGGCAGTCCCTGGTCTCTGCCTACCCCTCTGGGATACAAGCGTGAGGTTATGTATGTAGCACAGAAACTGCAGCGTTGTCCATTTTAAAATCTAGATCATTTTGGAGAAAAAATGGACAAAAAAAACTCCGAACTTAGTCTTTTCAAAGTCCTTTATTAACATAGTTTACATCATTATTATAAAACATAGTACTCATACTTTGTACTGGCTTTAATTCCAGACCTCATTGTCATCTAGATAATCATTTATATTATAGTAGCCCTTTTGGCACAAAAGCTATTTATTTCTGTCTTTTAAGTCTGCGTGAAAACTATTTTGTGAGTTTTGCTTATAGCTAACTTACGTATACATTCCTTCACACAGTAAATGACAGCAAGAATAAAGATAATGCCTTCTTTCTTTACAACAGAACTCTGAAATTGCGATGACAAGGCGACATTCCTATCTCTTTAGCGGAGCACAGTCGGGCACGACGTTTTGACGCCAGTGACGTTAGCGAACTGATGTGGCATACAAGAATTTTATTCCTCCATGAAGATTACCTCTAGAGTAAACAGAACGAATTGAGAAAGAAATAAAAAAATATTTCGACGTTAAAGAATAGTTTGCTGAATTTCAATACAAAATGTAAGCTACCTTTAAGCCAACGGGAATATTAAATTGGTTTGACCATATGAAGAAGATGAATCAAGAAAGATTGAAGAAAGAAATACATCGTTTAATCTAGAAGGCACGGTAAGGAATTTTCCAAGCGGACAATCAAATAGAGAATGTATTAACAAAGAGCATAAAAAGTACCAGAAACGTAGGCACGCGTCAGTACGTGCTTCAACTTATGAACGAGGATGAAGCGAAAGAGATCGATCACGACCGTGGCAAGAGGCAGACGCTGGTCTCTGCTTACCTCTCTGGGATACAGGAGTGAGTTTATGTAAGCTATGTTATGTTAGTGAACTAAGCTCCGTGTGACCCACACGAGGAGCGAAATACCTCTAGGCTCTTAAAATTACTTGCACATGCTTGTCAAAGAGGTATATTAACCAAAGTATTCAGAAAACAATCAACGCCTTCCGGCAGTTGCTTAAAATTTCAAACTCCCTTTAAAGTTCGGAAATGAATTTGGCATTAGAAATCCGATTATAAAGTTTCACCGAACTTGTTCTTTAGATAAAATTTTCACCTGTTGTGTTACACACACGTTCCTTGACGTACAGTCAATAAAAGAAGCGGAAGAAGCATTAAATTTATTCCCAGACACACTAACTATGAAATAAACAAAAAAAGAAGAAATAGACAGATGTTGGATAGAAAGACTTAAAACCTCAAAATAAATAAAATGTCAGTTGAATGCACCCCAATAGGTGGATGAAGCGCTCGTGATCTATTCGAACCGATTGATTGGAATCAATCACTTGAGCTAAGCTCAGTCAGGTGCACGATGGATGACGGTCCCGTGACTACCACTAGTGGCATTTTTTCTGAGCGCTTCCGTGCTTCTCTAGGCACTTTAAGCCGTTGTTGACGACTGTCATGAGATCTTATGGGCGGTTTGATAACTTCTGACAGTAAGACCCGCCACTGTCTTACAATCCTCCACTAACCCGGACCTAGCCCCCATGGTGGAGTATGGCCTAACCTTCATGCGATGCAGGAAAAGACCCGTGCCCCAGCAAAAGGAACATACTTGTACAAGGGTTGATATCGAATAGGGCGAAACTCGCCACCGAATGGGTGCCACACGATGGATATGAAAGCCGAGGCCGGCCTAGGAGACGGTGGAAAGATGATCTCGATCAACATCTGCCGGATTGGTTGGAGGTGGCCCAGGACAGAAAACTTTGGACTGAACTGGGGAGAAGCCTTTGCCCAGCTGTGGGACGCAAACAAAGAGGCTACGTAAAAAAAAAAAAACAAATCGTCGCCGTGTATCTACTACTGCGAAAGGTTAACTCAGCGGTTGCATACCTAACATTTTTGTATTAAAGTCGTTCGTATCGTAACTGAGTAGAGTGCACATACCTTTATAAAGGTTGATGTTCCGTCGACTGTACCCATAGGTTTGCCATCCTTTATTTTATTATTTGTTACTGCTTTTTCATTTCACATCCGATGCCATAGATACCCAGATTTTATAATGATCCGGCAAATTGAAGGAAATGTAGTGGTTGCACTCATGGGATCTCGTTAAATAGGAAATGAAATGAAATAAAAAGGTTTATTCAAAGTAGCGCAGATACTGCGGCTTAATAAACGTTACAAGTCAAACTAGGTGTCCATTTCAAAATCTGGATCATTTTGGAGAAAAATGGACAAAAAAACTCCAACAGAATTTACACAGATTATACAAAACTCGTGAATTTTACATGCTTGAATTCGAGACATCATTGTCATTTAAATAATCCTTAATAATATAGTAGCTCTTTTGGCACAAAGTGTACTTTAAACATTTTTTGAACCGCGATTCAGTCAAACTTAATATATCTTCAGGGATTTTATTGTAGAAGCGTATACAATGCCCCATGAAGGATGTATTAACCTTTGCCAGCCTAAATCTTGGGATCAAAAGTTAATGTTTATTTCTAGTATTTACATTGTGTTGGCTACCTGCAGTTTTAAAGTTGCTAATATTTTTCCTGACATACATAATTCGTATAAGTTACGTTTTAGATTTAAGATGATTTGAGAAAAGATAATCAGGGCAAGATTTTTATTCACTTCAACTCGACCCGACCACGGATAACAATGACATTGTACATTGACATTCAGCAAACAGAATGCTTTACGTTGAAATACATTTCTGAACCTGCCAGTCTTTTAAACTTTACCAACATTAGGTTCAGTTAGTACGAGTAACACGTCACGGTTCAGGTATCGTGTTTCCGGTGTGGTTTAAAGTGATGAGAGACAAGAAATTTTCCTGTCCTTTGGAAACAAATTGCGTACAACTATGTCGCTAAATCTATTTACTTTCTTCGGTAAATTGGAGACCAATTTGTGATAATTTTAATGCTTTTAGAAACTTCTGAGTGGAAACTGGCAAAATCGTATTTTCAGTTCAAAACGTTACGGGTGTTGTATCGATTGCAATACAAAGTGCCGAACTAAAAAGCGGCAAGCTGAAAACAGGGCGCTATGGCGCTCATTAGGGGAGGGGTATGTCCAGCAGTGGACTACATAATATAGCCTGAATAAGAAGAACTAAAAATTTATTCAATTAATTTATTTCACAAAATAGTATCACTTCCCGTGCTTACCGCGGATTGGCGATTTAAAGACCTATTGACCTATAGACATATTATACTTCTCATGATGTTTGAATTAAAATTTAGCGGATGATATTGCTCCTACAAGTTGACAAATATACGTAAATTAGAATTCAAATTGGTACACGTTTGGATCGCACGTCCTCCCAAATGTGAGGCTGCTACCACTACATAATTACTAAGTCAGACATCGGTTTTCCACACCCGTTCGGGTCCAAATTTTTTCCTTTTCTTTTTACTATGTCAAGTTTGTTGACCAGACTGTCCAACTAAGCACACATCTCCCCACCAGCGCCACCCAGTCGCCCCTCCATCCTGGACGCCATCACGCGTGACCAGACGCGACTGCTTGAACCCTACAACGAGGGGGATACCCTCGAGCTCATCTGCGAGACCTGGGGAGGTAAGTTGACTGTCATAAGAATAAAAAAAAACGGGCGCCTTCAAATCCGGTATTTAGTCACGCGTCCTGTGGTGCAAAATTGTCAAAATTTGAGAGTATACTCGTACTGTAAATTTAAAAACCTATTTAGAGGCTAAAAATTCGCGACCTCTGCCACGGATAGCCAGATGTCGCGGGTCCGAATCCCGGCATAGGTGGAATTTTAGCCTCTAAATAGGTTTTTAAATTTGTCCTTAGCACGGGTTAGTGCATACAAAAATATATAATATACTGTAAAGACGCGACTTTTGACTTCTAAAACACGCGACAAGCATTTTCTACTATCGTACTCTACGGTACAACCACAAGTTATTCCTGTTCTTCCAACTTCCACTAGTTGATTTTATTCCAGTTTTTTTTTAATTCCAGTGACGATTCTTTACATCCAGCTTGGTCCAAACATTGACACGAATGCGAGATAAGGTCGCGTGTGAAAAGGCAGCGGCAATTAATTAGTGGAGGCTGCGTGAGGCTCGACTCGAGTGACCCGAGCTTTCTATGGCATCTAGGTTGCACGGCACACCGTGCCATCTACTTGCAGAGTAGGTGTCTGCTTTCATAGAGCTGGGACGGTCGCCCCGCTTGAATGCCTTGCTGGTACAGTGTGAAGCGTTGAAGCGTCGACGAAGTTCAACGCTTACACGTGGAATGAAATCAAGTTTTGGTAACGGATGTTAGTTTGAACAATTACATTTGTTCACGAGAAGCCGTTTTCTCCTTGCTTATCAAGACAACTAACGTAGGCATCAATGCGCCATTAAATAGGGCGTTTGGAACTTATAATGAGTGATGGAGTAAATTATATTTGGCTATTTTTTATGACAGCCTTAAAGTCTCATTTCCGAAATCTTAAAATTCTTATGTAGAATAGAAATAAAATCTCAAATAGCTTCACTATCTCATGACACAACTACATCGCACCGTCTACAATCTTACATTTATTATAAGCTTTTTCATATTTGCGTGCTTGCTGTAACGTCCTGGTTCTCGAAAGTAGATAGATTGATAGAGAAGTAGATTTACTAAGATAAGGAGTAGATGAATTGTTTGTTAGAAAGATTTTCTTATATCAATTCAAATATATTTTTTAACTTTTGATTTCTGCCCAACTGCATGACAGTTTATGTGAGTTGATGGAATGAATTGGATTAGAAAGTTAAATTGCCGGTTGCTGAACTAAGAACTTCATTTCGATAATACTTATTTATTATTCAAATATTAGTACTATACATTATTGGATTGAAACCGGATTATGAATAAGAGCAAAACCTAGTCTGAATCTTCCGACAAAAGGCTTCGTAAGTTTATCCGGTAACAATAAAATAATTGTTCAATTACTTATGAGCTTACGGAAATTCTCAATTCAGAAATCGGTGGCCATTATCACCACTTGGAAGTGTCTTTTTTAAGTTACCTCTGAAAGTTTACTCCAAGTAAGAAGCAAGGTCTTCCACACAGGCGACCCGGAACCCAGTCTCACTTGGCTTCTGGAGAACACTCCAATCGACAGCTCGTGGGAGCGGCACGGGAACATCACCGTCAACCGGCTGAGCTTCCCGGGGGTCGACCGCCGCCATCTTAATGCCCGGATCGTCTGCCAGGCCTCTAACACCAACCTGGCACCGCCGCTCAACAAAGTGCTCATATTGGATGTTAATTGTGAGTAAAACCGCTAATAGCCACTAATGTTTGAGATTCAGGTTTTAAAATGTAATTTTTTTATAGTAAATATTTGAAGTCAGATTTAGATATAAAGGTTCAACTTACACAAAATCCTGAGCAATTCCAATCCTCTAACCGTCAAATTACTTGCTAATTTGACAGTTAGACTACAGATTGAGATGTACAGTGTTCACAGGTATGTTTTTTTATTATTAGTTTAGTTAACTTCGGCTCACCCGTTAAATTTAAGTGTCACGGGCACTTTAGGCGATTGCTTAAGTTACTTATAGAATTTAATCTGTGTCGCGCCGTGAACACAGTCTTGCGGTGCTGTTAACTTTTGCCTGAATGGTCAATGTGATTGTAGGTCGACCTACCGAGCTCTGAGTAATGAAAGGTAATAATGTGATCATCGATGGCCATACAAACCAATTGATATCTAATATAATGGCTCGCTCACGCACACCTGATCTACCCTCCAGCTCCATGTTCAATGATCGACTGACAGTGACAGCTTAGCCTGCCGCTGTGGGTACGAGACAATGTATTTGTCTACCCTCCAATGACACTTAGGCTGGGCGCATGCTGAGACGCAGGCGACGCAGCACAGCGCAACGGAGGTAGTGCAGATTTTGTAAAGCATGGAACGTCATTGAGCTACGTACGCTGCGGCGCACGACGCAGACATGTGTCTGCCCTGCTCTGGGTCTCGTTGCAGTGCCAGCACATATTTCTCGCGACGCATGCACGTCGAGGCGTGTTTATTAACAATTTTGTTGCAATTACAGAACATTTTATTGAATTAGTTCGCTGTGAACCTTGTTTGTATAATACAAATCATCCAGACTATTCAAAAAAGACATTGAAAGAGTTATACTATTTTTATTTTTAATGCACTAACCCGTGCTAAGGACAATTTTAAAAACCTATTTAGAGGCTAAAAATTCCACCCATGCCGGGATCTGGCACGGATAGCCAGAGGTCGCGGGTTTGAATCCCGGCATGGGTGGAATTTTTAGCCTCTAAATAGGTTTTTAAAATTGAAAGAGTTATTATGGGTGAGAATTGCCAAGGAATGGAGCGAACAGTTGCGTCGCAGCATGCGTTGGCGGTCTATCTGCTTCAACTGCCCTGCCCTGTACTGAACTGTGCTGCACTGTGCTGCGTCGCCTGCGTCTCAGCATGCGCCCAGCCTTAAGGTCGTCTACCTAACATACACTATAGGTGGCATAAAGATTTGTCTAACACCTCGCTGTTGCAACGTAGCCTATAGATTTCCTTTTATGTGTAGTTTTACCGCTAACCTAGCCTCTCTCCTCAGTGCGTCCTCTAGCAGTGGAGATCCTGAACAAGACCGCGGAGCTGTCAGCCGACCGTAGCTACTCGGTGGAGTGCCGCACCTCTGGCTCCCGGCCCGAAGCAGCCGTCACATGGTGGAAAGGCGGCACGCAGCTGAGGAAGGGCATCCAGACCGTAAGTTCCTTCGGACCAGCTAAACAACTGCTAAGTGACATCAACTTTGAAAGAAAAACTCTGTATAAAGCCGCATCTGCGGCTCCCGGCTCGAAGCAGCCGTTACCTAGTGGAAAGGCACTACGCAGCTGCGGAAGGGCATCCAAACTGTTAGTGCTTTATGACCAACTACAGGTCAACTACAGGGAGGGTGCCAGCTGCTGCGGAAGGGCAGCTAGACAGTAAATGATATCTGACCAGCTAGTCAACAGGAGGATATAGAATTCGTTAAAAAAGTTTAAGGGAACATTAGTTTCTTCTAGTTACTTTCAATGTTATTTTTATAAAGAAAAAAACCCTTCTTCAGAAAAAAGAAGAAATAATTTAAATCTTCTTCTTCTTCAGGCTATATTAGTCCACTGCTGGGCCTCCCAGCCCTCCCCTAATGAGCGCCATAGCGTAAGGTTGTGCCATCATTGGGGGGGTTAATTTAAATGAACATGCTAAATTCAAAATAGGTATACTCGGATGGGAAATCTAGAAGTACCTGTATTTTGGAGACGGTGTAAAGATTTTATCTTGTTTATACTTCACTTACATACTTTTGTTATTGAAGATTTATTAAAAAAAAATCGATTCTTGATACCCCATTCATAAATGTATCAAAACCGTTTATTACATAGCTTTTTCAGATCAATAATACCCAGAGACTCAAAGAACATTGCCTTAAAATATAGCTACCGATTTAAATTTTACGCTGCTTGCCGGCTTTATATGATAGATAATAGATATAGTTGTTAGCTCAAGGCCTATAGCGGTCACAGTTGTGGATGTTAATGAAACGAAAGACGTTTGTTAAGATCGTGGCAAGTGGCAAACGTTAGTTTCTATCTACCCATGTAGGAAACAGGAGGGAGTTTATGATATGTTGCGGATTATGTTCCAATAAGTGCGTTCAGAGGCTTCGACAAAAACTATGAGAATATTATACAATTTTTATTTTTAATGCACTGACCCGTGCCAAGGACAATTTAAAAGTAGGTACTAGGGGCTGTAAGTGATGCAATTTACTTCAGCCAGATGTCGCTGCCTGTACGTAATACAGAGAATAGTGTAAAGAGGTTCGAAATTTCACTGATGCCGGTGAGTCGCCCATTAGCTCAGTTGGAAAGAGCGCTGGCGCGGATGGCCAAAGGTCGCGGGTTCGAGTCCCGGCATGGGTGGAGTTTTTAGCCTCTAAATAGGTTTTTTTATGAGAATATTAATTGTATGCTTCTTGTATCGAGCAGGCTTGCCTTTTGTTGTAGCAGAATATTTCCCGTTTATTGAACTCTTTTGATAGCTTGACCCTTTGTACACTGTTTCATATTGATTCTGAACAATGGAGGCCGATATTAACAACGACATAAATATTCTGTCGGCGTTTATTAGGCTTTGTGAATAATTGTTAAATCGCTTATAACTCGGAAGCTCATTATAATGTGTGGTTTAAGCAATATTGATTCCATAGGATCAATAATATTATTATTCTTCTTTGTCTTTGCCTCATCCCGTTATTTGGGGTCGGAGAATGTTCGATTATCACGTAAATCTTGTATTATTACGTAATGTGTGAAAGTTTCCAAACAATTATTAATAAAGCTCCTGAAGAGCCAACTCTGGTGGGGCGGAATACACAGAGACTTAAGACCAGTGGAATCTGCCCCACTACATCCAGTTTCAGTGGGGCAGATTCCACTGTCAGATTTTAGATTTCCACTTTGCCCCACTAGTTGGGCGGCGTAATGGGGCAAAGTGGAATAATTTTGAGCTACTACCTACCAATAAAAAACTAAACCTGAACAGAATTTCCATACTTAACAAATAACAATAAACAACGTATTGAACTTAGAATAGGACACTAATGTTATTTTCGAGACCAAGTGAGGAGGTTAAGTTAGGATCTACGACATTTAAAAGTATGGAACAGCTGATATATTTTTCGCGATGTCGCATGTATTTTCTCCACGGCTTAAAAGATTATATTGACGGACATAATTTTCGACTGTATGCATGTATGGGTGGTTAAACATTATGCCAATGAAATCACTTACATAAAAACAACAACAATTTCCACACAAGACAATCACTTCTCCTGGGTAACTAGGATACCCTGTGTGATGGTAACAGGAATAAACAATTTAGTGTACACATTAAAATTAAAAGCCTTCTCGTGATTGGTACAAATAATATCTTATTAGCAAACGTCGTGAAAGCCAATCACCCTTCCATCGCTCAGGCGGCCGTCTGGAAATAAATCAATTCGAGCTGTTGTGTAAGCAAACAATCAGCGTCAAGATGACGGAGTCCGATAATTGAACC
Organism: Yponomeuta sedellus; assembly: GCA_934045075.1. NCBI lineage: Eukaryota > Metazoa > Arthropoda > Insecta > Lepidoptera > Yponomeutidae > Yponomeuta > Yponomeuta sedellus. The sequence goes on along the minus strand of OW203741.1, from coordinate 20,630,043 downwards.
TTGTTTATGACTTGAAATAATAATCAAAATTTGATCCGACAATTTTTGGTGAGTAAAATTACCTACGCCCATAAATTGAGATATTTTCAGCCCTCATTCGAGCATACTCTGTATTGATGTTTACACGAAAAACAAGAAGACAATGCTACCCAATTTCGCTTCGGTACTATTGATTTTAAATATGGTTACTTATGACTGCATTGTCTATACTTCGTTTTTTTAGCATTATATTCAATTCAATTTATTTCAACGTAAAGAATTTACATTCTGTTTGCTGAATGTCAAAGTACAATGTAACATGAAAGTGAAAGCCGCCGCCTTCGGGCCGTAGTGTAGTGGAGAAAAAGGCAGCGGGAAAAAAAAAACTCCACTCTGACCATCTTTTCTCAAGTCCTCTTAAATCTAATACACTAGATACCACCTATACGCATAAGATTCCATGATTGCCATTAATAACTTTAAATGCTAAAGCATTATAAATTAATTTTTTTTTACATAGGCCGTGAAAACATGACAAGTGCTGCGGCCAGACACACGAACAGCACTCGTTCACGAGCATAACGCAGAGGTCAGCCATCATCAGTCTCAACCATTTTGGAGGGAGATAAATGACCCGGCCACCACGCCACCATTCGAATGACCTTTAGCAAACCTGCAGATTAAGTTTTTGTCAGTTATAGAATGTATGATATATTTACTAATATGCAATCACGTCGTCTGTACAAACATAAAATATACATAACTAACACTGAGGATGGCAGTGATTCGGTTGCTACATATAAAGTATTTATTTAATAACTATGATTTACTCGTTGTGGAATTGGTCTACTGCCAAGGGCTTATATCATTTATAAAGTCATCTATTCTATACTAGGCCTTTTTACACAGCGCCTTTTTAATGAAATTTTTAAATTTGCTTTCAGGCAGGGATAGAATATGTTCTGGAATTTTATTGTAAAAACGTACACTTAGTCCTACAAAAGATGCATTTACCTTGGCTAATCTGAATTTAGATAAAGCAACTTTGTTTCTGTTTCTAGTGTTTACGTTATGGATATCCCTGTTTAATTTAAATGTTGTTATGTTTTTTCGTACGTACATTATGTTATCGAATATATATTGGCAGGCCAGCGTTAGAATTCATATTTCCTTGAAAACATCCCGTAGCGATTGCGTGGTAAATAAATTGTAGACAGCTCTAACAGCCCTTTTTTGTAGAATAAAAACTGTTTCTATATCTGCCGCACGACCCCATAGTAACAAACCATATGACATAATACTGTGAAAATAACAGAAATATACAAGCCTCGCAGTTAACACATCTGTTAGTTGCCTAATTTTTCTAACTGCAAATGCGGTTGAACTTAACCTACCCGCTAGATTTTTTATGTGTGGACCCCATTGCAGTTTTGAGTCTATTGTAATACATAAAAACACCGTGGACTCTACTACGTCTAGTCTGTCACCAGCTATAATTAAACTTGTGTCCACTTTTTTACATTGGGCAATGAAAACTTTATACATTTTGTCTTTTTCGCATTCAACATGAGATTGTTTACAGTAAACCAGTTTAACACTTTAGAAAGGGCGTTGTTTACATCGTCTAGATTAGATTGACCTCTCTTGATTTTAAAAATTTGAGAAGTATCGTCTGCAAACAATACTATTTGTGACAATTTCTCAACTAGGTAGGGCAGATCATTTACATATACTAAGAAGAGGAAAGGTCCCAAAATAGAACCCTGAGGAACTCCTATTTTAACATCAAATCCAGAAGACTTAACCCTATTTATGTCAACTTTCTGAACTCTGTTTGCTAAATATGATCGAAGAAGACCTAGAGATCCATTACTGAGACCGTCTCTGTTCAATTTACAAAGGAGCGTTTTATGGTCTATACAATCAAAAGCTTTAGAAAGGTCACAGAAAACCCCGATAGCATCCTGCGCCTCCTCCCACGCATCGAAGATGTGATTCATTAATGCCACTCCTGCGTCGGTCATCGAACGACCCTTAGTGAAACCGAATTGTTTTTTTATGGAAGAGTTTATTTAAACTAAAGTGTGTCAACAATTGGTGTAGAATTAGTTTCTCAAACACTTTACTTAATACCGGCAGTATTGCTACGGGCCTAAAATTGTTTGGATCCTCATTATCACCTGCCTTAAATAGAGGAACTATTTTACTAAATTTTAAGAGATCTGGGAAAGTCCCATGATCAACACATTTATTAAAAATTGTAGCAAGGTGTGGTGCAATAATATGTATTACCGTGGATATCAGTTTGACCGACAGACCCCACAAGTCTTCAGTTTTCTTTATATTTATTTGGTTAAATGTTTTAATAATAGTTTGTGAGCTAACGTGGGAGAATTGAAAGTCTGTTACGCATGGTTTTATATTTTCTAACATTAGTGATTCTGCTGACTGAGACGAAGAATTTAAACCCGCCGTTATATTTAGTGGGATGTTTGTGAAGAAATTTTCAAATACATTTGCGATTTTGTCACTTGAGTTGACTATTTTCCCGCCTACCTTTAGCGCAAAACTCTGATCCCTCGGCTTTGCTTTGCCTGTCTCCTTGTTAATCACTTGCCAAGTAGTTTTTATTTTATTTGAAGACGCCTTTATCTTTTTGCTTATATTAAGGGATTTTGCTATAGAACAGGTTTTCCTAAAGGTTTTAGAGTAATTCTTAACAAATTCTCTAAAGCTTGGATCTGGATTGGATTGTTTTTCTTCATACAATTCATACAATCTTTTCCTACTTATATGTATACCAGGAGTGGCCCATTCTAAAAAACCATTAATACTGAACTGAATTTTTCTTATTTTAAAAACTTGTTCAAATTCGTTTGATATCGTGGTAAACAATTCTTTATACAAAGTGTTGGGATCATTGCTATCAAATTGCAGTAAACCTATTTTGGGTTTATAACTAAACCTATTATAAATTTCGTAAACAAAGAAGCAGGGCTAGTCAATCTAAAAATCGTCTGCCGAATTTATATATTTTTTAAATATACATACCTACTTAGTTTACTGTTGAGCTAAGTAAATACAACTTTCTATCTACGTTTCAGATGATTGCACAACCAGAAAAATATTACAACCATGATTCTTAAATCTAAGTAATGTTATACAATTGGCGGTCTTAGAACGGATGCCAATAACAACCAGCCAGATAAGGTTAAGTTTGACGGCTTCGATGGCGCAGCGGTTTGGCACGGTCACTGTAAAACCGAAGGACTCGGGTTTGATCCCCGGCCGGGTCCAAACTGAGAAACGAACTTTTCTAGTTTGTCTCGGGTCTTCGATGTTATTTATGTATTTATTGTATTAAATCTATCGTCTAGTTAGCACCTGCATGACAAGTCATTTAGTTGTACTTAGAATGGGGCTAATGAGATCTGTGTAACATGTTCATGAATATTTATTTATAGTACTTTTTAGAAAGTAAGTGTATGTTGTAATAAAATATTGATGGACAGGAAAAAGCCACAAATAGTTGTCTCATGGCTCTTGTCCAGTTGAAGACAAACGTGATTAATTGAATAGAACACGCAGAAGCAAAAACCGTAGCTTCTGCCTATCTTTCCGCTTAACAGGGGTTAATTTACTAAAGTACGAATGTATGCCTTTATTTCTGTAAGCGAGACCTGGGGGGCGATTCTCGCCTGTGCAAATTGAAAACGTAGACGCAAAATATTCGAAGGCTTAGGACATTTGTCACTTAAAAATAAGATAAGATAACGGAACAGATTAAGATTTGTCAGCGGGCAATGGAGCGCAGTATTCTAGGTGTAAAAAGAATTGACAGAATTCGTATTACAATGCTGCGCTGCGCACACCAAAATTGTTGATGTTGGAGCTACAACCGCTAAGCTGAATTGGAATTGGGCGGGTCAACTAAGCCGTATGGGCCCAGAGAGGTGGGCAAAAATCGTCACTGACTGGGTTCCGCGCGATGGATATCGCAAACGTGGCCGATCCAAGCGGAGATGGCGGGACGACCTCACGACCTTTCTGCCGGGCTGGCAGGAGGTGGCCATAAACAGGGAGGAGTGGAAAACCAAAGGGGAGGCCTTGGCCCAGCACTGGGACACAATCGAGGTTCATAAAAAAAAAAAACTGAACAGAGTCTTGAGATATTTATTTTCTCATTTGAATTCAATCTAGCATGGTGTTCAGAATATACATTTTAGCTGTCGCTCGACTTATTACGTAGTATTCCAAGGCGTCAGCCTTCGAGTTACTTATATACTAATAACGTGACAATTGGGTCTCAGGGCCTCGATTCTGTTAGCGCATTATAGAACTATGATAGATTCATGGCCGGGACACATGGGTGTTTCTTCATACCATTGACGCCTAGAAGGTTCGATATATGTGCGCGCGTAGACTTAAAGCAGCAACGAAATTAAATCGACATATAATCCAAACGCAATTGATTGCGGATTAAGCGGTAAAGATGGTTTGGAATACAATACGACTTGGAATTTTAATTTTGTTTTAGAAGAAAGAATTGCAAACTTAAAAAAACGTTCCTCGGTACAAAATGTTCGGTATACTATACGAGGAGCTGTTTCTGCAATAATATGCGAAAATCGGTGATTTTAAACATAGGCAAGGAATAAGTGGGTTTCAGAATATTCGTCCTGGATCACGACTGTCCGATAAAGACTTTTCTAACAAAATTCGTTTTGCCACTCACACGCTAAGAAGAAGTCATCGCCGTTTCACGAGCTCCTCTCTTCGACAGTACTCAGAGAGCAACGCAACGACGAGCGTGCTGTCCCTGCTACCTGAGGCTGCGGACCACGGTGCGGCACTGGTGTGCCGCGCTCACAACCCGCGCCTGCCCACCGCCATGCTCGAGGATAAATGGACGCTCAACGTGCACTGTGAGTCTGTGACTACAGGACAGATCCCAGATCATAACAGATCTGTCAAGCGTTTGTTCTTGCTGCCTGAGGCAGCGGACTACGGCGCGGCGCTGGTGTACCGCCACCATGCTCTAGGATAAATGGACGCTTGTACTGTGAGTCTTTAATTTCAAGGCTGTTCCCCATCCGCAGACCATGTGTCCTTGCAGCCCGAGTCAATAGACCACGGTATCCGTGTCTGCCCGCCGCCGTGCTCGAGGATAAATGGACTTTCAACGTTCACTGTGAGTACTTGTGCCCAGGTTTGATCCCCATCCGCAGACCATGTGTCCCTGCAGCCCGAGTCAATAGACCACGGTATCCGTGTCTGCCCGCCGCCGTGCTCGAGGATAAATGGACGCTCAACGTGCACTGTGAGTACTTGTGCCCAGTTTGATCCCCATCCGCAGACCATGTGTCCCTGCAGTCCGAGTCAATAGACCACGGTATCCGTGTCTGCCCGCCGCCGTCCTCGAGGATAAATGGACGCTCAACGTGCACTGTGTGTACTTGTGCCCAGGTTTGATCCCCATCCGCAGACCATGTGTCCCTGCAGCCCGAGTCAATAGACCACGGTATCCGTGTCTGCCCGCCGCCGTGCTCGAGGATAAATGGACGCTCAACGTGCACTGTGAGTACTTGTGCCCAGGTTTGATCCCCATCCGCAGACCATGTGTCCCTGCAGCCCGAGTCAATAGACCACTGTATCCGTGTCTGCCCGCCGCCGTGCTCGAGGATAAATGGACGCTCAACGTGCACTGTGAGTACTTGTGCCCAGGTTTGATCCCCATCCGCAGACCATGTGTCCCTGCAGCCCGAGTCAATAGACCACTGTATCCGTGTCTGCCCGCCGCCGTGCTCGAGGATAAATGGACGCTCAACGTGCACTGTGAGTACTTGTGCCCAGGTTTGATCCCCATCCGCAGACCATGTGTCCCTGCAGCCCGAGTCAATAGACCACTGTATCCGTGTCTGCCCGCCGCCGTGCTCGAGGATAAATGGACGCTCAACGTGCACTGTGAGTACTTGTGCCCAGGTTTGATCCCCATCCGCAGACCATGTGTCCCTGCAGCCCGAGTCAATAGACCACTGTATCCGTGTCTGCCCGCCGCCGTGCTCGAGGATAAATGGACGCTCAACGTGCACTGTGAGTACTTGTGCCCAGGTTTGATCCCCATCCGCCGACCAAATGTCGCTGCTGCCTGAGGCAATGGACCACGGCGCGGCGCTGGTATGCCGCGCGCACTAACCGCACCTCCCTGCAGCCATGCTCGACAGTAAGTGGACGCTTAACATGCACTGTGAGTCTTTGAGTCCAGGTTTGATCCCCATTCGCCGACCAAATGTCCCTGCTGCCTGAGGCAATGGACCACGGCGCGGTGCTGGTATGCCGAGCGCACTAACCGCACCTCCCTGCAGCCATGCTCGACAGTAAGTGGACGCTTAACATGCACTGTGAGTCTTTGAGTACAGGACAGATCCTACATCGAGCGTGTGCACTTGCTAACTAAGCTAAGCTAATGGAAAATGGCTCGGCGATGGCGTGCCGCTCACATCCCGCACTTGCCCACCGCCATTCTCGAGGATAAAAGGACGCTCAAGTGTGAGCTTGGGAGGATGAGGTTTAAATTTGTGGTAACTGTATTGATATCACGAATAATTTATAATATCTTTGTGCGGGTTTATGTTTGTATAGGTCTCAAAAAGTTTAATTATTGCTCTAATAATAAGGTATGGACTTAATAAACAATCATATGATATGGCGTAGGGAACGTTTTTATACCATGTAACACCAATCACTTTTCGATAGGGATAGTTTTGTTGCAGAGGATTATTTATATCTAAAAATAGTATCTCGTAAACTAACAGTTAATGCTTTCAAAAAGACGCCTGTCACCTCAGTCATCCGAGACCACGGCACTTAAAAAAGTGTCGTGGTCGTCGGAACGTCGGAAAATTGTATAAAAAATGTAATAAACGGTTAAAATCCGTATAAAAACAGTTTTTAATTATAGCGAATAGGAGCGAAATATTACTTCGCGTTTTAGCGTAGGGTAGATATTTATCAATATTTAATTATTTTTTTATGATTGATGACTTGATATTTGATAGTCCCAACCCAATACTCAATCGAGCTAACTTTAAAGCGAGAAATCTTGTCCCTAGATGTGCCCATCGTGTCGTTGAAGATGGGATCAAGTTTGAATCCAAGCCACATCAAGGAAGGCGACGATGTCTACTTCGAGTGCAGCGTGCGAGCCAATCCTAAACATCACAAGTTGGTGTGGTACAAAGATGTGGGTAAAGGTTTTCAAAGCTTAGAAAAACAACATAAGAAAGAAAGAGAGAGCGAGAAAGAGAATATTCTGTAATGTACACAGAGCACATGATATGGAACGTGTAAAGATACAAAGCACAATTGGCGGCCTTATAACTTAAAAGCATTTTTTTCCGGATAACTTATTACGGGAAGGTGCATGAAAGACGGGTAGTCGTTGAAAATGTGAATATGAATATTCCAGTAGTGTAATGTTGGTTGGTTTCATTTCAATGCTTTCATTGACTGGTTCACTACTTGTTACACTTTTCTCATCACCTAAATTGCTCTTAGAGTTATCATCATCTGTATCACTATGTTGGTTATTGTCCAATTATTCTAGTTATGTAAATAACAATATACCTAAATAGTCATGATAAACATACATAAGTTATAACATAGTTGTTACGCTTTGCTTAAAAATCTCCAGCTGATGTTGATCGACTAACACAGCTCTGAGGACAACTCTGTTTATTTCCACTGCAGGCTGAAATGATTTTACAAATACTAATCCAATCACATAGCTGTGCGAGAGTATCAAGGATATACAAAGACTCAGAGCCCTATATCAGATAGATCTTTTGTTGAACCTCCGAAGATGACTGAAAAAAAGACAATTTGTCCAGAGAGACATACTAATGAATATAAAAGTCACTATGAACCGGTTTCGATATGAGAATTACACTGTAGGCCGACCAGGTTTCGCTCCGATTCGCAGAGCTCTGCAAATCGGAACGAAACCTAGTCGGACTTTTCCGATATAACAACACCCGTAAGTAGATCCGGACTAAAAGTCTACAATGTGTTGTGCTTACGAAAGTTTTAGTTCGAGAATTACACTAAGTAAATACTTAAGTAACGTTCTGTCACGCTCTTTGCTAAGAAATTTGAAGAGCCCTACAGTTAAATATTTACTTCGCGAAATTCTTAATTAAGAAACGCCCATTTCTAATACCAAACTCGAGTCCTAAATGATAATAACTAGACTGGTCAACACCTGAATATCCCACCCTGCAGCAAGAGGAGATCCAATCCAACGCGACTAGCGGTGTCTTCGTCAGCGACCACAGCCTGGTGCTGCAGAGCGTGACGCGGCGTGACGCGGGAGACTACTCCTGCGCGGCGAGCAACGCAGAGGGCAGCGCGACCAGCCCTCGGGTGCTGCTCGAAATACGGTGTAAGAGACTGATGATATCCAGTTTTTTCTGGTAATTTCAACCGGCGTACAGTACTACACATCATAAAAGTCCCTTCGGGAATCTACGTTCGCGCAGACTAGGAAGAAGTGTAACGAAAGCACCCGAAGCTATAAGTACATTCAACATGATCCTTAACCGATACGGTTAAGGTGCAGAATTAATTGCCGCAGTAGCGCTACCTATTTCGCTCACGCTAATATTGCCAAACTAATAGTCACCTGCATCGATGACGTTGAATCAACCAATAGCAAAAAAGGCGCGCGGCCTGCCATAAAATGAAACTATCTGATTGGTCGATCAACTTGCCGCACATCCAAAATTTGTTCATCTGCGCAGGTACATCCGCGAGACTTATTCCTTGTGTAGCACTGTACGTGCTTGTAGAATCGCTCGTAGCCTCGGCTGCCTGAGGGATCTTAAACGATTACGAAAGTTAAGCAACCTTGGGCGGGTTCAGTGCATGCATAGGTGACTGTCTATAACTAACGCTTGTGGCATTTTCCCGATCGGTTTCGTGCTTCGCAAGGCACGTAAGCAGTTGGTGTCGGCTGCCGTCGATAGATGGCAGTCGTTAAGCCGACTCAGAGACCTTAGGGCGGCTTGAAAACTTCTGACAGTAAGACCAGCCACTAGGCTTGCAAGTCTCCACCAATCTGGACTTGGCCCTCGTGGTGGAGTATGGCTTATACTTTTCCTCAGGGAAGAGACCCGTGCTCCTCGGTGAAACATAATGGGTTGATGATGAAGACGCGCTTGCAACGACTAATGGATGTTGATGAAGTGAAAGAAGTTTTTTAGGATCGCGGCATGTGACTAACCCTGGTCTCTACTTAACCCTGCGTCATATGTAATGTAATGTGATCAAGTTTTGTGAATTTTGAGTTCTATTCGATGAAATTGTGTGCATGTCCATGTGATTGGAGTAGTCAAGTTTATTTAGAACTGTAAATAATTTTATGCCACACCTGGCAATAAAGTGTTCCAAAATTCCGTACGCGTAGCGTGCGGAAAAAGCCGCTTTCTGGCCAAGTGTAGACATAAAAAGATGTACACAACACGGGAGGTAATAAAGAAAGCTCTCGATCGCATATTCCTCGCTTGCAGCTCGGGCCGCAAACTTCTGCGATCTCGGCCTTTCTTTGTATTACCACCCTAGTTGTGTAATGTACTATTACACCCTATTTTATTAGAGACCCTAGTTGTGTAATGTACTATTACACAACTAGGGTGGTAATACAAAGAAAGGCCGAGCTCGCAGAAGTTTGCGGCCCGAGCTGCAAGCGAGGAATATGCGATCGAGAGCTTTCTTTATTACCTCCCGTGATGTGTACATCTTTTTATGTGTACACTTGGCCAGAAAGCGGCTTTTTCCGTACGCGCAGCGTGCGGAAAAAACCACTTTATTGCCAGGTGTGGCATAAATAAATAAACGCACTTGCGGGCATTTACCCGCAACCTTGTGCGGCTGCGGGTATGAATTAAATGAAGAAAACGTACCGCAACCTAACGAAATTCAGTACGTTTTAATATGTTATATAAATGCGGGCATTTAATCGCTAAGTCACCGCTAAAGTGTTTCGCCAAAAACATAAGATTTTATTTATTTAGATGAGGAACCAGTAGCAGACTTGTAATTTGCTCAGTTCAATCACCGGTAAAAGATCCATTACATAGCATGAAAAGTCCTATAACCAATCGTTGGCGCAGTGTATCAATTATTATTGTTCTTATTGGGAAAGCTATATTAAAGAAAGCAATTAAAGCTTGATAATTTGACTTCAACAGTACTAATAAAACGTGGGTGGGAAACTTGTGCGATTTTGGAAGCTTGGAAGTGATCTACAGCTTGATCAGGCTTTTATATCGGATCCTGCCATATTTTAGTGGTTAAACTCTGTGTGAAGACTCTCATTGATTTTCCCATTCCATAGACCCTCCTGTCTGTAAGCTGCCACCGGATGGTGACATCATTGGTGCCTCAAGGCATTCTACAGTGTTGCTTCACTGCGTGGTGAACTCGAACCCGCCACCCATCAGCTTCATCTGGACATTCAACAGCTCGGGGCAGCAGACTGAATTGCCGCCCAAGTAAGTTCTTAGGGTAAAAATCCTAATGTAACAATACCATTCAATCCATAATTCAATAATAATTGTACGTGATACAGAGAGTATAGTTAAACAGTTAGTTACTTAGTAAGACCTGAGATTTCCGCACTTAGCCTCATAGTTGGGCCATTGTACGTAGCAAGCGCTGAGGTACGCAAACACCTCAGACACTAGGGTTTCCTTACGATGTTTTCCTTCACCGTCAGCAAGTAGCATTGCATAATTATAGTATAATTTCACAAATAAACATAACGTAGAAAAAGTCAAATTCATTGGTACATGCCGGGGCTTGAACCCACGACCTCCCGATTGAGAAGCCGGCGTTCTACACCGCTCCGCTACCACCGCTATACAGAGAGTATTGTAAAGAGGTTCGAAATGTCACTGATGCCGGGTAGTTGGGATCCCATTAGCTCAGTTGGGAGAGCGCTGGCACGGTTAGCCAGAGGTCGCGAGTTCGTCCCGGTATGGGTGGAATTTTTAGCCTCTAAATAGGTTTTTAAAATACCATTCAAGACATAGCAAATTCAACGACTCCTAAACACTCAACCCTGACCACTCTGATGGATTAGATCTTTCAGATAAACTATTTCTGCCCTCAAGATTTGTAACGTGAGCGGAAGAAGTTATTCCAGACTAAGTTTGGAGGCAGGTTAAGGCTTATTAACTGACACAGACTAAACGAAAGCCCTCCGAAGATAGTTAATATTTCGGTCAGACAATCGAGAAGGTGCAGTAAGTTAACTGATGCCTAGATACACATGTACAGCATTGTTTATAAAAAACTGATGCCTAGATACACATGTACGGCCTTGTTTATAAAAATACAATTCCTTAAAACACCCGAGAAACGCCGACTAAAATAGTCTGTGGTGGAGATTTTACTAAGAAAAAATGTAATTACATTAAATAAACAGACTTTAAGGAGTGCTTTAAAGGAACCGTTTTTTTTTTTAAATAAGGTTGGTAATGTTTTTCCACGTAACCTCACTGCCTTAACCATTAACCATCTTCTCGATAAATTTAACATTCTTGATGTAATAGGTAATAATAGGATTAATAGGCATGTCAAACAAGCAATTTTGAAGCAATGATTATTCCTGGTGTGCAATAAACCGTTCTTTATATATTTGTCTAATAAGGCCTTTGCCACCAGCGCGACGGCGCAGAGCGGGATGACGTCAACATTACGGCATACGCCCAAGCGGGACCTGGACTTTGGTACCGTCTCCTGCCGCGCCCGCAACCTGGTCGGCACGCAACAGACACCCTGCTACTTCCGCTTAGTGGCTGCAAGTAAGAACTGCTACAAATCTCATCTTCTTCTTCAGGCTATATTATGTAGTCCAATCTCATCTATTGATGACGTATTCTTCCTATTCATATTGATGTAATCTTCAGGACGTCATCATCTTGCTTGTTGCCTACATAACATTTGTTGCCCCGCTCTCCTGTACTGTGTGCCTACCCAACTAGATTGGGTATCTCAAAAGATCTCACAAAGGTTTTTCTACGTTAGGTCCGCCGATGCCATTGCAAAACTGCTCTATTGTGCAGAGCAGCCCGGAACTTTTAGTACGGTGCAAGGGTTTTGATAGCGTCATGTCTCAGACCTACTACATGGAAGTGCTGGAGTTGCCTGATATGTTGGTAAGTTATTTTAGAAAAAATCTAAACTTGAATAGAGTTTATCTCATAATTTGCATGCATCATTACAAAAACGTAGCTGCGGTATTGCAAAGTTACTCGATAAAGCAAAAATTATTGTGATCCCCACACTAGGCCTATCTTATATTGCGGGGACCAGTAGAGTGCTTTTTGAGTATCTTATTATAACCGTTGATCAATGAATTGTACAATGAACTAAATAAATTTTAAGGTAAGGTATTGTAGGTTAGTATGTAGCTTATTATGTTTGGAACACTCAAATTTAAATCATGGCAGAAGCCCAATGAAGCTAATAATGTTTTTTACCAACCAGTCAGTGCAGTTATCTACTTGAGTTTTCAGCTGGTGCGTCCTACCGCCCAAAAGGGAACAAATTTAACCTAGTATAAAAATAATAGCCATGGGAGGGGGAACGGTCGGTGGGCAGACCAGCAGCCAGATGGTCAGATGACCTAAGTAAAGTAGCCGGCAAGCAGTGGATGAGACTAGCGCGAGACCGTGCTGGTTGGCGTGGAAATGAAGAGGCCTTTACCCAGCAGTGGGGTTTACCGGGCTGGTGATGAAGAATAAACTCAATTTGACAACATTACAAAAGATGACCATGACAACCTAGCAGCAGTAAACAAAAGAAAACACCTAAAACGGTATGTTCGTTCAACCAGCTTCTATACAATGTGAGCAGTCCGTCGCCAGAGTTCTCAGCAGGCCCGCTGGACGACCGGGCGGGTTACTCGCTGCGAGTGTACGCGGCGAGCGCGGGCGGACGGTCCGAGCCCGCGGTCTTGCACACCGCTGCGGCCCCGCCGCCGGACAAGTATATCGGTGGGTACTTTGATGGATGTTTTGATCTTTTGTAAGCTGTCAAAATATGGTGTAAGAAAAGCGTTAGTGGCGAGAGCTCAGCCATGAGATTAGGACTATCATTTCTACGATTCTACCAAGATCAGCATTTCAAGTTTTGATATAATATGGTCATTTTAAGCTCATCGTAATATAACGTTCATAACCTATACTCCTCTTAAACTACTGTGTATCTTAAAGCAGGCAAAGCAGTGCGGCTTGACAAAGGCAGACGAAGGTGCTTAGATGCTTTTGGTGCTATTTATGGCGGAGAAGGCTACGATGCTATCTCTGTATAATTGTTAGCCGTTCGCCTGTATCCACGTACTCAGCTTTGGCAATACCCATGGTTTCGGAGGCTTTGAGGGTATCAAAGCCCTCAATCAGCCAAATTAATATCCCTATTTCCAGTAGTGAATAGCTGCATCAATAGCACTGGGCCAGTGCTAGCTATCTATGGCAGTCGTTTCATGCGAGCTGGGAGTTTTAACAGCAACTATATGTTCAGTCTTTACCACACAATCAACAATACTTCGGTGGCACTGCCGCTGGTCGTGTGGGTAGTGTAGGGGATTGCACGGTGCTGGAGCGACCCTGTATGTAGTACATCTAGGCGTATAACCAGATATTCCCTCTTCATACAGGCAGCAACACGTCGATGGCGTTGCCACCGGTGATGGCAGCGGTGGTGGGGATGTCCACGGTGCTGGCAGCGGCCGTGTGCGGCGTGCTGGTTGCGCTTTTCCGGCGGCAGGCGGTGCGGCTTGGACGTAGAGAGAAGAAACCGCCAGGCACGTGAGTATCTCTAGTTTGTGCTCTAGTTAGTTAGACCTGAGATTTCCGCACTTAGCCTCATAGTTGGGCCATTGTACGTAGCAAGTGCTGAGGTACGCTAACACCTCAGACACTAGGGTTTCCTTACGATGTTTTCCTTCACCGTCAGCGAGTAGTATTGCTACTATAATTTCACAAATGTACATAACTTAGAAAACAAAGTCATTGGTACATGCCGGGGTTCGAACCCACACGACCTCCCGATTGAGAAGCCGGCGTTCTACACCGCTCCGCTACCACCGCTCTTAGTTTGTGCTCTATTCATGATTTAGAGGTTCATCATGATTATTTATATCTATCTATATTCAGCCTACATCAACCCACTGCTGGGCATAGGCCTCCTTTTTACTGCGCTATTCCTCACAATCCTGTGCTAATCTGATCCATTTCTGACCCGTAACCCTCACGATTTCATCTGACCATTGTGTCGGTGGTCTGCCTACCAGCCTCCTTCCCTCCCTTGGCCACCACTCCGATACTGCCCTGGTCCTTTTTATTTTTATTCTAGTTATTTTTTTGACACAGCCTCAAAGCATGAATCCAGCCATCTTTGCCTTGGTCTGCCACGACGTCGGTATCCATTTTGCGGAACCCAGTCAGTTGCAATTTTTGCCCACCTATCCGTGAGTCCCACTTTAAACGGGCGTTCGGAACTCGAATATCTGCAATTTTAGTTTTTGAGCAAAGCGTCGTGTTGCTCATACGGTCTATTCTTTTCACACCTACAATTCTAAAAACCTATTTACTAGGCTAAACATTCCACGACCTCTGGCTATCCGTGCCAGCGCTCTTTCCAACTGAGCTAATGGGCGACTCACAGGCATCAGTGAAATTTCGAACCCCTTTACACTATTCTCTGTATTACCTACGTACAGGCAGCGACATCTGACTGAAGTAAATTGCATCACTTACAGCACCGAGTACCTAATTTGCAGTTAGGTTTTTACACCTAAAATTCTGCGCTCCATTGCCCGCTAGCAATTCTTGAGTCACAAATATTTAATTTTTTGATGATTCACGATGCTTTTACATACAAATAATGAAGGTTAATGAAGTTCACCTAATAAATAATCGCGTTTGGGCAGGTACTTATAACATATACAATAACCTAAAATTTTTATTCCCTTTACTTTTAAAATTATGCCGGTAATTATTATATACTTATAATAAATCCCTATAAGACGGTAAGTCTATCGTCTGATTAGTCTGTCGCGTTGTCAGTTTTGCAAAGAAAACCAAATTAACTAGCTGCAGTGTAGTGCATGATTAAGTGCGGGGTAAGAGTTAATTTTTTATGATTGCTAATAATAAAATAACTATCTAACTGTCGCACTCAGAGACGCCCATTCAATTTAATGTTTATTTAAATATAATTTTCGTTCACTTATTATCAATAAAATAGAAATGGACAACAGCGTACTTAATCGGAGATTAGCTTTAATTGACGTTTCTGAGTGCGGCGGTTCCAAACTTAGTGACACTAAAATTCCGTTTTGTTTGAATGCTGGCAGAAAGAAGCCTTTTCTCAATGGTTGTCAGTAAGAAATTACTTTGGTAATAAGGCCGCCAATCGTACTGCCCTGTGTTATTCTTTAAGTCTTTTACATGTATGCACTAAAGAATATTCTATCTCAGAAATAACCCATAGAGTATTGTACTAAAATTCAAGCATAGAGTATGGGCTTATTATCCCCACACATTATTAGGCCCATATATTTCTAGCGGCGATGCACATTCTCACTTCAGACACACAGGTATCTTCACATAGTGTAAATGTTGAAATAGGGGCTGAATATCTCCGTGTATTTCAGCGAAGCCCTATTCAGGGACAGCGCGGACCCGCTGTCCCCCAAGCAGGACAACCGGCTGCGGCGGCCGCTGGAGCCCGACGACCCGGAGCCCGACATCATACCCTGCAACTACGGTGAGTGGCAAGACTCCAGTTTGACTAGCCAGCCTGCGAACAACATAGAGTGTGCACTATTGGGTTGGGATCACTGTAGGCGCACTTGTCACTCTTATTATGATGACGTCCTTCGAAGAAGATACGATAGAAGATGCCTGTTAGAAAAGGTCGCTCAAACAGAGAGAAAACTGGTTTTCATTAGCTTCTGCTATAATTGCAATAACTACATTGGTTAGTAGGAGTAATTACATACATAACCTCACGCCTGTATCCCAGAGGGGTAGGCAGAGAATGCCATTTGCCACGATCTTGACACATCGCCTTCGCTTCATCAACGTTCATTTAATAATTTGATAATTTATTTATTCATAAGTCGTTGCATGCACGCACGCCGGTTTTGGGTACTTTTTATCTTCCTCTTTGCTAATACATCCCCTATTTGGTCCATGTATGTCCGCCCGGATCAGCCCTTCCATTCACATTCGCAATATATATTTGTTTCGTCAATACTTCTTCTTTTATCGTCTCCACTCATCCAAACCAACGCAACATTCCTTTCTCAATTCTAGTCACTAAATCCTCTTTCAGTCCACAACGTTCTCTAATCAGACTATTGCGTATCCTGTCATTCAAAGTAACACTACCCATACTTCTCAAGGACCCAAGGATTTATTTTTCATAGGAGTAAATAAATATGTAATTAAAACTGTTTTTATACGGATTTATGCTCGTTTATTACATTTTTACAATTTTCCAACGTTTCGGCACTTTTACAGGTGCCGTGGTCTCGGATGACTGAGGTGGTAGGCGTCTTTTTGAAAGCATTAACGGTTAGTTTACTACCCTCGGCAAAATTATAAAAGTTAATTATGAAGTTACGTTCCAAAATAGGTATTTCAATTATTAATATGTAATTATTAAAAACATATTAAAGATGTTGCGATTTCAAGCTCTGCGTTATAAAATATTTCTAATCCGTGGAAGACTCAGTACTTAGTCAAAGTTAAAAAGGACTAATACAATTTGGTTTATTTAAAAGTTAAACACAGGATTGAAATGTCAGAAAAATAAGCGATAGGAAAGGAGGAACAGCACGGAAGCAGTAATACGGCCCTTAGAAGCTTAAGCAACTTTTCAGTGTGTTGACATACCAGCACAAGATATCTTTCGAAATATCCATTTGGGTTGTGTCCATGTAATGTTATTAGGGTTGGAGAATTATGTGCCAAATTGAGTTATAATCCAACGCAGCACAAGTTTTACTTTTGATCATTTCCGTAGAAGCCGAAACTTTTACGGTCCGTTCATCTAATAAGATTTTACTTAATTTATTAAGTAAAATTGCTTCGTCGTAATTGCTCGAACATGTCTGGCATCTATCATCGTTGTTTGTACCTCTCGGAACCCCGGACTATATTTTTGTGTAATTCTAGGGAGCAGCTGTTGTTTTAGGTCACTAAGAACAGCTAGTTATTATAATTCAGAGAGCACAGCATGATGTAGCGTAGGGTAACGCGCGGATAAACACGGATAGTTACGAGTAAATAACATGTACTCGTATCATTATGGAGATGCTTGAAAAGGCAAGGGTGTAGTTTTCATACAAAGGTATACTTTATTCTGCAGATGAGACTTTAAAGGAGCTACTGTATCGATGTCGATACAAAATATAACTGCAGTCTGTCTTTCTTTTTGGAAGCGCGATTCTATGTATTACACTGCTGTATGGTGTCGGCTTAGAGAATAGCACCAACCCAAATTCTTCCCGCGGGTGTCGTAAAAGGCGACTAAGGGACATAAACCGGGGGGTGGGCAGCAGCGCCCCCTGCAGTACTATTCCACCGAACTGCGATCCCCAACCCGCATGCCCAGCGTGGGGATTATGGGCACTACCCCCAAATGATGGCACAACCTTGCGCTATGGCACTCATTAGGGGAGGGCTATGTCCAGCAGTGGACTAATATAGCCTGGAGAGGTATGTATTATAATAATGAATTAAATTAAATTTTGTTAATTAAGGACTCTAAAAAGACTAAGCTTGGTGTTCTTTTGTCAAGTTTTTCTCCAAGATGATCTAGATTTGATTAGATTGATGTGTGGTGTCGGCCTAGAAAATAGCACCAACCCAATTCTTCCCGCGGATGTCGTAAAGGCGACTAAGGGACACAAACCGGGGGGTGGACAGCAGCGCCCCCTGCAGTACAATTCCACCGAACTGCGATCCCCAAACCGCACGCCCAGCGTGGGGATAATGGGCATTTTTTTTTTTTTTTTTATTTACGGTTCACAAAACTGAATGTTACACCTTAGACTTACAAAACAGTTCATATTATAAGAGGGCTTACAGTGATGTACATTCTACTAGATGTGAACACAACATGCAATTTGAGCGCAGAAGTACTAATTAAATTAAATACTATTTTTAATGGCTAAGTCCGTCTCCCACCCCATTCCAAGGTGTGACACCGACGTAGCAACCTAGAAACCTCAAACAAGATTCAACCAAAAAATGGCTACTTAGGTGTGTCCCCAGAAGTGGGCGGGAGCCAGCAAATAAATTTGGTATTAAAGTAAACTAACCTAAGATAAATTTATAATATGTGTCATGGCTTAAGGCCCTAGCCCAAAAAATATTTTGGCAAGGGAACGTTTTACAGAGGCCAAAGAACTACTGAAAATATCAAATTTGTCCTTTAGATTGTTGCATAAAGAGCAAATTCTGTAGAAAGAGGAGTGTTGCACAAGATTAGTGCGACTCTGGGGAAGTTCGAACACTTTCCTATTATGGAGGCGACTACTCGGTCTTGGCACGGCCAGGTTTAATCGCTCAAGAGACTTGGGTGAATCAATATATCCGTGTAGGACTTTAAACAAGAATAGCACGTCGGCGGCCTTACGCCTTGCCTCAAGAGAAGCCATTTTATAGTGGTGTAGGCGATCAGTGTACGAAGTTAGACTACTACGTCTGAGGTCGGTAGAAGCTAGGTGGTACATAAAGCGCTTTTGAACCCTTTCGATTCGCTCAGTGTGGATACGGTAGGTGGGATTCCATACAGGACTGCAATATTCTAGAATACCACGAACTATTGTATTGTAGATGACAATAGCGACCTTCGGGTCTTTAAAAAGTTTAGTCTGACGTATTACGAACCCAGACAGTTTGGAAGCTTTCTTTGTAATAGCGTCGATATGAGGACGGAAGCTCAGTGTATTGTCGATCGTTACTCCCAGGTCACGTATTTCGTTAACCTCTTGTAAAGGCTTGGTGTTGATGTTATATGTAGCGGGAAAAGGATATTTTTTCCGCGTAAACTTAATATGGTAACATTTGTTGGGATTAAGTATCATGTTATTACGACTGCACCAGCTGTTGACGCTGTCAAGATCTTGTTGGAGAATATCGATATCTACCTGACTGTGAATTACACGGTATAGTTTTAGGTCGTCTGCAAACAGGGAACAGCTAGATTTAATAACACTGGTTAGGTCGTTAATAAATAATGCGAATAACAAGGGGCCCAAGCGAGATCCCTGCGGCACGCCGGATGTGACGGGCTTAGGGGAAGACCTGTGACCACCAACCACAACAAGCTGAGAGCGGTTGCGTAGGTATGAATCACACCAACGCAGCAATGAGCCATGAATACCGAGATATTGCAACTTGTCAAGAAGAAGGTCGTGGTTAACCAGATCGAATGCTTTACTGAAGTCAGTATACAACGCATGCATCTCATAGCCCCTATCGATTGCTTCTGATACCTCGTTAGTATAATCTACAAGATTGGAGACTGTAGATCTGGCTGGCAGGAAACCATGTTGCTGAGTTGCGAGAGACTGCTTCACATGCCAATAAAGTCTATTGTGAACAACAGATTCCAGCATTAGTCCACATATCGATAAAATCGATATTGGCCTATAATTTTCCATGTCACTGACATCGTCTTTTTTGTGAATGGGGGATATGTGAGCTAGCTTCCATTTAGAGGGGAATACACCTGAGTTCAGAGAGCGGTTGAAAATAGAAGTTAGCGGTCCGGCAAGTTGGCAACCACAGTTCCTCAGGAAAAAAGGAGAAAGACCATCTGGCCCTGGACCCTTGGAGCAATCCAGGGCAAGTAGCGCCCTCAGTACCTCGTCTTCCGAGACCCAGCAACTAGCAAGAGTGGCATGATTGTATGACGTAGCAATTGGAAACGACGTCAGATTGTCACCCTTGGGAGTTTCGTAGATGGACTGAAAATGTTTAGAAAATAGGTTCGAGATTTTCTTGCCGCCTGAGACTGTGGTGGAGCCGCTTGACATTTCATTCGGTATTGAGTTTATATTACTCTTCATGCTGTTAACAAAGTGCCAAAAATATTTGGGGTCAGTCCGGAGTTGTTGATGAGCGTTATTTCTGAATTCAGTAAAACAGTGCTTTATCATTTCATCACAGCGCCCCCTTAACAAATCGAAAGTAAGTTTATCCATGGGGTTCTTATATTTCTTATATTTACGATGGACTTTAGCCTTTTCCTTGAGAGCTTTAATCAAGGAAGAACTGAACCAAACCGGGCAGTTAATATCGCGAGGTTTTTTAAGGGGAGTAAACTGAGTAATGATTGGCCAAATTGTGCCATAGAAGATAGTAACCATGATGTTGACATCAGTTATACCATCCCATATTACGTTCCAGTCAAGATTGGAGAGAGCATCGTTGATTGCTGGGAAATCAGATTTATTGAAATTGAGCCTAGGAAGACGTGCAATTTTTAAAAGTTTTAGGTTATCTAATTTTAGGGCAAACTCTAATGCTGGGTGATAAGAGTCAGTTTTGACCAACGGGTTAGCAGCTTGGGATACTGACAAATTATGATTATTGCAGAAGGCCAGGTCGAGGATACGCCCCTTAGAGTTCAACACAGGGTTTATCTGCGCTAAACTGTTGAAAGACATTGTTTCTATAAGCAAGCTATCAGATATTGACTTGAAAGACACTGGAACCAATGAGTGCCCTTCAGGGGCCCAGGTGATATTAGGAAAATTAAAATCACCGACAACGATGGAAGTAGTGCTTGGCTTCAAAGCTTGCAATGTCTTCGTAATGCTATTTAACTGGTCAGCAATGCAGTCCGAACCACAGTTGGGAGGAATGTAAAGAGCGCAGATGACGATATTAATTTTTTTGTGGTGGCTTTGGAGTTCAATTGACACCCACAGATCCTCGCCGTGAGACTCCCAAGCAGGTCTTCTAAGCACATCTAAGTTGTTTCGAACCGCGACCAGAAGACCTCCGCCGTCCTTTTTAGAGGACGAGGTAGTAGAACGGTCACGTCTGAAAACATTGTATCTACCGTCAAGTAGCTCGTGGTTATAAACCGAATCGTTCAACCAGGACTCCGTAAGAATTATTATGTCATAGGTATTTGTCAATGCGTTAGTGTAAAGAGATTCGGTTTTGGTTCTTAGGCCTCGAACATTTTGGTAATATATTGAAAGATTGAATTTTAATATTAAAATACACCGATAGCATGCCAATTATACGACCAATATATATACTGGTCACAAAGATGCGAGACAGTCCATGTTCTTAATTAACAAAGATGGTGAGTGAGTGTCTTTGCGCACATTGATACGTCCATTGCGCACCCAAACAAACTCGTAACCTTTATCCTTAGCAGCAGCCCTTGTTGCAGCATGTAGCTCCTTGTTAGCCGGGGATAGATGCTCAGTTACGAAAATCGGAGACCTTTCACCGCTGATACCTATATGGGATGAGTTAAGTTTATCTTGCGGATGAGACTTATTGAACTCTCTAGTCGCTGCCAGTAAGCTGTCTCTGCAGCGCGGGCTGGACAACTTGATCACTATAGAACGGGGCCGTTTCGATTCACGGTTCATTTTGGCAACTCTGTGATAGTTCAGGATTTGGGTATCCGAGAGATCGCAGTGAACCACTGAGGCCAGTTGGCGAGTAATGACCAGCAGATTTTCAGACTTGTGCTCAGGAACATTCTGTACTTCTAGGTTGCACTCCCTGGCTTGTTGTTCCAGTTGGTTTACCTTGATTGTCAGGTCTGACAGTTTTTTTTGAAGAACGAAGTTATCTGCTTGAAGAGTATCAATAATCTTGATCTTATTGTCAAGTTTATCCTCAAGGCACTTCTGTTGGGCCGATATGAAGTTGTTACTGGCTTCCAAATCATTTAGCTTCTCATTTATGGCACGAAAATCGTTGGCATAGAGCGTTTTTAGTTGTGCCACTAATGATTTGGACATTTCATCGAACTTCTGGTCCAAGTACTGCATTTGTTCAGATGTGAATCTCATGGATGCGGTCGAGAGAGGAGTTGATACTTTGCCAGTCGGCGTATTAGAGCTAGATTTGTCACCCCGCCGATCCGAACTCTTACATTCAGGGCACTTCCAGGCGGCCTTGGCACTTTTTGATTCCTTTCCAAAGTTTTCAGCAGAGATACCGAGGCATTGGTAGTGAAAAAGATCACTGCAGTGCATACATAGCTTTTAATCAGCAGATTTTACCGCCTTCCCACATTTCTTGCACGACACCATCGTTGATTGCAGATGCGTCGCAAGTTCAAAAGTGATGCTTCTGGGATTTCAACTCTATGCGGCGAACAACTCACGACAATAGCTGGGTGGTCTAGTCAAGCGTTGCACTCTAATTTGACCCGTCCGTCACGCAACCGGCGTTAGCGCAGTTGCGAGATTTGCTTGCACCCGATATACCCATCGGTGGCAGATGATTTGGCACAACCTTCAATTTTAATGACGATTAGAATCACTAAACACAATTCACAACACCAGATTCATATCATAAACTGATTAACTGCACTTCGTAAGTCGAATGAACAGTAACTTAAGTATAATGGCATTACCCCCTATTATAGCACAAAGTGGCGCTCTTTAGCGGAGGGCTATGTCCAGCTGTTGACTCGTATAGCCTGACGACGACGACGGCGATCTAGATTTTGGAATGGACACCTTGTTTAACTTGTAACGATCATTAAGTCCCACTTTCTGTGCGGCTTTGAATAAAACCTTTTTGATTTGATTTGAGATAGAAAGTCGACCGTCGACCTCTGTGGCATAGTGGTAGTGCATCTACCTATCATGTAAGAGGTCCCAGGTTCGAATCCCGGCTGGGAACAAATAAAACCCCCAGGTCTTGGATTTTTACATGTTTGTGATGTCGTTGTTTCTGGTTCCCACGACACAGAGTGTCCTAGTGTAGGGCCAGAAGCAATGTATGTGCCTGTATGTAAATGTTATGTTAAAGTGGTTGTGACTTTGTTGTAAGGGGATGTCCATGTCCGATGTTCATTACTCCACACCACATGATACTCGTTACTCATGTATAGTTCGTGAAAGTTAATGACGGACAAATAGTTTCAACGTAACATAAATTAACGGATCCAAAGTGAATGGACACAATATTAACCCCTCAGTAATGGAACTCACATCCTTTCGGGTGGCCCACTCGTAATTTGTAGGAAATTACAGGCGTTCCCTTAAGGGTTGACCGGATTTTAATAGCGTAGATAGCTAATAAGGATTAAATTCAATAGTGGTGACCTACATTTTGGTATAAATATAGAATAACAGAGTACATTGATCATTTAACAAACAGAACGTCAATTCTTCTAATTGGACTAATTATTTGCTGATTTCTGAATAAGTTTGTTCCGTGGAAGCTAAAGGAGACCGAGTGTCAAGTAGCGATATTAAGTATAGATCAGTTTTATGTATTGTTCCTAAATCCCTTGCCAGAAGTTTGAGCCTTATCACCCATAAATAAAATACCATATTCTTCTTCTTCAGGCTATATTATTCTACTGCTGGACATAGCCCTCCCCTAATGAGCGCCATAGAGCAAGGTTGTGCCATCATCAATGCCCATAATCCCTACGCTGGGCATGCGTATGGACAATAATATACCATATATTATTATATAAATACATCATCAGAGTGATTGATTCCAATCACTAGGCGAACCGAGTGATTGGAATCAATCACTCGGTTAAGCAAGAACAGGCGCGGGTACCTGACCACGCCTGTTCTTCAGGATGGGTGAGCATCCCGTGACTACCGCTAGTGGCATTTTTCCGAGCGCTTCCGTGCTTCACACGGCACGCTAAGCCGTTGGTGCCGGCTGTCATATAATGGCAGTCGTTAAGCTATGTCAGAGGCCTTATGGGCGGCTTGATAACTTCTGACAGTAAGGCCCGCCACTGTCTTACAATCCTCCACCAACCTGGACTTGGCCCCCGTGGTGGAGTATGGCCTAACCTTCCTGCGATGCAGGAAGAGACCCGTGCCCCAGCAGTGGGGACATACAAGGGTTGATAACGATATCTTCCGTACGTTTAAAAGCTAACTAAGTAATGTTAAGCCTGGAAATAATGTTAACACGCTGGGCCAGTAGGATAGCGTCCGTTTTTGACAGCGCCCAGGTTGAGGGTGGTTGTCCTTCTATGTCGTCTTATTCTTCACTGTCCTCAGATGAGGTCAAAAATATATGCGCCAGTAAAATTGTAGCTGTAATCGATATCATCCTTTGTATGTCCCCACAGCTGAGGCACGGGTCTCTTCCTGCTTCACAAGAAGGTAAGGCTATGGCCCGGACTTGGCCCCAGTGGTGGAGCGGATTGTAAGACAGTGGCGGGCCTTACTATCAGAAGTTATCAAGCCGCCTTTAGGGCCTCTGACATGGCTTGACGACTGCCATTACATGACAGCCGGCACCAACGGCTTAACGTGCCTTGTGAAGTACGAAGCGCTCCGAAAAATGCCACTAGCATTAGTCACGGTCACCCGCCTGACTGCGCCTGTTGTTGCTTAACTCAAGTGATTGATTCCAATCACTCGGTTCGACTAGGCTACCAGCGCTTCCGAATAGGCCACGAGCGCTTGTAGCTGTAATAATGTAAAAATTTTAAGAACTGCGTTTGTTTTTAGATAAAATGACGCCTCCATCGGAGTTTACTGGCCCGAGACAATTGAGCCTGTACGGTCAAGCCAATCTGCGTCCATCTTACCACAGCACATCAGCATACAATCAGCCGTCGAGCGACGTGAGTACATAATACGCGACAATAGACACGACAATTGAATAAGCGTGACCATTACTCAATTTACTGTCAACAAGGACTACTGCACATTCAATTGCAACTTTGGAACCGCATTGGCATACATTTTATTTAAAATTTAAACTTTCTCATTATGGCATTTTACATAGACAGAAAATCACGTTTAGATAGCCATTAAATAAATTACGGGTTCACTTGTTTATTACTCAAATGTTTCACTTCACTTTAAATTTTCAAGACCGATAGATCTGATTGTTCTTGATTCTACTTCAGGGTCACAAAGGTCAGACAACATTATGGTAATAAAATTATTGCCCCGAGCGGACAGATTTATCAGCGGATCTTTCTGTATTTCCTATATTTTGCAGAATCCTATATAAACAGTTTCTTAAAGTATTTATTAATAGACGTCATGATTTGCGGGGCAACCAAATATGTTTTACTGGGATCTTATGGCTATTTGGTCTTACTATCAATGATCGGATTATACTATTTTCTTTGGTTTCATTCGAAGCATCTATCGGTGTAGGTAAATTATGTATGACCGTTTCATAAGGTAATTTTATGCAATAAATAAAGTATCAGAATTCCCTATTTCAGCGCCCCGACAGGACCTTGCAACAGCAGTAGACATAGAACTAGCTGTGAATCCTATCTTAAAAGGAATGATGAAGTTAATTGTCCGCAGTCGGCGAGCGTCTCTCGCGGCGTGACAGCCCGCGGGACTGATATCAGTGCGGCCAAGTTCAGACCGGAAGTCGTCACTACGGCTAAGTTTAGACCGGAAGTCGTCACCACCACCAAGTACCAACCAGAAGTCGTCACCACTGCCAGGCACGTCCTCGAGAGCTGCATCTAAGCTAATAACCACAAAATTTTCATGTGGACCAGTTTGAAGCTTCTTTGAAGCGTATAATGCTGGGGAACCTATCTTTCAAAACTTCAATGATTTTTTTTCTTAACAGGTTCACGGACTTTTACGGCCTATACATATACGTTAAGAAAGTCAAGTAAAAATGATGTATTTAAAAGGTTTACAATGTTTTTCAGTGGCTCTGTGTCATGCGTGGCTCGTGATAGAAAATGTATGATGAAGGTACATAATAGCGAATTTAGAACATAATTCACTTACGCCGGTTACTTGGTCTTGTGTTTTTCATGGAAAAAACAATCCGTTATACTCGTACGTGCCTGAAACGTTTTCGCCACGAAGAAGAATAAAAGCGAGTGAGTAAGATTTCTCTTCGGAAGAAGACGGTGGGCTGATAATGATGATGATGATTTTTCATGTTTTGTGATGTCTTTGCCTGGCAGGACAAGTTCCTTTATTCAAGTGCACAATTGTAATCATAAAATGAACTTTACTTCGATTGTGTTGCGTGGAAATAATTAATATTACTTGGTATCGCTTTGGTGCGTGCATGCAACGACTTATGAACGTTGATGAAGCGAAGGTGATCTGTCAGGATGGTAGCAAGTGGCAGTCCCTGGTCTCTGCCTACCTCTCTGGGATACAGGCGTGAGGTTATGTATGTATGTATGTATGTATGTATGTATGTATGTATGTATGTATGTATGTATGTATGTATGTATGTATGTATGTATGTATGTATGTATGTATGTATGTATGTATGTATGTATGTATGTATGTATGTATGTATGTATGTATGTATGTATGTATGTATGTATGTATGTATGTATTTATGTATCGCTTTGACTAAGTAAAGTTCATTTTATTATTACAATTGTGCACTTGAATAAAGGAATTAAAAATTAAGTTTTCTTGATCATCTCACAGCTGTAGGCTTTAATTGGGTGAAAAAAAAATCAAAGTGTTTTTATTCAAAGTAACACAGAAATTCTGATTTAATAAATGTTACAACTTAAAAATAGGTTATAATGGGTGCAAATTGTTAGTCCTTCGACAATTTTAATTGTTAAAAAATATATTTTCCCCTCAAAATATTTTGGATTATGTTAGGAGCCTCGGAGCCAATAGGTTATGTTCAGAGCCAATTTATGGGTTGAAAAACTTAATTTAGATGTTTTTCTTCCTATTGGTTCTGAATTTCGAGCAGCAACTTTTCCCAAACTGATGATAATTGTACGGAGCAAGAAAGAGACATGTCTGGAAGATAGCAGACAGTTTATGTGCGACAGAGATGGGTACATCCGAGAGGGATCCTAATAAATCACAACTGTAATAAAGTAAATCTGCAAACCGACAATAGCCACCAATTTCTCTATCAGAGGATTTAATTTGTCTCGAATTAAGTCGTAAACTAAACCTTATTGGAACCAAAACAAAGACCACTTCCATTGCAACACAAAATGTAGTTCTTTAAGAAGTATAATATCTACCCTAGGTATTACTA
Source organism: Yponomeuta sedellus (assembly GCA_934045075.1). Lineage (NCBI taxonomy): Eukaryota > Metazoa > Arthropoda > Insecta > Lepidoptera > Yponomeutidae > Yponomeuta > Yponomeuta sedellus. Next base: position 20,602,783 of record OW203741.1, on the reverse strand, counting down.
GTTTAAACTGAATGAAGAAATAATTTGTTACTTTGAAGACAATATTTACTTGTTTGGTTTACACAGTTAGGCTATAAAAATCGTTCTAATACTCTAAATAATTTGTATAACATGTTGACAAATCTTATGAATGACATTAAACTTACCAGAAGTCTTTAACCAAGGTCAAAATCATAACTATATTTTGATAGTAAACAATTGTGAAACAAAGACTTATTCCAGCTTTTATGTCATTCATCATGTATATTTTAAAAGAGATAAGTTAGAGATAAATGTTGTTAAAAATAAATAACTACCTGTTAAACATGTTGCATAAGACGAAAAACAGAATTCATCTGTGAATGTTTCGAGCCAAATTCGACTGAAATTCTATTAAGTGGGTGATAACGTCTCAATTATTAAATTTTAAAAAAACTGTACTATGCCTTTGTATTAAAACTCATTAAAATACATAAAGTCTAAGTAAGCAGCTTATAAACATGTCCAAAGCAGCAGGGGATAGGCCTTCTCTCGGGTAGAAATAGTATCACATCTCGAGTTGAAGATTCTAAGCGTTCAAGTATATGAATTGAGCACCTCGGACACAGGGGTTATCTAATAAGGTTTTCTTTCACTGTCAACGAAAACTAAGTTAATTTCAACCAGTACGTCTCACCAGTTGTGACCTACGGAGCCGAAACATGTGAAAATCGATGTCATCATCGTCTCACTTTTGCTTCAGCAGCTCTCCATCGTCGGTTGTCTGGAAAAAATTGCTCGTATTTTATGTTTGTTTTTTGTCTGGTGTGCAATAAAGATTAATCTTGTCTAATCGATCTTATCTAAATGATTTAAAGTCTGTTCTGTGTCTTCGATGGATCAAACCCGATATGAGGCAAATAACTAAGATTTGCATAGCCTATATGGTTAGCAAAAGAAGTTGGCTAGTTGAAGTGACTGTTGGCTGGTCACATCTGCTCAAGAACCGAAAGAATTCATATTAATTTATTCAGTTTAGGTAAAAACACTGTCAATTTGTTTTATAAATTATAACACCTAAGCACCTCTGCTAAATTACAATCTCACAATATGTACAATGGAATCTGTACAATCAATTTACGTAATAAGTAGCGTGGGTACAGACTTTTGGGTGGAGATGACGACCTGGCAAGAAAAGCACATTGCTGGCTGTGGTTGGATAAGGATGGCGGAGGAATGGCAAGCCTTCGGGGAGAATTATGGTCAGCAGCGTACGGATTGACTAAGATTTAGATTTAGAGCGCCAGCGCTCTACCAATTGAGCTCAATTGGTAGAGCGCTGGCACGGAAAGCCAGAGGTTGCGGGTTAGAATCCCGGCATGGGTGAAATTTTTAGCCTCCAAATAGGTTTTTAAACTCTATTAGAAATTTAAAAACCTATTAAGAGGCTAAAAATTTCACCAATGCCGGGATTCGAACCCGCAACCTCTGGCTATCCGTACCAGCGCTCTACCAATTGAGCCAATGGGCGACTCACGGCATCAGTGAAATTTCGAACCTCTTTACAATATTCTCTGTATTACGTACAGAATATTGTATATTGAATTTTGTAAAGAGGTTCGAAATTTCACTGATGCCGTGAGTCGCCCATTGGCTCAATTTGTAGAGCGCTGGTACGGATAGCCAGAGGTTGCGGGTTCGAATCCCGGCATGGGTGAAATTTTTAGCCTCTAAATAGGTTTTTAAATTTGTTCCTTAGCACGGGTTAGTGCATTAAAAATAAAAATAGTGTAATCTATTAGAAATGCTAAGGAAGTATTAACAAAACCTAATTTAAAGAAAGATTTAGTGCTACGAGTCGTTTTGTCCGTATATGTCTTTTGTACGCATTTTCCCCACTTCATACAATTGTTGTTTACAAATGCGTTGTAAGCCTGAAAGTTGAAAAATCATTTGAAAAACAAAAAACCTAAATAAGAAGGAAGTGCTTCCAGCAATTTCCGAGCCGTAACTTACTAATGTAATTTCTCCGAATCCTCTCTGGAACCCACTGTTATTTTATTATAAGAAAAGACAACCTTTGGAAATTCGAGTGAAAGTTCAAAGTTTTCGCGGAGGTATTTGAATATTAATTTCCAGGCCGAGTGAGAGGAAGGCAATTAGACGACGATTTAATAAACTCTCAGCAGGTGAGTGATAAAAGGTGGAAACAAAAAAGATCATTAGTGCTCTCATTTATGAAATGTTCACAGACTCCTAATTGGAACAGTACAGTGGACAGCAGGTCCAACTTTAAGTTTTTCAGACTTCGGTGGCACAGCGGTTTAGCACCGAAGACTATAAAACCGAAGATCTCGGGTTCGATCTCCAGCCGGGTCAAATATAGGAAACGAACTTTTCTAGTTTGTCTTGGATGTTGTCTATGTATTTATTTGTACTAAATCTATCGTCGGGTTAGCACCTGCAAGTCATTTAGTTGTATTTAGTGAAGGGCTAACGAGATCTGTGTAATCTCTGTGAATACCTATATATTTATTTTATTTTGATGCAAAGACGCCTGTAAGGTGTAACTTGAACAGAGTGCACTTTTGTAAAGACTGTTATGCTGTCGCCTTTAAGTACATTAAGCGCAAACGCACTGAAACGTGAGAATCACATTATTTTGAAGTCGTAATATTTTTCTGGTTATATTATCTTGGTGTATTGTACTCGTATTAATTCGTACTCATTTAAGAAGATAAGAAGAAGCACTGCCTAGCCACTGCCTAGTCGAACCGAGTGATTAAAATCAATCACTCGAGATAAGCAACAACAGGCGCAGTCAGGCGTGACCACCGCTTGTGGCATTTTTTCCGAGCGTTTTTTATGCTTCGCAAGGCACGTTGAGTCGTCGGTGCCGGCTGTCAGGTAATTGCAGTCGTTAAGCAATGTCAGAGGACTTATGGGCGGCTTGATAACTTCTGACGGTAAGGTCCGCCACTGTCTTGCAATCCTCCACCAACCCGGACTTGCCCTTCCGACGCAGGAAGAGACCCGTGCCCCAGCAATGATTACATACAAGGATTACATCGACAATAACTGAGGAAAGATTTGCTAAAGTGAAAGATTAGGCACATAAATTATTTATTATCAGTTCCAGAGAACTGTTGGCCTGGTTTATGCAAAAGAGCTCCGACTCGGTATTAGCTTTAAAAAGCTGATCTTTTATCAGTATAGTCGACAGCACATTGACAATTCAGACAAAAGTAAACAGCACCGTAAGACTGTGTCCACGGCGTGACACAGATTAAATTCTATAAGTAACTTAAGCAATTGCCTAAAGTGCCCGTGACACTGACTAGCGAATCATAGAAGGTTGGCTTCGATATCGTGCCGCTCTTTGAAAAGACTGATAGCGTGAAGTGACAAGAGACCGAAACGTGGTGAAATATTCTTCCCACTGGTACATATAGGTGTTTTTGTAAGCGGACCAGGTTGAAAAAACCGGCCAAGTGCGAGTCAGACTCGCGCACCGAGGGTTCCGTACAAACCTGTATTATAGACCTGAGTATTTGGTATGAATTTAAATTTAATACCTCTACGCGTTTATGAGGAAATGGGTAGTAAGTTTAAAATTATAAAAAAAAAATATATTATGAGATGTAACTAAAAATTTATGGTTTTCGTAATTTTTCCTTTATCTATGCTGTAAGACGTTGCTTCGTACCAAATTTCAAGATTCTGAGTTCACGGGAAGCACCCTGTAGGTTTTGATTCCCTTGCAAGTGTCGAAAATTTGCGGCATAAACGGCTGTATCTTTTGATTGCGTTGGCTTAGAAGTTTGATTTTTTCACAGCTTCAAGGGACAGTAGACCTGAGTAATTGATATAAATTTCAGCTTCATACCTCCACGCGTTCCTGAGAAAAAGGGTCTTGACAGACGGACGGACGGACGGACAGACGGACAACAAAGTGATCCTATAAGGGTTCCGTTTTTTCCTTTTGAGGTACGGAACCCTAAAAAGTGATAAAACTTTAAACGTTACTCTTAAAACTTTAAGTAACGACTTAACGAGTAAATGAATTTACTAAATTTTCAAACTGGGCAGGCGGGACTTTTCTTTCGATTTCTTTTAAGTTATAATTTGGCCCCGCTTATTTAGGGAATGAATTTAATTGAATGAACTCATTTGAGTGGATTTGCTTAAGACTTTAATAGTCGGTTTTTAATTTTTGTAAATAATTTTTATTTAATTTCACATCTTTATTCCCCTGATAGGTAGTTGAAGGGCGGCGGTAGACCTGTGGGTAGAACAATGAGCTCAGAAACTACAGACCCTGGTTCAAATTCGAGTGCGGGCATGTACCAATGACTTTGTTTTATGATGATGATGATGATGATGCCTTCCATGCCGATTTCGGCAACGGCGACCAATTCTATTTTGTGTTACTGGTGCGTCCTCACATGACTAATGTAACCAATTTTAGAAGTTTGTTTTGTAAGTTACCTACGAGTAAGTACATTTGTGAAGTTATTGTGGCAATACCACTCGCTACACCATACAATGTCTGAGGCACTGCAGCGTCCGAGTGGTCTCTTAAGCCATCTATTGTGAGTGAAGATGCTACTGGTCGCTGCATAAATCATGTCATTACTTAGATAAAAAAATTATAGATAGTTATAAGCGAGCAATTAATTAAGGTATATTGCAGTACCCTTGCAGGGTGTCATGTACCTCTTAAATTACATATAAAAACTGTAATAACACATGATTATGGCAATAAAGTAATCTAAATCTCATGCCGTAGACCACTCGCAAAATGTGACAGAAAACTTTGTCAGAAAACCTCACTGTCTGAGGTGTTCAAATACCTCAGCGCTTGAGATTACTAATTACCGACGTGTGAGCGTTTTACTTACCCATACTTTCTCTCTCTTTGAGAGAAGACCGGGACTTTGGGACTTTTTTATAGCCTACATAAATCAAAAGTCAGTCAACTAGCTATGTCGGTTTTGTAGAGCCGAGCATCTGCAGCACCTGATCTACGCCCTCAAGGCTGTTCCTCGGCGGCAGTTTAATAAAATTCATTTCAAATTAACTGCCTTCATTGCTGCCATCTGCTTCAGTATGGCAAGTGAAGGGCCGCGGTCCATCATGCAATAATTCGGCCTTTTCAGGCGCCCAGCGTCTTTGTTGGCGAAAAAACTTCGGCGAGGTACTTAAATAAATCTGTTTTTAAGATTTCTAAAGACTCTAGACAAAGCCAAACTGTGGCAAAGTGTTCTGTTCCCTCACTAATACCAAGAATGCGTAGATATAATATTTTTTATTGTTATAATTCACTTAACAAAAAACTATATCTACAGGATACTTCGTTATCAACTCTTGAATGTCCCCACTGCTGGGGCACTGGTCTCTTATCACAGGATACTTATTAAACATAATTTCTTCGATGGAAAAGTCGAAGAGCAGTTAGAAGATGATTATACTATTTTTATTTTTAATGCACTAACCCGCGCTAAAGACAAATTTAAAAACCTATTAAGAGGCTAAAAATTTCACCCATGCCGGGATTCGAACCCGCAACCTCTGGCTATCCGTGCCAGCGCTCTACCAATTGAGCCAATGGGCGACTCCTTAGTCTTAGAATCCTTGTCCTTAGCACGGGTTAGTGCATTAAAAATAAAAATAGTATAATCATGTGGGTACAGTGATATCGTTCCGATGTAAAACCTAACTGCAAAGTAGGTAGTCGGGGCTGTAAGTGATGCAATTTGCTTAAGCCAGATGTCGCTGCCTGCCGAGAATAGTGTAGAGGTTCGAAATTTCACTGATGCCGGTGAGTCGCCCATTGACTCAATTGGTAGAGCGCTGGCACGGATAGCCAGAGGTTGCGGGTTCGAATCCCGGCATGGGTGAAATTTTTTGACTCTAAATAGGTTTTTAAATTTGTCCTTAGCACGGGTTAGTGCATTAAAAATAAAAATAGTATAACAGGTTATTAAATTACTTTCTGACATGGAATCTTGCCTTAAAGTTATGAACCAGTTTGTAATACTTTACTTACAAAACCAATAGGTGCTTCGGTAAATAATCTTTAGCCTGGTGACCCGGATGCGTTGTGTCATTCGCGGTGCTGACAGCTGCCCGCGGTGCGCGAGACACTTGGATATTGAAAACGTAATGGAACTCCAGAACCAGAGACAAACTACATACTTAGTGGGATGCTATTGTAGCTGTGCACTTTGTTGTGTATTGAGGTGCTTGAATTATATGTTACACAGATATTGGGATTTTTTAAATTTTCGATGACAATAATGTCTGGAGTTATAACCAGTACAATGCATGAGTACTATGTTTTATTATAAAAATAAAGATATTTATTTGTTAAACATGAGTTTAAAAAGGTGGTACAGTGTGGAATGTTCAGATTCTGCATGTTTTGCCCTTTCTAGGCATACAAATATTTTTAAGAGAGAGCGCCATACAGTTGTCATATGTGATAGTAACAATAAAGAATTCCTTACAGAATTAATAGGTACATTGAAACAGAAAATACAAATGTCATTACGATACGTGCAAAATGTCAATAAAATATTAAAATGAACGAAATAAAATAAACTAAACCATGTCAAATACAAGTAAACAAATATACCATGTCAAATACAAGTGTCATAAATACAAATGTCAAAATATCAAATTTCAAAATACTTACGAGTATAACTACTACGAGAACTACGAGTATGTAAAGTCTGGTTATTAAGGACTCTGAAAAGACTAAGTTTGAAGTATTTTTGTCCTAATTTTCTCCAAAATGATCTAGATTTGAAATGGACACCTAGCTTGTATTGTAAATTTCTGCGCTACTTTGAATAAAACATTTTAATTTCATTTCCTAATGCTTGCCTTTCGAGGAAAACGTATTAACATGGCATGGCATGGCATGGCATGGCGTAGCGTAGCGTAGCGTAGCGTAGCGTAGCGTAGCGTAGCGTAGCGTAGCATAGCGTGGCATAGCGTGGCATAGCGTGGCACAGCGTGGCATAGCGTGGCATAGCGTGGCATAGCGTGGCATAGCGTGGCATAGCGTGGCATAGCGTGGCATAGCGTGGCATAGCGTGGCATAGCGTGGCATAGCGTGGCATAGCGTGGCATAGCGTGGCATAGCGTGGCATAGCGTGGCATAGCGTGGCATAGCGTGGCATAGCGTGGCATAGCGTGGCATAGCGTGGCATAGCGTGGCATAGCGTGGCATAGCGTGGCATAGCGTGGCATAGCGTGGCATAGCGTGGCATAGCGTGGCATAGCGTGGCATAGCGTGGCATAGCGTGGCATAGCGTAGCATAGCGTAGCATAGCATAAAAATTACATACAGGCACATACATTGCTTCTGGCTCTACACTTGGATACCCTGTCATGGTTTTAGACAAGTGCATGTCAGCTATAATTACCTGCAGACCCCTGACTGTCCGGCAAGCCACTCGGAAGGCTAGCTCCCTACACTCCGCCTCGCCCTTTGCCGCCGCCGCGCAGACAAACCACAGTGAGTACAGAGACTTGAACTCTCGCCAGCTCAGGAACAGCACCAGCCGTAGCAGCTGTGTGGGAGGTGATAATCTGACATTTCTGCACTTTATTGATCTGCTCTGTTTCATCCTTGTATACAGGGTGTCTCATTCAAATCGGTCAGTATGGGAAAGTCTGAAACTATAAGACATACGAAGATCTATTCTGAGGAACCATGTCATCGATTTTAATAATTAGAAAAACTGCATTCATACATTTTAAAAAACATCTGTACTCCGTTCGGGAATCGAACCCGGTTGTTTTGAAAAAAAAAAAAAAAACCTACACTATTTCTATTTAGATATCGATTGTGTAGGTCTTAAGCAGTAAATGTCTGTATGAAACATGATGTCTAAAATGAATAAAATGCATTGTTTTCATACAAAATGCAATCGTAAAATCGTTACCTAAACGTGATGAATATTGTATTAAAAGTCAGTGGTCACTTCGAGCACCTACTAAAATAAATTAAAGTATGTGAAAACAATGCATTTTATTCATTTTAAACATCATGTTTCAAATCAAAGTAGATCTAAGTACGTAAATAATTAAGCGAATGCGAATAAATACACACATACCTATTAAATCGATTTCAACCCTGTATGTCCCCACTGCTGGGGCACGGGTCTCTTCCTGCGTTGCAAGAAGGTTTGGCCATACTCTACCACGGGGGCCAAGTCCGGGTTGGTGGAGGTTTGTAAGACAGTGGTGGGCCTTACTGTCAGAAGGCAGAAGTTATCAAGCCGCCCATAAGGCCTCTGACATGGCTTAACGACTGCTATTACATGACAGCCGGCATCCACGGCTTAGCGTGCCTTGCAAAGCACGGAAGCGCTCGGAAAAATGCCACTAGCGGTACTAACAGGACGGTCACCCATCCCGCACCTGACCGCGCCTGTTGTTGCTTAACTCGAGTGATTGATTCCCATCACTCGGTTCGACTAGGCCACGAGCACACTCTATTAATCGGTAGAAGGAATTAGGTGCAGAATACCTAATTATCAACATGGCATATGAGTCTATTAGGAACTTGGTAGCTTGTATGTGTTTATTTGGATTACCAAAATAAACAAGCTATTCAGCGCAGGACAATGCATGTGTAGCTTAGCGCAACCATATTTGTCTAGAGTGCTTCTGGCGGTACTTAATTACATTAATATGAAGTGCAAGCTTGCTAAAACTCGACAAAAACCTTTAAGTGTTTGCTAAATGCCACTTATGGTTAAACTGTTATTGCTAGTGTGGTGGTTCGGACTTTCAATTCAATGTGTCTAAAACAATCACTTTGAGAGAGACTAATAGAGTATGGCGTCCCACGCGACTTGAATTGAAATGGACTCCGAATCAAAATTAAAGGACGCATCGGATTCAACATGCTGAAAGCTGTTTTTCAAAATATTTCTATTTCATATTTAAGCGTAAGTAGGTAAATGTAACCGCAAGACTGGATACGTTGTTATAAAGCGTTCTTTCAATAGAAATATACTCAGTCCGAAGTATTTCCATTTTCCTTGGGCTGTTTGGGAAAGTTCCAAACAAAAGTTGTTCAATCATCAATAGAGCGTTCAGTTGCTCGGTTATTATATTATCTTCGTTGACAACTAAGTAAGATACTTACCACACTGGAGTCGGCTATAAATATCTGCACGATGTAGATGAAGGTGGTGATCAGCGCGCCGGTGAGCAGCACGAACGCCTATAAAACGTTATGTGCTAGATAAAAGTGGGTTTTGTACAGTTTGATGGACACAAATCTCTTTCTAGGTTTTCTTTTGAGGTAGGTGGAATCGACAAAATCAAACTTTCACGCAACAGACGGCTCGATCAATGGTGTGAAATTGAACTAAACAGACCAATTACTACGCAAGTCACAAGGAATAGCGGCGGCGACAGGAGGAAACTAGACACGTATCAGCAAAAAATACGGCCAGAACCCGTTCTTCTTCTTCTTCAGGCTATATTAGTCCACTGCTGGACATAGCCCTCCCCTAATGAGCGCCATAGCGCAAGGTTGTGCCATCATTGGGGGTAATGCCCATAATCCCCACGCTGGGCATGCGGGTTGGGGATCGCAAATTGGTCGAATTGTACGGCAGGGGGCGCTGCTGCCCACCCCCCGGTTTGTGTCCCTTAGTCGCCTTTTACGACACCCGCGGGAAGAATTTGGGTTGGTGCTATTCTCTAGGCCGACACCACAAACCATGATGAACCAGAACCCGTTGGGTATACTATATCCAATCTATATAAGCTTGTATTAAAATGCTTGGTAAAAACTAAAATTTCCATCGAATGAAATCAATTCTCACCATATATTTCAATTTACATTTCAAACTACCGCCTGGGCTGCGTTTCGTAAAACCCCAATTCATAGTTCATTATTAAAATTCGAAAAAGGTTTGCCAAGCTCGCGGCAAGTAGCAAAATCTAATCTTTGCCTAATTCTAAAAAATAAAATTCGTTATCAACCCTAGTATGTCCCCACTGCTGGGGCACGGGTCTCTACCTGCATCGCAGGAAGGTTAGGCCATACTCCACCACGGGGGCCAAGTCCGGGTTGGTGGAGGATTGTAAAAAATAAAATGAAAATAAAGAACTTCGAAATTTCACTGATGCCGATGAGTCGCCCATTAGCTCAGTTGGAAGAGCGCTGGCATGGATAGCCAGAGATCGCGGATTCGAGTTCCGGCATGGGTGGAATTTTTAGCCGCTAGATAGGTTTTTAAGAATAAATTGATAAAAATACTTACAAGCAGCTAAAAGTGTTACAAAGAGGGGGCACATACATCACTTATATTACAGCAATACTACAGTAAGACCCGCCACTGTCTTACAATCCTCCAGCAACCTGGACTTGGGCCCCGTGGTGGAGTATGGCCTAACCTTCCTGCGATGCAGGAAGAGACTCGTGCCCCAGCAGTGGGGACATACAAGGGTTGATATCGACTTCAAGTAGTCTTCTTTTTTTTAATCGACTCTGTGCACATCGAAATGTTACAAATTAACATTCAGCAACAACAACAACAACGTTGTTGTCGAACAATATATTTTAGTGCTATGAAATAAGGCCCATAATAAATTGACGCGCACTCTAATTTATTTATTGAAAGGATGACCTCGACGTTGAAGCAGCCATTGAGGTGTTCGCTGGCGAGCATGAGGTAGCGATGCGCCGCCGTGCCGCGGCGCGCCGGCAGACTGGCTGGCGACTGTTCACACACTGCAGCAACAGCCCATAGAACAGGAGCTCCGTCTCGTGGGCCGCTGTGTTTTTTATGTTTAAAATATTGACAAAGATGATATCGATTTAGTCCCAATATGTAAAGCAGTATATAAAGTGATTGAAAGATGATATTGTGCTTTCCAATAACATTTTACAAAGAGTATTTTATATCCACAGTCAGAAATACAACCCGATTTTATGTAGGTCCACTGTGAGTTTGAAATTCGTTCAAAGAAAAAGCGTATATTTTATCGAAAGTCATTCTAAAGTAATAGGTTTTATCTATATCTATAATTCGTTTTAAATATCCCCTAAAGAAATGGTTGATGTCAATTGAGCAGGTCTCTTGGGAGTTCCCACAAAACTAAAACCGACCGTCATCATTTAGGGCCCTCGTAAGTCTCCAAGCACCTATTATAAGTTGATAGTTTTATATTGCGTACATTAAAGCAATTTGTAAAGGTCACTGACAAAAACTTAATATTAAAAGTATAGAATGATATCAAAATAGAGTACAAATTATAAGAAAGAGCAATCATTATTACATAAATAACTTAATGACTAGTAATATGATTATAAAATAATAAAAAATAAAAAAAAACCTCGTCTAAGTGAAACTGTAAAGTAGCACTACCGCTCGCTAACTGTGTAGAAAAATATGGTGAGGAAACCTGAGTGTGCGGAGTGTTAAAAATCTCAGCACTTGATATTGGCAACCCGCGGTAGGTACGCTCGCTCTGATAGAGCGAGAGCTAATACTCTCTCGCTCTGCTCTGCCTATGCGCTGCAGTGGGACCTCGGACAGATTTAGACTACTTAACAAAAAAAGAATAGAATAAAAATGATTTTTTAATGATTACAGAGTGCATTTCAGTTGCTTACAAACGGACATCGAGCCGAGCCTGAGCGCAATAATTCAAAAAAACTCACCTTAGTTTTCAATAATCGACTAAGCGGCATGTACAGTTACCGTACATATCCTTAACATTATCTTCAAACAAACAATTATACCATAATAACATTAAATATTTAAGAGCGCTCGTGGCCTAGGCGAACCGAGTGATTGGAATCAATCACTTGGTTAAGCAACAACAGGCGCGGTCAGGTACAGGATGGGTGAGCATCCCGTGACTACCGCTAGTGGCATTTTTCCGAGCGCTTCCGTGCTTCGCAAGGCACGTTAAGCCGTTGGTGCCGGCTGTCATATAATGGCAGTCGTTAAGCCATGTCAGAGGCCTTATGGGCGGCTTGAATACTTCTGACAGTAAGGCCCGCCACTGTCTTACAATCCTCCACCAACTCGGACTTGGCCCCCGTGGTGGAGTATGACCTAACCTTCCTGCGATGCAGGAAGAGACTCGTGCCCCAGCAGTGGGGACATACAAGGGTTGATAACGATTTAAGAACGTTTAAGCTGGTTGAAGTATGCCCAGTGGTGGGGGGAGTGGTTGCAGGACGGCGGCGCAGCAGGGAAACAACAGGAACGGTTGATCACATTTTAATTAATACATCGTTAAGACTCCAGTCTCTTAACTCCCTTATTCTAGTCTTACACTAGCTTATATATAATAATCCTACGTGCCTTACGTGCCTTGGGAGGAGTTGTCTATATTTCCTGATACGTGAGATACGTGAAGGCATGTGGCGTGATGATGTTATTTGCCTATCACACCTCCCCTGGAAAGGTAGGGATTCCCTCCCCTGAAAAGATTATTCATAAAAAAATTTTAATCTATTCTTATGCACTAAATAGTCCTTATTGTCTTTATCTATTCTTACATTAGTTCCGGCTATTTCTTTTATTCTAAATGGTCCTAAATACAGTTCATCTAATTTACTGCTATTTTCATTCTTAATTAATATTAAATCTCCCACTTTAAATTTTACAACATTGGCTGTTTTATCATAACAATTTTTTCTCTTAGTCTTATTTATTATTAAATTATTTCTAGCATCTACATGTGCTTTTTGCAGTCGAAATTTTAATTCAAATGGGTAATTATCGTATACATACAGTGGTTCAACTTTAACAACAAGATTACTAGGGATATTACATGGTTTACCAAACACTAGTTCAAATGGTGAATACTTTGTGCTGGTATTTACGGATGTATTATAAGCAAAACACCAATATTGAATCCATGTAATCCAGTTTGCTGAATCGTTTTTTGTTTGAATTCGTAAATAACTACCAAGATGTTTATGCCAATTTTCTAATGACCCTATGCTTTCATGGTGGTAAGGCGTTGAGTTTAGTTTCTCAACATTCAACAGTTTACAAACTTCATTCAAGGTGGAATTCATGAATTCTGTACCACAATCCGTAGCTATAGTTTTTGGTATCCCATATCTAAAAACCTATTTAGAGGCTAAAAATTTCACCCATGCCGGGATTCGAACCCGCAACCTCTGGCTATCCGTACCAGCGCTCTACCAATTGAGCCAATGGGCGACTCACGGCATCAGTGAAATTTCGAACCTCTTTACAATATTCTCTGTATCCCATATCTTAAAACAAAATTTTCCACAAATGCTTTGGCTACAGTCTGAGAATCTTTTCTACCTAAAGCATAAGCCTCTACAAATTTTGTTAATTCACACTGTAATGTTAAAATATATTTATTTCCTGCCAAGTCTACATCTAAAGGACCTACAATATCTAAGTACACTTTCTCAAAAGATGTTGAAGCTTTGGTTGTTATGACCATATTGTCTCGAACTTGCCTTGTATTGAACTTTTGTTTCTGACAGTCCTTACAACGTCTGACGAAATCTTCTACGTCTTTACGCATATTTTGCCAATAGAACTTCTTTTGAATACCACTCAACATCCTAGTGATACCTGCATGCCCGCTAGTTGTTAACAAGTGATAATAATTTAGAATTATTCTAATCATGTCACGATCGGTTACTTTCGTTTTTCCTTGTATTATACATAATCGCGGTAAATTACTTTCTTTACTCTGTTGGTAATTACGTATTAACGTGTCTACATTTGATTTATTAAGCTCATTTTTAACTATTACCAACTCTACTATCCCTAAACTCCTACATAGATCTACCAGGTCTCGTAACGATACGTCTAAGCGTGCCTTCGTCAATAGAGAATCCTGATTCAAATAAACCGTAGAGTCCACAATAAGTACATTATTCGCGGGTCCGGACCGCCTTGTTTCCAACATTAGTTTCGATAATTCTCTATATACTTTACTCGAGCAAATAATCAATTCCGTGTCTCCTTGTGTCCCTTTGATTATGTCAACTACTTTAGGCTGGCCGGGCACTAAAGGTGACAACCCTGTATCGCGGGGAACGTTTGTCGTGTCAGTCTGTGTATTCGGTGAGCGACTCATAGAACGCGTAATTATACCTATGGAAGAAATCTTCTCCTAAAATACCATCACCCTTACAACGTAGTCCTTCAAACACATAAAACTTGTGAACAACAGTCTGCTCCTTTATACAAAGCTGTAACTCGACATAGCCTAGAGATTGCAATTCTCCGCAAACGCCTCGAATACTTAACCTATCCGGAACTATATGTAATCCTAATTTACTAATCACTCCATACTTTATAATCGACACATTAGCACCCGTATCTACTAACAGCGACAAATCGTTACCTAAACATGAAAACACTACGTGATTACTATTGTTATATGACAAAATATCTACATAATCTTTGTTACGGACGAAAAAATTCTAACTCCTCATTACGCTGACTATCTGTCGATTGTGAATCACGTTCGGTAGCGTCCGACTCTATATGATTCACGGAGCGCTGAACGCCTGACCTAGAAAAACCATACCTAGGCAAATTGTTATACGCCCGATTATCTGAGTTATGTAATGAGCGCCCGCGACCTTGCTGACTTGCTGATTTATGTCCAGCGGTGCGCGTTTTAATTACAAAGTTTGCTAGTACGGACTGATCATCCTTCTTTAGGGTACTGCTATCAATTGATTAATTTGTTTTTCATCCACATCTACTAATGGCAGCAAAGAGAGAGCAATCTTTAAGTCAAAGTCGGCCATTTTTGTTTCGTTAATACTCGTGCTTACCAATTCCTCGATTTCATTAAAACATTGGTCGAACTGCCGCGAAACACGATTGGCAAGGTCCAAATCCGCAGCTTCAACATCTTTTTTACTAACCTCATCTAACAATGAGTCAAAACGTGACTTAATACTCCGCGCTGCTAATAACTTATTGCTACCTTGCGACGACACACGTTTAATTTTACTTAGTTTAATTATATCGCTACGAATAACCCGCAATTCTTCTAATATACTGGTGAGACTCGCCATCAACGTAAATGTTCACAAATAATAAAAAGTTATAACAACAAAACATTACACTCACAAAAAAAAATTTAAACTGCACGCGAATCAAACAGTCTCGCCACGGATCGCACGGCGATACGAGGCACCATACTGTTGCTAGGGGCGGACACAATAATATTATCTTTGCTTTCCTGGCCGCCCATTGTCACTGGAAATCGGGGACTTGTTCCCAACACAAACAATAGCACCTGCACAAGTCCAAAAACTCACGCCCTCTGCTGACGCCTCGACATCACGGTCACGCTGTCACGGTCGCCATGAAGTATGCCCAGTGGTGGGGGGAGTGGTTGCAGGACGGCGGCGCAGCAGGGCAACAACAGGAACGGTTGATCACATTTTAATTAATACATCGTTAAGACTCCAGTCTCTTAACTCCCTTATTCTAGTCTTACACTAGCTTATATATAATAATCCTACGTGCCTTACGTGCCTTGGGAGGAGTTGTCTATATTTCCTGATACGTGAGATACGTGAAGGCATGTGGCGTGATGATGTTATTTGCCTATCACAGTGGAGTATGACCTAACCTTCCTGCGATGCAGGAAGAGACCCGTGCCCCAGCAGTGGGGACATACAAGGGTTGATAACGATTTAAGAACGTTTAAGCTGGTACACTGGCACAGATGGAATTTGCAATCAAGCAACTCGTGTAACCTATTTACAACATTTCGCAATAAATAACATCGCCTGCGCGCTTCACGTATGCGATGGAAAAAGCCAGTTGCGATTGCGCACTCACATCTCCTCAACATGTCCCAAAATTTATAACAGTTTTTCTTAGAATATAACAGTTTTTAGTAAATTAACATTTAACATATTATTTCCCCATTCCCCAACCAAGTATGGCATCCGTGGTTAACGGAAACGCGACGCGAACCACGGGTGTAAAAACATAGGGGCTGCTTGTCCTAGCGCCGCTGGACGGTCCCCCTATACGGCATCTTCTTTCATTATATGTACTTAGAACTTTTATTTGAAAACAGTTTTGTAGTATAACTTACTCAAGTAAAACTTCATGTTATTTATTTGTTTAAACACACACTCTTGGGGATCATTATCGACAGGTGCTGGTCTTGGTCTCCGCAGCTGGCGGAGGTGAGTCGGAAAATATTCGCTTCAGCGGCCTCTCTGAGAAGGTTACGGAATTTCCTGCCCACTGCGACCAAAATTGCACTTGCGCAATCTCTGTTGCTCCCTATCCTCGACTATGCTGATGCCAGCTATCTTGATTTGACTGAAGAGCAACTTAATAAACTTGAGCGCCTCCAAAACTTCGCTATAAGGTTCATATTTGGCTTGCGCAAATATGACCACGTGTCCGAATACCGCACTAAGCTCAAGTGGCTCTCCATTCGTTCTCGTAGGAATGCTCACATCCTCTCACTTCTTTAGGTTAGTACTTTCCTTGTCTTATGTAGAACTTTATTATAAGATATATATATATATATATATATATATGTATGTTTATAATAAATTATAAGTTTATATAAGTAACGGTATGTAAGTGTATTATTATTAAGTATAAGTATGTATCAATATTCAAATTTGCACTGGCTACCCGTCTTTCTAATTTCCTTCAGCAACTTTCCATCGTAAGGTTGTCTGGAAGAAATTGCTTTTAGCAATAAGGCCGCCAATTGTACTATGTATATTTGCAATTGTTTTGTATTTGTTGTTTTTCCAGTGTACAATAAAGAATATTCTTATCTTATCTTATCTTATCTTATCTTATCTTATCTTATCTTATCTTATCTTATCTTATCTTATCTTATCTTATCTTATCTTATCTTATCTTATCTTATCTTATCTTATCTTATCTTATCTTATCTTATCTTATCTTATCTTATCTTATCTTATCTTATCTTATCTTATCTTATCTTATCTTATCTTATCTTATCTTATCTTATCTTATCTTATCTTATCTTATCTTATCTTATCTTATCTTATCTTATCTTATCTTATCTTATCTTATCTTATCTTATCTTATCTTATCTTATCTTATCTTATCTTATCTTATCTTATCTTATCTTATCTTATCTTATCTTATCTTATCTTATCTTATCTTATCTTATCTTATCTTATCTTATCTTATCTTATCTTATCTTATCTTATCTTATCTTATCTTATCTTATCTTATCTTATCTTATCTTATCTTATCTTATCTTATCTTATCTTATCTTATCTTATCTTATCTTATCTTATCTTATCTTATCTTATCTTATCTTATCTTATCTTATCTTATCTTATCTTATCTTATCTTATCTTATCTTATCTTATCTTATCTTATCTTATCTTATCTTATCTTATCTTATCTTATCTTATCTTATCTTATCTTATCTTATCTTATCTTATCTTATCTTATCTTATCTTATCTTATCTTATCTTATCTTATCTTATCTTATCTTATCTTATCTTATCTTATCTTATCTTATCTTATCTTATCTTATCTTATCTTATCTTATCTTATCTTATCTTATCTTATCTTATCTTATCTTATCTTATCTTATCTTATCTTATCTTATCTTATCTTATCTTATCTTATCTTATCTTATCTTATCTTATCTTATCTTATCTTATCTTATCTTATCTTATCTTATCTTATCTTATCTTATCTTATCTTATCTTATCTTATCTTATCTTATCTTATCTTATCTTATCTTATCTTATCTTATCTTATCTTATCTTATCTTATCTTATCTTATCTTATCTTATCTTATCTTATCTTATCTTATCTTATCTTATCTTATCTTATCTTATCTTATCTTATCTTATCTTATCTTATCTTATCTTATCTTATCTTATCTTATCTTATCTTATCTTATCTTATCTTATCTTATCTTATCTTATCTTATCTTATCTTATCTTATCTTATCTTATCTTATCTTATCTTATCTTATCTTATCTTATCTTATCTTATCTTATCTTATCTTATCTTATCTTATCTTATCTTATCTTATCTTATCTTATCTTATCTTATCTTATCTTATCTTATCTTATCTTATCTTATCTTATCTTATCTTATCTTATCTTATCTTATCTTATCTTATCTTATCTTATCTTATCTTATCTTATCTTATCTTATCTTATCTTATCTTATCTTATCTTATCTTATCTTATCTTATCTTATCTTATCTTATCTTATCTTATCTTATCTTATCTTATCTTATCTTATCTTATCTTATCTTATCTTATCTTATCTTATCTTATCTTATCTTATCTTATCTTATCTTATCTTATCTTATCTTATCTTATCTTATCTTATCTTATCTTATCTTATCTTATCTTATCTTATCTTATCTTATCTTATCTTATCTTATCTTATCTTATCTTATCTTATCTTATCTTATCTTATCTTATCTTATCTTATCTTATCTTATCTTATCTTATCTTATCTTATCTTATCTTATCTTATCTTATCTTATCTTATCTTATCTTATCTTATCTTATCTTATCTTATCTTATCTTATCTTATCTTATCTTATCTTATCTTATCTTATCTTATCTTATCTTATCTTATCTTATCTTATCTTATCTTATCTTATCTTATCTTATCTTATCTTATCTTATCTTATCTTATCTTATCTTATCTTATCTTATCTTATCTTATCTTATCTTATCTTATCTTATCTTATCTTA
Organism: Yponomeuta sedellus; assembly: GCA_934045075.1. NCBI lineage: Eukaryota > Metazoa > Arthropoda > Insecta > Lepidoptera > Yponomeutidae > Yponomeuta > Yponomeuta sedellus. The sequence goes on along the minus strand of OW203741.1, from coordinate 20,584,077 downwards.
TCTTATCTTATCTTATCTTATCTTATCTTATCTTATCTTATCTTATCTTATCTTATCTTATCTTATCTTATCTTATCTTATCTTATCTTATCTTATCTTATCTTATCTTATCTTATCTTATCTTATCTTATCTTATCTTATCTTATCTTATCTTATCTTATCTTATCTTATCTTATCTTATCTTATCTTATCTTATCTTATCTTATCTTATCTTATCTTATCTTATCTTATCTTATCTTATCTTATCTTATCTTATCTTATCTTATCTTATCTTATCTTATCTTATCTTATCTTATCTTATCTTATCTTATCTTATCTTATCTTATCTTATCTTATCTTATCTTATCTTATCTTATCTTATCTTATCTTATCTTATCTTATCTTATCTTATCTTATCTTATCTTATCTTATCTTATCTTATCTTATCTTATCTTATCTTATCTTATCTTATCTTATCTTATCTTATCTTATCTTATCTTATCTTATCTTATCTTATCTTATCTTATCTTATCTTATCTTATCTTATCTTATCTTATCTTATCTTATCTTATCTTATCTTATCTTATCTTATCTTATCTTATCTTATCTTATCTTATCTTATCTTATCTTATCTTATCTTATCTTATCTTATCTTATCTTATCTTATCTCTTTGTTAATTTTTCTTCTATAAGCTATTTCATATTAAAAATCAGCTACGGTTAACTGGTTGACTCACAGATGAGTTAGGTCCCTATTCAGCTACTTACAACTTTGTAAGTCTTTATAATGTTAAGTAATTTCAAAAATGTATCCTCATATTGATAATTGAATAAACCTTTACTTCACAATAATACATCATATGCTATAACAAACCTGTAAAATAACGAAATAATAAATAAAAAAGTCTCGAAAGCCGAAAGAATCTGCGCCTATTTAAATTCAATCGGAGCGAAGGAGATGTCCCTCCTTGCATCTCATTTAGCGCAGCAGCAAATAAATAGAAAGTCCATTTAGCGAGACACGGCCACGATTTTTCTGTCAAGATGTAATTTACGTCACTACAGACGTTTAGTGGCGCGGGGCAGCTCGCAATTTCACCTGAAAAGGGCCCGTAATTTACCATGAGAATTTGCTTAAGGACCCACTACTTGAAAGCGAAGTCATTTACAATTTTAATTCACCCTCAACGACGAATGTCCCCGAACATTCGTTGTCGCTGAACTATGATAGCTCATCGGATATTTGCTTGCAGTGTCATACTATAGTTAGTTAGACCTGAGATTTCCGCACTTAGCCTCATAGTTGGGCCATTGTACGTAGCAAGCGCTGAGGTACGCTAACACCTCAGACATTAGGGTTTCCTTACGATGTTTTCCTTCACCGTCAGCGAGTAGTATTGCTACTATAATTTCACAAATGTACATAACTTAGAAAACAAAGTCATTGGTACATGCCGGGGTTCGAACCCACGACCTCCCGATTGAGAAGCCGGCGTTCTACACCGCTCCGCTACCACCGCTCTAGTGTCATACTATACAGGGTGTCTCATTCAAATCGGTCAGTATGGGAAAGTCTGAAACTATAAGTGTTGATTACCGCCACCTAGCGGCGTGATATGGAACCTAATGATACATCAATATCGAAGCCAATGCATTGTGACAGAGAGGTCCAGTGGAAGAGATGCTTCAACTGAAGATCGCCAGATGGAGCTATCGTCCATCGCCGCAAGAGGGGATCCTGCCACTATAAAAGGACCGCATCGGCGACATTCGGCCCTTCTTCTTCACGCCCATACTCTCTCTAATTGCACCATTGTACTCGTTCCTAAGAAAATAAATTATAGTTTCAAAGATTAATAATAAAGCAATCATTGTCACTGCCAGCTCCCTCCAACCCATCAATTCATAATTAAAATCAGAAGTCAGCTCCTCAAGCAAAAACATGGACCTTCACCGCCGGATGAACAATACACGTGGATAATCATCTCAACGTGGCATCAGCGTGGCAGGGTCTGGCAGACCTCAAATCCCTATCAAACCTCCCCAACTTCACCCTCATCATCAGTCTCGAATCTGTGCTAAAACCGTTTTTATTCTCTAGGAACCTCGTGTCAACCACGACAGCAGACCTCGTGTTTACAGGACAACTGTGAGTACTCTTTTCTCTCATACACTGTCAGAATGGGTGTGGATAGTGAGCGTAGTATATCACCACCTCCGTCCACCAGGGACGTTTTGCGAGATTTAAATAAAAAAAGAGGCACGATCAAGGGTAGATTCACTCTATTTTCGAAGTTTTTAAATTCCATAGAAGGTTCACAGCAGCTAACTGAAGCACAATTGACGGAAATCAAATTGCGTCAAGACGTAGCTTCGTCTCTAATGACCGAATTTAATGCCTTGCAAAGCTCTATAGAAGAGTTAGTGCCAGAAACCGAGCTTTCTCAGCAGCTAGAATATCGCGAATCGTTTGAGAATTCATATTTCAGTGTTATGGCCCAGGCAACACAAATGTTAAATATAACTCGCACACCCAAACAGGTTGATGATCATTCCAAGTGCAGTACGCAGTCACTTATAAAACTACCAGTTATAACGCTACCCACATTTGACGGCTCTTACGATAGCTGGCTCGAGTTTAGAGATACCTACCTCTCCATGATTCACAATTCTCAGCAACTTGATAACATTCAAAAGTTCCATTACTTACGGTCAGCATTATCAGGAAATGCAATGCAAGTAATTAAATACATCGAATTTTCAGCTGAAAACTATACAATCGCATGGGATTTGCTCAACAACAGATACAATAACAGTAAATTATTGATTCATAACCACGTGAAGGCTTTATTTTCATTACAAGCTTTGAACAGAGAATCCCCAGCGCAAATAAGAAGATTAGTTGACACTGTGCTTAGGAACATGCGTGCGTTGAAGTCACTAGGGGAACCTACAGACTCGTGGGATACTTTGGTAATTCATTTAATAGTGTCTAAACTAGACGTGACAGTAGAGAGGGAATGGGAGCAATTTAAGAGCACCACAGTCAGTAAATCATCACAATCATTTAGTTTAGATAGTCTTCTCAATTTTTTGAAAGAAAAGGCTAACGTGTTAGAAATGGTAAAAGCTAATCATACACCAAATTCAAATAAAATGCCTCTCGAAATAAATATAAAAAAATCGCAACAAAAAATCCATAGTCTTGTATCCACCGAAAATATTAAAAACAAAAGGCGTAAGCGTCCTTGTGCATTATGTAATAACTGGACTCATGCAATATACGCTTGCAGCCAGTTTCTAAGTCTTCCAGTCAAGGACAGATTAGATTTAGTAAAAAATAAAAATCTTTGTGAGATTTGTTTACGTGTAGGACATGTGAAGACCGACTGTTATATGGATGTTCCTTGCAGAATAGAGAGATGCAACCAGAAACACAATACCTTATTACATAGTGAGTGTAATAGCGACAGAGCAGCAATGTCCAGAGGACCAACTCAGGCGTCACAGACATTGTCTGAACCTAATGACTCTTCAACAGTCTTACACACACAATCATTTGTCAATTCAGAGTGTAGTGATCTTCAATCAAATTCACACTCACTAAAACAAGTTCTATTGTCAACCGCAATAGTAGAAGTTGCTGGTCCAGACAATAAGTATATCAAAGCGCGTGCATTGTTTGACAGTGGTAGTCAGCACTGCATAATCACAAACTCATTGCGCAATCAACTCAATGCTCAATCAATACAGTCCACATATGAAATCACTGGCATAGGACACTCAGTCACTCAATCAAGTCAGTCCTGCCAAATTCACCTCAAATCAATCAATGGTGGTTACCAAACACATGTCAATTGTTTAGTTCTACCTACAGTCACTGGCATGGTCCCTTCAGCGATCATAAATAGCCATTCAATCAAAATCCCTGATAAAATTAATCTTGCAGATCCATCATTCTGCACACCGTCTCAAGTAGACATTCTACTAGGTGCTGATTACTTCTGGGACTTGTTAATCAAGGGCAACATACGGTTGTCCAAAGGCCCCTATCTCCAAAATACTAAATTAGGATGGATAGTGTCAGGACCAATCCATTCAGAACCCAATCGCGTCAACCAGGTTCAGTGTAACCTAGTTCAAACTTTAAAGGTTGACGAGCAATTGAGAAAATTCTGGGAGATAGAGGAAATTTCCCAAGATAAACCACTTCTTTCAGACGCCGAGCATGCGTGCGAAAATCTATTTGCCGATACAACCAAACGTGAAAATGACGGTCGTTTTTCCGTTCGGATTCCATTTCATAGTTCACCAGATTTGTTAGGCGATAGTTATGATACCGCACGTAACCGGTTTACGTCACTTGAACGCAAGTTAGAGCGATTACCTGAATACAAACAAATGTATAGCAATTTCATGGCAGAATATTTGGAACTGGGTCACATGACTCACGTGGAAACCCACTCTTCGCCACACTATTTTTTGCCGCACCATGGAGTTTTCCGTGAAGATAGTTCTACTACAAAGTTACGTGTAGTATTCAATGCCAGCCAAAAAACATCATCAGATAAATCACTCAATGACCTTCAGATGACTGGCCCTCCATTGCAAAATGATTTGTTCAGTATTTTGTTACGTTTTCGTCAGTATACATATGTCGCGTGTGCCGATATTGAGAAAATGTTTAGGCAAGTCTTGATACAAGAAGACTTGAGAAGTCTACAAATGATTTTATGGCGTGATAATCCGACTGACCCTTTGTGCATATATCAACTTAAGACGGTTACATATGGAACTGCATCGGCACCGTACCTTAGCATGCGTTGCCTGAAGCAGTTAGGTCAGGAATGCACAGATAAGGAAGTTTCACGCACTATCCTAAATGATTTTTACGTAGATGATCTGATCACGGGCAACGATTCAAAATTAAAACTAACACAAATATGCAAGGCAGTCTCAGAAGTTTGTCAATCAGGATGTTTTCCGCTACGAAAATGGGTTTTTAATTCGCACGACATTGCAGCCGACGTATTACAAAATCATGAAAATATATCAAAATATTTATCACTAGGCGAAAATATCTCCAGTAAAACTCTCGGCTTAGGATGGTTTAATCAAGACGACGAATTTCATTTTACATCAAAACTAAAAATAAATATGTCAAATGTCACTAAACGATTCATTTTATCAGTTGTTTCTCAGATTTACGACCCACTGGGTTTGCTAAGTCCTGTAGTTATAGTAGCGAAGGTGTTGCTACAAAAACTTTGGCTTTGCAAATTAAATTGGGACGAAGTCGTACCGCACGATGTGAAGACAGCTTGGGAAAAATTCATTTCTTCACTAATCAATTTACCTAAAATCAGAGTCTCACGTCATGTACTTTGTCAAAATTCAAGTAAAATAGAATTACACATATTCACCGATGCCAGTGAGCTTGCATACGGCGCGTGCGCTTATGTTAGAAGTAATAACATCAATGGTGACGTCACAGTAAAGTTATTGTGTTCAAAAAGTCGAGTTGCGCCAGTAAAACCAGTCAGCATCCCGCGCCTCGAGCTGTGCGGTGCTTTACTTGGAGCGAAACTCCTTGTTAAAATATCAAATTCACTCAATCTTTCTTTTCACGAGATTGTGCTATGGACTGACTCCACCATTGTGTTAGCCTGGTTAAATACACCGCCTCATGTACTAAAAACATTCGTACAAAATCGAGTAGTGCAAATAAATGACCTCACAAGTAGTGCAAAGTGGTTACATGTCGCCGGAAAAAATAACCCGGCAGATTTAGTGTCACGTGGTATAAGTTTAGACGACCTTAGCAGTTCCAATACGTGGTGGTACGGGCCTACATTTCTCCATAAAGAGGTAGGTAATAATTGGACACATACACATATTGACACTTTACCTAATCAAAGTAATTTACCTGAGTTAAAGTCTAAATCACTATGCATGCCGTGTAACATTGATCAAAATCAAAATATCGATTTTCAAAGATTTTCATCGTTCAAAAGACTTCAACGCGCGTATGCTTATGTATATCGTTTTGTTCATAATTCTCGCTGCGCTGATAAGACTAGACGAATAACTGGTCCTTTGTCAGTCGCGGAATTGAACAAATCATTATTGTTTCTAGCTAAAACAGCCCAGCAAGAATCATTTCCTCGCGAGTATAATGCTTTAGCGAATAATTCACAGTCAAAAACATTAAAGAACTTGTCAAGTTTAAACGTTTTCATGGATGAAAACAATGTGATTCGAGTAGGCGGTAGACTAAGCAACTCACCTCACTTCACTTACGAGAAAAAACACCCTATATTGTTAGATAGCAATCATTATCTGACACAGCTCATTTTTCGACACGAACATAACAATTTGTTGCACGCTGGGCCTCAATTGTTATTATCACACGTGAGAAACTACTGGTGGCCACTGGGTGGTAGAAATTTATCGAAAAAGGTTGTTCACAATTGTATAAAATGTAGTCGCATGACAAGTAAACCTGTGCAAACTATAATGGGAAATTTACCTAAAGAGCGTTTAGAACCAGGTTTTCCTTTCCTACGATGTGGAACAGATTATGCGGGTCCATTTTATATTTTAAATAGAAAAGGTAGGGGTGCTAAACTCGAGAAAAGTTATTTATGCCTTTTTGTTTGTTTTTCGACGCGAGCATTGCATCTTGAACTTGTCACCAGCCTGTCATCAGAAAGTTATCTCATGGCTCTGAGAAGGTTTATAGCTCGTAGAGGTAAACCAATGCAAATATTTTCAGACAATGGTCGAAATTTTGTAGGAGCCGAAAAGGAATTTATGAATTTCTTGCAAGATAGTTCAAAATCTATTCTAGATTACGCCTCAGATAATCAAATTGAATTTAAATTTATTCCTCCATACGCACCTCATTTTGGCGGTTTGTGGGAGGCAGGAGTGAAGTCCTGTAAACACCACATATCGCGCGTGATAGGGAACTCTCATTTAACTTACGAGGAGTTCAGTACGGTTTTGGTACAGATCGAGGCCGTCCTGAACTCCCGTCCCATGCATCCTTTGTCTCCAGACCCCAACGACCTGTCAGCGCTCACTCCAGCTCACTTCTTGATCGGCCGACCACTGACTACGCCCGCCTGCAAGGACGACACCGGCAAACCACTTCACGCCTTGTCCCGCTTCCGGCGCATCGAGCAGCTGAGGCAGCAGTTCTGGAAACGCTGGTCCACCGACTACATCACGGAGTTACAAAGACGTACGAAATGGACGGAGGCACGGGGAGAGCTACTACCAAACACGATGGTAATCATAAAAGAAGATAACCTTCCGCCACTCAAATGGCGCTTGGGCAGAATAATAAGCATGTTCCCAGGACGAGACGGCATATCCAGAGTCGCCAGTATCCAGACTGCAAACGGAGTCATCCAGAGGGTTCAAGCGAAGATCTGCCCACTTCCAGTCTCAGTAATCGAACCTGCGACCAACCAGCCGGTCAACCATCAAACCATTGAGAACAGGTGTTCTCAAAGCCCGCCGGGATGTTGATTACCGCCACCTAGCGGCGTGATATGGAACCTAATGATACATCAATATCGAAGCCAATGCATTGTGACAGAGAGGTCCAGTGGAAGAGATGCTTCAACTGAAGATCGCCAGATGGAGCTATCGTCCATCGCCGCAAGAGGGGATCCTGCCACTATAAAAGGACCGCATCGGCGACATTCGGCCCTTCTTCTTCACGCCCATACTCTCTCTAATTGCACCATTGTACTCGTTCCTAAGAAAATAAATTATAGTTTCAAAGATTAATAATAAAGCAATCGTTGTCACTGCCAGCTCCCTCCAACCCATCAATTCATAATTAAAATCAGAAGTCAGCTCCTCAAGCAAAAACAATAAGACATACGAAGATCTGTTCTGAGGAACCATGTCATCGATTTTAATAACAAGTAAAACTGAATTCATACATTTTAAAAAACATTTGTACTCCGTTCGGGAATCGAACTCGGTGGTTTGTATTGAATATGCCTTAATAGTGTTGAATATTGTATTGAAAAAGGCGGCGGTCATTTCGAGCACCTACTAATATTCTTTATTGTACACCAGAGCACATATTATAAAACATGTAATGATACAAAGTACAATTGGCGGCGTTATTGCTAAAAGCAATTTCTTCCAGACAACCTTACGACGGAAAGTTGCTGGAGGAAATAAGAGACGGGTAGTCGGTGCAAATATAAATAGATTTACATTGACAAGCAGTCGATTGTGCCCATGAAGAAAATTTAACTATATCAACAGCTTGGCAGCCGATTGCTACCATGTAGGTTAAACAAGGTGGGTGTTTACGCACACGTTCGCATAACCAAGGAGATCCGACGGCGGCGACGTGGACTGATCTGTGGTGCATTTTTCTAGGAAGATATTTTTTGACATCGATAGAAGCGTGCACATATTCTCTAATAAATACAGCAAAAACTTATTAGCCAACTGTTTCTAATATATTTACATAGTATTCAACAGTGGGGATTTCCCGAAGAAAATGAAAACAAACAGGGATTTATCCGAGAGCGTCTTGCACATTTTAGTCGGCTCGCCCACTAAAAAGCTACGAGGGTCGGCATTCGGCTCACGCGCGCACAAATCGTGCCTTTTTCAGCTCGACAGCGAGATGTTCCGCTGAAGAGCGCATTTGCATCACAAAGTGACGCGCACGTGTTTATCGCTACGCGGCACACGCGGCTCCGGCGCTGCAGTGCAGCACGCCGCGCGTCGCTCCCGCTGACTGCTTGGATGCGTATGTACCTTTTCGTCCTCCGCGTTGCTTCAAGTAGAGGTGAAGTTGCAAGTGATGCAAATTACTTCAGCCAGATGTTGCTGCCTGTACGTAATACAGAGAGTATTGTAAAGAGGTTCGAAATTTCACTGATGCCGGTAAGTCACCCATTAGCTCATTTGGGAGAGCGCTGGCACGATTAGCCAGAGGTCGCGGGTTCGAGTCCCGGAATAGGTGGCATTTTTAGCCTTTAAATAGGTTTTTAAAAAAGAGATGAAGTTGGTACGGTCTTTCTCAGTTGACTTACGATGAATAGGGGTAGATGGAATGGTAAAGCAGCTAAGCAAGAATTTAGACGCGAGTATGCGTCATGGAAAAGTAATCACAATTAAGTTTTTTGTCATTCCTGTTAACTTAAAGCTCTGTTTAAACTTAAGTTCCTGTTTCAAATCAAACAAGTTATGTGTGTGTAATAAAAAAAACTATGTGATATGGCTAATTGGGTAACCAGGCTAGTCCCAAATTAGCTATATAATACTTACTAGAAAAAAAAAAGAATTTTTGAAACTATTCCTTGGTTACCCATATCGGAAAGAATATTTTTGTCACCTTGTTTTGCAATAAATACTGTGATTCCAGTAAAACATTTTTTTTTTGTTTAGGAATCCGTTTGCGAAATATAAAGCGGAAAAATGCAAATTTATCTTACAGTAGTCCTTCTCGCAGCTTAATGGTAGATTTTAGAAACGGCCAGCTTTCTTAGAACAGTATGTGATTTTTATAGTTTTCAATACCCTACTTTCATTACTGAGACTTATTCGACATAATTTACTATGCGTAGCTGTATTCACTGTCAAAGACTTTTAAAGTACAAATCCCCTGTCATTTGACGACTTGAAAAGCATACCCAACTCAGTTTCTCTAGAGACGTCAGCATAAATACGCCGCCGAGCTACATGGTCGTCTCCGTGACTTTAGGTACTCTCGTTTGAATTGACGCTCCCCGGAGTGCTGCACTTCAGGACCTGCTCCATCTCTATGTTAATATTCTGTTTAAACATACTTCCCTTGGATTGAGTTTTAAAAGTCGTTACCATTCTGCGCACAAGTGTAAACGCGAGCTTCTTCCAGGATCCGCGTCCAAATCACATAAAGAGAATGTAATCAAACCGAAATTACAAAACGAAATAAAAGCGGCCACCTAACAACGGCTAAACTAAGTTTAAACTCATACGAGTTGTTTGTTCGCCCGGCGAGCGTTCGGAACACGGAACGGTCGTCGCCGGCGGCCGTGACGTCATCAACTAAACAACTTCGCAACAACGTGACAAAAGCGCGCGAAAAACCAACAAACAACACGTAATGGGAGATGTGATATTGCTAACGGGGGAGATTAAACTTGCCTCGTATGAAGCGGGCTCGTGTCCACGGGATAATAATGTGACAAGCGCGCTGTAAATTCTTTTGCTGAAACTTTTGCAATAAGCAACTTTACTGTTCTTTTAAGGGCGCCAAAGCTAGGTCAGAGTATCGTCACGCACAATCAATTATTTTGATAGTCTTTTTGCTTGAGCATAGGTCTATTTATGTATTCATTCATTTATTTCATTCATTGGGAGGTAGGCAGCGTCGAAGACGAGTTTTGCTAGGCAAGAAACAAGGAAGAATATGCGGAGCTGACGTCATCCTTCATTAGTGGAGACGCACGGAGAGAAGAAGAAGGCAGGTCCATTTGTCACAACCTTTAGAGGGAGTTTACACGTTCCATATGGCGGCAGTTCAGTCCATGACCTTGATCAAACTTGGATTGATGCCAAACTGATGAAGCATCAAAATATTCGAATATCCGTCAGTCTGGTACATCAATCCACTGATTAGACAATCAGTCTGTCGTCAGTCGAACCAGACTGATGGAATTGACTGACGCCAGACTGAACGTGTAAGCTCCGACTTATGTTATAATATTTTTTGTATAAGATGCTTGGATGATGCCAACACAGGGCTTGGAATCGAGAGACCCATGTTCGATTGCCAGTGAGGGAATGTACCAATGACTTTGTTTTCTAAGTTATGTACTTTTGTGAAGTTAGTAGGAATGCCACTCGCTTATCGCGAAGGAAAACATTGTGAGCAAACCTGAGTGTCTGAGGTGTTCAAATACCTCAGCGCTTGAAATTGCCAATCTACTGTGGGCACGCGAGGTAATTGAGCTCATACTTTCCCTCTCATAGAAGTCATGTGTCCTGCAGTGGGACGCTTATAGGCTAAATAAAAACGAAAAAAAAAACAGCTATCTCTTTTAATTTATAAACTAATCATAATGTAAACAATGTATACTTTGTGTTTTCGGCAAATAAATTCAGTTCACTTTCACTTCCACCTTGTTGTCCTTAGCAAAAAAAGTATTTCGTTTAAGAATTTTCCTTTTCACTTATTGCATGAGTTCCTTCTGGTCCGTCTATATTTACCCTAGCTACCTACTCTGAAATCCACATCTGACACCAGATAGTGCTATTCACAAAATTGAAAACGCCATCGCACTTCACAGCGCGACGAGAACCTACTGTGTCTGGCACACTTCAAGAAAATCTTCATTTCTCCTCCACAGATTGGACGCATAAAACCATCTGCAATCGCTTGCAGAGACGGCAAATATCTGTGAAACATGTCCCTCAAGCTGCTAGATTTATCGCCTCTAGCGACGGACCCGTATTAACAAATAGCCGGGGGTTCTCAAGCGCTAAAAATGCTGGGATTGCAGGCCGACAACTCGATTCGAGCGTGCCATCAAAATTTGCATAGAGCGGGCGACGATAGATGGTGACGCCGAGCGCGCCTGGGGCATTTTGTCGACACGCTGCTTCATATTACGGATAACTGTTACTTGACCAGGGCCTAGTTCTGCTAATGCATTGTGATACAATGAAAATTGCATGGACATGGCGATCTAATTTCGTTGCTGCTTCAATCTACGCGGACATATACGTCGAAATTTCTTCTTCTTTAGGCTATATATATAAGTTTAAGTATGTATCAATATTCAAATTTGCACTAGCTACCCGTCTTTCTAATTTCCTTCAGCAACTTTCCATCGTAAGGTTGTCTGGAAGAAATTGCTTTTAGCAATAATGCCGCCAATTGTACTATGTATATTTGCAATTGTTTTGCATTTATTGTTTTTCCAGTGTACAATAAATAATGTTATTATGTTATCTTATATTAGTCCACTGCTTGACATAACCCTACTTGACTACTGCATGAATGCCTCGATTTTATTTTATCGCTGCTTTTCACCTACCTGCGCACACACATCAAAATTTATATCCATCATCATCATAGACCTTTGCGTCAGTTACGAAATATAACGTCACATGACCGGATTATGTTTCTGTCTTAGACCTTTACTCTATTAACAGAATCAAAGCCCTGTTATCGTCCCACAGCAGATAATTTTGCAGTGGGATGCAGCAGATAATCACGGGTGGTAATTAATTACCACCCGTGCCTATTGTGCATTGGTGATTGCAGGCACTGAGTAAAGTAAACATCTCTGTTACGTTTTTCAGTTCTATCCATCTTAAGATTGAAAGAGATCGCTTTTAACCATAAGAATGTCTACTGTATACTGCAATACGCAGTTTTTTTATGTAGCCTATAAACATCCCACTACAAGGCACAGGGCTTCACTCAGAGAGAGAAAACCTTAAAACTTTTAATGTATTTAATTTTCTGGTGTATACCATAGACACTACCAATGTAATCGAATTTACAAATGTCATGGCTTAAAAACTGAATTTTGCATCAGCACATACTAGTATTTTCCTTTTGTACTACATTTATTTATACGACAAAAACAGGAAAGGTGCGATTTCCTGTTTTGTCGCATAAATGTCCTAGCCCCGGCGGAGAGGCGCGTAATCTCAGCGCGGATATAAGTCAATTTAGCGCGTGTAATAGAGCGACCCACAAAGGATATTCGTTTTTCCTCCGCGGGGCCTGTGCCAATCTCCCCGACCTCGAGTGGTGACTGCACATAGAATATTCCGAAGTAAGTGACTTCATAGGCCGGGGATTTACCGGTAACTCTTAGGACAAATTAGGGATAATGGTGTCATATCAGGCTTAGTGCACTTTAAGCACTCATGTTGTAAGTTACTTTAGCTTTTGCGTCTGTGTAATGAAATCATTTATACGGCGTTTAGTGGCACCTTCCCTCACCCTAGACGGTGAATGCTTCACTCGGACATTGCAGCGCCTGGGACATTGTTTTTCAGATAGAGTAGGCTTGCCCAGCATCTTTAGGCTGGGCGCATGCTGAGACGCAGGCGACACAGCACAGCGCAGCGTAGATTTTGTAACGCTTGGAGTTGGAACGTTATTGAGCTGCGTACGCTGCGGCATAGGCACGTGCGACGCAGACATGTGTCTGCCCTGCTCTGCGTCTCGTTGTAGCACAGATTTCTGCGCGACGCGTGCACGTCTAAGCGTGTTTACTAACAATTTTGTTGCAGTGACAGAACATTTAATTGAATTAGTTCGCGGTGAACCTTGTTTGTATGATACAAATCATCCAGACTATTCGAGAAAGACATGGAGGAATGTTATGACCAAGGTATAGAGCAAATATTTACGTTGCAGCATGCAATGGGGGCCTATGTCTGCCTCAACTGCCCTGACCTGAACTATGCTGCGCTGTGCTGCGTCGCCAGCGTCTCAGCATGCGCCCAGCCTTACCCATCCTGACAGTTTAGTGGGCCTACTAAGACGCGGGTTTCCTCACGTTGTTTCCTTCACCTAACGGTGAATCAGATATAGTGAGGATACCACGCTAACGCGTGTCATCATGTAGATACGATGTATGTAACTTTGAAAATAAACAAAGCCATACTGTAAGTAAATACGTAGGAATAACAAGTACAATATCTTAATCTACACAAGTTATTATATTGAAAAAAAAAAATGTGGCTACTTTAGCTAAGGTATAGATAGAAAAAGGTGCAAGTACTTTGTTTTTGCACCTTTTGAGACCCTTTGTATATACATTTAAAAGGCAATAAATAATATGAATATGTATTAAGTACCTAATTTGCAGGTTTTACATCGGAATGATATCGCTGTACCCACATGATTAATAATTTTTAATGCACTAAAAGGTTAAAAATAAACAATACAATCCGGATCCAAAGCCAATTTTCTGGCGCTAGAACAAACAAAGCGTGACGTCACAGCTCTCCGACATCATTATAGACGCCATTGTGCACGTATAAGGCCGCCTCGAATCATTAAAAACTGATCATTATGGACATTAAAGGCTCGAGTTTACTGCGGCCGAACGGATGTTAGACTGATTTATTTCCAGGGCCTTTTTTTATATACGTGCCACCGCAGGGCACAGGCCTGCTCTCGGCGAGAGGGTATGTGCTTAATTACCTCGAGTGCCCATCGATATCAACCTTTGTATGTCCCCACTGCTGGGGCACGGGGTCTCTCTCTGCATCGCAGGAAGGTTAGTCCATCCACCACGGGGGCCAAGTGTGGGTTGGTGGCGGATTGTAAGACAGTGACGGGCCTTACTGTCACAAGTTATCAAACCACCCATAAGGCGCGTATTCAAAACTGGGCTCAGCATTTCGGACTCTTAGTAAAGCCCAAAAACTCACGGGCAATGTTTATTGGCAGTCCGCACTGCTACAAGTTGCTTATGAAACAAACGGTGGTTTCTCCAGTCATTTTTAACGGCACACCCATTGTCTATACGACTACGGCCAGAAACCTAGGAGTGATCTTTCTTCGTTAACGCATGTTAGTGAAGTCAGTCGGCGCGTCTTTGCAGCTTTCCCTTCGCTGCGGTGCCTCCAAAGTTTTCTACCATTTAAAACTAAAATAAACCTCGCCCAATCTATTCTTCTTCCTATCCTTGATTATGCGGATGTCTGCTACTTTGATGCCAATGAGGAGCTGCCAGACTAACTCGAATGATTACAAAATTTGGATAACCGTTTCATATACGGATTACGCAAATTTGATCATGTGTCTCGTTTCTGTCATGAGGTAAAATGGCTCCCAATTCATCTTTGCCGGAATGCACATATACTATAATTATTATATAAAATTCTAAACAATTCCTCATCCCCCGCCTACCTCAGAGAATGGTTTCAGTACCTACACTCTGAGGAAAGGCCAATTAGATCTGCTAACTGAGCTAAGCTCACCTTCTTCCCTGCTCAAAATAGTGGCGCTTACGGTGACTCCTTCACGGTCCATCCATTCGGTCAGGCTGTGGAACGCGCTGCCACAGAAGATATGCGCTAGTCCCACTGATGGAAAGTTTAAGAAGTGGTTGAAAGAAAGCGGTTTATCTATCTCTGCCATAACATTGAGCTTGCTGACTTGGCTTGGTCGTTGTCTCGTGATCGTCTTATGGTAATGATAAACCTGTTATCGCGATTATATATTAGGTAAATCGTAATTACCTTAATTCGCGACGTTTTAACAGCGTCGCATTAATAATAACAACTATGTATAAGGCTCACTTTCGTCAGCCCGGGTTAGCTCATTTAACTCGAGATAACCGGTTAAATCGGTAATTTCGAAATTATCAATTTAACCGGTTGAGTTAACTATCGAGATGAGCTAACCCGGGATGACGCAAGTGGGTCTAAGCATGGGAAGTAATTAAGAAATACAAATGCCATTCCTACCTCTTTGGAGATGCACTACAGAGGACAAAGCCCGGAAAATAGCCCGTATTTTTTTAGCAATAGAGTTATTTTTCCAGCCGCTTCGAGGTTGAGTGCATTAAATGCCATTATTTCGTCCTTTACGAAGCTCCGTCGAAGGGAAATTGATTTTTTATCGAAACCGCGGAAAAAGCTTACGTAAAAATGTGCTGCGTGAACTAGAATGAAACTTTCAAATTAATAAAACAGTTTTTCCCTGAAGGAAATTGCTTCTGGCTCCCGCGGCGGTCGGTCAATTGTTAACAGGCCCACATTCTCAGCACAATGCTGAGTCAGTTGCTCTCGACACGTTTATTATCCAATATAAAAACCTCGTGTCTGTTATCGAACTGGCTTCGCCGAATTTTATGATTTTTTATCAATATTTGGTAGGTCTGCGAACGGGTACTAGGTCAATTAATATCGCAAAGCAATGGTTGGAGGGTCAAATATTAATAATAAACTTATTGTTATTGCCTTGACATTCTTTTAATTTCATTCTTTTTGACGAAGCTTTATAATAACTGTTTTTTTTTTCTTTCTTCTTCTTCTTCTCAAGCTTTATGTGAATTTTGATTATGTTTGTAATAAAAAAAATTTAATGTCTATGAAAATAATTTATTGTATTTTGGTTTTATACTGTAACTTTATTTGTCTCTTGTTTCGTGTAAAAAAATCTATAATATAAAAAAAAACTTATTTATTTTGTCATTACGTCCTTACTATCTGTCTATCGCAATATTTTGTACATTTTTGTACGGGTATGTTTTATATATGTAATTCTCCATGTGGAGAGGATGGAGAAAGAAATATTGACGAAACAAATATACCTTGTTTATACAAATTACCTATATTGTGGATGTGACTGGACGTCCCAGGTGGACTTTCCAAATAGACGATGTATTAGCAAAGGAGAAGATAAAAACCCGGAACCGGCGTGCGTGCATGCAACGACTTATGGACGTTGATGAAGCAAAGGTGATCTGTCAGGATCATGGCAAGTGGCAGTCCCTGGTCTCTGCCATACGGTTATGTTATGTAATTCACCAATGTCAGCTTGCCTGGAAAAAATTGCTATTAGCAATTAGGCCGCCAATTGTTATCTTTTGTAACTGCTGTTTCTGTCACATTTTCGGGAATACAATAAAAAATATTCTTATGTCACCTACATACTGAGTTACTTCATAATTATACTTTATTCTTACTGATGTAGAGCACAGGGTTTTTGTGGATAAACCACTTTATTTATCACATGGATTAAGTTGTGGTAAGCCTGGTACAACATCGTGATCGACCGATTAGAGAAACAAAACTCGATGATTAGCCCTATCTTATTAGAGATTGGAGGAAATATTGATTATTATGATTGTTTCTATATAGGATCATATATATATATTGAAAATAAATACTACTCACGCGAGCAATAGGAAAAACGTGTCAAATATTCGGCTAGATACCCCGCAAGTGGTTCGGTGTGATAATGCGGTAACTGTCGGCGGGACAAAAGCTCCGTGACGTCACTCATGTTGAGATTATGACGTTCATCTCAAGGGCGCGCTCGCGCGTGAATCGCCGATAAGGCTGAGGACGCTCGGGGGCGCATTCCATCGTGTTATGAGATAGAAAAACAATAAAAAGTATGCCAATCAAAACCTCGCCATCCCTTTTGGTCGGAATGTGCTTCTGGTGCATTCATGCAATAATCTGCTTATATTTTATGCTTGTTTAGGAAAGTACTAGAGTCAAATTCCAAAAAAAAACATTGGTATCCAGATGTTGTATAGAATGAGGCGTTACTTTGCGGAAATCCATAATAGCATTAAAAAGATAAAATTACTTTGCTGAATTCCGCCAAAAATCCCACAAGCACCATGCGGCTAGCTAATGCACCGCCCTCCCTCCCACTTTTTCAAGCAGAAGCAGGCTCAGGCTCCCAAATGCAAGTGCATTTGGGAGCCTGAGGATGCCTCGTGTTAGAGGCGAAACGCGTCGCGTGTTTTCTCACACAAGTATTGGTGTTGGTGGTGGTGTGTTCGTGTCTTGCTTCTGCTTGAAAAAGTGGGAGGGAGGGCGGTGCATTAGCTAGCCGCATGGTGCTTGTGGGATTTTTGGCGGAATTCAGCAAAGTAATTTTAACTTTTTAATGCTATTGGTATCCAGATAAAGCCTTAAACTTCACAAGCTAGAAGTTGATAAGCTGCAGCAAAAAATAATCAAACTTCTTAATTTCCGCTCGTCAAACCATAACCTTGTTAGTACTACCACTGGTAGATTGTTCCCGTAGTTCTACTAGACCGCTTTGTAGTACTACGGAAAGAAAATTTTACCCGTGGTCCGCACTGACCTGGCCCGTACTACCAGTACTACCAGTGGTACTACCACTAGTACCACTGGTACCACGAGCCACCGAGGTTTGTTTGCACTTACATCTTCCGGTCCAACATCAACAATTTTAGCAAGAAAATACATACATACATAACCTCACGCCTGTATCCCAGAGGGGTAGGCAGAGACCAGGGACTGCCACTTGCCACGATCCTGACAGATCACCTTCGCTTCATCAACGTTTATAAGTCGTTCCGGGTACTTTTTATCTTTCCCTTTGCTAATGCATCCCCTATTTGGTCGATGTGAGTCCGTCTGGGACGTCCTTTACCAGCCCTTCCACTCACATTCGCAATATATATTTGTTTCGTCAATCTTTCTTCCTTCATCCTCTCCACATGTCCAAACCAACGCGACATTCCTTTTTCAATTATTCTAGTCACTACAACCTCTTTCAGTCCACAACGTTCTCTAATCAGACTATTGCGTATTCTGTCATTCAAAGTAACACTACACATACTTCTCAAGGACCTCATTTTTACTGCATTAATTCTACTAGCAAGAAAATTGTGAGTGAAAATGTCGAGCACCGAAACAAATTAGGGTCTATTAAAACCAGCGATCTAATGCGTTAATTAGATCGCTGCAGCGCGGCGCCACTAATGCCAGTTTCACCAGATAGCTAAAGGCTGAAGCTGCCGTTGTTATGTCTAGGATAAATAATTATATGGCCTTTTTCATGTAGACTTATATACTTAGTGCTAGTACAAACGTCTACTAATATTAGATAGGAGGAGATGTGACTTCAGTGAGTCAATATTATGAAGGCATTCTTTTCAGAGGGATGTTAAGGTTATTTCGAAACCAACACCCGCGTGTCCCCTTTGCAGGCCCCACGCATCTGCCGCCAGCCCGTCTGTCTGCCGTCACTCGTACAAAGTGGCTGCGAGCCTAGTTTCTCTACTCTCGACATGTAGGAATCAATTCAATAGATTAAACATTTCTAAAGTCGTTGTGAGAAAATTTCTGTACCACGAAATCGTTTGATTAGTATTTATGAATACTAGTGACTTTCTTAAAGTGATCTTTTATGCAACTATAGTGAACTTAAAGATTCGACGCCGTGTAGACTTCCCCTATCTCATTTTCTCTCTCCCTATCTCATTTTCCCCCTATCTCATTTGAGGCCTTTTACGGTGGCCATATTATGAATAACAAGATTTACAAAAGGCAAAATTGGCAATAACCTACAATTAAAAGAGTTTCTACTTTACGTTACGTTAAGCCGTTGGTGGCGGCTGTCACTGTAATGGCAGTCGTTAAGCCATGTCAGAGGCCTTATGGGCGGCTTCACAACCTTATGGGCGGCTTCACAACTTCTGACAGTAAGGCCAGCCACTGTCTTACAATCCTCCAACAACACGGACTTGGCCCCCGTGGTGGACTACAGCCTAACCTTCCTGTGATGCAGGAAGAGACCCGTGCCCTATCAGTGGGGCATACAAGGGTTGATATCTTCTTTTTCTATTTTCTCTTGTCTGCTCTATTACAATCTGTAGTTACGACTACAATAAGTAACTCTGGTGATTCGTTATAACTGACGTTGCGTTAATTTAAAGGTTGATATCGAAACGAAATCATGATCCATAAGAGGTAACTAATGTCAAATTTGCATCTACGTAATGGGAGTGCTCGTGGCATAGGCGAACCGAGTGATTGGAATCAATCACTTGGTTAAGCAACAACAGGCACGGTCAGGTACGGGATGGGTGAGCGTCCCGTGACTACCGCTAGTGGCATTTTTCCGAGCGCTTCCGTTCTTCGCAAGGCACGCTAAGCCGTTGGTGCCGGCTGTCATATAATGGCAGTCGTTAAGCCATGTCAGAGGCCTTATGGGCGGCTTGATAACTTCTGACAGTAAGGCCCGCCACTGTCTTACGATCCTCCGCCAACCCGGACTTGGCCCACGTGGTCGAGTATGACCTAACCTTCCTGCGATACAGGAAGAGACCCGTGCCCCAGCAGTGGGGACATACAAGGGTTGATAACGAATGGGAGTTTAACATAGCGTGCAGTGGCACCTTCACTCAGACTAGATGGGTGAAGGGACCACTCAGACTCTGCAGTCCCTGGGACATTGTTTTTAGATGGAGTAGGGTTGTTGCCCAGTATCTGTAGCATCCTGACAGCATAGTGGCCTTAGGCCAACCAAGCCGCGGATTTACTCACGATGTAAGACTTCTTCTTCTTCAGGCTATATTATGTAGTCCACTGCTGGACATAGCCCTCCCCTAATGAGCGCCATAGCGCCCTGTCTTCAGCTTGCCGCATTCAGCATTTGCCTGCAGTTTTTCGCAGATCGTTATCCCACCTAGTCGGAGGGCGTCCTACACTACGTTTGCCGAGTTGCGGTCTCTACTCAAGAACGCTTACTCCAACGGTTGTCGGTTCTTCGCGAGATAATGTAAGACTAGTGAAGGAAAACTAGTGTCAACACTAGGATAAACCTCGTGGATTGTCCTAGTGTGTTTGGTCCAGAGTAGGGGCCCAGTCCCGCCTCGCAACTTTATTTCAGCCATTACCATTCATATTGCAATCGGCATCACTTGATGGCTCGCTTCTCTTGGGGGAAAAGAATGAGAGGCGATGATGGTGTGATGATTTGGCTATCACACTATTAATTCAAATCCGTTGTCTGTCCCTTTAAGCACGATTCCGGATGTCAAATGACTTAAAGGTTTTGTAGGGGCTGAGACTGCTGACGTAATGCAAACATAGTTGAGCGGGCTAGCGATTGCCCGCCAGTCGCTCGTGTGGGTCTCACCCGGTAACACTACTGTATGTGCATATACCTCGATTGAACTTTCCATGTTTTCCTACTATACTTGTGTAGCTGAATTCGGACTTTTATTCACCGAGATAGTCACTCCCTAAACTGGTGACCCCGACGTGATGTTTTTTCATTTCTTATACTCGGAAGCTTATAAAATGCTTCCCTCCCTAGCGAGGGAAAAACTCATTCAAATTACTTCCCACATAGGGGCCGGAATGAACTTTAAAAATAGAACTACTGTCAGCTGTGAAGAGTTTTATGTAAAAAAAACTTATTAAAAAAATGCTGCGGTCATGTGAGTTTCTAAACAGTCAGTAAGCCGCAACAATTACGCATTGAGTTCCATATTTAAAATTTAAATAGTCGACATGAATTGGCGGGATACTAATCTATTATAATAATGTGTCTGTGACGGAATAAAAAAAAATGGTAATAATATTTTATGCTAAGATTTGAATGTTAAAATGAGTTTTTACTTTCCTCATATTCGAAATAAAAAGTAGATTATTTAACACGGGTTAAAGAATCAATTCCTACTCGAACAAATACCTCGGGAATTGATTCTTTCCACCCTCGTTTAGCAAGCTACTATTTCATTGCCGTTATGTTTCTGTAGCTATATAGATTTCTTTCAGCAACCTGCAACTGGCGACGCACGACGGGCCAGCAGCAGGCGCCCGTGCCGCGTGCGCTTGCACTGCTGAACTCCCTGCTCAGCGCGGTGCCGCAATGTGATATATTTACCACAAGGATTGGGAAAATGATTGAAGAATGCAAGGAAATGCTTGAAGAAATGATTCAAGAAGTCAAGAAGAAATGAAAGAGGGATGATTCTGTTTGTTTTTTAGTATTTAAGTGATTAAATAACTAAGTTTGTAGCAATTTGGCATTAGCTGTAAGTTACAAATGTAAATAAATAAAGAAATAAATAAACTGGGATTCCTCAAGTTAAGACTAAACCGTACCACATACATACCACGGTCAAGTGTGAATCAAGGGGGACTACGAGTTAATGCAAATTCCTCTTTGTCCCCCAGTGAAACATCTTAGGGAGACCACGACCACGTTGCCTGGTGTCATAGCACAGGGTATCCTAGTTTGCGGCCAAGATAAGTGATTATGTTGTGTAGAAGTAATTATTATTATAGAAGGTGTAATAAACTTAATAAGTACGTGTAGTATTATATACCTATGACGGCTATGATGGCGTGCTTGAATCTAAAACATAACCTCACCAAGATTGTTTCGTAAAATCAACGCAAGGCATTATTTCAACGTAAGAAACATGGAACACTGTGCAAAATAACTTGAAAGCGGAGTGCGTCGCTATAAATTGCTATTGGATTCCACACCCATGTAAGTGAACGTAGAAAACGACTACCTTAAGAGCCGTAGACATACTGACTGGCATACTAGTGATGGCTGCGAGCCTAGTTTTCAGATCGAAAAACTGATACATAAACTGGATTGAATTATAGTTAAATAAATGCCATTGCTGCTGTGTGGTGTCGGCCTAGAAAATAGCACCAACCCAATTCTTCCCGCGGGTGTCGTAAAAGGCGACTAAGGGACACAAACCGGGGGTTGGGCAGCAGCGCCCCCTGCAGTACAATTCCACCGAACTGCGATCCCCAACCCGCATGCCCAGCGTGGGGATTATGGGCATTACCCCCTATGATAGCACAACGTGGCGCTCTTTAGGGGAGGGCTATGTCCAACAGTGGACTAGTATAGCCTGAAGACGACGACGAAATGTCATTGTGATGATCGGTGGCGGAAAGGCACTGGATGTGGACGGCACAAGACCGTGAAGCCATGAGGGAGGCCTATACCCTGCTGTGAGGGTCAAATGGATGATGATCATGATGATGATGATGATGTGATGATCATAGGGTCTAAAATTTTATTGATTTAACAGCATATGTGTTACAAATTAATTATCATAATAAGGTGCGTTGTAATTTGTGATGATTAGATCATTTACCAGATTTGAGAGACGCCAGGTCTAATATTTCGAAAACAGTCTCTTCCAGTTTCTTACTTTTAGAACACTGGAACCAAGATCCAACAACGCACCAACTAAATATGATTTGCTGGTTTAATTTTACGCTAAAAAAAGTTGTAGTGAAATTACGATCGATCTATCCTTTTATCGCTTTTCACTGCCGGAGTGTATTGAGTGCATATTTCACAACACTAACACTCACCAGCGCTGCAGCGGCCGCTCAGTGCCGGAGCAGCGCTGGCAGCTAGCGCGAGCGTGCGGGGGCAATTTGTATGTTAATGGTGGTGGAACTTGTAGCGGCAAATGTGTGCATGCACAAGCAACGAGAGATGAGCGTAATATTTTTTTATATAGACATCGGACGCACTAGCTAGTGCTTCCGCAGTCTATATTCGGTCTAAAGATCTAGTCTAGACACAGTCTAGAGGTACGTGTTACAGTGCTACACAGGAAATAAGTCTCGCGGATGTACCTGCGCAGATGACCAAATTTTGAATGTACGGCCAGTTGATCGACCAATCAGATAGTTTCATTTTATGGCAGGCCGCGCGTTTTTGTTGCTATTGGTTGATTCAACGTAATCGATGCAGGTGACTATTAGTTTGGCGATATTAGGGTGAGCGAAATAGGAACGCGAACGCGGCAGTCAATTCTGCACCTTAACCGTATCGGTTAAAGATCATGTTGAATGTACTTATAGCTTCGGGTACTTTCGTTACACTTTTTCCTAGTCTGCGCGAACGTAGATTCCCAAAGGGACTTTTATGATGTGTAGCCGGTATAAGAATAAGAGGCAGCGGATCAGTGGAACTCATCATCATCATCACCAGCCATTTGACGCCCACTGCAGGTGATAGGCCAACCTCATGGTTTTCCAAGCTTCGTGGTCTTGTGCCACCCGCTTCCAGTGACTCCCTGCTACCGCAACCTGATCGTCGGACCATCTGGTGGAGGTGGTGGTCCTGTTCGTGGTTGCGAGGACAGAACTTTTTCACCCTTTAGGTGCCTTTATCTTCGGAATGAAAGTCCAAATTCAGCTCCACAAATACGTTTGTAAAACACGGAAAGTTCGATAGAGATACATGGACATACGACAGTGTTGTTGGGTGAGACCCAACGGTTAGCCCCAGCAATTAGTTGAGCTGATTTAGACAAATGCAGTGTCAAAAGCGATTTGGTAGTCGTCACTACATATGGTTGGTTAAATGCTAATGAATGTTTTTAATATTTTTGTAAGTAACACTTTTTTATATAACCACATTATTCTTTCTTAAATTTCTTCGTATTGAGTGAAGAAGAATGGAAATTGGTGGCCAAGAAGCGTTTGGTTACTTTTGTTTTGCTTTGGCTTACTTTTATGCTATAAAACGAGTTCTAGGCCCAATACGTAAATATCACAGTACGCTTTAGATTATACTTTGCACCTCACATACGAGCGACTCTTAGCTCAGTGGTCATATATTTTCTATCCAACTTATCGAACATTGGCAGTTTTAAAATTGGTAAATGCTACAGCCTGGAAGTTAGCTGTGAAGTTATTGCTTTTTAAATCCACATTAGTTCGTATTTTAACTTTTCCTGCATTTGAAATATTTTAATTGTTATAGCATAATATAACAGAACGAGTCATTGTGCTCTTGTAGGATGGAAACGACGAGAAAACCACGACTGATCTGACTGTTGCTCGTCAGACGTCGTGTTTACGTAAAATTTTTATTTGGAAGATACAGGAATAGTAGAATTTGTAGTGTTCGCATAGATTTGACAAAATTTTGCGACACTATACAGTAATATTTAACATTTAATATTTAATCCATGTTTATATTTGTATGCCTTCTTTTATTTAATTTTAAAATGTCTTTTCGCCCACTTTTTTTCAACTATTTGTTTATAATGTAGTGTAAACTGTGTACCTATATATATATCTTGTTGTGTTTTGTAAATTTGTTACTGTTTTGTTATGTTTTTAGTATTGTGCCGTTAAATAAATTATTTCTCTCTCTCTCTCTCTCTAACACAATTAAAATAGCATCTAGTATACAACTTTGTTTTTATTGCAATAAGCCCCAGGTCTTTAATGTTTGCATGTTTGTAATGCCCCTTTGCTCACTGTAGACTTATTTTATTGCAATTGTTTAGAACAGAAGTTTGATTTTGGAACGCGTTTTTTGGAATGCAGCCTACTTGACAGTTTTCAGATGAGTCGGCACATTGACCTCTTGGAGAAGAGGTTGGTTGGAAAACGTGTAATTTGTGTGGCAATTAGATTGCCGGGCTTATATCTTCGTGTGGAGTGCGAAATAAGTACAGGGACGGTTCCCGTAGTGACAGTGTTGTTGTTGGGCGACGGATCGCCCAAATATATTGAGATAAAACGCGGTGTCGTGAAAGTGCACTGCAGGTTGCAGCTTTCTGGGGAAAGAGCTCTTGGGGATAGACGGGGAAGTCTAGGGATCCCCAAACCTCAGTGCACCCACCCCGGGCGGCGCCGGCTGCCAAGTCGAGAGGCGTCGACGCGGACAGACTGTAAGTTGTTTGTTTTATTAGCTTTAAGTATTAGTATTTAAGTGGGTCCTTTACTCAACAGCAGTCAACAATTTTTCATTCAGTCATTTATAATTTATAAAAGTAAACCAGTATCGAGTTTAAAGTTCGTGACAATATGCTGTGACAGCGGCCTTTTTATGACCACAGAGGAACCATAACATACATTGCCCGCAACCACCCATATTATAATTATGATGATTAAATTAAACGTACGCCTACAGTACAGTTTGATGTCGTATATTGGAATTTCTATTATAAAAACTACACGAGTAGTTAACATATTATAAAGCGTCTAGTGACAAATCTTTCTTAGACTAGATAGGTGAAGTGACCGCTCGGACGCCGCCGTGGTAACTAGAACATATTTGTATAACTAGCTGACCCGGCAAACGTTGTCTTGCCATACTAATTAGCCTACGGCCGATTCTCAGACCTACCAAATATAGGTACAACAGTACTACACATCACATAAAAGTCCCTTCGGGAATCTACGTTCGCGCAGACTAGGAAGAAGTTTTATGAAAGTACCCGAAGCTATAAGTACATTCAATATTATGATCTTTTACCGATACGGTTAAGTAGCATAATTGATTGCCGCAGTAGCGCTACCTATTTCGCTCACGCTAATATTGCCAAACTAATAATCACCTGCATCGATGACGTTGAAACAACCAATAGCAACAAAGGTGGGCCTGCCATAAAATGAAACTATCTGATTGGTCGAACAACTTGCCGCACATCCAAAATTTGGTCATCTGCGCAGGTACATCCGCGAGACTTATTTCTTGTGTAGCACTGTAGTTTCGAATGAGTTTTATAACAAACCCTGTGACATGCATTTTTATATGTGAAATATAGTCACCCACTACCTGTGCCATCCTCTCAACTAAGTTGGCCTGGTTCGTTTGTTAACCCAGTGCTCAGATTGGTATAGGTGCTGGGCATTAGGCAAGCCTACTCTATCTAGAAAACAATCATCGTAATATAACATAATACTGCCTCCACTAACCTTCCTGCGACGCAGAAAGAGATCCGTGCCCCAACAGTGGGGACATACAAGGGTTGATATCGAAATGTCGTATGTCAAAAAAAAAATCTTGTTTTTTCATCTAAATTGAAGGAAAACTTCACTGTGAATGGAAGTGTAAAACATTATAATCACAGCCTGAGTAGGTAAGGTTTATGATGTCTAGCTTGGTATTTTTTTCTACAAATTTGGTGAAAAAACGTAAATAGTTTTTTTTGACATGGGACATTTTGCAATAAGTATGAACGACGCAATGCCAAAGGTACTGCAGCGTCCAAGTAGTACATTCACCCATCTGGTGTGGGTGAAGATGCCACTGGACGCTGTATGAATTATTTCATTATATATAAAGATGCAAAAGCAAAAAGAAGTAATTAGTGAGAAGTAAGTATATAATTCGCTACGAAGCGCTCGTGGCCTAGGCGAACCGAGTGATTGGAATCAATCACTTGGTTAAGCAACAACAGGTGCGGTCAGGTATAGGATGGGTGAGCGTCCCGTGGCTACCGCTAGTGGCATTTTTCCGAGCGCTTCCGTGCTTAGTAAGGCACGTTAAGCCGTTGGTGCCGGCTGTCATATAATGGCAGGCGTTATGGGCGGCTTGATAACTTCTGACAGTAAGGTCCGCCACTGTCTTACAATCCTCCACCAACCCGGACTTGTCCCCCGTGGTGGAGTATGGCTTAACCTTCCTGCGATGCAGGAAGAAACCCGTGCCCCGGCAGTGGGGACATACAAGGGTTGATAACGAAATATATAGGTAGTTGGAGTTTTGTATGGAAGACACAACCTCGTGAATTTGCAATACCTCATGCTAAACATGCAATATTCTAAACTTAAATTTTTTTTTATTATTTTAAATAACGAAAGCACCCTATTATAATCAAACTAAATTTTTAATATATAAAAACAGTGTTAATTGCACCATTAGGGTAGGACTAACTCCTAAGATACAGGTTGCTATAGTTTAGGAGTCAGGACGTAACGTACCTAGTATTTGTAAGAAAGTTGTAAATACATATTGAAAGTTACATTGCATGTTTTTCTCAATAAATTACTTATAGGTACTTACTTAGAACTTATTGTGCCATGTTTGGCTAAAAAATATTTTTATTTTAATCACTATATTTGTATGCACAGTTAGTGATTGCTTTTGTCAATATTAAAGAAAATTAATAAACAACTCAGTCATTGCTGTTGCAATGATCATTCATAGATGAAGTCATTGCTGTTGATTAATTATCATCGTAAGTTGAATAACACATGAAAGCATGTCACCAGGTAACGATGCCGACGGCAATCGGCAAGACGGATCGACAGCGTTCGGTAACAACAACCGAGATAGGGCTCTGGTCTTATTCCTTGCTCGGTCCTGAATTTGATCCCCAAAGTTATGTCTGAAGTTTTCGCTTTTGCCACTGTGCGCATATTTCGTTCCAATTACATGAAACTTATATCTTCTTCTCCTGGATATATTATGTAGTCCACTGCTGGACATAGCCCTCCCCTAATGAGCGCCATAGCGCCCTGTCTTCAGCTGGCCGCATCCAGCATCTGCCGGCAGTTTTTCGCAGATCGTCATCCCACCTGGTCGAATGGCGTCCTACACTACGTTTGCCGCGTCGCGGTCTCCACTCAAGAACATGTTTACTCCAACGGTTGTTGGTTCTTCGCGAGATATGGCCAACCCACTGCCACTTCTGCTCGCTAATTCTCTGAGCTGTGTCGATAACTTTGGTTCTCTGTCGGATGCATTCATAACGAATCCTATCCTTCAGAGAAACTCCGATCATAGCTCTCTTTATAGCTCGCTGAGCTACTTTGAACTGGTAGACCAGCCCAGGTCATCACACGTAGTACGCACTGATTGAAAACTTTTGTTTTCAAACATTGCGATATCGATGACGAGAAGACTCGGTGTATTTTCCCAAACGCTGCCCAGCCCAGCTGGATCCTCCTCTTGAAATTGTTTTTACCTAACTGCAAAATCTGCCCGAGGTAATGGTAAAGATGACAAAATATTCCTTAAAATATAATCAAATTTAACAAATGAGCCAGTTAAAGATACTTTACTGACTTATCAGTAAAAGAATAAAAAAAAAACTGACCAGACCAACCTTTTTAGTGTATTGTAGATTGTAGTCCACTAGAAACCCCTATAGTTTCATCATTAAATAGATGGCGCCACATAACTAAAATAAAATCTTCTTGTAGAAATTACGTCTACTACGAAACTCTACAGTATTAAATAATAATAATTTGTTTATTGCACAAAGGAAAGTACAAAAAATGTAATGCTAATGCCAGTTACAATTACACTTAACATTCTTTTTCTAAAACCCACCTTTGGCTTCGTTTCACTCCATTCCACGACTTTGTCCTCTAAATAATTTTTAAAGCCAAGCACTTGCACAAAGTGAGCTCACGCAAATCTTAAGTTCCCTGGAACTATTCAGGAGCCCTACCCAACGGAAGTTGACTGCCACCAGCAAGTGAGTCCACGCGCCGTCGCAGCGGCGAAGACTCCCGATAAATCAGCCAACGGGACCGTTATAAATTTCTCGGTCAAGAAATTGCACGAGTGGCGTGATATATGCCGGGAGGCCGGCCGCGGGATGCCCAGCCAGATATATGGCCAGTAATATGTGACTTGATGAAACTGCGTCAGGGCCGAAAGTGTTTCTCCGCCGGGCCGGGCCCTTCCCTATATTTTATATGAGTAAAAAATATCGTTTGAATATCCTGGGAATCCGTCTTCGTTGGGGCGCGCTTTCGGTGGCCGCGGCTAATAGATTGATCCTCGATACGCTCGCGCTGGAATGTTATGAGTGGAATGAGTTACGGCCGATGGGATCCTTTGTATGGCCGTCAATGGGAACACTGACTTTGATTTAATCATAACGTTTAGTTGTGTGGTCACACATGATTGTGCTAAAAGCGGTTTTTTTTTGAGAAATGTGAATAATCGCCGATAGTATCCTGGAAATTGGTACCTGCGGACATGTACGTTTTTTTCTAAGTGATGTAAATTTGTTATAGTGACAAAACTACTCGTTAACTGTGAAGGATAACACCATTAGAAAATCTGAGTATTGTCTGTTAGCTTTTAGAATATACGTCGGCCTCTAGAGTAGGTTTCGGTTTTCGCCAATTTTCGCCGGTTTTCGTACTGATGATCGAGTTCTGATTTCGAAATTAAGTGCCATATTAGTTCCGATATTTCTATTACACGAATATATCCGATTCTATCCGTTGACATCCATTCTTCTATTGTTCTTTTGCATTGTCATTACATTTCTACATATTTTCTCGTTGGCAAACCCAATAATTATTGGGCCTTTTATTCCATGCACGGCTTAGACCAGTTAAGAAGGCGCTATAAATTATTATGATTGGACTTTTTGCATCTACGTAATGAGATGATTTATACAGCGTCCAGTGGTATCCTCACTCACACTAGATGGGTGAAGGGACCACTCCGACGCTGTAGTGCCTGGGACATGGTTTTTATAGATGGTGTATGCTTGCCCAGCACCTATACCATCCTGACAGCTTAGTTGGCCTAGCCCACAGGAAAGACTAGTCAATACGTGCGGAGCCAACCAAGCCGCGGGTTTCCTCACGATGTTTTCCTTCACCGTTAGCGTGTGGTATTGCGACTACAAATTCGCAAATGTACGTAACTTTGAAATTAAACAAAGTCATTGGTACATGCCCACACTCGGGATCGAACCTGGGGCTCTCGCTTGCCAGTCATGGTTCTACCCACTGAGCTACTACCGCTCCAACCAAATTATACAGTCCACTTAATACCACCTCTCGACGGCCTTACATATGTATGTATGTATTTAATAATATAAAATAGAACACGGTACAGTCAAGTTGGGTAATATTGAATTTCCTTGCTATGAATAAAAATTTTTTTTCTCAAAATTCCCATGTACATTATATCGATGTTTGCGTGAAACAGAACGTAATTTTATTCAAGTTGTCAATAATGACTTGAGGTTGACAGCTGTCAAAAAAGTTTTGTTAATTTGGCGCCCTTTTCTGTTCATTGGTTTGAAGAAGTGAAAAGTGTGTGTGCTGTAAATCTGATTTCAATATATAAAAGGTACATACAGGTTATAATTAAGGCACCATAAAATCAATTACTTGGTTTGACTGTGGGAGTGTCTGTGGTGTTCAGATACATCAGCGCTTGAAATCGAGAATCTGCGACGGGCACGCGTGGTGATTAAGCTTTTTAAATACTCTCTCTCTGAGAGAAAGCTTGTGCCCTGCAGTGGGATGTTCATTGACTACGTAAAAGAGTAGGATACTGAGAATCTGCGACGGGCACGCGTGGTGTTTAAGCTTATTAAATACTCTCTCTCTGAGAGAAAGCTTGTGCCCTGCAGTGGGACGTTCATTGACTACGTAAAAAAGTAGGATACTGAGAATCTGCGACGGGCACGCGTGGTGATTAAGCTTATTAAATACTCTCTCTCTGAGAGAAAGCTTGTGCCCTGCAGTGGGACGTTCATTGACTACGTAAAAAAGTAGGATACTGAGAATCTGCGACGGGCACGCGTGGTGATTAAGCTTATTAAATACTCTCTCTCTGAGAGAAAGCTTGTGCCCTGCAGTGGGACGTTCAATGACTACGTAAAAAAGTAGGATACTGAGAATCTGCGACGTGCACGCGTGGTGATTAAGCTTATTAAATACTCTCTCTCTCTGAGAGAAAGCTTGTGCCCTGCAGTGGGACGTTCATTGACTACGTAAAAAAGTAGGATACTGAGAATCTGCGACGTGCACGC
Organism: Yponomeuta sedellus; assembly: GCA_934045075.1. Taxonomy (NCBI): domain Eukaryota; kingdom Metazoa; phylum Arthropoda; class Insecta; order Lepidoptera; family Yponomeutidae; genus Yponomeuta; species Yponomeuta sedellus. The sequence continues at coordinate 20,553,073 of OW203741.1, read as the reverse complement.
GTGGTGATTAAGCTTATTAAATACTCCTCTCTGAGAGAAAGCTTGTGCCCTGCAGTGGGACGTTCATTGACTACGTAAAAAAGTAGGATACTGAGAATCTGCGACGTGCACGCGTGGTGATTAAGCTTATTAAATACTCCTCTCTGAGAGAAAGCTTGTGCCCTGCAGTGGGACGTTCATTGACTACGTAAAAAAGTAGGATACTGAGAATCTGCGACGGGCACGCGTGGTGATTAAGCTTATTAAATACTCCTCTCTGAGAGAAAGCTTGTGCCCTGCAGTGGAACGTTCATTGACTACGTAAAAAAGTAGGATCCTGGATGTACAAATTCGTTAGTAAGTTGTGCCATCATTGTGACACAAACCGGGGGGTGGGCAGTAGCGCCCCCTGCAGTACAATTCAACCAAACTGTGGGGATTATGGGTATAACCCCCCAAATGATGGAAAACCTATTTAGAGGCTAAAAATTCCACCCATGCCGGGACTTGAACCACGAACCTCTAGCTAACCCTGCCAGCGCTCTCCCAACTGAGCTAATGGGCGACTCACCGGCATCGGCATCAGTGAAATTTCGAACCTCTTTACAATACTCTCTGTATTACGTACAGGCAGCGACATCTGGCTGAAGTAATTTGCCTCACTTGCAGCCCCGAATACCTTACTTTGATTTTTTGATTTGAGAAGTAGTTAATTAGTATTCCCTGATTCCATTTCTAAAGGCCGTTTCATGTGTTCAGGCCGTAAATAGATTAGCTTACCGACTGGAAGTTAATTTTATTAACTAAATCATACAAATCAATTTATCTAAATAAAAAATTACGTGAACAAACAACAAGTGAATTAATAACACTTAATGTGTAATAATTAATTAAAGCCGTAGTAAAAGAAGCTTTTATGATAAGCTTAAGCTAGTAGTTACGCTATTGAATAACATTAAAACCACTTTGATATTCAGCTGTTCGCTCCCATTCCGAGTTTTATTATAACAAAGACACCCCCAGACACTGTACTGCACACTGCAATCACGTCCGGTTCCGGAGTAGGGTGACCATTTAGAAATGTTAAAAGGCCTAACAAAAACCGGACAATTAAAGTTCATTTAACTTGAAACCTTTTAGGGATATAATTTGTTAATTGTGTCACTTTATATGACGAAACTTTCTGTGAATGTTTGGATTTTGTAATACCTTATTACAAAATCCATATACAAAATATTATACTCTAAGTAACCATACCTTCAACGCATTAAATTACCATTTAACTGGCATCAAAATTTAAGTGGCAACTTCTTTAGGTGTATTTGACACTCTTTTTTTTAATATTGAATACAGCGGAACCGTCGCACTTGGGTCGTTGCTTCAGGTATGTGCTCAATTCCAATCTCTCGATGACTCAGAATTTTTTGCTTTTATCACGTGGTCAAAATATAAGACTACCTTTTTCCATGTTAGCTGAAAAAAAAACAAAATAAAACTAAATATCGGTTTTTCTATCATAGGGTTCAGATTGCTAAATAACACGTTAAAACAATCCCATATTCCCTGATAATACCACGATAGTGTTGTCAGTGAATATATGAACCGCTGCTAAATTAGTTTTATCGCTAAGCATATTTTTTGCTATTGTGCTTCACGTGGGAGTTTTTTTATTATAATGTTGTCACCTACAATTAAGGGAACATTTAGCTTTGGCCTTACTGCATGTTAATGACAACAATGCATTAACGTATACCTTGTTGGTGAACGTAATAAAAAATAGTAAAAACGAAAAAAATCAGGACAGATTTATGTAATCAGGAAAACTTCGCTCGGAATAAATTAATAGGTACAGTCGAGATCACATCAACCTATACACCCATGCACTCTATTCCGTTACGTTACGGGCGACTTTGCAACTAAAATGTATAGATGGTTGACGTGTTCTCCACAGTTGTACTATCCATGTAATTACACAACACAATCGTTTGTCCGGTTCGGTCGCGTCCAAATGGGTGGTAACCCTACCCGGGAGGCCCTGTGGCTTAGTCGACCGCTTTCAGATCGGACTATTCCATTTTTCGTTGCTCTCTGAGTTCTTTTGTTAAACAATTTCCCTCTTAGTAATAACTAACCTATAACTTTGCTTCTCCTGAGGGTGAAAAGGAAAATAAGACGCGAGGCAGTTCGAGTACCGGCTGAAGATTGTACTAGCAATCGTAAATAATTTGTTGGACTAGAACCGTAACCAAAAAAGCTCATTTTTAACGGAGTTCCAAAAAAGGAGGAAGTTCTCAATTCAAATCGTAGATTCGTTTTTAACCCTTGAATGTCGCCACTGCTGGGGCACGGGTCTCTCCCTGCATCGCAAGAAGGTTAGGCCATACTCCACCACGGGGGCCAAGTCTGGGTCCGGGTCAAGACATGTCTTACAATTCTCCACCATGTAATGGCAGTCGCTAAGCCATACCATTGACGCCTAGAAGGTTCGATGTATGTGCGCTGTACGTACGTAGACTTGAAGCAGCAACGAAATTTAATCGCAATGTTCATGCATTTGTCATTGTACCACAAGGCATTAGCAGTATCTAGGCCCTGGAACACCACTAGGATGTCGTGGGATAGGCGATGTCACAAACATGTAAACATCCCAGACCCGGGAGTTTATATTGTCCTCAGCCGGAGCCCGACGATCTTTTGTAACCTTAAGAAGGTTACTAAAGATTGTCGGGCCCCGGCTTGAATTTCAAGTCTTGAAATTAAAGGCTGCTTATACCAACAGCTCATTAGTAACTGTGAATATCAAGCTCCATTTTACTTGTGACGTTTCTTTTATCCGATTGTAATGTATGCACGGGCCGTAAACTAAGTGCTCATTTCAGTACAGAATAAGCAAATGGGACAAATAAATTTAGTCCAGGCTTCTACTGCGGAATATAAAACACAGAAGGGTATCTAAGAGCCGGTTTTTGAATTGAGAATTTAAATTAAATACCTAAGTTACGTTTTGCCACGCTCTTTTCTGAGAAATTCGAAGAGGCAGCACTGCAGTTTACTATTTACTTAACGCAATTGTCACTTCGGAAACTGGTCCTAGACGTGTTTACTTAACAACAATAGTACAAGACTGGGTCCCAAATTATCCACAGCGTTTTCTTCGTCATGGGTTCTTTGTAATGGCATCTAATGGGTGACTTCGAATTCGATGGGCAAATTTTAAGAGAATGTTCTTTTCTTTATTAAGAACAGATATGTCAGTGGTTTATCAATAATGGTTAGTTAGTTAGACCTGAAATTTCCGCAATTAACTCATTCTTAGGCTATTTATTGTACGTAGCAAGTACTGAGATTTATGGTAACACTTCAGACACTAGGGTTTACTCACAATATTTACCTTTACAGTTGGCGAGTGGTAAAGAAGTTCCTTTTCTTCATCACATATCACATTCTTACAATTTCCGACCTTTTGCTCGAAACTGTGTTTTATAAATAAGACTGTTAGAGAAGAAATCCGGAATTAAATGATTCTTCGGAGTACATGAAATCGTCAAGGTTCTGATTATTTTACTTAAAAAGAAAGAAATAAATAAAGACATTTATTATAGCAACAAGACGCATCACAGAAACAAAAAACCAGACAATTAACACAACATGAGCACAACAGAAATTAACCAAATATACAAATAAACTTGGGTGTGGCAAAAGAAGCAAGAAAGTAGAACTCGTATGTGTACTTTGAATGACAGGATACGCAATAGTCTGATTAGAGAACGTTGCGGACTGAAAGAGGATGTAGTGACTAGAATTGAGACAGGAATGTTGCGTTGGTTTGGACATGTGGAGAGGATGAAGGAAGAAAGATTGACGAAACAAATATACTCGTATATTGCGAATGTGAGTGGAAGGGCTGGTAAGGGACGTCCCAGACGGACTTACATCGACCAAATAGGGGATGTATTAGCAAAGGGAAAGATAAAAAGTACCCGGAACCGGCGTGCGTGCATGCAACAACTTATGAACGTTGATTAAGCGAAGGTGATCTATCAGCATCGTGGCAAGTGGCAGTCCCTGGTCTCTGCCTACCCCTCTGGAATACAGGCGTGAGATTATGTATGTATGTATGTATGTATGTATGTATGTATGTATGTATGTATGTATGTATGTATGTATGTATGTATGTATGTATGTATGTATGTATGTATGTATGTATGTATGTATGTATGTATGTATGTATGTATGTATGTATGTATGTTTGTATGTATGTATGTATGTATGTATGTATGTATGTATGTATGTATGTATGTATGTATGTATGTATGTATGTATGTATGTATGTATGTATGTATGTATGTAAGTATGTATGTACAAATAAACTAAACAAAAAACACACATAGATTTGGCCTGTGGTGTGTCTAAATTTCCACAAAAGGCAAAATACTGCAGTTCAGACTGAGCAAGTGCAATCTTCTGATAGTGCACATTATGCAGGTACATCGCTGGTTTAATGATTTTTTTTCATTGAGGGGTCCATTAATATTCCTTCGGAGCCTTGCATCCATTAGCCGGCACTTTTGCACGAGCCCGGCTGAAAATACCGGGAATCACTTAGAAATACGCGCACTGCTCAACTTTACAAACTTGCTGGACGAAGGTGGAATCCGCTGTTTTGCTTTTCTTGTTACTTATTTAGGCTTTCATTTCGGTCTCGTAATAGTTTGTTTGCAACATTATGAGCTTTCGACTGCGAGGTGGCTGCGCATATGTAGAACGCTGGCCTCATTATTGGGAAGTTGTGAGTTCGATATCAATGTTTAAATTTTCTAGCTTCCGTACATTTGTGATTTTGTAGCAGTAACGATACGCACTATTAGCAAAATAATTTATCTTGAGGTACGTTGACGAAATTAGCCACAAAAGATGAAAAATCATTTTTTCACGTTTATTCATACTCAATCACCCTCTGAAACAATAGAATAAGTAATAAGTTATCAAATGCGAACTTGCTTTGAACCAGCTTATTATTATGCTGAGCTCATATCTAGACCACTCCAGTACTAGACTTCTTAATTAAATACTTATGTACTTTTTTGTGTGACGACCAAAATCATTCGAATTTCCTTCGAAAGGCCAATGCTTAAAATGTTTCAATGTTAAAAAATCTCAGTCTCGAGAACTCAGTACCTACGTCTTTAGGTGCGTTTACACACAGGTGTTTACTCGACACGTCGGCGTCTGCTCAACTACAAATGTGTTAAGGAGAGGAGCACCAGCGCAGTTTAAGGAGGACAAAAGTCAAGTAAACTAACTGTAGATATAATTACATAAAAAAAAAATATAAAATTACAAAGTGAAAATCAATAAATAAACTGTTGGGAATATTCTTCCCTGCATGACGCCACTCCTTTCTATTCTCAGCAGTCTTCCATATTATTATATCACTTGCATATTTCATTTATTCTTCTTCTCCTTCAGGCTATATTAGTCCACTGCTGGACATAGCCCTCCCCTAATGAGCGCCATAGCGCAAGGTTGTGCCATCTTTGGGGGGTAAATTTAATTTATTCACTAGCAATTAATAAATTGGCACTATACGCAAGTAGCTAATACTTAGTGAAAAAATAACATACATAAACAGATGGAAAGAAGAACAAACAAAATTACAAAGAAGACATAACTAATAAATTACTATACTATTTTTATTTTTAATGCACTAACCCGTGCTAAGGAACAAATTTAAAAACCTATTTAGAGGCTAAAAATTTCACCCATGCCGGGATTCGAACCCGCAACCTCTGGCTATCCGTGCCAGCGCTCTACCAATTGAGCTAATGGGCGACTCACGGCATCAGTGAAATTTCGAACCTCTTTACACTATTCTCTGTATTACGTACAGGCAGCGACATCTGACTTAAGCAAATTGCATTACTTACAGCCCCGACTACCTACTTTGCAGTTAGGTTTAACATCGGAACGATATCACTGTACCCACATGATTACACTATTTTTATTTTTAATGCACTAACCCGTGCTAAGGAACAAATTTAAAAACCTATTTAGAGGCTAAAAATTTCACCCATGCCGGGATTCGAAACCGCAACCTCTGGCTATCCGTGCCAGCGCTCTACCAATTGAGCTAATGGGCGACTCACGGCATCAGTGAAATTTCGAACCTCTTTACACTATTCTCTGTATTACGTACAGGCAGCGACATCTGACTTAAGCAAATTGCATTACTTACAGCCCCGACTACCTACTTTGCAGTTAGGTTTAACATCGGAACGATATCACTGTACCCACATGATTACACTATTTTTATTTTTAATGCACTAACCCGTGCTAAGGAACAAATTTAAAAACCTATTTAGAGGCTAAAAATTTCACCCATGCCGGGATTCGAACCCGCAACCTCTGGCTATCCGTGCCAGCGCTCTACCAATTGAGCTAATGGGCGACTCACGGCATCAGTGAAATTTCATTTAAAAAAAAATTTGAATCCCGGCATGGGTGAAATTTTTAGCCCCTAAATAGGTTGCGGGTTCGAATCCCGGCATGGGTGAAATTTTTAGCCTCTAAATAGGTTAATAAATTACCGTTACAATCAATTTCAGTTAAGTGAAAGTTGGTAGAATGAAAGTTAGAAAACATTACCGAAGCTCTCGAAAGTGTTTAGCAAAGGTCTTAAGGGGTTGGCGGGAAAAAGAAGAGGTATGTGAAGAGGTACGCCAACAACGCGGCCTCGGCCCTCGCCCTGTTCATTGAGTTTAAGAGCGAGATCCAAAATGTCGATATTTTTGTTGATCCTATGCTAGTTACTGAATTAAATTTATGTGTACCTATCATATTACGTGAGTTTGTTTTGTTTTTTTGTTTTATATGTTAATCGAATTTTAAGTGTATTTAAAGTATGAAAAATTAAATTGAATTATAAATTAGATGTTTATGAACATAGTTTTTAAACAACTGATTTACTACTACTTGAACCTGAGTTGTCTGAATACATAAATTGATTGATTAATTTAAGATAACACTTATGTAATTAATTTTGCGTGCAATATATAAGTAACATTAAGAGCGTTTTTGAACAAAAACTTGCGTAAGCACAACACATTGTAGACTTTTAGTCCGGATTTACTTACGGGTGTTGTTATATCGGAAAAGTCCGACCAGGTTTCTCTGCTCACCATGATTAAGCTCTGCGAATCGGAGCGAAACCTGGTCGGACTTTTCCGATATAACAATACCCATAAGTAAATCCGGACTAAAAGTCTACAAAGAGCGTTTTGCTTTTAACTGTATTTTCTTATTGTATATCGACCTCTGTGGCGTAGCGGTAGCGCATCTGCCTTCCATGCAAGAGGTCCCGGGTTCGAACCCCGGCTGGGGACAAAAAAACCCCAGGTCTTGGATGTTTACATGTTGGTGATGTCGCTGTTTCTGGTTCCCACTTCACAGGGTATCCTAGTGTGCGGCCAGAAGCAGTGTATATGCCTGTATGAAAATACTATGTTATGTTATATAACAAATAAATAAATCACATAACAAGACATGTACCAGCGCTCTTTCCAACTGAGCTTATGGGCGACTCACCGGCATCAGAGAAATTTCGAACCTCTTTACACTCTCTTATTACGTAATTCTCTGTATTACGTACAGGCAGCGACATCTGGCTGAAGTAGATTGCATCACTTACAGCCCCAACTACCTACTTTGCAGTTAGGTTTTTACATCGGAATGATATCGCTGTACCCACATAATTATACTATATTTATTTTTAATGCACTAACCCGTGCTAAAGACAATTTTAAAAACAGAGGGCTACTTTCCGGGTGCACAATAAAAAAAATTCTGCTGGACAAGCAGAAATTGCTGCAATAAAAAGTTTTCGATTATTGGTACTTACATTATTGCTATCTATGTAGTATTGTCCTCTGGATATTTTCAATCATTGGTAATATCAATTACAAATTACTATTTTGGACATGTAGAATATTATTATCAATTCAATTATTTCCTTTTATTCTATTTAATATTATAATATTATTGCTTTTTGATATTCATTGTTTTATAATATTTTTATTTTTAATGCACTAACCCGTGCTAAGGACAAATTTAAAAACCTATTTAGGGGCTAAATAATCTCTGGCACGGATAGCCAGAGATTGCGGGTTCGAATCCCGGCATGGGTGAAATTTTTAGACTCTAAATAGGTTTTTAAATTCATTGTTTTGTTTCGTACATTCCTGGGCCATCCTTGCCTTAGTACAATTTATTAAAATAATATTGACATTTCAAATTTTATATTAATATTAATTTGCTAAAATATTTATTATTTATAAAAATCACTTAATGTCTGTGACTTTGATTACACAAAGTTAATACAAATTGAATTTATTTATTTCGAATATTAATCTATATGGACATTTTTCACGCATATTATACAATCTATTTCTAAAATCTAATATAATTACATAGACATGAAAAACTTATACTGATTCATTACACAATTACTGATACTGAAATCAGCATTACACAATTTAAACCGGTCTGATAAAAGTTTTTTCCAACCGCACCTCAGCTCTCTTGGCGCTGCACGCCGCGCACACCGGGTACCGGCAGAATATCAGCGCTGAAGTTTTTTTCCGAACTTCCAGCACATGCTGAGTCGGAGCCCATTTACGTTTGCCACACCTACGTTGGTCACTCTTAGTCCAGTACATTGCCCGGGTACATTGCCGTACCGTGTATGGCTAGTTGTCTGTGTGTTTCGCTTTTCATGTACCAATGCTACTGTTTTGTTTGTTTCTTATTTCTTCGTGCTGTGACTTGTAACCAGATTCTTATGGCTTCACTTTGTATACGTGTGTGTGTCTTATGTAAATAAATTATTTATCAATCAATCAATCATTAATACAGAGAATAGAGTAAAGTGGTTCGAAATTTCACTCGTGCCGGTAGTCACCCATCAGCTCAGTTGGAAAGAGCGCTGGCACAGATAGCCAGAGGTCGCGGGTTTGAATCCCGTCATGGGTGTAATTTTTAAGGTTTTTAAAATTGTACTTGGCACGGGTTGGTGCATTAAAAAATAAAATAGTATAATCATGTGCTTAGCAGTCACCTATATTCGCGGAAAAAAATGATGGGAGAGTGGGCGCGCGGCTCGTCAAGTAATCACCTGTGTCTGAACGTAGCTTCGGACTCTTGACTTTAATTCCTTCCCAGTAGGTGCTAACCCGTCCACCGTCGCCGGTGCAGCGATACAGCGCCTGCGATCTCGATCCGGTGTAATTGATCAGTTCAGTTATTGAAAGCCGGTCCAATTTCCAGGGCTGCCGCTTCGGGTGACGCGGCGCCCTGAGGTAACCTGCTGTTATGTGTTTTTTTTAAGTATGGACCTTAAATTTATTTTTGAACTAAAATTTTCGTAAGCACAACACATTGTAGACTTTTAGTCCGGATTTACTTACGGGTGTTGTTATATCGGAAAAGTGCGATATAACAACACCCGTAAGTAAATCCGGACTAAAAGTCTTAAATTTATTGTTATTATCAGTAAGTTCGCCTCTTTACCGTTGTATTTCGGTTCCTTATGTGTAGTAAATCTAATCAATAATAATAAAATAAACCTTATTTTGCGTTAAAATGGGGAAAGCCTTTGCCCTGCAGTGGGACACCTATATTATGGAGGTTATATAAAAAAAATATTATTTTCATTGGACAAAAACGCCTTGTGAATGACGTCCTGTGAAAGTCGCTATGTAGTGAATTTTACGTAAGCACTGAAAGCACTATTATCAATTTAATTCTGGAATCACTTACTTTAAATTTTTGTCGCAGAGTTAACAGTGAAAGTGGTACGAAATTAAAATATATATCTATATATGATGAAATCATAATAACCCAGATGGAGACCACTATACATATGTGCAAATCCGGCCGTCATGCATTTTGCCGCCATTTTGTTTTTCTTATCTAATCTATGTTATATTTATTACCGCAGCCCAAATGCACTGCTCGTGCTTTCTCTAGCCTGTGCCTTCAGACTTTCTCTCATATAGAGAAAGAGAGTACGGGCATAAGTACATTTTGTTATTATAGTGACTATTTTTTTTACTTTCACTTGACTTTATCCCTAAATCAATAAGTGGCAGCAACATACCCTCGCGCCGCGCCCGCCGATGGCCAGCTATCGAAAGTTTAATTAAAATGAAACGAATAAGGTGTTACATTTTTCAATCGAAGCGCTGCAGCCGCGCGAGGTGCTACGGCGAAATAATTAATTGAAGGGAAAAATAGCTTGTTGAAAACAACTGAATTAGACGCAGTATATTTCCTCAACAATCTAAATCTTGATTAAAGTGGAAACTTTTATATAAGAATAAGAATAATTTATTTCCACAAACCTTACAGAGTGATACAATCTAAAATTACAACTACTTTATGAATCAACAATGTTAGCTTCTGTTGCTATGCTAGGCATGACACCTGTATTACAGCAAGCAGTGCCAATTCCCCGGTGAAATGACGTATCTATAATTTATTGCTTAGAAAATAAATCTATATAAATAAAAACAAAAGCATTATAAAACTATTAGAAGTTGTTTGTTCCTCTCTTTGTGTGTTTGTGTGTGTGTGTGTGTAAGATTTTGTTTAATTTGTAAAGTTTATGAAGTCATGGTTTCTGCGCTATGTTATTTTATTTTAATCTAGCTTGATCCTTATCCCACTGGAACCCATTACCTTAACAACTATCATAGTCTCAACTTAGATATTTGGCTAACTGTACGCCAAACTTGATATAAATCCGTTCAGCTGTCATTGCGTGATTGAGTCCCTTCTTCACAAAACTTTCACTTGTCTGTTTCAAAGATCATTAAATCCTACCCTACCTTACCTATACACTAGTATAGGTAATATACAAATTATATGTACTTGCACAAATGCACTCAAGAGGGATTTGGATGAACACTTTCAAGCGAGTAAGTACTCACTTCTTAAGTAGTTTTCTAATAAGTGAGCACTCACTCACTCAATAGGTACTACTTCAATTTTATTTTTATATAAGCAACTCGCTGGGGAATTTCTTTGCCGTCTTTTTCTCCAGGTGGAACATCGCCAGAACTCTGGGCTCTATTCGTCGGTACACCGACCTGGAGGAAGTTTTTTTTCTAAATAGGAAATTTTTTTGATATAAATTTTATTATTGTTTTCCATCCTTATTTATAAAAAAAACATTGTGTATAACACTGAAGAAACACTGTGTTTTGTGGTGAAGATTTTACAAGAAAAAAATTGTAACTACAGATTAAAACGCTGAATCCTTAGAACAAGCACGAAAGTAGTCTGTGGTGAAGATTTTACAAGGAACAAACGCAACCACAGATTACATAAATTGCCATTGAGTTTCACGAAATAAATCTTTGGATTCAGCAAATATAGTCCCTACTACATGGTGATAAGAACTTCTTAAAAGGTACTATAATGTAAAACGCACTATAGCAGTGTTTAAGTGGAATCGTCTTTTTATGAATAAGTGTGTTAGTATCAACCATGTTGGCTGGAGTTAATGTGAGATTTAGAAGACAAATATATCTGGTGTTAAAGTAGATTAATGCTAATTTTAATTTAGTGGATGACTGTGTAGAGTAGAGTGATATTTATTAAGTTGAAAACTCTGTATATTAGAGTAACACTTTTTTGAAAATAAGTGGAGTTTGTTTATAAGATCTTTCCCCACACATCTTTTAGTTTTGAAGCTACCAACTTTGTTATTCATTAAGCAAATATTATGAGTATGTAAATATTTTATATTTTGCGTATTAGTAATAATAATACAACACAGAGAGCCTACTCGGCCTAGAAATATAGGCCGAGTAGGCTCATAGAAAAGACAAGCAATAGCCGTGGAGCCAACCAGTCCGCGGATTTCCTCACGATGTTTGCCTTCTTTAGCGTGTGGTATTGCCAATGGCGTGTGGTGTCGGCCTAGAGAATAGCACCAACCCAATTCTTCACGCGGGTGTCGTAAAAGGCGACTAAGGGACACAAACAGGTGGGTGGGGAGCAGCAACTGCGATCCCCAACCCGCATGCCCAGCGTGGGGATTATGGGCATTACCCCCTATAACGTGGCGCTCTATAGGGGAGGGCTATGTCCAGCAGCGGACTAGTATAGCCTGACGACGACGATTGCTAATGTAAATTTGCCGATGTACGTAACTTGGGTACCTAAGTGCTGTACAAACCTAATTCATCTAAAACATCACATTCCAGGCACTGCAGCGTCCGATTGGCCTCTTCACCCTTCTAGTGTAAGTGAAGGTGCCACTAGACGCTGTATAAATCATCTCACTACGTAGGTGCAAAGCCCAAAGGTATTTTACATACATACATAACCTCACGCTTGTATCCCAGAGGGGTAGGCAGAGATCAGGGACTGCCACTTGCCACGATCCTGACAGATCACCTCCGCTTCATCAACGTTCATAAGTTTTTTTTTTAATATTAAGAAATATGATTTTGCTAAGCCCAATGAAGAAATAGTATTTGCGTTCATTTATTAACATGTTACATATAATAGATGCACCGATTTTCAAACTTTCATGTCCAATCCACGGTTAAACTGACGTTTTTATGACCCGTTTTCATAATACATTTTTTCTTCTCACTGCTACACTACTAAGCAACATTTCTATTATAAAATGCGCTGCTGGCGCCTCAGTCAAAGGTGCAGACGCTCGCGTGGCGTGGAGTCCCGCTTTGCACGAGTGTTTGTTGACTGAAGAGCCGACGAGAGGGTCTCTACACGATGCGAAGCCGCTTGCTGGGGTGGCGACGCTTTGAGACATGTTGTCTTGTTGACGCTGAGACGATGGAGTTGCTTTAATTTCTCTTTGAATTATTTTGTTCGGTTATTTTTGAGCGCCCAGCGGTGGTTCAAAGAGCACTTTGTGCATTTTTATTTAAAATCCGCGAAATAATTTTGATATTTGCGTATTGGAAAATTTATTTAAATTCACTTTGTGTGTTTTTATTTAAAATCTGCAAAAGATTTTTGATATAGGTGTATTGGAAAATTTATTTAAATATGTACGCAGAATATTTTTGTTATTTGATTATTGAAAAAAATACACTTTGTAATGTGAAACAGAAAAGTTGATTCTGAATCCGAGTAAATTATGTTGGAAAAAACATATGCCACATTTTATTATTACCAGTAAAGATGGCGAAATTGACGGGATTAAAAGCGAATGGTATAACATCTTTACTGAAATAAACAGTTTAAATTTATTTTTTTATCCCACTTGCAACCGAATCCAAGACTAAATACTCTGGCCTTTGCATCTATATAATGAGACGATTTTTATATCGTTCAGTGGCACCTTTATAGCGGTCGTTAAGCCATGTCAGAGGCCTTATGAACGGCTTGATACCTTTAGACTATAATCCTCCACCAACCCGGACTTGACCCCCGTGGTTGAGTATGGCCTAACCTTCCTGCGATGCAGGAAGATGGGACATTCCCCAGCTGTGGGGAATGTATTTTAAAAGTTACGTACATCTGCGAATTTATTTGAATTTGCAACAAAAAACTATAAAGGAAAACAATGTGGGAATAGCCGGGGTTTGTTTGGCTCAGCACGTATTGAAATAGATGTAAGATTTCCTTAGAACGTCGGTGGGCGTCGGTGAAAATCAGCGTAATCGGTGTGATCTTAGCTAAAAATATGTAAGGTTTCTATCAGACAGAGAACGGTCAGGCGTTTAAGCGTTCAAGAGGTTTGTTTTGCGTTCTCTGTGTCATATTACGATACATAGAAATACTCACACAGGAGGCGCAGGAACGCGGAACGCTCGAACGCCTGACCGTTCTCTGTCTGACAGAACCTTAGTAGTCAAAATTATAAGTGACAACAGGATGGCAGCAGACACCACGAATTTACCCCATTTGTTTCGGACTTGAAACTGCACATAATGATTCCGCTGAAAGGAAGCTCAGCGGAGCACAAAGACAGCATTTGTTTATAAAACGGCTCCACTAAAGGCGTTTTCACTCGATTAACGGCGAACGAACGAATGAATACACAAAACTCCCGCGGAGATACGCCACAAAGTGGCAATTACGCGGATACAAAAAACTATTCCGATCCCATTGCCTGTGGGCAACGCCGTTGGGCTATCTTAAGCGCTTGATTTTTTTCCACAAGCTTGTTTTGGTTTGAGTTAGCTAAAGTAATATTTTCATGGCTGGAATAGTTGAGTACTATTTTTGTCATCATCGTCATCAACCCATTATGTCCCCACCGAGGGGCACTTTTCTCTTTTCTGATGAAGGTATAGGCCATACTCTACCACGGAGAGAAAAGTCTGGATTAGGGGAGGCTTGCAAGACTAGTAGCTAGTCCTACAGTCAGAAGTTCTCAAGCTTCTCTAAGGCTTCTGACTTGGCTTACCGACTGCCGACTACTGACAGCAGCCGGCACCGACTGTTTAACGTTCCTTGCGAAGCACGGAACTGCTCGAAAAATACCACTAGCGTTAGTCATAGACGGTCATCCGTTCATGCACTGAATGCACCCTGTGTTGCTTAACCTTTGTGATCGTTTAAGATCACTCAGGCAGCCGGGGCTACAAGCATTTTATTTGATTTATGTATCGTTTCCTATATGCATTTCAGCATCCAATCCAATCAGTCGGTCCTTCAATGATGAAAATGCTATGAAATCAAAACGAAAAGAAATTAAATGAAAATATTTTATACAAAGTAGCACAGAAACTGCGGCTTAATGAACGTTACAATTCTTACATAGTTATTGTAAATATACCAAAAATAGTTATTGTTATAACCATGGAATGATATTGCTTTGTAGACTACCAAATTAGGGCAAATATCAACCATAGTTGTGCTTCGTCGTCAGGCTATACTAGTCCACTGCTGCACATAGTCCTCCCCTAAAGAGTGCCACGTTCTGCTATCATAGGGGGTGATGCCCATAATCCCCACGCTGGGTATGCGGGTTGGGGATCGCAGTTCGGTGGAATTGTACTGCAAGGGGCGCTGCTGCCCACCCCCCGGTTTGTGTGGTGGTGGTGTCATGGTGTTTGAGCCTACTGGTTATAAGATACCTAAGGTACCTCCTATTATTTTGAGTGGTGGTCCTTTGGAAAGAGTGAGAACTTTTAAATATTTAGGCCATGTTGTTACCTCAGACCTAAAAGACAACATGGATGTTGAACGAGAACGGAGGGCCCTGTCAGTGAGGGCAAACATGATCGCGCGTAAGTTTGCGCGCTGTACTGGGGAGGTGAAAGTAAAATTATTTCAACCCTTTGTACTTCCCTATATACGTGTAGCTTATGGGCTTACTATACTCAACGGGCCTATGGGGGCCCTCCGGGTCCAGTATAACAACGCGCTCCGGGTGCTGGTGGGGCTGCCCCGTTTCTGTAGCGCATCAGGGATGTTTGCGGAAGCGCGTGTAGATTGCTTTTACGAAAACGATGCACGTCCCAGGTGCGCCGGGTGCGGGCCAGCCCCAACCCCATCCTGCGGTCGATAGGCGAGAGGTTTGTCCGCCCATATATGAGGCATTGTGATAATATGCATATTTCTAGAAGCACCTATTATGTATAAATAGCTTAGATGCTTCTAGAAGTACAACCAATTTAATATTGCTTCATTATTTCACCAATTCCACCGCGATTTTATTGTTAAGTATAACTAAGTATAACATATTTTATAATACAAGTGTGTACAGACGACGTGATTGCATATTAATAACTATATGATACCTTATATAACTGACAAAAACTTAACTGCAAGTTTGCTAAAGGTCATTCGAATGGTAGGGTGGTGTTCGGGTCATCTATCTCCATCCAAAATGGTTGAGACTGATGATGGCTGAGCAATGCGTTATGCTCGTGAACGAGTGCTGTTCGTGTGTCTGGCCGCAGCACTTATGTTTTCCCCTATTATTGTGAGACATTTGACTAATGCTTTGGCATTTAGGGTTGTTAATGGCAATCATGAAATCTTATTAGGTTTACATATGGCAACTGATGTATTTGGTTTTAAGATGATTTGAGAAAAGATGGTCAGAGTGGAGTTTTTTTTTCCGCTGCCTTTTTCTCCACTACAATACGGCCCGAAGGCGGCGGCTTACACTTTACATTGTACATTGACATTCAGCAAACAGAATGTAAATTCTTTACGTTGAAATAAAATAATTTGAATTTGAATTTATGATAGTATACTAACATAGCTGTAAGTATATACTAATAAAATATGAGTCTGTAAAGTTACCTGAAATAAACGAATTATTATTATTATATTATTATTATTATTATTATGTCCCTTATTCGCCTTTTACGACACCCGCGGGAAGAATTTGGGTTGGTGCTATTCTCTATGCCGACACCACACAGCATGGGATTATGGGCATAACCCCCCCAACGATGGCACAACAGTGTGGCGTCGTCGTGCTTATTGCGTTCTATTGAAAAACTGTGTGATCACTACCTGTGCCCCGCAGTGCTACCCGTGGCTTATCGATTTTTCTATGGGAATAAGGTATTTTACCGCAGTAAAACGTAGCTTTTGTGTTTTGACCAGGGCCCATAATGAGAGACTTAAACATGTGTAACATCATTGTATCATACCATTATGATCGCTAATAAATGAATATGAATAATGCAGGGTGTCAGCTAACTCCATATCAAATTTTATTTAATATTTTTTTTTTTATTAAATTTTATATCTACATTTGTCAATTCCACCTTTTTGTACGCATGTTTGATAAATAAACATCTTTATCTTTAAATCGCTACAGCCGTTTAGATGTGAAAAAGTGACAAACATACACGCTCACAAACTTTCGCCTTTATAATATTAAGTGTGAATGTGATTAGACTCCAGGGCATGATCCGTTTGCTGAATCAAGCGTGGCGAGAAGCGCGGGCAGTGGCGCGGGCCAGCTTTGTTCGCAGTATCGTCGCGGGCAGTTGTGCCGCGGGTTCCCGCCGATTGGGCCGGTTTATCGACCGTGCCACCAGATGGCGGCGGAGGCGGTGAGCGCCCTTTCATGGTTTAAAGATATTTTATGGACAAAGTTAGAGGGAGCTGTTGAGACGGCGGTTGACGGAGATTCTTTGCCCGTTATGTACGCGAGATTGGACAGGGGACGCTCATTAATTACCTGAGATTGGGACTGGCTAAAGCTCTTTTAATCTACAAGAAGGAAAGAAGCTGAATTAAAAAATATATAAACCTATTTCGTTACACTAATGTACTAAAACGCAGCAATTATTTATCGGTTAAGATTTGACTAAGCTATGTGAGAACATAGACAAAAAAGGTAATGAACGCGTCGAATTGATAACCATCTCCTTGGATGAAGTCGGAAAAAAGTTGAGTTAAATTATTCTTCGTATTAATAGTACGTACAAACGACTACGAAATGTCGTAGCAGTTCGTAGCATGCTACGCCAACTGCTACGTAGATTTTTCGTAGCAGTCGTGCCATAGCCTGTCAATGCTTCCTGCTAAGGAGCGTAGAGCTACACTGTTGCTATAGACTAATTACGTAGATGTGATTGAAATAACGTGAAATAATTAGTATTGCATGAGAGAAATATAATATGCTCTCGATGAGAGAGAGAGAGAGAGAGAGAGAGAGTATGTACCTAATTAATTTATCACTCGTGCATTAGCCCTAAAGTATAACCACTTCAGTATTTCTCTCTCTCTTCTATAAACCATGAAAGATAAATAGGCTGCTATTTATAGGCTGCTTTCATGGTGGTGGGGCCACTTTGCTTATTTTTTCTCTCTTCTATGCCCTATTCATGACCTCGTTTGTCGAGGCTCCGCGTGCTGTGAGATCTTTCGTCACTACATCCATCGACCAGAGTGCTTAGTGCGAGTTTGACAGATCCAATCGAATAACTTTACTACCGCGTTAATCGAGCATTGAGTAGTGAGTATGAGTAAGTTAACCGTTTGAACTGGCAAAATGCTGTCACAGTACAACTCACACTCGCGTTTATTCGTGTTTTGGCTAGTAAACGTGTTCACTTCTCAACGTAAACCATTACAACTCGCACTCAGCAATTTTAATTTCCAAATTAGTCGCTAGGTGGTGCTTGTCGATGCCATAGAAATATGAGTTTACGTTAACGCGATCGAGTAGTTAAAAAACTTGCACTAAGCACTCTGGAACCACTTTAGTATTTAAAATATTTTTATTTTTAATCTTTCATATTTGGAGTAAAATATTTAGTAAGAGCTATGCTCGGGGTTTTTCTGAAGAATAGAATTCGTAACGGAAACAAACTTATCGACATAGCTCAGAGAATTAGCGAGCTGAAGTGGCAGTGGGCTGGTCATATCTCGCGAAGAAGCGATAACCGTTGGAGTAAACTTGTTCTTGAGTGGAGACCGCTCGGCACGTAATGTAGGACGCTCCACGACTAGGTGGGATGACGATCTGCGAAAAACTGCCGGCAGATGCTGGATGTGGCAAGCTAAAGACAGGGCGCTATGGCGCTCATTAGGGGAGGGTTATGTCCATCAATGGAGTAATATAGCCAGAAGAAGAAGAAGATATTTGACAAACATGGTTTACTTATTTAACAAGACGGCCAAAGATAGCGTAATAGGGTAAAAGCAGAGATGGCCTGATGACGATGATAATGTTGATAATTATGGAACAAGATCGTTGTTCAGTATCTAGAATGTTACTGTTTTTTTCCAAGTAACAATAATAATAACCTCCACACTTCACGATTATCCATCTTGGTCTCAAACCAGGACACCCTGCGCTATGCTAACTAGGCAAGGAAATCAGAAGCACTGAAATACATCCAGACTGAGGCCATTTGCACAAATGTACGACGCCTAGCCGTAAATTAATGTACATTTATCTACTCTGATACTATAATACAAAGATTATAAAACTGAAAACAAAACCCTTATGACAAACATTACGCATAGGCCAAAAATAAAAATAAAACAGTTTTATTACAATACAGGTTTTCTATGGACACGTGTATCATAATATAACTTTTCAACACACTTGCTCGTAAAGTGACTCTTATAACACCGGTTTAAGAACCATAATGCGTTCCATTATACACGCGTGCGTAATAATATTAAAGCACAAGTGCTGTAATGAATATAGTTTTAATTTTATCAACTACAGACAAATAATGACAGCAAAGAGTTTTCATATCTAAAAATAATAATTTAATTTATATTTTATGCACGTTAGTATCAAAATACGATAACTAAACATTTATTTTCATCAAATTGCAATCAAAATAAGAAAAAGATAGACATAATTATCTAAAAGCCAACTTGTAATTCAGAAATATCGATTTATAGGCTGTATGGAAGTTGTTACATTTGCCTACATTTGACAGCGCGCAAATTAAAAAAGTAAGCGCGCGCCATTTTCAATCTCAGTTCTCAAGAAATAAAACTTTTCATTGTTTATTGTGAAAATGTCGAGTTCGAGTACTGATACTGAAGAGGATATGGTTTTAACTCCGCAAGACATACTTAATGAGGCGCAAAATGCCAATGAAAGTTTGATACCCGAGAAATCTAGGGAAAAATATGTCGCAGCGTATGAAAATTTCCTAACATGGAAAACGGAAAAGAACGCGAACTCTTTTTCTGAGTCAGTATTTTTAGCGTACTTTTTATTTTTATTTACCTGTGCTTGTTTTTTATTTTCCTCACAAGTGTGTTGAAAAACGTCGTATGACACTCGTGAGCATTGGTCATTACAGACTCGGTTCCATAACTGCTCTCGCCTTCGGCTCGAGCAGTAAACCCACCTCGTCTGTAATGACCAACTTAGCTCACTAGTGTCATAATGTACTATTTTAATCATAACGATACACCTATACAACCTCCAGCTGGACCAAGAAGGTTGAACCTCTTCTTCGAAAAAAAAGGTTTCAATGAACGAGTCCGCGGCGACGCAACACGCATGCGCAATCGATGTTTGCGCCTTGACGCCAACATAATAATGTAAAAAAACTTTTCAATAATAAAACAAAGTTTGGTTCTGTTTACTATATTTTTTTGTACTATAGTATGAGAGTAGATAAAGTAGTTATACTATTTTTTATTTTTAATGCACTAACCCGTGCTAAGGAGAAATTTAAAAACCTATTTAGAGGCTAAAAATTTCACCCATGCCGGGATTCGAACCCGCAACCTCTGGCACGGATAGCAGGGGTTGCGGGTTCGAATCCCGGCATGGGTGAAATTTTCAGCCTCTAAATAGGTTTTTAGATAAAGTAGTGTATGACACTGTACATAACTTGGTCTTATAACTCACGTTATAAGAACCTTTCTTATGCAACAGTATCATATTAGACGCAGTCTCATCCCTTACGGAATACATTATTAAAGCTAATGATAATAGATATAGATGCACCGGTATATTTTTGGACCTAGCAAAGGCTTTCGACACTGTTTCGATCCCCTTGCTTCTACAAAAACTTGAGTTGCTAGGTATCAGAGGCACTCCTCTTCGTTTGCTGACAAATTACTTGTCTAACAGGGTCCAAAGAGTCAAAATTGATGATCATAGTAGTGGAGATCTGCCAGTAACCTGTGGGGTACCGCAAGGAAGCGTGTTGGGTCCAACCCTCTTCTTGGCGTACATAAATGATCTCTGCAATCTCGAAGTGCCTAGGGCTAGAATAATCACTTTTGCAGATGACACAGTTATCCTATTTTCTGCCAAGACCTGGTAAGAAGTACAAAATCTTGCCAATTCAGACATGAAAATTGTTTACGATTGGCTCAGTAACAACCTGTTGACGCTAAATCACAAAAAAACTAAATTTATAAATTTCTGTATAAATATAAAATAACATAACATAACATAACATTTACATACTGGCACATACATTGCTTTTGGCCCCACACTAGGATACCCTGTGTCGTGTGAACCAGAAACAACGACTTTACAAACATGTAAACATCCAAGACCTGGGGTTTTTTTTTTTGTTCCCAGCCGGGATTCGAACCCGGAACCTCTTGCATGGCAGGCAGACGCGCTACCGATACGCCACAGAGGTCGACACATCCATAAAAACACATCCTCCCCCTGAAAGTTTTAAAATAATAACACATTCCTGTATTGAACCTCAAAATTGCAACTGCGAACCATTTACACAAGTAAAATCTATTAGATACTTAGGAGTAATTATAGATTACAGATTGACCGGTCTGGAACACATAATGTTGCTTGCTTCCCGCCTCAGACGCTTCATTTACATTTTTAAACAACTCCGCTATATAGTTGATCTAGATATTTTACGTCAGATTTACTACGCGTTGAGTGAATCTATCCTCCGCTATTGTATAGTGTTCTGGGGTAGCGCAGCAAAAACACATCTGATTAAAATAGAACGTGCTCAAAGAGCGGTTTTAAAAACAATGCTTATGAAACCTTACAGATTTCCCACTACTGAAGTATATCAAGCCGCAAAAGTTTTATCCGTCAGAAAGTTATATATTCAGTCCATTCTCCTGCGGCAACACACCAAACTAATATTTACACACTATAATGTAGCCACCAAAAGACTCTCACATAAAGTATGCCATCCACCTCAAACCAAAACAAAGTATGCCCAAAATAGTTTCGTTCACCATTGTCCCCATATATATAATATTGCAAACAAAAAAATACACATTTTCCCTCTCACCAAATATAAAGCTAAAATCGCCATATTTCATTGGCTTCACTCAATGACATATGACGAATGCGAAAAAATTATTGAACCAAACGGCTGACTAGACGCGTCTATTCGTACATAACTCTATAGTAATGGCGCTGCATGCGCATCACTAAACTCTCACACTCAAATTCAACCCGTAATGTATTACATTTAGCAATGCTCTAAGTTGATTTTGCGTTGCGGTCTTGTTCTGTTTTTGTTCGACATACCGGCATAGTATCAATATTTGGCTTTGATTTCCGTTACCCATAGTATTGAAGCGAATTGAAACTACCCATGTAAGTAATTATTTTTATTATTAAATATATTTAGCTCATACCTTTACCCATTATTATAATAGATTACTTATTGGTTAGCCTTTATGTACCTATGTTAGTTCTTGCATGCATTAGTTCTAACGAAATGTAAATCCAATGCTTTTATTTTTCTCTTTATATTTCGCACAAAGACAGTAGAAACACTGGCCTCCATGATACAGGGCAACCTAGTTTGGTAGCCAGGGTAACAATCACAATGAGTGGGCCCGGACGGACTGTTTTGCTATCTTAATATGTTAAAATGGCTTATCCCTGAGAAATAGGCTTGGTTGGTACTTGTGGTTTACGGAGTGTCGAATCGATCCTTATGTTTTTGTTACAATGCCACACGTAATGAAACTTAATAAAGCTTACATACCTATCTAATTCTTAGGGATTTAGTAGCTGCCGATTGTTTTGTACTATACCTATTAGGTATGTATTTCCTGTCCGTGGCTAATTTAATTTTGGTTACAAATAAATTCATTTCATTTCAATAAATTCATTTCATTTCATTTCATTATGAGTTTGTATTAGCAACACTACTCGCTAACTTAAAAGAAAAAACATCGTGAGGAAAGCTTAGGGTCAAAATTGAAGTTGCTTACCCACGGTAGGTAGATTACTGATGTTATTGGTGTATGCTGGATAATTTAAATATAATAAATAATGCGTACTATATAAGTTCCACTGCGGGGTACAGGTCTTGTCTAATCACCACGCGTGCCCGCCATGGATAGGTAATTTCAAGCTATGTGAACACCTCACAATTTCCTCACGATGTTTTCCTTTATACTAAGCGAGTGGTATTGCTACTATAACTTTAAAAACATACATAACTTAGAAAACAAAGGCATTGGTTCGTGCCGGAATTCGAATCCACGATCTCCCGAATGAGAACCCGACGGACTGTCGCTCCGCTACCACTGCTCCGTTCAACAATACGCTTTCAGAAATGAAGTTGACTACAATGTTACCGTTATATCAATACCTCTGTGCGTTGCGTTGGAATATTAAATAGAAATTAGCCGCTCCAAGTGGAAGTACACGTTCTAGGTGTAGAATTGCTTTTAATTAGAAAGGAACACCTGTTGTGGACTGCTAAAGGGGACTGTTAATAAAGTGCCGTCTTCGCTAAACAATTGCGATGCAGTTCAAAGCAGAGAACTGTCCCTGAGGCACTCTGGAGGCATTTGTTTAGAACTGTGTCGTCTCTCGTAGCTGCGAGTTGAATAGACGGTTTAGAGAGGTTCAAACTGGAAGGAAACTTGAAGAAGGTTACTCTGCGCATCTGATTTACAATTTTAATACAAAAAAAATTCACTAATTGCGATTCCCTAAACGTTAAATAATACTTTCTATCCAAATTTTATTGTGAATAAATATAATAAATTAATAAATATACATAGCCTCACGCCTGTATCCCAGAGGGGTAGGCAGAGACTAGGGACGGCCACTTGCCACGATCCTGACAGATCACCTTCGCTTCATCAACGTTCATAAGTCGTTGCATGTTCCGGAGTTTTTTTTCCTAGTCTATAAATGTCCCACTTCACGGCATAGGCCTTCTCTCAAAGAAAGAGTAAGGGCTAAATTTACCACGCGTGCCCACCGTGGATAACAAATAAGAAATATTTCCTTCTAATGCCCTATTCATCCATTACTAGACTTAGACCTAGCCCAAAGGACGT
Source organism: Yponomeuta sedellus (assembly GCA_934045075.1). Taxonomy (NCBI): domain Eukaryota; kingdom Metazoa; phylum Arthropoda; class Insecta; order Lepidoptera; family Yponomeutidae; genus Yponomeuta; species Yponomeuta sedellus. The sequence goes on along the minus strand of OW203741.1, from coordinate 20,529,355 downwards.
CATTTATATCTGGTCATCCTCATCTCGTAGCCCCAGCTGCCTGAGTGATCTTAAACGATCACGAAGGTTAAGCAACACTGGGCGTGTTCAGTATATGAATAGGTAAACCGTCTATGACTAACGCTAGTGGCATTTTTCCGAGCGGTTCCATGCTTCACAATTTACGTTAAGCAGTTGGTGCCGGCTGCCGTCGATAGATAGCATTCGTAAAGCCAAGCCTCAGGGTGGCTTGAAAACCTTCTTTAAGACCAGCCACTAATCTTGCGAGCCTCCACCAATCCGGACTTGGCCCCTGTGGTGGAGTATGGCCTATACCTTCCTCAGGGAAGAGACCCATGCCCCTCGGTGGGGACTTAATGGGTTGATGATGATGATCGTCATCCAGCCCTGCCAGCCATCTGTATCAGATATTCAGTATAATTGTATTGTATTTATTTATTTCAGGCAGTGTCCACATAGTGTTAGTAACAATGATGCCTTATGCTATGTTTCTAATAATATTGTATAATGAAATGAATGAATTCCGTTGGCGTTTTATTACCTCTTTTATACATTTAACTGCAGCATCGAATAGCTGATATTTATTTTAATATTAATCGAGTAAGTGCAAATTTTTAGTATTTTTTTTTCCTTAACTGGTTAAGATTGCGCGTTTTTCTTATTATTAATTTGTTTATTTAAGGAACCTCCAGGTCTAATATTATAATTTTTCTGTATGACTGTCTGTGTCCTGATTAAAATTTTGTTATACACTTTATTCCCTGATCCTGGCAAAATATCGTTAGTATTACAACTATGGCAAAACCAAACATGTGACCGAACGATGTTTCTGAACCTTTCAAATTCAGAGCCAACTTTTTGTATATCTTCACTATAACACTAGTTACCTGGTTGTCCATACTGGCAGTACCATGTGCAGGGTCTCCAGTAATGCCACTAAATAAATAACATCCCACGTCTGTTTTACGTCGCCAGTTTATTCGCTGTACACACCTGCTGTTTGGCAGATCATAGATGGCATATGCTAGAAGGAATGGTTCACGTTAATGGCAACCCTGTAAAAAATGAATTCACTAAACTATGTCTACAGAGTTGGAAAGTTTCTATAAAGTTGATATAACTACGTCTTGACTTTAAAGATGCTACTCTGGCAGCGCAAAAATAAGGCATGAAATTATTTAAGACTTCTATGAGACAGACTATGTCGAGCTGTATTTCTGTTCGTAATTCTATTACGCGCTAATGTTATGGATAGTTTTCTGCTGAAAGTCGTAATATTTCGACAACTTTGTGAGAAAGGAATAGTATATTAGGTTTCTAGCACTCTTTCTTTGTTTACCAATGCCGCGGGCTTTATGTTTGATGTACGCCATAAACTTATATCCTTGGTTACGTACCTACTCCCGCAGGAAATGCAGATCATTTCGTTCAGGCCCTTTACCACCGTCATATAGTTTGGTGTAATGTAGCCTATATATGCCCACTGCAGGGCATACGTCTTCCCTCAAAAAGAGTAGACTTAGACTTAGTCTTTGATAGACTTAGTAAGTATTGGCCTTTTTTGCATCTACGTAATAAGAGGGTGAGATCTTTAATTTTAATAGTAAATTTTATTAACATAACTTATATATTATACAAACATTATGATAGCTTAAATATTTATAATAATAATAATTAATGATAAAAATGGAACTAAACCTAAAACATTCTAATTTAAATAAAATATTTGAGCCAGATCGCTGTCGGGCGGCAGAGTACCAAGAAGGCTGGCGGCATTGCCTCGCTGTATGGCTAGGCTTATTCTTTGGCCAAAGTAAGCACCAGCCCTCGGGTCTCCTGAAGCGTCGACTAGGCGCGACGAGATCTCCTTAAAGAGGAGTCTCGCCTCCGGACCCCATGGCCCCAGAGTCTCGACTCCGAAAGGCACAAATATATAGCCCTGCCCTATGGCTGCATATTAAGATGATTTATACAGCGTCCAGTGGCATCTACACTCACACTAGGTGGGTGAAGGGACCACTCTGACGCTGTAGTGCCTGGGACATGGTTTTATAGATGTTGCAGGCTTGCCCAGCACCTTGCCCATCCTGACAGCTTAGTCGGCCTGGCCCACAGGAAAGACTAGTTAATACGTGCGGAGCCAACCAAGCCGCGGGTTTTCCTCACGATGTTTTCCTTCACCGATAGACTAAGTATTTCTTAACAATTCACGATACTTATACATAGTTATGAAACGCTGGCGAATCGTCGGGAAATAAGGTAATTACGTTTTACCTAATAAATAATCGCGAGTAGATCCGTTTAATATTTAACTTTGATAGACTTAGCTGCCACGCGTGTCCATCACGGATTGGCAATTTCAATTGGCAATTTTCCTGCAAGATTATACTATTTTTAATGCACTAACCTGTGCTAAGGATAATTTACGTAATACAGAGAATAGTGTAAAGAGGTTCGAAATTTCACTGATGCCGGTGAGTCGCCCATTAGCTCAATTGGAAGAGCGCTGGCACAGCCAGAGGTTGCGGGTTCGAATCCCGGCATGGATGAAATTTTTAGCCTCTAAATAGGTTTTTAAACATATTTATATTTTATGTATGATTTTACAAATTTATTTACCTTTACACAAATACGAATACAGACACGCATACCAGAGTTCTTGAATGGTCCGGAGGGCAAGGCTACTGAAGGGAAAATTAGATGTTTCTATTTCACTTGTTCACTTGTTAGTTATCTTGCAAGTTACTAATAGCTCTTTAATGATTTTTTAAATATAAGTTTTAAGTTAAAATTAGGTTTTCCGTTTCTTGCCTATTTAGTAAGTATATTTTTCTTATTTATCGATTTCTTTAGTCTCATAACAAAGAACACTAACTGATATCTGCATTTTAATAATAAAAATAATAATTTCCACACGGCACAATCACTTGGCATGGTACCAAACTAGGATATCCAGTGCTATGGTATGGTTACTATAGCACAGCGTATCACAAACATACACTACGTCTGAGGACTATCTTTACCATCTCGCTCAATCTCCTTTAAGCATCCACTAGGACACTGGCCCACTCGTCAAACAAAGGCGAGAATATTTAAGCCTATCTAAAGCTATACGGACGGACACACAGACACTATATCTAATTGTAAGCAGCGGAGCCCGAGGCGGCGGCCGCGGCAGCTTAATAAGCCCCCACTCGTGTTGACTCGGTTGCAATTACCGGACTCAAAGGCGGTGGAAGGTAGGCCCCTTGCTGAGGCGAGAGCTTTTTCTGGCAAGCTGTACAGACAGCGCTACCTAAGAGAAAGTAGGAGTTATGACAACGATCGTGTATCAATCACTCAACCTGTCCCCGTCCACTGCTGCACGTAGGCCTCTCCAAAGCGCTCCACGTCTTTCTCTCCCCGGCCGCAATCATCCATCTAGGACCAGCAATCTGCTTCAGGTTATCGGTCTAGCATGCCACTTTGCCAATCGTGGTCTCAACTCCTTTGCACCCCATCGAACATCGGTTCTTCGGCATATGAGACCAGCCCACTACTGCTTCAGTTTGCTAATCCTATGGGCTATGTCAGTCATTTAGTTCTTAGGCGGATTGTTTAATTTATGATTAGATCCTTCAAAGAGTCTTTGAGCATGGCCAGTTTCATTGCACGTAAATAATCGGTTACTATTACCGGACACGAAGCCGGTAGAAGTAGGTCCCTTGACGAGGCGCGTGTTTTCTCTAGCAAGCCGAAATGGCAGTGGACTGGCTACTGATAAGAGATGGGATACACAGTTATTTAAACCAAGTACGGTACTGTAAAATATCTTCTTCTTCTGAAGGCTATATATTAGTTAAATTTGTAAAATCTCAATTGTTATTTATCTTTCCAAAGTTATACATTAGGATGTAAGTGATTTGGAGATCTCCGTTAGCATAAGGCCGGTTTTTGAATTAAAAATTTCACTAAGTAAATACTTATATCGTTCTGTCACGCTCTTTGCTGACAAATTCAGTTAAGTATTTCCTTACACTATTTTTATTTTTAATGCACTAACCCGTGCTAAGGAACAAATTTAAAAACCTATTTAGAGGCTAAAAATTTCACCCATGCCGGGATTCGAACCCGCAACCTCTGGCTATCCTTACCAGCGCTCTACCAATTGAGCCAATGGGCGACTCACGGCATCAGTGAAATTTCGAACCTCTTTACAATATTCTCTGTATTACGTACAGGCAGCGACATCTGACTTAAGCAAATTGCATTACTTACAGCCCCGACTACCTACTTTGCAGTTAGGTGAAATCCCGGCATGGGTGAAATTTTTAGCCTCTAAATAGGTTTTTAAATTTGTTCCTTAGCACGGGTTAGTGCATTAAAAATAAAAATAGTGTAATCATGTGGGTACAGTGATATCGTTCCGATGTTAAAACCTAACTGCAAAGTAGGTAGTCGGGGCTGTAAGTAATGCAATTTGCTTAAGTCAGATGTCGCTGCCTGTACGTAATACAGAGAATATTGTAAAGAGGTTCGAAATTTCACTGATGCCGTGAGTCGCCCATTGGCTCAATTGGTAGAGCGCTGGTACGGATAGCCAGAGGTTGCGGGTTCGAATCCCGGCATGGGTGAAATTTTTAGCCTCTAAATAGGTTTTTAAAGTATTTCCTTAACAAAATACTCAATTCAAAAACTAAACCGTACTTATTTTATATTAGACGGATCTTATCGCGATTATTTATTGCAAACCTTACCTTATTTCCGGACGTTTTGGCAGCTTTGCAGTTGCCGTGGTCTCGGGTAGACCCGTTTAATATATAACTATGTTTAAGTACCGCGAATTGTTAAGAAAATTACACTCAACCTTATTGTATCATTGAATAAATAAATCTTACAGCTACTGGACGTTAAAGTGAAGGTAGACTGTTATCGAGCTCGAACTTTTTTTTGAAAGCTGAACGCTGTTGAAACATGAAAGCTGAGCAAGGAAAGGATGATCCACCGATAATATTTTCTATATGATCCGCAATATCTAATAGCTCACCGCGAGGAGTCTAATAGCGACGACTTATGTATGGCTTATTAAAAATATTACTGTTAAGTGTTGGGACAGTGTTGAAATCATATTGACTTTGCTGAGATTACAGGAACAGAAGAATCCTTGTCGGATTTCTTCATGTTATGCTGTTCCCCATCTAACTAAAGTAGCAGTGGTTTGAGCAAGTATAAGCGACTTGAGAATAATATAAAATATTTACACTGTGTTTTAGTTTGGGATCAGATCTAGAGTTTACTTGACCTGAGGTCTTCGAAAAGACTAAGTTTGGAGTTGTTTTGTCCATTTCTTCTCCAAGATGATCTAGATTTTGAAATGGACACCTAGTTTGAATTGTAACTTTCATTAAGCCGCAGTTTCTGCGTTACTTTGAATAAAACCTTTTCATTTCATTTCATCACCTTGTAACACTAACCTCTTGAGGTGCTCTGCCTGAGGGGCTAGGTTTATGCGCGACCCGGTGAAATACTACCCGGGTTGGCGCTTTAAAGGATGCCTATGGGGACTACTCACAAATGACTACGCTTGGATTCCAAAAACCGACACCATTTAATATACACAGACCTAATATTTACATAACTAACCCTACACACTCAAATTGTCTCTCACTTAACCTACCACTGGTTTTAACCATTGTCCCTGTATTATCACTGTCTTTGTTACACCACCGACACTCACACGACTTAACTACTGATGGACACTAGGGGCGACTTGCTCACTATTATTAACTGCTGTATTTATTCCCGATGAGAGGTACCTACGACTCTCAATGATCCTGGAGTGGCCGATATCGGGATCCCCAACATACCGCTCTCAGGATTCCCTATTATCTGGGGTGGCCACCATCGGGAACCCCAACGTGCCAGCACCCAAAGGCTAAGGCGGGCACACGAGATGTCCTAGGCCGGCTAATATCGGCAAACCAACATGCCATGCCCTAGGACATCTCGTGAGTAGCATCGGCTAACCTCGGATGGGCCCACAGAGGCGGACTACTGTACCGCTTCCGGCGATCAGCCGATGTGCCCTCACCTGTTCCTCAACCCTCTACAGATCGGGATCCCCTCCGACTGTCCTGAAGCCCTACCGGGACTCCCACAGCGAACCAGAAACCCCTTAAATTGACACCGGGACCGGACCTACGGTGAACGTCTTTACTGGTAGTGGGAGCCGCTCGACTGAGCTAGCGCTGCGCCTTTTATATTCGCGTCGCCGCCGTGCCGCGCCTCCCGCCAGTCCTTGCTGGCGTCACTGCATGCGGCGCCCCGCGCCGCGGGCCGCGCTCCGCTGGCGTCTTGTCACGCCGTGCCTGCGTGGTGCTCGTGGTGTGGCTGGTGACGTGGTTAGCTACGTCACAACCTGATCCCAAACTAAGACACCCAGTACTATGGTAACAAGGCAAGGACGTAACAAACATGAAAATACATTAGACTGTACAAATGTACAGCGTTCCTCAGAGGCAATCGAACCCACGACTTCAGTCTTGGTACCCAAGCGCCTTAACGGCTAGAGCACCGAGGCAGTCAAGTAGGTACATTCTAAGGTCGATAGGTGATTCATGACAAAAGAGCAATAGTTGGTGCATAGTTGCGGTTTCCAGTGTGGGGTAATTAACTCATCCACGAGATATTAACTTTTTTTATTTAAGTAGAGTTTTTTATCTACTATGAGAGCGCTGGAGCAAATAAGTCACGAGCATTCACACGATGGTTTCACACGATTCCGCTAACGTGACAGAGCGGAGTGCACGCGTGTACGGGTATTGTGCTATTGGTGTGCTTAGCTTTGTTGCACAATTGTTTGTTTTCATTCAATAAATAAAACTTAATGATCGTCTAGCGTGTTTTAGTAATAATTAAAACTGTTTCTATACGGATTTATGCTCGTTTATTACATTTTTACAATTTTCCGACGTTTCGGCACTTTTACAGGTGCCGTGGTCTCGGATGACTGAGGTGATAGGCGTCTTTTTGAAAGCATTAACTGTTAGTTTACTACCCTCGGTTAATTATGAAGTTACGTTCCAAAATAGGTGAATCAATTATTTTATATAAAGTCAACAATATTGATTATTAGTAATTGAAGTTAAAAATTAACTTAATAAAACCAATTATTTTACATGGACTAAAAATATTGATTATTAATTGAAATTAAAATTAACTCTACAGTCACACTTTTAGCAAGGGGGTCTCATGCACTTAAGCACTGGTTCCCATGCTGCCGGTATATTCCAACTACGATCTCTATTGAAATGTGTTTTAGTAAATTGATGACTTGTTTTTTGTACTCGGCCTATATTTATATTCTGTACTAGTTGTTATTTTATTTTATTTTTATTTTATTCAGGACACAAACAGTCACACAGAAAAACTATAAGAGTATGTGTATACAAAATAAGACCTGACGGTCCCTTAAGTAAACGAAATAAAATATTGTTAGTTGTGAATTCGTTCGCGTGATTTTTCATGTGTATTTTCCGGGATAAAAAGTATCCTACGAGTTATTCCACAGTATAATCTATCACTTACCAAATTATATCCAGATCCGTTTTATTTGGTAAAACTTTCGCTTTTGACTGTCTCGTTTGTCCAGCGGTATTACGTATGATTACCATGCCTAAGGTCGTAGGTTACATTCCCAATAGGGGCCGCCATACGTCCGTACTAATAGTCTTAGTCTGGGTGGAGAACATGGAAATATCCATATTAGTGATGTCGTTGCCTGGTCGCCATAGCACAGGGTATCCTAGTTTGGGACCAGAACAAGAGATTGTAATAAGTGGAAGTTATTTGTTTAATATGAGTAAGATTTAGTACTGAAATTAAAGAGGATTGTCAAGATCGTGTCAAGTGACATACACTGCTCCTTGATTATGTAACTTCTAACGTTCCGTTTCTTCTTCTTCTTCTTCAGGCTATATTAGTCCACTGCTGGACATAGCCCTCCCCTAATGAGCGCCATAGCGCAAGGTTGTGCCATCATTGGGGGGGTAATGCCCAAATTCCCCACGCTGGGCATGCGGGTTGGGGATAGCAGTTTGGTGGAATTGTACTGCAAGGGGCGCTGCTGCCCACCTCCCGGTTTGTGCCCCTTGGTGCTATTCTCTAGGCCGACACCACACAGCTGCCGTAAGCAGAATGTTTACTTAGTTCACCGCGTAGTTGTGAGGCGTAATATGTATCACACATATCGCAAACCGCATTTCAACGGATATCTGACACGTGACAGTGACATTGAGCACCATAAATATATGACAAATTCCAGTAGATATCTCGTTTTTGCACTCAGATGTATATGTGCTGGTTTTTGCCTACCCCTCCAGGAAATCGGCGTGAGCTGTTTATGCACATACTTAAGTGAGTATGCATAAGTAATAATAGTTATTCAGAGTCTTGCTAACTCGGGACTAGCCTAGTTTGAGGATTGCCAGCAAACAGAGCGCTCGTGGCCTAGTCAAACCGAGTGATTGGAATCAATCACTCGAGTTAAGCAACAACAGGCGCGGTCAGGTGCTAGATGGGTGACCGTCCCGTTACTACCGCTAGTGGTATTTTTCCGAGCGCTTCCGTGCTTCGCATGGCACGTTAAGCCGTGGGTGCCGGCTGTAATGTAATGGCAGTCGTTAAGCCATGTCTGAGGCTTTATTGGCGGCTTGATAACTTCTGACAGTAAGGCCCGCCAGGGTCTTACAAACCTCCACCGTCCACGACTTGGCCCCCGTGGTGGAGTATGGCCTAACCTTCCTGCAATGCAGGAAGAGACCCGTGCCCCAGCAGTGGGGACATACAGGGTTGCAATCGCAGTAAACAAAAACCATTTTTGTAATACCCTTCGCTGTCTCGGTATTGTCTTTTTGGAAATACATAATTTACGTACTTACTTAATACTCCATGACGGATAGTTCATAATTTTTCAAATAGGCACGGTTATTAACAGCGTGAATGCTAAATAATATGCCGAGGCACCGTCGGGCGGCCCGTGCAAGTGGGGAGCAAATAAATTGGCCGTTGAATGAAAGATCGCACTCATATTTCTGCGTCATTGGCGCTCAACGAAATATAAATTTTAATAACCGTGGAACGGGATTTGCTCTAAATTTGAAATTCAAATTCTCACCGCGGGCAAAATGTAGGCGAGTTCCTAAAAACAGGAAAATGTACCCATGCAAATATAATGAGCGGGAAAAAAATGGGCAGAATAAACAGAGCGCGCGGACTGAATCTCTTTTTAAGTGCAGATTATTCGCAAATTAGCTGTTTTTATCGCGCCGGAATTATGTAAACTCCCTCCGATTCTGTTGCGGCGTAATCTACGTAGCCACTTCTAATCTATTAGGTAATTCATCGTTAAAATCATGCGATACTTGTTATTTTATATATTGCTATGTGATTATATCTGATTGCCATCCGTTGTACTCACTTTATAAATAAATAAATTAAATCTGGTCTTTTTTAAGACATTTTGGGTCTTAAAAAAGATCTAATTACATATTAGTTTTAAACCTCAGCAGGAAGACACGTTGGTTTTGTTACTATCCTACCAGAAGTAAAAAAAATATTTCGATGTAGTCTTTTGTCATCTTTTGGACCTTTTATTGTTGCATCATTTTGATTGCAAACATTCCGCGTTTTTTACTTACAGCTGGCGATTTTAACCGAATTTATTACTGGTTACTCTCATTGCCAATACCTTTCGTTGAAAATCTTGCGGTCGTAGAGAAACAAACACTTATAGATACCCGTGCACGAACAAAAATTCCTCTTCTTTGCTTACGCTTTCGGCTAAAGCAACTTTGCTCGCCATTTTCAATCTCTTGATATTCTTTTCATGTTATTTTCCAGGTAAGTAACAATTTTTTGACGTTGTTTTTTCTTCGAGCAAGGACGAGACTCATTAAATGTGTATAGTCTAAGAGCAGAGAGGAAAACTTAGGCCACTTTTTTAAAGAATATCTACATCCTGCATGAAGATTCTTTCTTTTATACTGTAGATTCTTACAATATGTTGCTATGTGGACAGAGGCTAATTTCCCTTAAGGCAAATTAGGCCAGGACAGGGGCCGGCTAGAAATTAGGGGCGGCTTCTTCTATATCTTTGATCCTTTTACTCCTTCGTGCATTCTGGACATTAGGGCGGCTTCTTTTACTTCTTTGGTCCCTTAACTCCTCCTTGGAGTCTGGAAATCAGGCGCGGCTTCTTCTACATCTTTCGTCCCTTTATTCCTCCGTGGAGTCTGAAAATTAGGCGCGGCTTCTTCTACATCTTTCGTCCCTTTATTCCTTCGTGGAGTCTGGAAATTAGGGGCGGCTTCTTCTACTTATTTCTTTCTTTGACTCCTCCGTGCAGACTAGAAATTAGGTGCAGCGTCTTCTACTTCTTTGGTCCCTTTACTCCTCCATGGAGTCTAGGAGTGAAACAAGGGCGTTCTCTTTATCTCTGTTCATGGCTAGGGATGGTAGCTCCAGTCAAGTTTTTCCCTTCTCCTTTGTCTCAGAGAGAACGGATCTCTTCCACATCTGGGTCGGTCTTCCGGGTCGTCGCGAGCAAGTCGAGAGCCACCGAAATGCGATAATCAGTGGTCTTCGTAAAGTGTGTCCCGGCCATCACCATTTGCGTTCCTTGATGTCCTGGGCTACGGGTTTTTGTTTGGGGCGGCCAATCTCCGCAAGAATATACTAAAGAAACTACTTTTTAAATCGACTGTATTTACAGCGTACAAAAAAGCAGTTTTAATTTTATTATTTTATAACGTATTTTTTATATACGGTGAAGGTAACTTCAGAATGTGAGGTATTCAAATACGTCAGTGCTTGAAATTGACAAAACAAATGATAAATGTTACACAAACTGGACTTACGCAATAACATCAAAAATATTTTTCTCCTTATGATACCTCTCCGAAAAGCGAAGGTTGACAGCATTTTTGTCCGTGATCGTCCTGGTCAGAACTTTTTCGCTCCAACGGCCATAATGAACACAATGAACGTTAAATGATCTAGATTTTGAAATAGACACCTAGTTTGACTTGTAACGTTCATTAAGACGCAGTTTCCGCGTTACTTTAAATGAAACCTTTTCTATAGGATTAAATAGGTTTTTTAAAACCTTTTCATTTCGTCTCGTCTCGTCTCGTCTCGTCTCGTCTCGTCTCGTCTCGTCTCGTCTCGTCTCGTCTCGTCTCGTCTCGTCTCGTCTCGTCTCGTCTCGTCTCGTCTCGTCTCGTCTCGTCTCGTCTCGTCTCGTCTCGTCTCGTCTCGTCTCGTCTCGTCTCGTCTCGTCTCGTCTCGTCTCGCCTCGTCTCGCCTCGTCTCGTCTCGTCTCGTCTCGTCTCGTCTCGTCTCGCCTCGCCTCGTCTCGTCTCGTCTCGTCTCGTCTCGTCTCGTCTCGTCTCGTTTTGCTTATCTGTTCTCGTCTCGTCTTATTTCATTTCGTTTCATTCACTTCATTTCATAATATAGTAACATATAGCTCTTTGCTTTCGAATTCAAGTAAAAGAGAAAACCGCGTCACCGGCAAGCCGGTCGCGCTGCAGTGCAGCGTGCCGCGGCGCAGCTGGCGGCACACAACGGAGGTAGCAGTTGCCGCTCCGCCTTTATTGCCCTTCTCAGATAGTTCGCCGGCACGATTGCCGTTACGGGCCGCTAGCGAGAAAACATCGCGCTGGAAGTTGTTTAGGATGGTTTCACTACAATTTTGTAACCAGTGCGCCCAATGGAGGCTTCGAATTGAAATGTTATTTTTATTTTATTTAATTAGGGTTATCAATAAGTATATCTCAACAAAGAGAGTATATCTCTCCTTCATAGGCTGTCAAGAAGAAATTGCTCTAAGCAACAAGGCCGCCAATTGTACTGTATCTTTTTAATTATTTTTCGTTTGTTTTTTCTGGAATATTCAAGTAAATAGTAAAGAATATGCTTATCTTATACATCCTTACGTGATTATTATAATTTATATGAAGTTGTTGAACTAGATGGATAAATAATTATAGGTAAACACAGCATGCACAACATAAGTAGTTATTTACGTACCTACAGCTAAATCTTCATTATACTCGTAAGTTACTACAGTCTAATGTCAATAATGTTGCAGTGTTTGACAGAAAGGTATTAATTTCTTTTTCGATACTGATGTCCAACATCAAAGTGCACATCCAGGATGGTACTAAATTGATTGTAAAGGCGACACATACGTGGAATTGGTGCGTTCTGGCCTAACACTGTTTTTCTGTAATGGACTGAAAGAGGATTTGGGATGATTTTACGAGGATATGGAAGGGGACCCTGAGCTTAAATTGACTAAGTAGTTGCAGGCAATCGATAAAGTTTCTCAAAACCTTGTACAAAAACATTAAATCTAGGAAGTCTCTTCGTCTATCCAGGCTCAGCATATTAAATCTAACAAGCCTATTTTTGTAGCTACGCAACTTTTTTTCCACACCTGTAGCGAATGGCATGTGCCACATAAACTTTTTCTGGATTCTTTCGATTCGCAGAATGTTTTGAATTTTACGGAATAGCAAAAATCTGGTATTCTTCTCGGTTATGTTACGTCACCGATAAGCGTTGGGGTACCTTAACAAAATTCAATGTAATTCAATAATTTCAATGTAATACCTATGTGTGTATGACATTACGAGTAATTCTGTTGCTAAATAATGGTCAAAGTTCTTTGTATTCTAATACCGCATGCTTCATGATAATTGCTGTTCCTTAAGTGGGTATCATGTATGAGACAAACCCTAAATGTAACATCTAAACCACTACATAGTCTGATAAACTTATGAGCTTATGAGTAGACTGGATTCTCGCGAAGAATCTACAACCGTTGGAGTAAACGTGTTCTTGAGTGGAGACCGCGACTCGGCAAACGTAGTGTAGGACGCCCTCCGACCGACTATGGCGCTCATTAGGGGAGGGCTATGTCCAGCAGTGGACTACACAATATAGCCTGAAGAAGAAGAAGAGTAGACTGGTTCTAGAGTGGAGACTAGAAATCGCAGGACTCCCTGTGACCAGGTGGAGCGACGAAATTCGCAAAGCGGGGGGCAGTGACTGGAAGAGAAGAGCCGAAGATCGGGCTTAGTGGCGTGTCTTAAGAGAGACCTGCGTCCATTAGTGCACTGACACCGGCTGATTTTGTTGATGATAATAATAATAAATAATAAATATTTTTGAACTAAAACTTTCGTAAGCACAACACATTGTAGACTTTTAGTCCGGATCTACTTACGGGTGTTGTTATATCGAAAAAGTCCGACCAGGTTTCGCTCCGATTCGCAGAGCCTAATCATAGTGAGCAGAGACGGAGCTCGCGTCGTCGGTTGCTCGTCTCACTCTCAAGCTCTGCGAATCGGAGCGAAACCTGGTCGGACTTTTCCGATATAACAACACCCGTAAGTACATCTGGACTAAAAGTCTACAAATAGTAAATAAATAAATATTCATGGATATATTACACAGATCTCGTAAGACCTATACTAAGTACAACTAAATGACTTGTGTCATAGGTGCTAACTCGACGATAGACTTAAATAAATAATATAAATAGACAATAAATACATAGATATCATCCAAGACCCGAGACAAACTAAAAAAGTTCGTTTCCTAGTTTGACCCGGCCGGGGATTGAACCCGAGACCTTCGGTTTTACAGTCAGCGTGCCAAACCGCTGCGCCACCACCGAGGCCGTCAATCCGTCGTCGGCCGTCGATGATGATATTACGACCGCATTTCCACTACTTTTTGAATTGGTTATTCGGCCAAGTAAATGTTGTACGTTTAAGCACTTGTTTACTAGGTAAACTTAATCCCCAAAGTTTCGGCAACATTGCTGTACCACGAAGGAAGTGGCAAGTACAGTCAATTATTGCAAATGCTTCTACTCTCTGTAGGGTAATAGTTTCGCTGCTGATAGTGTAGCTGTATCGCTGTAGGTGGCGGTGGCTATGTATCCATAAAACGTTCCTATATACCGCCACCGTCACCACGACCGCAATGGCGTTAGTTTGCTTCATCGTTCTCACGTCAATTTCTTAAATTACTTCATACATTCTCAATTCACTCAATTATAACATATAACGATACAGAAAAGTTCGTAAACAGTTAAAACACACATATCCCCCTTCAATCACACGAAAACACAAACACAGACACACACACATGCACAGACACACACACACATACACACACACACAGACACACATAAATTGCATGCCGCATGTTAGATATTAGTATATTTTGCCTCACATGTTCTACTAGATTCGATATTGTTTGATAAACATGACATCACCACCCACTGTGTTCCGCCTTTTGATAGAGGCACGGGCCTACTTACCATAAATACAGGCTACTAGATAGTCTAGTTCTGGTAGTAGTCACATAAAATTACGTTTTTGTTATGTTTTTCTTCTAGAATAATATAAGCACAAGAAGGTAAGTCGTTGTAACCAATCCTTAAAATAAATATTTTTTTTTTTAATTCAGGAACGGACTGTTGGCAATAAAAATTTAAATCTGCCGACAATTCATGGACTATTCATTCACCGACTATTACTAAGCTACGACATTAAATGTCGTAAAACTTGTCAAGTTAAACTTGAGCAGTAACAAATTTTGTTACTGCTCAAGTTAATATACTTGAACAGTTAATAAGTTCCACAATAATAGTAACAATAATAACTTCCACACGCATTTAGACAACTCCAAAGTACAAAATACGTAAGCATTTGACGGCTGGAGTAGCTTAAAAAAGAATAAAAATCAACGTCACTCAACTCAATGGATACGTACATAATAATGCCCTTGATCTAAGTAACTACAACCGCATATAATATCACTTCTCCCGGTCCCAAACTAGGGTACTAGGATATCCTGTGCTATGATAAGGACATCGTTCATGGAAATTTTCACTCAGACTGAGGTCATTTCTGAAAAAGCACGGGTGTCCCAGTGGGAATCGAATCCACGACCTCCGGCATAGTAATCAGACGTGACACCGCTAGACCAATGAGGCCACGAGATAGTAAATAATATTTAAAAAAAAATTATTCTATTGTCTTTCCTGTGGGCTAGTCCGATTAAGTCAAGATGGCATAGGTGTTACCCAAGTTTATTCCATCTAAAAAACAATATCCCAGGCAGTGCAGCGTCTGAGTGGTCCCTACACCCATCTACGGAGTGTGAGTGAAAGTAACACTGAAATAAAAACGCTTGGTGCCGGCTGCCGTCCATAGATGGCAGTCGCTAAGGCAACTCAGAGGGCTTAGGGCGGCTTGAAAACCTCTGACAGTAAGACTAGCCACTAGTCTTGCTAGGCTCCACTTGGCCCCCATGGTGGAATATGGCCTATACCTTCTTTAGAGAAGTGACCCGTGCCCCTCGGTGGGGACGTCCCCATGTATTGATGATGTTGATAAGACTACTATTTAGAGGCTAAAAATGTTTATGTATTTATTGTATTTCATATTTATTTATTGTTATGTTATATAATATTCCCCTACTATTTTTAAGTTAATACATAAAATAAAATTAGTAAATTTTATATTGTTTAATATTGCACTACCTGCTAATCTTTTCTCCAAAACTAAGTTTAGCTGGTAGATAATGCTAAGTAGCATTAAACTCGCCTATGTGTAAAATTTTTATGCAATAAAGAATTTTTATAATAGTAATATTTTTATTAAATCTAGGTCTCTTCTTGTTTGAACCTGTTATAATAGATATATTATAAGCAAAGTTGGATTTTATGTGGCGGTCAAATAAAGATTTTTTCATTTTTCATTTTCATTTTCAATAAAAATTTCACCCATGCCGGGATTCGACCGGCGACCTCTAGCTATCCGCGCCAGCGCTCTTTCCAACTGAGCTAATGGGCGACTCACCGGCATCAGTGAAATTTCGAACCTCATTACAATACTCTCTGTATAACGTTTACTATACTGTAAAACTATTTTACTATACAGTTTTTCTTATTCCTTTTTTTTTGCACGCCTGACAACTTTTTCGTTACCTACTGCGGCTGACTGGTAGAATATGCTTATGGCATTAAGTTCGCCGCATCGTACGATTGTATGGTGGATAATAATAAAGTATTAATTACAATAATACAAAGAATTACGAGTTGTGCCATAAACGTTCACCACGTCCGCATTGAACCGCTCCTTTCCGGAAATATAACCCCTTATCCTCTGATACACACGGCGCGTACTTATCTCTCAATTTTCGGCTGCTCAAATTTATTCATTATAATAACAAGAGGGCATGAGCAAACAAATTTTTCGGTGCCTTACGCCGCTCAAAGTACGAGCGAATAAATAATTCATACTATTAATTTGTAATTTTCCGTTGCTCCGGCGGCGTCAAAGCGTTTCAGCACAATCAATTAATTCCGTTCGTTTTGACGTCATTTCGGTGAAAAAACATTAAACTGTCAATTTGACGGCGAGCCGGGCCGTTTCCAATTAGCTCGCTTTAACAGGTGTTTACGAGTAATAAGTTACAATCGTTATTGAGCTGAGGGCTCGATAACATCATGCTACTAAAACAAGTTTGTTTTACATTAAAATATAAAAAAAAAATATCGTGGACGTATTACACAGATCTCGTTAGCCCTATACTTAGTGCAACTAAATGACTTATGCTATAGGTGCTAACTCGACGATAGATTAAATACAATAAATACATAGATAACATCCAAGACCCGAGACAAACTAGAAAATTTCGTTTCCTAGTTTGATCCGGCCGGGGATCGAACCCGAGACATTCGGTTTTACAGTCAGCGTGCTAAACCGCTGCGCCACCGAGGCCGTCAAATAATTATAATAAAGTTTCTCTGTCTCAGTGTTATCTGTGGACCACTGAGGAATGTGAAATGTATAACATGTACACAATTACCACAATTGTGGCTTTGATGCTTTCATGATTATCACATAATCAGCTCAGTCCACTACTAAACATAAGCCACTCCCAGGACACGGCACTGAGCCCAATCATCAGCTCTCCTCTCCAGTCACTGCCCACAGCATTGCGAATTTCATCGATCCATTAGATGCCTTGATGCCTTAAATAAATGTGTTTTTTATGCAGCTCAATGTCGTCATCAACCCTTGTATGTCCCCACTGCTGGGGCACGGGTCTCTTCCTGCATCGCAGGAAGGTTAGGCCATACTCCACCACGGGGGCCAAGTCCGGGTTGGTGGAGGATTGTAAGACAGTGGCAGGCCTTTCTGTCAGAAGGTATTAAGCCGCCTATAAGGCCTCTGACATAGCTTAACGACTGCCGTTATATGACAGCCGGCAACAACGGCCTAACGTGCCTTGCGAAGCACGGAAGTAGCTCAATGTACTTAATGTAAATGTACGTGCTTAATTACCACGCGTACTTTATTTGAACCGTATTTGAACACCTCAGACGCTCTGGTTTCCTCACGATGTTTTCCTTCACAGTTAGCGAGGTATTGCTACTGTAACTTCACAAATACATAACTTAGAAAACAATGTCACTGGTACATGCCCGCACTGGAAATCGAAGCTGAGTCTCTCGCTTCCGAGTTCACTGTTCTACCCGCTAGGCGACCGTGGCATTTTATTAATAAAAAAAGGCATTAAAAGCGTTACATAAAACCTACTGAGCGCCAAGCGACTCCGTAACAGGCCCCCATTAGCCTAACCCCCTCACAATCCATTCCGGATTCCGAGTCTTCATAAACTCATCATAACATTACAAAAAGGCATAACTCATTTGCTTATAAGCAGCGTTCGCAGTTCGCGCGTCTTCATTGGTCTCGCAGCGTGGAAATAAATTTGAATAATGGCCGGCGAGGATTCACGTTCCGAATTTGAATTTCAAATGCGCGCGCAAACACGCGAGCCGAAAAAATGTTTATCATGTAATATGTTCTTGTGAGCGCCAGTGTACAATCATCTCATTTTGATATAATTCAACGTTTGTTGGTATGAGCGGAGCTGCTTTCGGTTCGAATTCCTTTAAATAACATGTTATTATTCGGCTGCGGACTAGGCCAAACACTTCTTTAATTCTGAGTAAACGTTGTTTTTCTACGGAGTACGCAAAGGATAGTCATCGTTTTTACTTGTTAATGGAGACTTGGTGAAAAATAACAGAAGTATAATAAGGAGAGTAGTCGTTTGATTCGCGTTGGTTATTTAAATGACATACTCCAAGGGGGCCAAGTCCGGGTTGGTGGAGGATTGTAGGGTAGTAGCGCGCCTTACTGTCAGAAGTTATCACGCTGTCAATTAGGCCTCTGACATAGCTTAACGACTGACATTACATGACAGCCGGCACCAACGGCTTAACGTGCCTTGCGAAGCACGAAAGCGCTCGGAAAAATGCCACTAGTGGTAGTCACGGGACGCTCACCCATCCCGTACCTGACCGCGCCTGTTGTTGCTTAACCAAGTGATTGATTCCAATCACTCGGTTCGCCTAGGTCACGAGCGCTTCCTAACCTTAATGATGGATTCCCATTCGGTTCCACTAGGCCACGAGTGCTTTCAGTACAACTTTGAAGCATTTAATTATATTTTACTACATGGTACTACAGATATTCAATACAAAGAGGCAAAGATTAATATAAAAACCACAGTTTATAAAGTACCAAAAAGGTTTCCGCTTAGCTTAATTCCGTAGCAAGACTACGGCGCTGATTTGCACCGGATTCCTGAAAACTTGTTACTAAAACTTAAACTAGTCTAACCAACCAACACACCCGGACTTGGCCCCCGTGGTGGAGTATGGCCTAATCTTTCTGGTATGCAGAAAAAGACCCGTGCCCCAGCAGTGGTGACATACAATGGTTGATAACGATAATCTTTTGTCAACAGCTATTATTCGTTGTACTACTTCAGAATGAAGGTAAGGCCATACTCCACCACCGGGTCCGGGTTGGTAGAGGATTATAAGACAGTGGCAAGCCTTACTGTCAGAAGTTATCAAGCCGCCCATAAGCCCACTGACATGGCTTAACGACTTCCATTACATGACAGCCGGCACCAACAGTTTAACGTTTTTTCTGAAGCAGGGCAGCGCCCGGAAAAATGCCACAAGCGGTAGTCATGGGACGGTCACCTATCCTGCACCTGACCGCGCCTGTTGTAGCTTAACTCAAGTGATTGATTACATTTTTTTTATTTTTTAATGCACTAACCCGTGCTAAGGAACAAATTTAAAAACCTATTTAGAGGCTAAAAATTTCACCCATGCCGGGATTCGAACCCACAACCTCTGGCTATCCGTACCAGCGCTCTACCAATTGAGCCAATGGGCGACTCACGGCATCAGTGAAATTTCGAACCTCTTTACAATATTCTCTGTATTACGTACAGGCAGCGACATCTGACTTAAGCAAATTGCATTACTTACAGCCCCGACTACCTACTTTGCAGTTAGGTTTAACATCGGAACGATATCACTGTACCCACATGATTACGATGATTATGATTATGCCTGTACGTAATACAGAGAATGTTGTAAAGAGGTTCGAAATTTCACTGATGCCGTGAGTCGCCCATTGGCTTAATTGGTAGAGCGCTGGTACGGATAGCCAGAGGTTGCGGGTTCGAATCCCGGCATGGGTGAAATTTTTAGCCTCTAAATAGGTTTTCAAGTGATTGATTCCAATCACTCGGATCGCGTAGGCCACGAGCGCTTCATTCGAGATTAACATATTGGTTAACAGTACATAGGTACTGTTAAACCAACCGGCCCGAAGGCAGCGGCTTTCATTTTACATTGTTCTTTGACATTCAGCAGACAGAATGTTAAATCTTTACTTTGAAATACATCGATTTGATTTGAATTGTTCTGTTAACAACAAATAAAATTAATATTAGAGTACGAAAAACCGTAGGTATGTCGACGACGGACTTCGCTACTCTCCTATTACATTCGAATATAGCGTAGAATAGACGTCAGTAAGGTGTTCTCACGATATTTTACTGCCCTCGAAACACGTAACTCACACAGCGGTAGACTATTACTGCAGCCATGGTCGTCTGTTTAATGCAAGCTCAGGCAAATTAAGAGGTGCGAATAAAAATAAAAGGACGTAAAATGTTTATTGAGGCCGGCCGCGTCGCCATAACTTGTGTGTTTAACTCCACATTACCGCTTTGCTAGCTGGATACACTCTGATAATGAGACTACAGCTTAGTCACTCTGCGGGTGTACCTTTCGAGCTGAGCTACGATCGATATATCGAGATCAACCCTTCTATGTCCCCACTGCTGGGTCACGGGTCTCTTTTTGCATCGCAGAAATGTTAGGCCATGCTCCACCACGGGGGCAAAGTCCGGGTTGGTGAAGGGTTCTAAGATAGTGGCGGCCTTACGGTCAGAAGTTATCAAGCCGCACATAAGGCCTCTGACATGACTTCAATTCCATGACAGCCAGCACCAACGGCCTAACGTGCCACGGAAGCACTCGGAAAAATTCCACAAGCGGTAGTCACGGAACAGTCACCCATCCTGCACCTGGCCGCGCCTATTGTTGCTTAACTCAAGTAATTGATACCAATCACTTGGTTAGACTAGGCTACGAGCGCTTGAAAAAAAATACCATCAACTGCTGAGCATTAAGAAGGTTCGGGGTGCTTAGAAGAAGAAGAAGATGTGAATATTTATTTATTAGGTAACATGTATTTTTTAAATAGTAAAAATTCACACACAACATATTCACTGCCTTTGGTCCAAAACTAGGGTGCCCGGTGCTAAAGTAACCAGGCAATAACATTATATACATGAAACACACCTGGGTTTTACTCTGAAGATGCTATTCGACACGATTTTAGGTCATTATAAACTGACCTAAAATATAATTGAAGCGCGAACTCTAATTGGGGTATTAGTATTTGCTTCTACGATTGCCTCAGTAATAAAAGAACCTTATATTAACCTTATAGAGAGTTGTTTGAGGTAGTCGAAGATAAAAGCCGAGTGTGCCCCTTCCCCGTGACGAGGGCCGGCAAACAGCCTGAATCCAATCACGTGCCAAATCTACGGTGCCTGGAAGTCATTATGTGTATTTTACGCGAAATCCGGCATAATTGATATGCTGTTGTATGCCGAGCCTCGCGTATCGAAAATAATATTTCCTGCCGCCGACGGATTTTACATAAAAACAAACAATAAAACTTGAAGCTTTACTGCGCGTCGTATTCGGATAATTGGCTGCATTCATAATTCTGTCACAAAACGGGTACAGACCGAAACTCCACTCATTGTACCCACTCTGCAGAGTGAAATAATGTGCCTATGGCATCGCAGGAAGGTTAGACCATACTCCACAGTCCGGGTGGGTGGAGGATTGTAAGACAGTAGCGAGCCTTACTGTCAGAAGTTATCAAGCCACCTATGAGGCTTTTGACATGGCTTTACGACTGCCATTACATGACAGCCAGCACCAACGGCTTAGCGTGCCTTGCGAAGCACGGAAGCGCACGGGAAAAATGCCACTGCCGGTAGTCACGGGACGGTCACCCATCCTGCACCTGACCTCGCCTAATTAATAACGTTAGTAGTCAAATGAATTCGCACTAGCAGAGCTAGAGTGAAGGTCCGAACATAGAGTACTTTAGGATCGGACGTTTAAGTGTAGTTGATCTGTGATTACAGTTATTAAAAGACTTTATTAAGTTTTTGGGTATTCCAAGTTTAGTGGGTTTTCATGTGGTTTTTATTTCTCTGATATTACTTTAAATTTAGCGGCACAACCAATTGTGCAGTGTTTAATATTTGGTACTATTGTTTTTTACTGTAACGTATCACTAGATTATTTATTGCGGACTAACCAACAACAAGTATTTTTTTATATAGCCTACAAACGTTCTACTGCGGGACACAAGCCTTCTCTCAGAGAGATAGTATGTACTTAATCGCCACGCGTGCTCATCGCGGACTGAACATTTTAAGCGCTTAGGCATAAACATCTCCGATATTCAGGTTTCCTCACCACGTTTTCCTTTACAGCTAGCGACAGAACTATACTAACTAGAATGTACGACGGCGCCCATAGAGAATCGAGCCTATTTTTTTTTGTAGGACAGGTTCCACTTTACCCCAGTCACGCCTGATGGTAAGCGAAGACGGGGTCCATAATGTTACATGCTTACCTGTTAAATGCCGGTTAACTCTACTCTTAAAGACACCCAGGTTATTATGTCTCCGTAAAGACAGACGATGGCAGCGTTTGCCACAACTTTGCTGTTCTTAGTAGGCTAAGTAATCAGGACACGGTGCTTAGATTGGGGACGTTCGTTATTGTCACATTCGAAGTTTGGTTTTGATGAAGGCAACTTATTGAATTCATGTCATGCTGGACAGACGTGTATCTCAGCAGAAGTGTGAGTAAGCTCGTAAAGGCGGTGCGCGCGTTTTATGGACGTACGCGCGCGCGTGGACGCGTGTTGGCTACCATGCTCTGTAGCAATGTTTAGACAGCACACCCAGGAAAAACACGCCAAAATGTTAGCATTGTTTTTATAGAGAATTTGCAAAGAAATATTTTGTTCTACTTACAAATAACATAACAGAAACCCTTGCCTATGGAGCTAATTAGGGGAGGGCTATGTCCAGCAGTGGACTACATAATATAGCCTGAAGAAGAAGGAGAAGAAGAATAAACCCTCGCCTGTATCCCGGAGGGGTAGGCAGAGACCAGGGACTGCCAGATAATTGTCACGATCCTGGCAGATCATTAATCAGCGTTTATTTAGTCTTTGCATGCACCTACGCCGGTTTCGAGTATTTTTATCTTGCCCTGAGTGCTTAGTGCGAGTTTTTTAACTACTCGATCGCGTTAACGTAAACTCATATTTCTATGGCATCGAGGAAGCTCCACCTAGCGACAAGTATGGAAATTAAAATTGCTGAGTGCGAGTTGTATTGGTTTACGTTTAGAAGTGAACACGTTTACCAGCCAAAACACGAATAAACGCGAGTGCGAGTTGTACTGTGACAGCGTTTTGCCAGTTCGAACGGTTAACTTACTCGTACTCACTACTCAAAGCTCGATTAACGCGATAGTAAAGTTATTCGATTGGATCTGTCAAACTCGCACTAAGCACTCTGAGCTAATACGACCCATATTTGATGGAAGTATGAGAGACTTCCCTTACAAGTTATAATTCACTTGATATAATTGTTTCGTCAATCTATCTCCCGTCATCCTCTTCACAAGTACCTACAATCCAACGCAACATGCTTTTCTCAATTCTAGTCTCAATTACAGTCTCATTCAGTATATGATGTTCTCTAATCAAGCTATTGCATTTCCTGTCATTCAAAGTACTTCATTTCTCAAGGACTTCATTTCTACTGCATTAATCCTTAACTCTCATTCGGCACTTCATGTGTAAGGCGACAAAAGAAAATGGCGTCTCAGTAATTCTCTATAATGGATTTCCGGGGAATCGGCGAATTGTTTTGCTTGGCAAAAGTAAAGAGAGAGATTTTGTTTTATTTCACAAAATATGACCGAGATTAGGTTAACACTGGTACCCAGTGTGACTAAAAAAAATAGGTAACAAAAGGTTAAAGTTCTTTATTAAAAAATATTGTAATAAGCAAATAAGTGGTTTACTATGGTCACTACCTTAGCTAGCTCAAGCTTCCGTTGTGACGGCTTTTCATATGCTAACAATAATCAACGCTCCAATAAACATTATATGTCTTCGTCGGTCTGTGGTTCCGTCGCTAAGGGATTGACGTGTTTTACGACTCGAAGTGTTGGCAGACGGTTTTATAATGCTTGTCCGATGGTGCGTGGGGCGAAGGTGGATCCATAGAGAGCGTGACCCGGGCTTCAAGCCTGCTAATACAGGGTAGTGCATAAGATTAGTTCTTTGGACTCTGAAATCGCAAAAAAATCTGAATATTTATATTTTTCTCTGGTTAAAGTTTGAAATTGCACTGTCTCCTAATAAATATTTTTTGTAACAAACTACCTCTCAGCCTACGAGTAAGCTAATGGATATTATTAGGTATGTTTAATAAGAAGTTTAGAGTAGAATTTTGCTGCTGCCTATTTCTGATAATAGGAATAAACATGAATTGTAATTTAAGCGATTTAGAGATGAAAAGTTAAAATATCCTTTATCGAGCACTTTATAAAGTTATACAATAAGCTCCCTAACGGTACATTAGAGTTACCACTGACTCGGGAGAAAAAAATATGTTAAGCATACTTTGTGCAAAAAAACCTATCATAAAATAATGTTAACGGAGACTATTGTATCTAGTGCAGTGTAAGTTTAACTTGAAATTTCTAACCTGTTTTGAAAAGAATAAATGTGGATTAACCTTGTAACCTTCTCCTCACGACATTTTTACCAGTCTGGCAGGTGGTGGCCATGAACAGAGAGGAGTGAAAAGCGAAAAGGGAGGCCTTTGCCCAGCAGTAGAATACAATCGAGGCTACCTAAAAAAAAAAACCCTTGTTGGCTTCTTCTTCACGTAATCTATCAATTGTGAAACTAACAGCATTGACAAGACCCATAAGACAGCTGCTAGAATTGTACAAAGACAATCAACAAACATAAACGTAAACTTTTTTTATTCCAGTACAAAGAATGTACTAAAATAAATTTCCAATTCCTGATGATCTTTTGATTTATTACAAACACTACATCGCCGATTTCCCCTGCGGCAGATGTACGATACCACCTACACATCTGTGTCTATTAGATAGATGTAATTAACTTAATCCCAGAAGTTTCGGGAGTATTGCAGCTACCGGCTACGCTTCGCTCCACGCTTCTCTATGTTACGTTATATGTGGGTATCGTGAATCATTGTTACTAGCCCTGTTTAGAGATAACGAACAGTTCTGCAAACAATGGAAGTTAAGTATTACATGGGTGTAATCGCGATTATTTAGTAGTGCTAAGTAAATACAAATCACGCGACTTGCCACTGGATGTGTCCACGGACGTAATGAGTGTTGTGTGTCGGCCTAAGGAAACTACAATGATTGCCTGTACTCGCCACATCAGTCTACCTCTGATCATGAAACGCGAGAAATAGGGAAAAGTAATTTTACTTAATAAATAATCGCGATTTAACCCATTTAATATCTAACTACCCCTTTAACAATGTATAAGCATCACGAGTCTTAAGAAATAATAACTTATCAACCCTCTATAATCCCTTTTTACAAAAACGTACCCTGTGTCGTGGGAACCAGAAACAACGACATCACAAACATGTAAACATCTAAGACCTGAACTTTTTTTTTTTTGTTTCCAGCCGGGATTCGAACCCGGGACCTCTTGCATGGTAGGCATACGCGCTACCGCTACGCCACAGAGGTCGTCTGTTTCTGAGGACAATTAAGACAACATGACGATATTTCATAGAATTACAATTCGTGGCTTACTACGAAAGTTCCGTATTCATTGCAAAGCCGATCAACCTATAGATTGACAAGTTGACTGCTACGCAATGCATATTGGTTTGTCATTAACAGAATTAATTGATGTTTTATGAAACGCGCCCCAGCGGTAAAAAAGTACATACCCAAGGTATGTATAATGTGTGTATAAGGTATGTATAAAAAGTACATACCTAAGGTATGTACTTTTTATAATACTTCGATAAAAAATTCCTAATACAGAGAGTATTGTAAAGAGGTTCTAAATTTCACTGATGCAGGTTGTCGCCCATTAGCTCAGTTGGGAGAGCGCTGGCACGGTTAGCCTGTGCCCTGGGTAGGAGTTCCGGTATGGGTGGAATGTTTAGCCTCTAAATAGGTTTTTTTTTATTCCTAGTAAAAATCCTTGCCAATTAAATAGAAATAAAAATAGAAACAAAAATTTCCATTAAAGTGATACTAATAATTTATCCGACGACTATTCATATTCAGTCTGATAACTCTTAGCTTTTAGAATATACCTCGGCTACTATCGGATCGGTTTCCTGCAGGGGCAACTAGGATACGACTCTCTCGAAATAAGAAGGTCTTTAAGCTTAATAAAATTTGGTTTGGGCATAGTTCACAATAAAATTGACTGTATTACCTTAGTGGGCCAGGTAGTGCAACTGTGGATGCCGGAGGCGCGCGGACGGCTGCGCGGCCTGCGCGTGCCGCGCCTGCTGCACGTGCCGGCTGCACGCACGACGGGCCAGCAGCAGGCGCCCCGTGTCGCGTGCGCTTGCACTGCTGAACTCCCCGCTCAGCGCGGTGCCGCAATGTGATATATTTACCACAGGGATTCGGAAAATGATTGAAGAATGCAAGGGAATGCTTGAAGAAGGATGATTCTGTTTGTTTTTAGTATTTAAGTGATTGAATAACTAAGTTTGTAGCGATTTGGCATTAGCTGTAAGTTACAAATGTAAATAAATAAATAAACAATATTGCAATAAGGTAAGGTTTATTTTGTATTGCTATTTATAACATAAATAACTTTTCAAAATAGTGAAGAAAAGTTTTATACTCGTACAAAGCAGGAAGTGGTACTACACTCGTGTGCTTTCGGCGAAAACCGAAGCCCACTCTAGAGCCCGATGTGTATTCTAAAACCTAACAGAGTGTAGTAGACTTGTGGCCCTGTGCAGAGACACGTTTGTGTAAATAACGAATGTACTTTTCGTGCCGAATGCCTTAATGCCCCTCGGGAGCACTAAGCTGACAGATCTTTGACGCTAGCTTTTAACTCTAACTCCAGCTACTGCTCACTGCCGTTTGATTGAGTTCAATCGAACTGTGACATAAATAGTTAGTTAAACGGGTTTAATTGCGTTAATATTTAACTACCTATGAGCACCAAGACAGTATGATAAATAGTTGATGAAAGATCGCAAACATGAGCATTATTGGAGTTTGTTAATTTTTCCTCCAAAATAATCTAGACTTTGAAATGGACACCTAATTTGAATTGTAACGTTCATTAAACTGAGGGTTCTGCGCTAGTTAGAATAAAACCATTAATTTCATTATGTTGACAATTTTATTCGAAAATGGAGATAAATCGACATTGTGCTGTACTGGCCAAATACATGCTTGGCAGTACAGCACAATGTCGATTTATCTCCATTTTCGAATAAAGTTGTCAACATAATGAAATTAATGGTTTTATTCGAAGTAGCACAGAACCCTCAGTTTAATGAACGTTACAATTCAAATTAGGTGTCCATTTCAAAGTCTAGATTATTTTGGAGGAAAAATTGACAAACTCCAATAATGCTCATGTTTGCGATCTTTCATCAACTATTTATCATACTGTCTTGGTCACCAGCAAAAGTGTATGAAAATATGAAGATCCGTATCTATCATGTAATTTAAAACTGGAATGATTTTTTTTCTCAGGGCTGGCAGGATTGTAAATAGAAAGCTGTTTATCGAAAAAAAAAAACGAATAAAAAGAATTAATGTTGTAGACTTTTAGTCCGGATCTACTTACGGGTGTTGTTATACCGGAAGAGTCCGACCAGGTTTTCCTCCGATTCGCAGAGCTTAGTCATGGTGAGCAGAGACGGAGATCACGTCGTCGGTTGCTCGGACCTTCAGTTCACCCGGTCGGACTCTTTCGATGTAACAACACCCGTAAATAGATCCGAACTAAAAGTCCACATCGGTAGACCGATATGCCTTTACCCACACTTACATGTTCGAATATCAATACTTCTTTTGCTGGCCGTAATAGTAATGTACTATTTCTTGTACATTAGTCTTGTCACTTATCGAAAACCAAAAATATCTCACTAAAAGCCTGGAAAATAGAAGATAAGATTTTGTAAAGCTGTTTATACGTTCGAGCGTGAAAGATGTTATAAGACTTGCAGAAAGTTTTCAAAGTGCTCCTTAGAGCTTCTCTAACGTTCAAAGCATTACCACTTACAGAGTATTTAAATAATTATGTTATAATAAAAAACGAATCATTACTTTTTTTTCTTCTGCTATTTTCTGCAAAAATAAGATTTGACAAAAACATCAAAGCGAAGCTAAATCTCTTCGCTGTACTTACACAAAAAATATGTTAGCAAAAAAAACTCTTTGATCGACGTAATTACTTACACTACTTTTATTTGTCACTAAATCAAGTATGATTGTATTACGTAAGTAATCAATCTACTTTATGTAATAAGTGACTTGCATATTTTTTATCGCACTACTTCTCGTGCCATAAAATATTGGAGTAACTCCGGAAGAAAATACTATGTAGTATTAAGCTCGCCTTTGCACTGATTCATTTGTATGCAGTTAAATATTTTCATTCATTCATATATCGCTTATTATAGTAAAAAACGGTCAAGTGTGAGTCGGACATGCAAACCGAGGGATCTGTCCAAGTTTGTAAGTCAGCGTCATCGTCAGGCTATACTAGTCCACTGCTGGACATAGCCCTCCCCTAATGAGCGTCATAGCGCCCTGTCTTCAGCTTGCCGCATCCAGCATCTGCCTCTAGCATCAGCATCAGCATCTAGTTTGTAGGTAGTACATATATATTAAGATTAGTTTAGGATTTGAGTGTCGCCTCGCAGTTATTTCCGAGCTTGTCCCAAACTTCAATACTTATACAATGTAAGTACCTACGTGCAAACTTGCACGGAACCCGCAGTCCGTGAGTTCGAGTTGCACTTGGCCAGTGTTTTTTTTAAATATTATAACTCTCTCTGCACAAAAGCATCTAGACCTTTTTGCCTAAACGGCCTGCACTCAAATCACCTAAATGAGTTCAGTAGAGCTCCATGGCATTAAGCTACCGTGTAATATGTCGCCTAGGGTGACCTGCGACCCGTATTTGTCACTCACGGCTTAGCCGGCCTGCTACGAGTGACGGGGCAGGGCAATAAATCCGGCATCATAATAATTATGTCAGCCACCGTAACTCGTACACAAGCCATTCGTTCTGCAGCCGTAACGCGGAGTAATGGCTCGGCCTAGATGCCTACAGAAGTTTGTGGAGACTAGGTACAGCTTATTTTGCACAAACTTCTGTAAGAGTACTTAAACTTTATGAGCCACGTGCATAAGACTATATGTACACTGTTGTTTAGGTTTGTATTCATTTATAACTTTGTAATAATCTTGTATATTTGTACATCAACTTCCTTCTCTAATATATTAGTCCAGTCCATCCAAAGGTTGTCTGGACGACATCCCTTTGTGTTGTAAGGTATGTAATCTTAGCTTAAGAAATATCTGTGTAATTTCCATTTTTATTAGATTGGAAATTTAACATTTATTTTGTCATTGTAGACTTTTAGTCCGGATCTACTTGCGGGTGGTGGAGTATGGCCTAACTTTTCTGCGATGCAGGAAGAGACCCGTGCCCTAGTAGTGGGGACGCATAAGGTTGCAATCGCATAAAAATAAATTACGATACTAATAGCCGATTAGTATAATCAGTCTTGCTAACTGATTAATCTGTGGTTTAATCTTTAGATGGGGGTTCGGTCGATAACAAAAGATCGAAAAGCGATCATATTACAACTTCCTTTTTTCGTTAATTGCCTTTAAATCGTTCGTCATAAGTGTTTATAATAAAACAACATAACCTCAAGCCTGTATCCCAGAGGGGTAGGCAGAGACCAGAGACTGCCACGTGCCACGACCCTGACAGATCACCTTCACTTCATAAACGTTTATTACTCGTTGCATGCACTTACGCTGATTTCGGGATGTTTTTATCTTCCCCTTTGCTAATACATCCCCTATTTGGTCAAAGAGGTGGTTATGGTGTGCCATCTCCTTTGTTCTATTTCCGGATGTACCTAATTACTGAGCCTGATGTTTCGTGTATTGTTTTTCTTTCGCCTGTGCTAATTGCTCAAAATATGGATATCTTCGAAAATTTTTTGATGGCTTTCTGTTGCTATGCATGTAATCTATTGTTTTAGTGATTGATAAGCTGTTAGTTTTCCAAATAAAATAATAAATAAATAGCATTAAAAAGTTAAAATTACTTTGCTGAATTCCGCCAAAAATCCCACAAGCACCATGCGGCTAGCTAATGCACCGCCCTCCCTCCCACTTTTTCAAGCAGAAGCAAGACACGAACACACCACCACCAACACCAATACTTGTGTGAGAAAACACGCGACGCGTTTCGCCTCTAACACGAGGCATCCTCAGGCTCCCAAATGCAAGTGACCGTCTCCGCAAAAACGCTCCGTATTTATAGGCTAGGCCGCCCCTCCCCCCGATGACGCAATGTAACCGTTAAACTGGTGACCGTTAAACCGTTTCAACCGCCTATGGGCTATTGTTGTTTTGTGCAAATATATCGATTAATGGGGAAATAGAGGAGCTGCCCACCTGTTCATTCAGCATTGTAAACAACCTATCCCTAGATAATTTGGAAATTTCCAGCTGTTCAAGTATAGACAATCTTAACCCCTTACTGCAGGTGTGTAAAATTTCCAAATTATGGTTATTATTAAGTACATGACCCGTATCCAAAAGGTGTTTGGCAAAATGAGATTTATCCGGATGATTGTTTCGGAAAGCTGCCACATGCTCCCTATACCGAGTTATAAAACTCCTACCGGTCTGGCCAATATACACTCCGTTACATTCCGGACAAGCAACTCTATACACCCCAGACCGCTGGAATCTATCCACCCTCTCTTTTTGATTGCACAGATTTCTAGCCAAAGAGTTGCTCGTCCTGAACGCAACCCGTATGCCAGATCTTTTTAACGTCCGGTGGATTTTTTCAGAAATCGGACCTACATAGGTAATACTTGACTTCAATTTTTGAGGCCTTTCAGGTGGCACTGCGTATAAAAGTCTACTAACCATACCGTTCCGCTTCCTGACCACCAGCCTATCAATCATTCGCCTGCTATATCCGTTTGCAACTGCTATTTGATAGATGGTATTTAGTTCCTTGTTGTAATTAGCAGAAGACATTGGCACAGTTAGCAAACGGTGAATATAGCAATGGAATGCTGCCATTTTGTGTTGCCACGGATGACAAGACGTTATTGGGATAACAGTGTCAGTCTGTGTTGGCTTTCGGTAAATCTCAAACTCATGCTTGTTACCCACCCTAGTTATTTTTAGATCTAGGAAATTAAGCGATTCGTTCTGTTCTTTCTCTAGTTTGAAATTGATTTTAGGGTGTTTTGTGTTCAAGGTATTGACAAATGAGTCTAGTTGTCTAAATGTACCTGTCCAGCATATAATGATGTCATCTACATACCGGTAATAATAAAGTATGTTTCTCTTCCCAACTATATGATTACGTTCAAAATTATCCATGAAAATATCAGCTAGCAAAGGACTCAATGGTGAACCCATTGCTAAGCCTTCCTTTTGTTGGTAAAATGCACCATCAAACATGAAATAATTTTGACGCATGCATACTGTTGTTAATTCCAATAATTGTAATTTTTCCCCTGGATGAAGACGTTGCATGTCCATGAAGTCTGAAATGAACTGAAGACATTCAGGGTACGGAACGTTAGAGAAAAGACTGTCCACATCCAGAGAAATCAATTTTGCATTGCTGGGAAGAGAAACATCCTTAATCCGCTCTATAAGATCCAAACTATTTTTCAGAACAAATTTGGGATTAAAAGCTGTCTTATCCCTAAGAAGATCGTTAAGACGTTTGGATAAATAAATATTATAATTTCTGGGTCAGCGAGTCTGACTCTCTGTGTATTCTTACATACCTAGTGATAATGCGTGCAGCCTCGTGTAATGTAATAAGGCACCGCACTCCATGATTTATGGTGGAATTTGTCGCGGTGTTGCGAACTACTCGTATAAGACAGAGCTCTTTCCACCCAGAGGTCAACTGGCAGTACTACTTGTACCTGACTGGTGACCTTAGACGACGTGACCGAAGATTCGAAGGAACAGAGGTCACGTGGTGGTAGTTCTTGTACTGTTTGGTGACCCATTGGCTTTTGAGTTGGTTTTAGTACAGAGGCTCTATGCGCTTCTGCAGGCTTAGGCTCATGAAATATAACTGCCAGAAGATGGCGTTTAATTTCATTATTTCATACTGTTATATAAATGGTTTTGTCGGCAATAACATGTGCTCGTGAGAGCTAAGGCGTCTTTCTTTCCAATTAGAAGATTAATTCATTAATATCTATAATATAAAAATGAATCGCTGAATGTGTTGGTAAGCGCAAATCTCGAGATTATCTGAACCAAATTTTTTTAGAATATTCCTTGAAGTACAAGGATACTGAGAGAAAAAAAAATCGACTGTTAGGCGGTACGAAGTTCGCTGGGTCAGCTAAGTTATTTATAATATATTAGGGAAACTTGTATTATTTAAATTGCATTTTATGTAGTGTCTAGTATAACTATGAGCTTGAAATAGGCTCTATTACAACCGAAATGGAATGCAGCTCATGTTTAGGCTATAGTGTTCAATTTATAAGGTAAGGCAACTTATGTGTTCTGTTTCTTCAGGCTATATGTTAGTCCACTGCTGGACATAGCCCTCCCCTAATGAGCGCCATAGCGCCCTGTCTTTAGCTTGCCGCACCCAGCATCTGCCGGCAGTTTTCCGCAGATTGTCATCCCACCTAGTAACTTATGTAATTTGTTTCAATTCGTTAATTCAATTATAGTCTGTCCTTGTTAACTTATGCAATAACTATTAGTGAAAACTTCACTGGTTTATGTATTTATATATGTCTGCGTTTAAAAATAGTTATTGAACCGTTTGTTTCCCAAATAAATAAAATAAAAATACATAAATAAATACAAGTACCAAATGCATGCAAACACTTTGGCCGCGGTTATCGGTGCTGAAAAGCGGTTGTCTAACAAGATTCTAGGAAAACATTCGTAAATAAGTTTATTAAATTTCTGTGACTTGAAAACTGAAGCTAAACACAATGTAAATTTAAGAAATAAAAATAAACTTTCATTCACAATGCGCGAAATGTCACATATCGATACATAATATCTACGAAGTGACGAAAGAGTCACGGTGACCAAAGTAACACATGCGCGCTTAGCCTTAAAGCCTGCGCAGACGAGGGACTATCCCCCAGGTACTTTTTTATACAGATGTCTTATAAATTGTATCGAATAACGCACACGAAGGACTGAAAGTACGCCGTAAAAAGACCCTCAACTTACCGAGGACATCAAGAGACCAGACTGGACAAAATTTCGGTGATTTCTTTTTAAACGCCTTTACTTTTTCAACTTCATGTAAATTACAACACAATGTAATCTCAGAATATTTGCTTTCATAGCGTATGCTTTACTTTATTTCCAGGGAAGAAATGACCGCACACCGTAGACGTTGACCGCGACAACTACTCGGAGGATATTTTTTTACGATTCAGGGACTTTTGTCCCTTGGAGACCTTTCCTCGTCTGCGCAGGCTTTTTTTTACCTATACCATCCGCTCCAGTTTTGTCAGCCACGTCTATAAATGTTACTATGCAAGTTAACTGAGGCGTGAGTTTCATCATTATGCTTTTCTTTACAGTTAAATAGAGTTCGCGGCAAGTGGCAATTCCTAGACTATGCCAACCTCTACGAAATACAGCCGAGTTTATATATGCATGTGCTAGAAAGAGTAATTCCTGCTAAATTGACGTTTAATAAAATCCCTGAAGATGTATTAAGATAGCCTGAATCGCGGTTCAAAAAATGTGTTAAGTACACATTGTGCCAAAAGGGCACTACTATGAAAATGAAAATGAAAAAAATTAAAAAAACTTTATTGTAAAACGGTGACAAAAAATTGTTACTGGCTCCCAAACTAGGATTCCCTGTGCTATGGGTAGCCAGGCTTCTTCCAAAATACATAAGAGTATAGGTATGCGTTTTAAAATTATAACTACTTACAAACTAAAAGTGGATATACCTGTGTAGCAGTTCAGGAAACAACACAAAATAATAACAATCAGCTTATTCACTCCGAACACGATTTAGTTATTGGTGTGAACAATCCAATATAATAGACACTTAACAAACACTGAGCGATCTATTATTATCTATTATATTATCTATTAGAAGTCGTACATTCGGGTAGGGAACAGAAATCTGTTTAGCCAAACGATGCCAAACAGAGACCGACTGGTCTCTATAGACTATAACATAAAGGATTATTTAGATGACAATGATGTCTGGAATTAAATCCAGTACAATGCAAGAGTTCTATTTTTTTTTAAATAATTATGTAAACTCTGTTAACTGAGGACTTTGAAAAGACTAAGAATGAAGGTTTTTGTAAAAAAAATCTCCAAAATGATCATTGTCATCATTACTGTGGTAAGTGGGTTGTCCTCTGCCTACCCCCCGGGATATAGGCTTGAGTTTATGTAATGTAATGTAGTGATGAAACTCACATCAACCTGCAGTTCGCTCGCGTGCCAACCTGCCATACCGAGCCAAGCCAGTTAATATCTGTAACCGATCAGCGAGATTACTTTCAGTATTTGTTATGGCTCCGACTGCCTTGATACGATGGGAAAGAAGTAGGTATTACTTCCCTATTGTACGCACGCAACCTCAGATGCAAACAATCCTACTCAGAAAATTCGATGTTTTCAGCCTGACATAGAGATATAGACTATGGAAAATAGTTTCTTTTGAACCTTCTTTTCCACACCCAATATGACAACAAAGACTGCTTCCCTTCCCTTCCATAAAATATTTTGATTTGTAACATACGCCTCGTCTTCTCCACATCTCCATACATATCCACGGTCTTGATAAGAGTGACGAAACAGTCACGGTGACAAAAGTAACCCGTGTGCGGGTAACCTACTCGTAACTATGCCTATTTTGTCTAAAATACGTTTGAGTGGTTGATTATGCTCTGGCTCTTGTAATATAAAAAAGCCAACTACGTAAAAATTGTAAAATAGTTTAATAACTTTTATATACCTAGTGAGTAAGCAGAACAGCAGCCCGATGGTCCGACGATATAGTTGAGTCAGCGGAAGGTTTGTAGGTGCGGATGGCAAATTATGGCAAGGTTGGGGGAAAAGGCCTACACCCAGCAGTGGGCAGCGGTGTGCTACTGACGATGATGATTACCAGTATCATTCTTAGAGTTAAGACACAGGTATGCAACCTAAAGGTAATACTGTAAATCGGACTATCCTTAGTTCAAAACAGTTTTCCATTGCGAATTTTATGTGTTTTCCGCCGAAATCTAACACTCGCTCGCAACTATCAGCGGTTCCATTAACTTACAATTCTGCGTCCATTACTAGGCTCCATTACCGTATGTTTTGGCGCTATTGCCACTCTGCCTACCCCTAACTCACATTGCGGTACAGGGAGCACTGAATTTTCTCTTCCGAAAATGCTGGCAAAATCACAGAAAAACACTATGAAGCTCCGGAGTAAGCTGAGGAAGTCGGACTACGTAGGCTGCCGTTATCTTTATATCGAAATCCAGTCTCTCAGAAACGTGATCGAATCTTTTAGAAATAATTTAAGCGCTCTTTGTTCTTTTGTGTTATTTTGCAATTATGGATTTTGATTTATCTGAAATAAAATATTAGTTGTGGCGAGCACATGTCAACTCTGCGCGCGCACTACAAACTCCAACTTTCCTGCATCGCGCAATCTAAGTATTTCAATGACACACCATAAATATAACGTCCAACTAACAATAGTTAGACCGGTTGTCCCCAGGCATACGATGGGCCTGGTGGGAAATTTCCCTTTATAGTGGAAGAACACGCTCACCCGCTGTTCTTCTGTGTGTATTATTATTATAGCGATGAAGTATCAACTACAAACTATCAGGATCGTGGAAAGTGGCAGTCATTGGTCTCTGCCTTCCCCTCTGTGATATAGGCGAGAGGTTAAGTTACGTTTATCTCAATTCCACTTACCATGTAAAGCAGGAAATTACTGGCTGATTATGTATTAAGACATGGGTCTTGACTTTCATTTTTCTTTAGTTTTGTTATTGTTGAAATGAAAACCTTCAGATGTACCATGTGCTCTTTGAGAACAATGAATAAAATTGAACTCCGAACAAATTCGGAGTCGGAGTCAAGATTTTTGTGGTAAGACAGGTTGACACTTGACCCCAGTCACGCCTGATAAGCGCAGACGGGGTCTACGATCTTACGTACTTGCCTGGTAAAAGCCGGTTGACACTAGCTTTAAAGACACCTACCTAGGTAATATGTTTCCTGAGAAAAAGTAAAATGTAACAACATAAACTCACGCCAATAACCTGGACGGGTAGGCAGAAATAATGGTCTGCCACTTGCCACGTTTCTAACAGGAACATTAAAAAATATTTTTTTAATGATTTTGAAACAACGGTGTGAGCAAGGTGACAGTCAGTATCTGAAGAGAATCCTTTCCTCCTTGAACCACACTCTTAACTCACGGCGCTGATTTATGATGCGCTTCATTTAGCTGCAGGCTGACCTAGGATAACATTTTACAACTGCAACCCTCAAGGCAATCCCGTCCTTACCGAGCTAGCATTACAGGCGATTACACCATGGCCGATGCCACTGGTAGCTTCACTAAACAACTGTGCATTCTGGTGGTCCCTAATTTCACATTCTCAGTTTGATTTCACGTGCCATTAAATGACAATGCGACTAAACGATGACGGACAGCAACTAACCCCATTGCAAAAGCTATAGGTTTAATTTGCGTGAAAATAGAGCCTGACCATACAGTTTTGAAGGTGACAATTGCGCGGAGCTATTGTGACAGACGAGCACTGTCTATTTGCCTGTTGTTCAGGATATTGGGGAATTTTAGCCCAAATGTGTGGGGTGACAAAGGTGAATGTGGCGTTAGTCCCGTAGAGAATTTATATGACGGATGGGACTCTAAAGAGCTGGCCAATTCTCACTTCATTAGCAAATAATTCGTGTTTGACTCTAAGGCATATAACTTGAATAGGGATGTGGACTAATGTTCGGAATGGATTTTGTTTCATAGATAGACGCTATTTAAACACGAAAAAAATTATTTCATGAAAAAATACGTCACATTTTACTAAAAAAATACTTATTTAAAACTACTTTTTAAAATTCCCGCCAAAACGTTCTAAACTAACGCGTGAGTATGATGACGTCACAGACCGATAAACAATCTCGCGCTCTATGAAAGTTAACCTGATATTCAGTGAATTCTTACGAATAAATAAGTTTTCTGAAAGGTGTAAAAATGAATACGATGTACAAATGCTGTGCAGTACCCATGTGTAAAAGTACGTCAATAAGTACGCCGCAAAATGTTCATAAATGTTCCAAAAATTGCTAAAATAAGGAGAAAGTGGCTAACGCTTGCTAGAAGATGTTCAACATCATTGACATCTACAAGTACCAGCTATTTTTGTGAACACCACTTTGATGTAGGTAAGCCAAATATTCTAAAAGTATTGTACGATAAAATTTAAATACGAGTATGCACTTAGGTACAAAATAGTTTTAGATAGGTAGTTTTGACTTTACCCACCAACCATAGGTAGGTATTTCAAACGTACTTACAATGACATTTTTACGTTTCTAAGCTCCGCTGCACAAAAATTCTTATTTCGGGCAAAATAACTTGCCACCATCAACGAATCTATCTTCGGTAAGTTAGAACTACTTCCTTTGATGAATCCAGTGTCATTGTTATAATATTACAATAATATTATAATAATATCGTTGAAATTAGTTCGCCGGTGATACTTTTGACTACGTGAGCTTGTTTTGTTTAGCGGTCAGTGACGTCACCCGCGCTTTGATTGACGTTCGCAGTCACGTGATAATGGGTATTAAATAATGCAATTTAAACTATTTTTATTTATTTTATGGCAAATAAATATATTCTTAGAATGTTACTATACGTTTTTTAATACGGATTTTAATTAAAAAAAAATAACTTAACATGAATTGGTAACATGTGTCAACATCCGTATTGTACATAAAAAGATACGAAATGAAAAGGTTTTATTCAAAGGAGCGCAAAAACTGCGGCTTAATAAACGTTACAATTCAAACTAGGAATCCATTTGAAAATATAGATAATTTTGGAGAAAAAATGGACATAAAAACTCCAAACTTAGTCTTTTTAAATTCCTTAATTAACAGAGTTTATATAATTATTTTAAAACAGAACTCATGCATTGTACTGGCTTTAATTTCAGACATCATTGTCATCTAAATAATCCTTTGTGTTATAGTAGCCCTTTTGGCACAAAGTGTACAACATTATGACAGCTCAAAGCGAGCGAAGTTTGTAAGCAAATTTGCGCATACGACTTTGTGAGAATACCTCAAATAGATTTTTATGCGACAAGTGTCTTCCTTCCTTCGAATATTTTGCGTCTACGCTTTCTATTCGCATGGGCAAGAATCAGATCCAAATGTCGAAATCATAATAATATTTTTATGTAGAATTTAAGCCTTAGAGTCATATACGAATTGCGCAGGTGATTCGACGTATACGACTCTAAGGCGTATGACTTGAATAATGAATACACTATTTTTATTTTTAATGCACTAACCCGTGCTAAGGAACAAATTTAAAAACCTATTTAGAGGCTAAAAATTTCACCCATGCCGGGATTCGAACCCGCAACCTCTGGCTATCCGTACCAGCCTTTTTAGCCTCTAAATAGGTTTTTAAATTTGAATAATGAAGTGAGAGTTGGCTCTCTGGTCAGTGAAAACAATTCTCCTTTACTCAATTACTTGGTCTTCTGACTGCTAGACTGCCGTTGGTGGCGGGATCAGGATGGCTGAGGACAAAGAAAGTAGCGTGCCTACCTAAATAAGCTCTGTGACACCAAGACTATATGAGTCACCCATTAGCTCAGTTGGATAGATCGCTGGCACGGATAGCCAGAGGTCGCGGGTTCGAATCCCGGCATGGGTGAAATTTTTAGCCTCTAAATAGGTTTTTAAAATTGTCCTTAGCACGGGTTAGTGCATTAAAAAAGGGAATAGTATAACCTAGACTATAATCAACTTCAACATGTATGCCTTTTGTTTAGTCACCTTATGCGTAGGAACAATAAAAATGTAAAGGTCTGTGAGCGCTCGACTCAAAACCAAACTGAAAAATCATTAAGAAAACGAAGAGCCTATGTAAAAGTAACAAAACCGGCCATGTGCGTCTGGGGCAACACGCAGTTTGGGGTTCCGTATAAAGAGACGGGTTCCTTGCTGTCTACGAAACCCTAAAAAGATGCATGTGTTGGTGTTTCATAAATTCCCTAGAGCATTATATCAAAATTTAGTACGGAACTGCTGACTTTTCCTTTGTATTTCGTAGTTGGTCTCATAATAAAAGTTTGTACTGATTAGTGGAGTTTCACCGCGCCTTCCTGAAATACCCATTACTGTTGCAAGCGGGATAAAGGCTCCACGATACCGCGGGATGGAGTTACCAACTTGTAATGATTGGTGAAGCCTACACGTAACTATAAATAATCTTGAGACTACTGAAGAATCGGGCAAGATTATAGATAGATAGAGAACACTTTATGGCACAACTAGTAAAATAAATATACAACGAAGAGTTATTAAAGCTAAGTAATGTTATATACAATTGGCGGTCTTAACGCTTAGCGATCTCTTCCAGACAACCTTTGGATGGAGCGTATTGCATGAAGAATCTACTACGTACATGCATGTACATGAATAATTAAATTAAATACAAAAATTATTGATACCAAGTAGCGAAAGATTGCAAGAATTATAAGAATTGCACTTATCACTTTACTAGCTATACCCCGC
This sequence comes from Yponomeuta sedellus, assembly GCA_934045075.1. Lineage (NCBI taxonomy): Eukaryota > Metazoa > Arthropoda > Insecta > Lepidoptera > Yponomeutidae > Yponomeuta > Yponomeuta sedellus. The sequence goes on along the minus strand of OW203741.1, from coordinate 20,489,649 downwards.
GGTGTTGCCCGCGGCTTATCGATTTTCCCGTGGGAATAAGATATTTTCCCGCAGTAAAACGTAGCCTATGTGTTAATACAGGGTATCAGCTAACTCCGTAACAAATTTTTTTCAGTGTTTTAAATTCTTTTAATGTGTCATCGTCAGGCTATACTAGTCCACTGCTGGACATAGCCCTCCCCTAAAGAGCGCCACGTTGTGCTATCATACGGGGTAGTGCCCATAATCCCCACGCTGGGCATACGGGTTGGGGATCGCAGTTCGGTGGAATTGTACTGCAGGGGGCGCTGCTGCCCACCCCCCGGTTTGTGTCCTTAGTCGCCTTTTACGACACCCGCGGGAAGAATTGGGTCGGTGCTATTCCGACACCACGCTGCATTTGAAAAATAACTGATTAGGCACTAAATGATACCTTCGATTCAACGTCGAATCTTCTACAATTAGGCATTTAATGTGTACACACCCCTAATAACCGTAAATCTTTGATTATTTGATACTGTGTCGTCACGCTTATTACCTATAACTATAGTTATAACACAAAACCGATCGAATGCGATAACCTCTTTGATGTCTACTTAGAATCCATTGCATTTTTAAGCACATTTACCTACAGCACTTCCGCGACAAGGCCCTTTTATAAGCAGTTGTTTTTATGTTCATTTAAAACGTGAACGGCCGGCCAAATGCCGTGCCATGTCGCCATAACAACATTGTTAGAACAGAAGAACAGCTCAGCTATATTGTCAATTACTATGAAAGGTACCTATAATATTGCAAAACTTTGGTGTAATTTTACTGTTATTTTACAATATTCATGTAAATGAATAATAAATAAATTAAAGCCAATTCATTTATTTATCGTATGATGTTCAGTATTCATCATCATTACATCAGGCTTTACTAGTTCACTGCAAGGCAAGCCTCCCTGCAGTGTTGTTGCAATGTTTTTGCAAAGTTCCCGTAATAGCATAATAGTATGCAACTCTGATAAAGAGAAAAGCTTAAATTGCAATTTGAAATTGGAACAGTTACTAAAATTCAAAGTAAATTATATATTATGATTAGGATGGTCAATTTGTTTACTAACGATAAGAACTAACTACGACTGAAACTCCGTGACGAAAATATAGACCTATTAAAACTTGAGGAGTTATTTGCGCAAGGAATTGGTATTCTCATTCAAATGCTAATTTGGATGTACGTACCTAATGCGACATTCGAATTTCAAATTCTTTCTCACCTGGAGTTTGTATCGAGCATTTTTCGCGCAAACAGGTTGATATCATTGAGATGGACGTCGAGGTTATTGGTATTGGTGTGATCTGAATTAGAATACCAAAATAGTGATTAAAAGCTTTTTATTCACTGTTTCACTCAATAAAATAAGCTACCTGGCTTTCTAAAGTAGGAGTGGTACAAAATTAAAATTATACGATGAATGTATCAGATCAACCCTTTACAGTCTCCACTACTGGGGCATGGGTCTCTTCCTGCATCGCCGGAAGGTTAGGCCATACTCCGCTACGGGGACCAAGTCTGGGTTGGTGGAGGATTGTAAGACAGTGGCGGGCCTTACTGTCAGATATTATCAAGCCACCCATAAGGTCTCGACGACAGCCATTACACGACAGCCGGTACCAATGTCTTAATTGAGAAGCACGGCAGTGTTTATAAAAAATAATTATATAAGCGATCAAGTCGGGGATATTTTAGATATAATATTTTTGGTATACTATGAGTAAATAGAGAACATGTTATTGAACAACCAGAAAAAAATGTGACTTTTACCTCATCATCATCATCAGCTCATCTCTGCCCACTGCTGCCCATTTACACATCCACGGGCTCCCTGCCCACCTGACCCCATCGTTCAGCCATCGGGCGATAGGTTCACCCACTGAGTGGCCCCCGGCTCTCGGACGCCACTCCGTTACTGCCCAGGTCCACCTGCCGTCTTCCCACTTCGCTAGATGCTTATACCTAGTTGATGTATAAGCCTAAAGCCAGGGGCGGACCAATCGCCCGATGGTCGGTATAAACATCTAGCGAGGTTATCAATAAAAAGAATTAACCGTCGAAAAAATTAAATTCTCACGCCATGTTGCTGCATCAAAAGCTGACTGTATAAAAATTAAAACATGTCTAATTTGTCCATAATTCTATAAACTGATGACGTATCAAACTATATTAATCAAAAGTGTAGTCATCATTTTTTTCACCAAACATGTGACAATGTGCAAGCGAGACAGATGCTAGGCTTAGCAACGACTGATCCGTCCTTCTGTTACTTTCACGCCACTCGGCAGGGGCGGCCAATAAGCCGCGGCAAATTGCAAGTAATGTTATTTTTTAACGCCGGGACAGGCGCGTGAATTTAAATGGCATGTTAAGAGGAATTCCGCACTCGCCCTTAAGTGATGTAGGTAAATTGTATTGCCAATTTGCCGAGCGATCGGCGGACCTTTTCGTACGCGACCTGATTTCGGGTGTGAAATGAAGCTCTTGTCGGTGTTTGTTCTTATTCCTCGCTGGATTAGCATGATCTTTGGATGACAATACTGGAAATAATTAAATTATCAGCGAACCAAAGCCTTAAATAGCAGGAAAATTATTTGATCAGCCAACTATTAAGTGGTCAGAATATAAATGAAAACTATTTCATTACATTAAATCAATTGCTGAGCTGAATTGATTGAATTTATTTTATTATTTTTAATGCATTAACCCGTGCTAAGGACAATTTTAAAAACGTATTTAGGTATCTGTACGTAATACAGAGAATATTGTAAAGAGGTTCGAAATTTCACTGATGCCGGTGAGTCGCCCATTAGCTCAGTTGGAAAGAGCGCTGGCACGGATAGCCAGAGGTCGCGGGTTGAATCCCGGCATGGGTGGAATTTTTAGCCTCTAAATAGGGTTTTATGATTGGATTTATGTGCTGATTTATTCTAAATATAGAATTTCTGCTGATCAATGCGCCGATTGCTAACTGCGCTGAGGTAGGTGAACAACTCAGGCACTCCGGTATTCTCACGATGATTTCCTATAATAAAGCTTACCTAGATTACTTACTTAGCTTACTTAGATTTTTAGCCTCCAGAACAAGAAAACTTTTGTGTACTTTTTTTACTATGAAATAAACAGTTTTAAGTGTGTTAATATTAATTAACCAGTGTTGTGGGTTTTGTTAAATAATAAAATAAATTAATAATTTAAAATTTTTAAAACAACAAATGTGGAGTTTCTTTGTCAGCCTCTCCTCCACATAATTTATTTACTGTAAAACTAACAACTTTGACGTTCAATAAGTAAAACAATCTTTTTATAATGAATAAAAATAGTTGAATTGAATTCAAAGTAAATTAATTTGGACTTAAGTTAATAAATACATTTGAAAACCAAACCACTTTTAGTGTGGGGATAACTTCAAAATAGTAAAAACATTGTTCACACACTATTTGTTCCACACAATTCATTTTGTCTGGCATTTGCAAATGTGTATTTATACAAGATAGCCCAGAAACGGTGACTTAATTACTGTTACAAATAACAGTAAGTGTCTATTTCAAAATCTACGAAAAAAATTACAATTAATCTACCATGCAAGAAGTCCCGGGTTCGAATACCGGCTGGGGACAAAAAAAACCCAGGTCTTGGATGTTTACATATTTGTAATGTCGTTGTTTCTGGTTTCCACGACACAGGGTGCCCTAGTGGGGTGCCAGAAGCAATGTATGTGCCAGTATGTAAATGTTATGTTATGTTAATCTCCAAACATCGAATGACCTTATTTATAAAATCAAAATTGTAATAAAATCCTCTTGCTTTGATATCAACCTTTGTACGTCGCTGCAGCAGGGGCACGGGTCTCTTCCTATATCGCAGGAAAATTAGGCCATACTCCACCACGGGGGCCAAGTCTGGGCTGGTGGAGGATTGTAAGACAGTGGCGGGCCTTACTGTCAAAAGTTATCAAGCCACCCATAATATGTATTAACTTATTATCAATTATTTGTGCAGTTAGAAATATGTTTCCCTTCTTTCCATTCGTAGAACAGCCTATGCTTAGCAATAACTCTTACAGATGAGTTCACAATTGGAAGAATGTGACGTAATATTTTTTTACATTTATGGTTTGCAATAAAGCAAATAAAATACTACTAGAACAGACACACAAATAATAGCATAACAACGGACCAGTGCCTGTGAATAACCATGATGATTCTACACTGCACGCAGTCTTTTAGGTGTATCATGAGCGCATCGCCGTGTCTAATCTAAACATCGCGACGCTTTATTTATTTGATCCCAGTAAGAACCTCTCCTGCTAAACACAACAGGGTGGAAGTATTATCGGGTAGGTGAAGAAAAACAATTGACGCCCGCAAACAGCGGAGGCGGTTCCGGCACTCCCAGGGCAAAGCCCGGCGATTCCCGAACGATTGTCGGATCCGAGGAGAGCCTTGTAATGGGCGAACAGTGTGTTTACTGACTACAGGCCTAATTTTGCTTGTGCGCTGCGGAGAACGTCGTCGCTTGGAGATGTTTAAAAGCTTATAAGAGCAAAAACTGCTTTGCCATAGCTCTGTCTTGTCGAAGTGGAAGTGCTTTAGGTATGTGGACAATCTTATACAACTATTTTTATTGATCACAAATTACCTGATTGAGTGTGTTTATTTAAAAAAAAATGTTAAAAATATTTGATTTTTTTCATTGGTATGGTTAGTAAGCCTCATGTAAGCAATATTTTAAAAAATGAATTGCTTTATGTATTAGATATTAATTTAGATATTTATTCATTTAGATCTGTAAAATATACCTTTGTAAGAACATCGCAAGCCATAAGAAATAATTACTAAAAATATTACGTCTATTATATAAACATGAATCGCTGAATGTGCCGGTAAGCACAAATCTCGACAGCAGCTGAACCGATTTTGCTAATTAGTTTTTTAGAATATGCCTTGAAGTACAAGGATGGTTCTCACGGAGATAATAAAAAAAAAAAATAAAGAATCGACTATTAGGCGGTACGAAGTTCGCTGGGTCACCAAGTTATTATGTATTTCCTTCTTGAAACTTCCTTAGGCGGCCAAAAATAAATAATATTAATAACATATCTCACAAAAAGGTATTCTTTAGTTTTCTAAATAGTAGCCTACCGACTTACCTCTTAAACACTTAGCTATAACATAAACATAATTATCTTGGTATCTATGCTTTTGTCTTTAAACTCGTAGAAGTGGATAGGTGTCCTCAGATTGTATGCAGTCTCTGCACTGCACACTCAGTCTGCTTTCGGTGGAGGCTTTAGCGGATTCTCCGCTCAGCTCTCGGCTCGGCTGACAGGCTCTCCGCGCCGGTGGCGGCCAGCTGAAAGCTCGTATCGTGCCGGATAAAAGCTTCATCAATGAGAACATGGAGACCCAAGTGACCGTTTACGGCTAAGCGCCTGTTATGCTCCTATGTGGTTGATATCTCCATTAGTTTAGGAGTTCAATGACTTTGAACGCGTCAATGCATACGAGTTGCAATTTAGTCCGGATATGAGAGGTTTAAGGCAAAATTAAAAATAAAGCGACGGCAGGCTAGTGGGCAGATGGACTCAGTGGACCCAGGTTCGATTCCCAGTGCAGGTATATACCAATGACTTTGATTTCTAAGTTATTTACATTCGTGAAGTTATTGTAGCAATATACCATTCGTTAACGGTGAAGAAAAACATCGTGAGGAAACTTGAGTATATGAGGTGTTCATATAAACACCTCAGCGGTTGAAATTGCCAATCCGCGGCGGGCACGCGTGGTAATTAACCCCATAGAGAAAGCCAGTGCGCTGCAGTGGGTCGTTTATAGGCTACATAAAAAAAAACAAAGTTACACACGGATAGCCAGAGGTCGCGCGTTCGAGTCCCGACATGTGTGGAATTTTTAGCCTCTAAATAGGTTTTCAAAATTGTCCTTAGCACGGGTTAGTGCATTAAAAATAAAAATAGTATAAAGTTACACAAGTAAGTCTGAATCAATTCATTGCTTATTGGCTAACTATATATCCTAGTCTTTTGGCAAATAGGCATTTTAATCTTCCGATATGCACTGAGGCCCTCGGTCTCAAAAAATCTAGCTGAAATTGGTTTGGAGTACAGAATTTGTCCTGAAATTCCGGAAATTCTCAACCTAAAATTTCTAGTGGTGATCATCAGATCAGCATCAGTAACATATCATAACATTTACATACAGGCACATACATTGCTTCTGGCCCCACACTAGGATACCCTGTGTCGTGGGAACCAGAAACAACGACATCACAAACATGTAAACATCCATGACCTGGGCTTTTTTTTTTGTTCCCAGCCGGGATTCGAACCCGGGACCTCTTGCATGGTGGCAGACGCACTACCGCTACGCTACAGAGGTCGTCTTCTTAATCTTAATCTTAATCCGCAATCTTGAACCGTGCGCTGTCAAGATGCTGTTTTGTTTAAAAATACGCAAGGTGGATCATATCTGCAAGTCAGAGTGGACTCCGCATTTTATTACGCCCTCTTAGCAACTAAAGACTAGAGTTTAAAAAAGACAATACGCTTTTAATGAGCCGTTTTTAGCACAAATTGACAAAGATTTGCTGAGAAGAAATCTCTTACAGAGATAAGCTTGCCTTTGTACATATTATTTCTTATGTAATGTCCTGTTTGATGTTTAATGTGCATTAAAGTATAATAATATTAAAGTAAAACCTAACTGCAAAGTAGGTACTCGGGGCTGCAAGTGATGCAAATTACTTCAGCCAGATGTCGCTGCCTGTACGTGATACAGAGAATATCGTAAAGAGGTTCGAAATTTCACTGATGCCGGTGATTCGCCCATTAGCTCAGTTAGAAAGAGCGCTGGCACGGATAGCCAGAGGTCGCGGGTTGGAATCCCAGCATAGGTGGAATTTTTAGCCTCTAAATAGGTTTTTAAAATAATAAAGCACTTCATATATGGCGCTTATAGGCGAGCACATACAAGAACAGAGACACTTCTGTCAAATTTTGCTTACCAGATATTAATTTTGACAGCCGTATTCCGGTTCTTCTATGGCCACGCATGTAAGCGCCATCTATGAATTTCTTTGTGAACTTGGCCGTTTTACCGCCGCAGGGACATGGCTTGTATCCACTTACTGTGTTCTGTCGTGTTTGTTTGTTTTTATTGCCTTTTTATATTTAGTCTCTATTTTATTTAAGATTTGTATAACTCTGTGTGGCGAAAAATAAATGTATTTCTTCTTCTTCTGAACTTGTGCTAAAAATGGGTCATTGTACCAATATTAATTTCTCCCTTGAGATACATACATAACCTCAGGCCTGTATCCCATAGGGGTAAGTAGATTCCAGGGGCTGCCACTTTTCACGATCCTGACAGATCACCTTCGCTTCATCAACGTTCATAGTCGTTGCATGCACGCACGCCGGGCACTTTTTATCTTCCCCTTTGCTAATGATGAAAAAGGGGATGACAACACCAATATTATGAAGGCTAAATGGAAAAAGGGGTTTTTAAGGATTTCCACCTCTGCCTCCTGAAGAAACACGTGAATATTTTTGCCCTAGTTTTTGCCCTGTACTATTTACACGCTTTTTATTTAATCTCAATATTCTGAGTGGTAATTATAAACTTACAATAATCCTTTAATATTAATAATCTTTGATAGATGCCCCAAGGACCGTTGGGCTATGGCTCTAAGGTATTGTTTCCTTTACATTGTTAGCAATAGTTAGATAGTTAGCAACGTGTCTTTGACAGGTGTCATGCAAAGATGGACCCTTGTAACTTTCTTCGAAACTTTGATATCCGGCTCGTAAGTTTGGACAGCTTCAATATGTAAATATACAGGGCTTGCTTAGTTTGGGGATCGCAGTTTCAGGTCTACCCGCTCTTGTAAAACGGTTGTTAATTTTAGTTTAGTTTGGTCTGTTGCACCTAAATGAATAAAAGTCAAATCCAAAATTGCAGACTTACCCCTTACAAAATTTAAAGCACTATTGTATACAATTCTTAAAGAAAACCTGTATTATAATGTAAATGACTTCTTAAATTATTTGTATTACAGAGATTCGTGTACATTTTTTTATTAAGTTTCCAATCAGGATAATAAATAGATAGGCTGTTTGTTTTCACAAAGTAATATTTGCGCACTCTGACGGGTAGAGCATACTTGTACCATAATATTAAGTTACCACCTACATGATATGTAATTACCATGCTTTAGCAAATAAATTATTCTATTCTATTCCAGAATGTAAAATAAGAACGACATTTTGGAATTATGTTCTTTAAAAACCTATTTAGAGGCTAAACTTAGCACGGGTTAGTGCATTAAAAATAAAAATAGTATAATTATGTTCTTTGTTCGTTAATACTCATTAACACGCAGCTGTGTAAGCCTATAAAAAAATGTTTAGCGTCAAATAGTGGCAAAAAAAAACATAGAGGAAAGGACATACTATATATTTATTTATGAACACGATACTAAAAATATATAAAATAATTGATTAACATCATTAAAACAATTCGCCATGCTCGAGAGGGTCCATAATGATACTCATTATCTGTTATTTAAGATCCTACCAAATTTATGGCTGCAATAATGTATTGAGTTGTTAACTCTGCGGCTCGACATTGGATAAGTCACCAAAACCAAGTACTTGTGAGTAGAAATGCAATACAATACAAAAAACTTTATTGTCATAAAAGTGTGCGAAGATAGTGGCTGGTCAGTCTGAGATAAGCTACCAAGTCTCCACTCTTCTTAGTAATTAGGTGGTATAATTTACTTCTATGCACGTAGAAACGTGTTAAATAACTCTACTGCAGCTGAGATTTATCGTTGGTACCCAATGGTACTACCCATGTCCAGTAACATAACACAACATTTACATACAGGCACATACATTGCTTCTGGTTCAACACTAGGATACCCTGTGAAGTGGGAACCAGAAACAACGACATCACAAATATGTTAACATTCAAGACACAGGGTTTTTTGTCCCCAGCCGGGGTTTGAACCCGGACCTCTTCAATGGTAGGCAGATGCACTACCGCTGCGCCACAGAGGTCAGAGGAAGAGGCCACTAAACCAAAACACTACCTCTCCGCTCAGTGAAACTGAAAATACAGCCTATCATCGGCCACACGTAGCCATTTGTCATTGCGCCTTCCGCCGGCCGCGGCCCGTGACAATGTGACGTCATTATGGCGATGACGTCTTTATCCCGCCGCGCCGCAGTCGGTACTCATTACTGACAGTGAGCTGAAGATAATATGGTGGACATTATTTGCGTAAATGTGCAGGGTTCTGACTCTTATTAGAGTATATTATTATTAGAAATTGCTTTAAGCAATAAGGCCGCCAATTGTACTTTGTATCTTTACATGTTTTATATTATGTGCTCTGGTGTACAATAAAGAATATTCTTATCTTATATTGTGAGTACGCAAGGATGCAGGTTGACTACTTTCTGGTGCCCTTACATGGAGTTGAATAGTCGTCAGGCTATACTAGTCCACTGCTGGACATAGCCCTCCCCTAAATATCATAGGGGGTAATGCCCATAATCCCCACGCTGGGCATGCGGGTTGGGGATCGCAGTTCGGTGGAATTGTACTGCAGGGGGCGCTGCTGCCCAACCCCCGGTTTGTGTCCCTTAGTCGCGTTTTACGACACCCGCGGGAAGAATTGTGTTGGTGCTATTCTCTAGGCCGACACCACACAGCAGTTGAATCATAATCTATAATTCTGGGCAGCCACAAAATATGGTATTAATTAGACAAAATAATTTGGGTTTGTCTTTTATAACGACTGATCAGCATTTCATTTCTCTTTGTATTTTTTTTTTGTATTTCTCAGTTATTATAATTATTTCTTTTTCTATTTAGGTATTTCTGCACTGTTTAATATAAATGCTTAAAACCTGTGTTTAGTCTAACAACCTTTAAACCTGCAGGACGAATTAACGATTTACGAAAAGTTTCTACTTTGCTAGAACCAACGTGTTTTACCTACGTTGAAACTTTTCGTACACGAATATACTAACATTATTTGAACTCGTATATGAACTGGAAAAGAACTCTTGTAACCAATTTCAAAGTTTTAAAATCTTTAAATTTCGAAATAGGTATATAGGCTTATTATATTTTTATCATTAATTATTATTATTATAAATATATCTTTAAGTTTGAATATATTATATAGAATATGTTACAGTGAAAATAAATAGTTTGTAATTCAAATAAAAAAAAAAAAGGTATATAGGCTTATAATGTTTTAAAATATGAACTTTAGTTGGAATGCTTTAAGAACTGCGCATTTTGAAATATATTGCGCACCCTCAGAACGAAAGAGGCCTAAGTAAAAAAATTGTGAAATTGAGTTACAATCATAGAGTCATAAAAAGGTATGCCGTGGACGGAAGATTCGCTATGCTCTTTTTTTACAATAAGTGCCTTTGTTTTACTATTCATCGGATAGAGCATACCTTTTTATGTCTCTCTATGATTGTTAGGTACTCAATTTTTTGAGATTATTTTGAGTATTTAAACTATTTTTTGACTTAGGCCTCTTTCGTTCTGAGGGTGCGATTGTGTGTTTCACACAAAGCAATTGGTTTCAGTTGATATCTAATATCTATATTCCGACTGAAACCGATGCCTTTGTTTTCTTAGTAACGTACATTCGTATACATTCGTCTCTGTAATTATTTTCTGGTGTGTACAATAAAGAATATTCTTATCTTATCTTATCTTACATTCGTTGTGGTATATTACCATATCACTGTCATATTACTATTCCAACCTGTGAAAGAAAACTTCAGCTCGACCACAATCAAACCTCAGCGCTTGAATTTTCTAATCCACGGTGGTGATTAACATTATTCTCTCTCTTTCAGAGAAGACCTGTGCCTGCAGTGCCATGTTTACAGACAGCTTATCTTGACACATAAAGTGTTTTAAACCATGTGGGAGCTGCCAGATAACCAAATGTAAGATTAAGTTATCGGAAATAAATATTTCTTATGTGTCAAAAACCTATTTAGAGGCTAAAAATTCCACCCATGCCGGGATTCGAACCCGCGACCTCTGGCTATCCGTGCCAGCGCTTTTTCCAACTGAGCTAATGGGCGACTCATCGGCATCAGTGAAATTTCGAACCTCTTAACAATAATCTCTGTATTACGTATCTCTGTATTTCTTATATTTGGTCACTACAAAAATATGTAACAAAGAACTGTTGGAGCTCTGCCGCGAAACACTGATAGGTTACTTGATCAAGCGTCGCAAGTACACTTGGACAGGCTACACTCACAGAAACCAGCCCAGCCATATACCTACCTCGAGAGTGGAACCCCCATGGAAAAAAGAAACGTGGCAGTCCCAAACTGAAAGAAGAGTCGAAAGAAAGAAAACATTATAGACACAGTGCCCACGCCACAATAACAAAATAAACTTAAAACATTGCATTTATAAATAGAAAAGAACACGAAACGACACGGCGTGTCACTGCTGCTATAAATTTGCAACTGACTCAGCAATATGGCGATGGACAAGCCTCCAGCGCTGATGTTCAGTCAGTGCCGGCACCTGGCACTGACTGAATATTAGCGCTGGAGGCCGCGAGCGTTACAGACTGCGGTGTGGTGAAAGCGTGGGAAATATCATATAGGCGGTAACTAACCTGGTGGCGCTTTGTGGCAGCGGAGATGGAGATGGCTTGGCTAACGTGGCACTGAGTTGAAGTTCGCAGCCCAAGACAGAACGAGATGGCGGAGTATTGTGGACGCCCTCTGCCCCACTCAGGGGATAAAGGACCTTAAGTCAAATGAGTGGATTCCTACTAATATTATAAACGCGGAAGTTTGTAGTATGGATGTATGTTGGTTACTATTTCACGTAAAAACTACTGAAACTTTAACAATAATATAGCATATACATCAGAATAACACAAAGGTGACAATTTATAAAGATATTGTGAATTGTCCAAAATATTGCGATAAGTGTCAAGTAGACGTTTAGTCCGGATCTACATACTTACTCGAAGCGCTCGTGGCCTAGGCGAACCGAGTGATTGGAATCAATCACTTGGTTAAGCAACAACAGGCCCGGTCAGGTACGGTACGGGTGAGAGTCCCGTGACTACCGCTAGTGGCATTTTTCCGAGCGCTTCCGTGCTTCGCAAGGCACGTAAAGCCGTTGGTGCCGGCTGTCATATAATGGCAGTCGTTAAGCCATGTCAGAGGCCTTATGGGCGGCTTGATAACATCTGACAGTAAGGCCCGCCACTGTCTTACAATCCTCCACCAACCCGGACTTGGCCCCCGTGGTGGAGTATGGCCTAACCTTCCTGCGATGCAGGAAGAGACCCGTGCCCCAGCAGTGGGGACATACAAGGGTTGATAACGAAAATAACGATAACGATAACATATTATTATTATTATTATTAAATTCTTTATTGTACCTGTAAAGATTGTACAATTGGCGGGCTTAATACTAAATAGTATTTTATTCTAGCCAACCAACAGGTGACGTGGAGAAGATGGGGGTAGTCACAAACGGTGAGGTGATATTTTATTGTCAAATATATATTTTTTAAATTAAACTATGTATTAATATGTACAATAATTATAAACATAAACATATACCAATATAATAATTAAGCACATGTATAAAGATGAATAGATAGACTTTATAAACATATAAATAGACTTCATAATACTTATATTTTTACATACTTACGAATGGAATTACACTTTACTGTTCTGAATATGAAGATAGTGTTCCTGTACTCTACTCTTAAAGACGCCGACTGACGGAGCCTGGCGAATGTATAGCGGCAGCGCGTTCCACAGACGTACCGCTGTCACGGAAAAAGAACCCGAATAGCCTGCCGCATTATGCTCTGGGATTTCGAGGAGTAAATCTTTGCATAACATACTTACTGGTGTTGTTATATCGGAAGAGTCCGACCAGGTTTCGCTCCGATTCGCAGAGCTTAATCATGGTGAGCAGAGACGGAGCTCGCGTCGTCGGTTGCTCGTAAGTAGATCCAGACTAAAAGTCTACAATGTGTTGTGCTTACGAAAGTTTTAGTTCAAAAAAAGTGTCAAGTAAGTAGGAAAAATCTACCCGATAATCCTGCGCAGACATAGCTGGCACCAGCTAGTTCGATATATATTTCTCCCGCGTTTATTTAATATGTAAATTTTCCGAACATATTAGCCAGTGAAAATATGAGATATTTATGATAATTTCAAAGTGCAAATATGGCTATAGCCACCTCCCATCACGATACAACGAAAACGCAATGTTCGTGAAGCTATACCTCACGTTTTGCAAGAGTATTAGATTACTGATCTGCATAATATTTATAGCGAAACATGATACAGGGTGGTCCAATAAATCAATAATCCTATTACAACATAAAGGATTATCTAGATGACAATGAGGTCTGGAATTAAAGCCAGTACAATGCATGAGTTCTAGGGTTTAAAATAATTATGTAAACTCTGTTGATGAAGGACTTTGAAAATACTGAGTTTCGAGTTTTTTTTTTCCATTTTTTCTCCAAAATTATATAGATTTTAAAATGGACACCTAGTTTGTATTGTAACGTTTATTAAGCCGCAGTTTCTGCGCTACTTTGAATAAACCATTTCATTTCGTTTCGTCTCGTCTCGTCTCGTCTCGTCTCGTCTCGTCTCGTCTCGTCTCGTCTCGTCTCGTCTCGTCTCGTCTCGTCTCGTCTCGTCTCGTCTCATTTCATTTCATATCATTTCATGAAAACCTAATGTATAAAAATCTCTTGTGTGTTTGATATCGAGCTTCTCCGAAACGGCCTCACTGATTCTTAATTGCAGACTAATAAAAATGGCAAAACGACGTTTGCGAAGGCATATAGTTATGTATAATTTTTATATTTCTTAATGACAGTAAAAGTCACAAATTAATTTTCTCCTTCCAGGTGGGCACGCGTGGTGATTAAGCTTTAACTCTCTTACAGAGAGGGCTTGTGCCCTGCTGTGGGAAGTATACATGGTGTAACGAAAACCCCATCTTCATCAACCCATTATGTCCCCTCCGATGGGCACGGGTCTCTTGCCTGAGGAAGATATAGGCCATACTCCTCTACGGGGGCTAACTCCAGATTGATGGAGGCTTGCAAGAATATTGGCTGGTCCTACTGTCAGAAGTTTTCAAGCCGACCTAAGTTCTCTGACTTGGCTTAACGACTGCCATCTATCGACGGCAGTCAGCACTAACTGCTTAACGTACCTTACAAAGTAAGGAACCGCTCGGAAAAATGCCACTGGCGTTAGTCAAAAACGGTCACCCATCTTTGCACTGAACGCGCCCCATGTTGCTTTTATTTCAAGAATTTTCTGATCTATATGAGAATTTTGTTACACCCTCAATAGGCTGGTTAAAATCGAAAGAGCCTAATAGTGACCAATTTAAACATACTGTTTACACGAGCAAACAACCGAATGGGCGCGGGCCCTACCCGCGACCACCCGCGTCGTGTGTAGATGCACGAATGCCGATAAATAGTCGCGCGCGATAAATCCGCGGGCGCCATTACTCTGACGTCACGAGCGCCCCGCCCCCTAAGTGAATCGCTAGTAGGGGCCTGCGTTGCTGCTGATAAAATATTTATTTGTTTTCTGTTGTTTTGTTTGCTTCGGGTTGATCTATTAGCGCCATAGTGCAGTGGAACTCAAGTTTCGCGATCCGCCGCTGGCTACCCAAATTCAAACTCTACAATATTATACACAATGTACTCATTACCTATCTAAAGAAGAACCGAATTTAACTCGCATCGACGGTTTTGTATCACGTCACAATATAATATTGCGCATTTATTAAAAACTTATGTTTTTTATTTTTCATTTGAAATTATTTTCTTTTATTATGGTTACGCACAATCCCACGAAGTCTAGTCGGTGCCTTGATTTACCATTAATGTCAAATCATACAAAAAACAAAAATCGAAGCGCGCGTGGCCTAGGCGAACCGAGTGATTGGAATCAATCACTTGAGTTAAGCAACAACGGCGCGGTCAGGTGCAGGATGGGTGACCGTCCCGTGACTACCGCTAGTGGCATTTTTTCAAGCGCTTCCGTGCTTCGCAAGGCATGTTAAGCCATTGGTGTCGGCTGTCATGCAATGGCAGTCGTTAAGCCATGTCAGAGGCCTTATGGGCGGCTGGATAACTTCTGACAGTAAGGCCCGCCACTGTCTTACAATCCTCCACCAACCCGGACTTGAACCCCGTGGTGGAGTATGGGATAACCTTCCTGCGTTGCAGAAAGAGACCCGTGCCCCAGCAGTGGAGACATATATGGGCTGAATCGATTGTGTGTGATATATCTGTGATCTATCTATGTCTTTAGACAACTTTTGTGATCGTATACCACATTTTTACCAAATAAAATGGCCCTTTGTCATGCGAAAAGCCCGTCGAAAACTCCATCGTTTTTCAAACCCCCTTTTCACGTATTAGAGATAGTGGAAAGCTTTCAATAGCGACTGATATGTATTCCCTTACAATCCATTAGTTCGCGCGCGCTCCGCGTCCGGTTCCGGTGGCGCGCCGGAAGTCGGCCGAGCGACGCCCTTGACATCCGATCGCGCGCCGGTGAAAAAAAATCGACCTACTTCCGGTTTAGTCAGTCTCTAAAGAGGGCTGAATAAGGCTGCATACGTTTTGTTTGTTGCCATGTTGTATGAAAACGCATAGTCGAGGTATATTTTTTGGCCAATATTACTATCTGTGCCCTTTATTTCCTCATAGGAATAAGGTATTTTCCCGCAGTAAAACATAGCCTGTGTGTTAGTCCAGGGTATCAACTAACTCCATATCAATTTTTATTAAAACAACTCTAGTCGTTTAGACTTGAAGAAGTAACAAACAAACACAGTCACAAACTTTCGCCTTAATAATATTAGTGTGGTTTATTTAGTTTAGTCCATTTGTTCCCTCTTAGGGTGGGTTAGTTCAAGTGAAGGTGCCCCTGGACGCTGTATAAATTATCTCATGACGTAGACCTAGAGGTCAATTTTTTATTTTTTTATATCAACCCTTTGTATGTCCTAACCGCTGGAGTACGGGTCTCTGCCTGCGATCCGGGAGCATATTCCACCACGGCGGCCAAGTCCGGGTTGATCGAGGATTGCTGCCTGAGTGATCTTAAGCAATCACGAAGGTTAAGCAATATAGGGCGCGCTCAGTTCATAGATAGGTGACCGTCTAACGCCAGTGGCTTTTTTCCGAGCGGTTCCGTGCGTCACGTGGCACCGGCTGGTGCCGTCTGCCGTCAATAGCTGGCAACCGTTAAGTCAGAGGCCTTAAGGCGGCTTGAAAACTTCTGACAGTAATACCAGCCACTTGTCTTGCAAGTCTCCACCGACCCGGACTTGGCCTCCGTGGTGGAGTGTGGCCTATACCTTCCTCAGGGAAGAGACCCGAGCCCCTCGGTTGAACATAATGGGTTGATGATTATGATTAGGTTTATTAAGCCCAGCTCTTTTAGAAGCAGAATTTAGTGTAGGTATTGTAATAAATCATAATAGATCAATATTAGTATTCGTACTTTTAATTCTTCACGTTGTGCTATAAATTCCTCTTACCCATCTGACTATATTTCATCTTTTATAATCTACTTTATATTTATTTTGAATTTTATCGTTATTTTGTTTTATGTGTATCAATTATTTGTTTATTATAAGAGGGGCAAAGGGGCATAGGGACCCGCACACAAATCATTATTACAAACAATGTTTGAAGCACCAACCATCGAATTTGACTAAAAACACGCCCTTATACATTAATTACATTATAGAATATTGAATCAAAATATGAAAAAGTATGCGTGTTAAAAGCTCAGCTTAAATTCAGTTTCTTACCGATACTATGTTATTTAAAATTACATAGAAACTGTGACTTATTGAAAGTTACAAGTTAACAGAGTATCTCTTTCAAAATATGTGTAGTGTTAATAGAGAAAAAATGGACAAAAAAACTCCAAGCTATAACTTACGCATGTGGAGTTACAACCACGTTTTATACAAATTTTATGAAGGCTGTATCGAGATCAAAGGGCCTGGGCCTGCCTCCAGTTTAGGCTTACATGGACCTAAGCCCTATGAATAGTCAAAGGGCTAAGAAAATGTATTATTCTAGGCATTAGCCAAACTCACCTTTCCTTCACATTGAGGATTAAGCCGTCTTAAAATCGTCCGAAAGCCTTTGTATAGTGTATTATGTTTTGTATTTATTGTGGGACTGTCTCGAGCTATACCTATATTATGGCCGTTAGAAGAGAAATATTATTCAGTTCAATCCGGATTTATTCACTTACTTATCAGAACGAAACCTACATCGACCCTACCAACAAAAGTCAAGTAAGTTAATGCGGTTTTATTATTATTAAAAACATCAACAAAATTACTTGATCCTAATTCACGTAAAGACACAATTCACAGGGCCAATAACAGACATTCAAAAATAGGTGTGGTTACTAAAAATATATCACGATAAAATTAGATATGTCGTGTCAGGCATGACATCTGTGAATTTTTGTTTTTCATTTACATTATCCAATGGCTATAAAAAATGAATAATGTGCAGAAACGCTCGGAAAAATGCCACAACCAATGCCAGTCACGGGACGGTCACCCATCCTGCACCTGACCGCGCCTGTTGTTGCTTAGCTCAAGTGGTTGATTCTAATCACTCGGTTCGACTAGGCCACGAGCACGTCTTATCTTTATCCAATGCAATCTTATTTCAGTTGAAGTCTCTTGTGGACAATATATACCTCGGTAGCACGTAGCGTCCGACGTAAGTCAAAGTAATATCGTATTCAAATGAAAACCTGCTGGCTGTAAGTTGGGGAACATCTATTTAGGTCGGGCATTTGTAGGCGTTTGTAGTCCAGGAGCGGTGGTAGCGGCTTGGTACAACTTTGGCTTCAAGATGTTCTGGGTTCGAAACCTTTTTTTGAACTGACTTCGAAGAAAAGGAGGTACTCAATTCTTCAAAGTCTTTTAATGTATGTTCCCTAATTACTCGAATACCGATTTGAAAGTTCTTTGAAGGTACGATGGAAGTGATTTGGTGATTTTTTTAGTGCCATTAGAAATTTTAGTACTGTAGTGAATAAAAGTTGGTGATTATTTTTTATTTAACCTACATAATTATGTCCTGGAGGCCTTGTTTCAGATAGAGAGTATGGATCATTTTTTACTACGCGTGCCTACCGAATTCCAAGCGTTTTTGGCTCAGGATGTTTCCTTCTACTGATACCTGATACTCGATACCCGTATGTAACTACCATTTACTTTGTTTTGTAATTAGAGTATGTTTCTAAATTTTTAAAAGCAATACCACTCGCTAATATCCAGCCTTAGTGATAACTTCAAAAACCTATTTAGAGGCTAAAAATTCCACCAATGCCGAGACTCGAACCCGCGACCTCTGGCTAACCACGCCAGTGCTCTTCCAATTGAGCTAATGGGCAAGTACCGGCATCAGTGAAATTTCCAACCTCTTTACAATAGTCTCTGTATTACTTACAGGCAGCTGGCTGAAGTAATTTGCATCACTTGCAGCCCCGAGTAGGTACCTACTTTGCAGTTAGGTTTTACATCGGAATGATATCGCCGTACCCACATGATTATATTCTTTTTGTTGCACTAACCTGTGCTAAGGACAATTTTGAAAACCTATTTAGATGCTAAAAATTCCACCCGTGCCGGGACTCAGCACCGGGACCCGCGAAGGAGAAAAATTGTATGGGACGTATAGTATATTCGTATGCCACTTATGTGTAGTCTGGGTTAAAATTGTGTGTATATTTGTTTAAGATAATATTAAATTAGAACTCTTTATTATAGACCAGAAAATAAAATACATCAAAAGCCTCACATATCTAAGTTTTGCTATACACAGAATAGCGGTCTTATCGCAATTAGTACGCCATCTGTAAAACCATGTCCCAGGCACTACAGCGTCGGAGTGGTCTCTTCACCCATCTAGTTCGAGTGAAGATGCCACTGGACGCTGTATAAATCATCTCATTAAGTAGATGCAAAAAGGCCAATTATATTATACTGCTCGAAAAATTGCCCAGTTGAAGTGGCAGTGGGCAAGGCACATAGATCGAAGAACTGATGGCCGTTGAGGCGAAAAAGGTCTGACCTAGAGGCCATGGACGGGACGACGCAGAGTGGCAAGTTCTCCAACATATGGTCTGACGAACCAGAAACAACGACAGGTGGGAGGACAGATGACAGATGAACGACAGGAACGACAGATGATGGGAACCAGAAACAACGACAACACAAACATGTAAACATCCAAGACCTGGGCTTTTTTTTTGTTCCCAGCCGGGACTCGAACCCGGGACCTCTTGCATGGTATCATGATGCATACAAGAGGTCCCGGGTTCGAGTCCCGGCTGGGAACAAAAAAAAAGCCCAGGTCTTGGATGTTTACATGTTTGTGATGTCGTTGTTTCTGGTTCCCACGATACAGGGTATCTTAGTGTGGGGCCAGAAGGAATGTATGTGCCTGTATGTAAATGTTAAAAAAAAATAAATAAAGAATATCTATACATATACTCACGCCTGTATACACTGTATAGCGGTAACTAGAAGCCAGGGCTTGACACTCGGACCATTTTTTCCCAAATCGTCTTGAGTATAAATACATTTAGGCTTGCAAATATCTCTCCCGTCTAATGAGCTCTTTTCGGACAGCTATTAAAAAGTAAAAATACTTCCTTTTTCCCTCGATGGATGGCGTTACAAGTCTTGTGTATGGAAACTGAACTTTTTTTTTTTTAATGCCAACGTCGGAGTCTTCACAGCATAGCTATGACTATAGATTATAGGAAAAATGTGTGTGTGTTCCGTTTGACTGCTGAATAATACACTCTTTGCTGAATAATATGTGCGTAGCTGAGCGTAGCGCGTTGTTTGTGTTGACTGTTGGTTGCGTCGTAACGTTTTCGTTTGTTTGAATATTTGATTTATTTACGACCTTGCTTGCCTACTGACCCTGATACTTTCTTAATCGACGAAAACGACGCTTGTGACCCGGACTACCTGATTGCTTACCTGATTGACCCGAGTATCAAAATGACTTGACCAATTCTACTGTATTTTTTTATCGTCAACCCAGACTTCAGCTGTTCGATAGCTTTAATCCACAATGTTCTTCTCTGTTCATCTTTTGGGAACAAGTGAGTGCCACAATTTTTGCAAGTTTTTACAACGCAAACTCTATTAATTCTCGTATCCATACTTGCACTCGATTTTGATTAGTTTTTTACATTAGTCAGGAAAGCAGAGAACGTCTAGCTTTAGTAATTGTTTTGAGGCCTAGCTCTACACTCTACTACGGCTACGTAAGAGGCGAAAGTTGAACTTTAAAGTAAGTAAAAAAAACAGAATATGTACCTACTACATACAAAACACAAAACTCTGTGAGAACTAATGTAGTCTCTCTTATCTGTGGAACTCATTCCTAACTTTATACTCTGTGATCCTACCAACTGATATAGAAAAAAAATCGTAGCAACTTTAAAGGGACTCCGTGCTAGTGCCATCTATTACGTCTGTGTGGAACTCCACTGACAGCTGTCATTGAAAAGCCCTCATTGCCATAAAAACTTTAGGCATCCAGACATCTTTGACAACTAAATATTGTTAGACGTAGCGTTGGCGTAAGAGGCAGACTGAAATTGCTCGAAACGGTTTGTTTAATTTTAACGAAAGGCTGTTTGTATGTAAAAAATAAAATATAAATGATGGCTGCAGATGGAATTTCTTTTGCTGCAGACGTCTTCTTACGGTCTATTTCGTAGAACGCTGCTTTCTCAAGAGGCACCCGGTCTACTGGCAAAGTTAGATGTGTTTATGCGAGTAGTGGACACCATCCCATTTCACGTCTCACACGACAACTTGTGTTGCCTAGAAACGTGTCAAATTCTACACTCACCTCTGACTGAGTAACGATGTATACTGTTTCTGGGTATGATTACACGTTCTACAATATAGTTCTACAATAAGATTTCTCAGGATATATTAGAGTTACCCCCGCGGTAAAAAAATGTGTTCAGCATATTATGTGCAAAAAACCTGTTATAAACTTAATGATTATATGAATGATAAGGACTGGTATTTAAATTATGTTATCGGAAACGATTATGACTTCGATTAAGGAAGATTATGAACGAGTGTATTCTAAATAAAACTAACAAATTCTAATAACACATAATATGACATAACCTCACGTCTGTATCCCAGAGGGGTAGGCAGAGACCAGCGCCTGCCACTTGCCACGATCCTGACAGATCACTTTCGCTTCATCAACGTTCATAAGTCTTTGCATGCACTCACGCCGGTTCCAGGTACTTTTTATCTTCCCCTTTGCTATTAAATCCCCTATTTGGTCGACTTATATCCGTTGTAGACTTTTAGTCCTGATCTACTTACGGGTGTTGTTATATCGGAAAAGTCCGACCAGGTTTCGCTCCGATTCGCAGAGCTTAATCATGGTGAGCAGAGACGGAGCTCGCGTCGTCGGTTGCTTGTCTCACACTACGGGCAAGCGCGCGGCGCGCCCGCGCCGAGATAGGTGGGGCGGGTGCCGACACTGGCTGCGGGGGATTCCCGCTGGCTTGCGCCGCAGCGCCTACTGCTTTCCCGTTGTCAATGTCACTAGGCATGATGGCACAGACACAGCTCACGACATCTTCGTTCTTGCAGTGTCGATTTCGATATTCACTATCACTGCACTTTCGCAGAACCGGTTTCCGCGGAAGCGGAAGAGCCCATCCACTGTCTCTATTGAAATTCGGGTGGCGACTTATTTCAATAGCCTCGCGCATTTCTCGTGGCACATAAAACTTGTCTTTGGACAATACTTGTGCCTTATCGAAGCGGATAAAGTGACGTGTGTCCTGGGTCAACGCGTCCTCTCCACCGAGAATATACGGCTTACCGAATGTGCACAAGCCAGATTGGCCACTCAGACCCATCTTGAGCCAAATAGACTCGCCGACTTACCACATCTCACGCCACATGGCGGATATCCTGCAACCACTGACGGGAAAAACGGCAAGTAACGTCAAAGACTCCACGCACTTTGTTCGTTTGTTAGAGGGCGTCTCCCTACAGGACAAAGCGATTATGGTGAGCTTTGACGTAACGTCTTTATTCACCAATGTACCGGTCGACGATACGCTGCACATCATCGCGGACCTAATATGCTTATTGTGCAATAAAGAATTTTCTAATCTAATCTAAAGGCAAATCAAGAGCTGTGAAACGTGAACGACGACTCACGACATTTTCCTTGGCAGTTTTAAATGAAACAATTTTATTTTTCTCAAGAAACTTCTGAACACGAAATAAGACAGCTTGAGCAAAGCTGGACAGCTTTGCTCCTAATATATCCATCTCATCTACTACTGTAGGTACCTACATAGACCCCGAATGAGTAAAATATATACCGGACCCTAACGAAGCGGATGCGACGTAAATCAAGTAAAAAGAAAGGAAAGTCCTGTATCCGGATTTAACTAGTTAGAGAAGTACCAAATGTCAACAAACATTGAAGTGATCAGTGATATAATCACTTCAATGCCTTTGCATCTACGTAATGAGATGATTTATACAGGGTCGAAGCACTCGTGGCCTAGCGGAACCGAGTGATTGGAATCAATCACTTGGGTTAAGCAACAACAGGCGCGGTCAGGAACTGGATGGTTGACCGTCCCGTGACTACCGCTAGTGGCATTTTTTCCGAACGCTTCCGTGCTTCGCAAGGCACGTTAAGCCGTTGGTACCGACTGTCATGTAATGGCAGTCGTTAAGCCATGTCGGAGGCCTTGTGGGCGGCTTGATAACTTCTGACAGTAAGGCCCGCCAGTGTCTTACAAATCTCCACCAACCCGGACTTAGCCCCCGTGGTGGACTATAGCCTAACCTTCTTGCAACGCTAGAAGAGACCCGTGCCCCAGCAGTAGAGACTAGGATTAGGATGCTAGGAAAAATGCCACCAGCGGTAGTGACGGGACGGTCGCCCATCCCGCACCTTACCGCGCCTGTTGTTGCTTAACTCGAGTGATTGATTCAAGGTTATTGAGAAGATATGGTAAGAAGGAGTTTTTTCTTTTCCGCTGCCTTTTTCTCCACTACATTACGGCGCGAAGGCAGCGGCTTATATTTTACATTGACGTTCGGCAAACAAAGTGTAAATTCTTTGCGTTGAAATTAAATTGTTTTCATTTCCTTTAATAATTTAATTACACTGAAACAAACACTGTGTTGAGCTTCTACGTTATTTTTCTCGGAATGTAAGTAAGTCCGGGCAAATAATCCGATCCCTTCCGTCTATTTACTTTATGCGTAATTTATTGGTCTTTTGAGTAATTGAAACGTCTGTCGGATCGTATGGTCAATATACGACCATATCATATAATTTTTGGGCCCTAAGCCATAACACATCTTATAAATGTTAGGGTTCTAACCTAACTGGATTTAAAATGAGTGGACTGTATATTCACTGGTACAATATAATATAATGGTCCGAAAATATAATAAGTAACATGTAAGTGCAACGACCTAACAGTAGAAGAGAACTCCGGAGCCGTTGGCGTTGGTGCGGTGACGTCGGCAGCGCGTGCGGTGCACCTCAGCCGCGCACCTCAACTATCGGTGTCTCCGACAAAATGTATCTTAGGTTAGTTTACTTTAATACCATATTTATTTGCTGACTCTCGCCCACTTCTGGGGACGTCTAAGTAGCCCTTTTTTGGTTGAATCTTGTTTGAGGTTTCTATGTTGTATGCTACGTCGGTGTCACACCTTGGAATGGGGTGGGAGACGGACTTAGCCATTAAAATTAGTACTATTAGTGTATTTAATTTATTTAGTACTTCTGCGTTCAAATTGCATGTTGTGTTTACATCTAGCAGAATGTACATCACTGTAAGCCCTCTTATAATATGAACTGTTTAGTAAGTCTAAGGTGTAACATTCAGTTTTGTGAACCGTCAATAAAAAAAAAACATATAAGACAATGAACATACGAGTCGTATGGAA
Source organism: Yponomeuta sedellus (assembly GCA_934045075.1). NCBI lineage: Eukaryota > Metazoa > Arthropoda > Insecta > Lepidoptera > Yponomeutidae > Yponomeuta > Yponomeuta sedellus. The sequence goes on along the minus strand of OW203741.1, from coordinate 20,465,500 downwards.
AGATTTTGGAAAATACTACGAGTACTTAGTGTAATCAAATTTTTATTCGAGAGGTGGCTGGTTCGAATGCTGGCATGTACCAATGACTTTGTTCTCTGAGTCACCTACATTTGTTAAACTTTAGTAGCAAGGAAAATACTGTGAGGAAACCCGGTTCTGAGCCGCAACTGTTTAGTAACTTGGACGCAACTTTGACAAACAATGGTTTGCCTTCGACACACTATGAAGAAGAATAAGGAATGGCACGAACAATTTTACGGCAAAAAAAGTGTTGACAACGTTTTTTCCTCCAACGGTAAGTTCATGATCATTTTATATTAGTCCACTGCTGGACATAACCGGCCTCTAATGAGCGCCATAGCGCCCTGCCTTCAGCTTGCCGAATCCAACATCTGCCTACTTGTTCGCAGATCGTCATCCCACCTGGCCCTAGAGTCTAATACTTACATAGTTTTTCAATAGAATGGTATAAGAATGTCTATGGTAATTATCTGCCTCAATTTGGTAGTCTACAAAGCAATATCAGTACAATATAATTTCAAAGGTATATCCCGCGCAAATTAAATAGGCATCTCACGTGAAGAAGACCGAATCGCGCGAGGCGCCGAGGTAAGAAGCACCAATGCATGTGATTGGTTACTAGGCTACCGAAAGTGTGAATGAAACGGGTGTTTTCTCGTGATTGAGACTAATATGACTATTAAACAACTAAGCAATTCAAAGATTCGCCCCTCGCTATTCTGAAACGCGGTTCAAAAAATGTGTGTAGTACGCTTTGTGCCGAAAGGGCTACTATAACATAAAGGATTAAATTTAAAAATCTATTTAGAGGCTAAAAATTTCACCCATGCCGGGATTCGAACCCGCAACCTCTGGCTATCCGTACCAGCGCTCTACCAATTGAGCCAATGGGCGACTCACGGCATCAGTGAAATTTCGAACCTCTTTACAATATTCTCCGTATTACGTACAGGCAGCGACATCTGACTTAAGCAAATTGCATTACTTAAAGCCCCGACCACCTACTTTGCAGTTAGGTTTTAACATCGGAACGATATCACTGTACCCACGGAATAACTGTAATACGGAGAATATTGTAAAGAGGTTCGAAATTTCACTGATGCCGTGAGTCGCCCATTGGCTCAATTGGTAGAGCGCTGGTACGGATAGCCAGAGGTTGCGGGTTCGAATCCCGGCATGGGTGAAATTTTTAGCCTCTAAATAGATTTTTAAATTTGTTCCTTAGCACGGGTTAGTGCATTAAAAATAAAAATAGTGTAATCATGTGGGTACAGTGATATCGTTCCGATGTTAAAACCTAACTGCAAAGTAGGTGGTCGGGGCTTTAAGTAATGCAATTTGCTTAAGTCAGATGTCGCTGCCTGTACGTAATACGGAGAATATTGTAAAGAGGTTCGAAATTTCACTGATGCCGTGAGTCGCCCATTGGCTCAATTGGTAGAGCGCTGGTACGGATAGCCAGAGGTTGCGGGTTCGAATCCCGGCATGGGTGAAATTTTTAGCCTCTAAATAGATTTTTAAATTTGTTCCTTAGCACGGGTTAGTGCATTAAAAATAAAAATAGTGTAATCATGTGGGTACAGTGATATCGTTCCGATGTTAAAACCTAACTGCAAAGTAGGTGGTCGGGGCTTTAAGTAATGCAATTTGCTTAAGTCAGATGTCGCTGCCTGTACGTAATACGGAGAATATTGTAAAGAGGTTCGAAATTTCACTGATACCGTGAGTCGCCCATTGGCTCAATTGGTAGAGCGCTGGTACGGATAGCCAGAGGTTGCGGGTTCGAATCCCGGCATGGGTGAAATTTTTAGCCTCTAAATAGATTTTTAAATTTGTTCCTTAGCACGGGTTAGTGCATTAAAAATAAAAATAGTGTAATCATGTGGGTACAGTGATATCGTTCCGATGTTAAAACCTAACTGCAAAGTAGGTGGTCGGGGCTTTAAGTAATGCAATTTGCTTAAGTCAGATGTCGCTGCCTGTACGTAATACGGAGAATATTGTAAAGAGGTTCGAAATTTCACTGATGCCGTGAGTCGCCCATTGGCTCAATTGGTAGAGCGCTGGTACGGATAGCCAGAGGTTGCGGGTTCGAATCCCGGCATGGGTGAAATTTTTAGCCTCTAAATAGATTTTTAAATTTGTTCCTTAGCACGGGTTAGTGCATTAAAAATAAAAATAGTGTAATAAAGGATTATTTAGATAATAATGATGTCTGAAATTAGAGCAAGTACATTGCATGATTTCTCAGTTTTATAATAATTATGTCTTCTTCTTTTTCTCCTTCAGGCTATATGAGTCCACTGCTGGACATAGCCCGCCCCTAATGAGCGCCATAGCGCCCCGTCTTCAGCATCTGCTCCCAGTTTTTCGCAGATCGTCACCCCACCTGGTCGGAGGGCTTTTGCACTACGTTCGCCATATCGCGGTCTACATTCAAGAATACGTTTACTGCAGCTCTATCACGTGCAATCACTTATTTATTTTGTAAAAAAATCCAATACTCGTCACATTGTTGGCAATTTTTTCGCGCAGCAATAAAACGGCCACTAAGCTCGGCCGGTATTTATGATATTGTTTAATTAACAAAAAAACAAAGAAGGCTTTAGGGTCGTTTTACGAGTGGCCGGCAGCCGGGCACGTTTTTGCGATGATTAACATAAAAGGGGCCGGGTCGACTCGATTACGGCCCGAACAGCCGAAACTATGGATTTGATTAACTGCCTCGCCGAAGTTTTATAGCGTTAGCGGACGGTCGCCAGACCCGACGAGTTTCGAGGACTTCTGACTGCTCGATGGACCCCGCTATTCTTCTTTTCTATGTAGCCTTTAAATGTCCCACTCCAGGGCCGAGGCTTTCTCTCAAAGAGAAAAAGAGAGAAAGTATGGACTTTATCTCAATAACTAATTAATTAAAAAATTATAAAAAGAACTTTATTCGAAAGTAAAAAATGTGCTTATGATACGAATACATAATTTAGTTCACACTTTTGAAATGTTTTTCATCTCCGCCGGGATTTCCCACACTTATTCTTAGTAATATAAAAATAAAAACAATTAGGCATTCTCTTCAGGCTATATTAGTCCACTGCTGGACATAGCCTTGCCCTAATGAGCGCCGTAGCGCAAGGTTGTGCCATCATTGGGGGGTAATGCCCATAATCCCCGCGCTGGGCAAGCGGGTTGGGGATCGTAGTTTGGTAGAATTGTACTGCAGGGAGCGCTGCTGCCCACACCCCGGTTTGTGTCCCTTAGTCGCCTTTTACGACACCCACGGCAAGAATTTGGGTTGGCTATTCTCTAGGCCGAATCCACGCAGCATTTGAAAAATAACTAAATTAGCCATTAAATGATACCAAATATTTATAGCAAAATCAAAGCATAAACACGAAAAAAAAAAATGGAATAAACGAATCGGATTCTTTATTTTTCTAGTTTAAAAGTCGTTGTTCAGCTAAATCTTGGCTTAGTTTCTGAGCATAGAATAGAATAGAATAGAATAATCTTTATTTGGCACATAAAATTACAGTAAGACAAACTTCACATAAAACTTAACACGTATAGGTATGTACCAAAAAGGTCTCCGCTCAGCTTTATGCCATGGTTGAGCCACGGCGCTGATTTTCAGCGGATGCCTTACACTTATATACTAAACACATAAAACATTATTTCGAGTTTCGGACATTAAAAACATTCGAGATGAACACAGGACATTCGAGATGAACACAGGGCAGAGCAATACCATCGGTCTCAGTGGCACTTTATAGAATGAGAAACCCGCAATCGAGAGCCAACGATACAGGATTTACAGGGCCCCCGACATTGTATATTGCCAATGACCTTCATATTTTTGCTTAATTACCACGCGTGCTTATCGTGGATTGACAATTTCAAACGCTGATGGAATTAAACAGGTTTCCTCACGATGTTTTTCTTCAACGTTAGCGAGCGGCGAAATTGTACTTGCTACTATAAGCCATGGGTACATGCCCTTGTTGGGAATCGAACCAGGGTCTTTCGCTTCCGAGTCCATTGTTCTATCCACAAGGCTATCGCCGCTCTTGTTTTTATTATTCTTTTACACAATTTATATTTGGCTAGCTCTTATAGAAATAAACCCGCTTTGAAATGAGATTAGATTACAGTAGAACGCTTTATTGCATACACCAAAAAATAAAATACATTAAAAAGCAAGACATTAAAGAGAAACTGAATTGTATATTTTCACGGTCAACATTTTCCGCTAAGGTGTTTTTTTTAATGTTCATTGACTTATAATGACTGGCGGTAACCCGCCACGCCAAAAGAGAGTTAGAAAAATAAAGTGGTTTGAAAAATAGAACGTTACGAAAATAATTAGCCGAGGCGAAAGCGGGGCGCACGTTTAAAAGCGTTTGAGAAAGGGTGAATTAAATCGCAATTTGTTATTTTAAAAGGCGCCCGGCATTGTGCGCGGGCGATGCGATCGCGCCGAGAAATTACACTTCCTTCCGTGTCTCAACACTGCCTTCCAGTCCTGAGAAACATTGCGAAATACACATACCCTGAGAGGCACGAGTGTACTATGACGGGCGTAAAAAGGGGCGAAACCTGGCAGTTTTTGTCTCTTCATAATTCGAAATAAGTAATTAAAATATTATTATACTGAAATATTTAACAGGACATTTCATAACATATAACATAAATCGAATCAAATTTAATATAATCTTAAATATTAACGCAAGTATGCATGTTTTTGTACTAAAACTACAAAAAAAAAAAAAAAAAACCTGTATCTAAAATCCATAGTTTAAACGTACAATTTTACAATTTTATTTCTATTTTTATTGTCACAGAAATCTAGAATGGACATTTACCTTTGTTTAAAGCAAATTAGTCACTTAATTAAATTAAATCTGTAATAATAACTTAAATGAATTGTTAAACTATAATTATACAATATCTACACGAAGCCAACAAAGTGTAACACAAGCGCAGGCATGCATTATATAATATACCAAAGCTGTCCGCGACACAGGCTCGGCCTAGTGCGGCAGCAAAAGTTGGTCCATAATAACACTTTTGTCCGCATGCCTACGACTGTGCGGTGACTCGCTTGCTCGATCGGTGCAATGTGTAATCTACCCGCCACCCGCGACACAGGCTGCGCCTAGTGTGGGAGGCGCAATGATCCAATGTCTTGTCAAAATCCTTTCCTTATAATAAACGAATTTTTATTATTTATTATTATTATATATAATCAGAGCTAATTATTCATTTGTCTATAATTTTATTTGTATATTATTGTAGCTTAATTTGTCACTTAATTACAACTACACTATTTTTATTTTTTAATGCACTAACCCGTGCTAAGGAACAATTTTAAAAACCTATTTAGAGGCATGGGTGAAATTTTCAGCCTCTAAATAGGTTTTTAAATTTGTTCCTTAGCACGGGTTAGTGCATTAAAAAATAAAAATAGTGTAATCATGTGGGTACAGTGATATCGTTCCGATGTTAAACCTAACTGCAAAGTAGGTAGTCGGGGCTGTAAGTAATGCAATTTGCTTAAGTCAGATGTCGCTGCCTGTACGTAATACAGAGAATATTGTAAAGAGGTTCGAAATTTCACTGATGCCGTGAGTCGCCCATTGGCTCAATTGGTAGAGCGCTGGCACGGATAGCCAGAGGTTGCGGGTTCGAATCCCGGCATGGGTGAAATTTTTGGCCTCTAAATAGGTTTTTAATTACAACTATTTAAGTATCTTTTTCATTCAGTATACATAATAAGTATTCTATTAACATAAAACCATTCTACTCTATTTGTTATTTATTGCCCATGATAGTATCGCACCGCAGTCTGTGACGTTCGTGCGGTAGCACCTGGCACTGACTGAAAATCAGCGCTGAAGTCTTGTCTTGGCATATTGCTGAGTCAGTTGCCATTTATAGCAGCAGTGACCTTTTGTTTTTCTTCGTTTTTAGGGTTCCGTACCTCAAAAGGAAAAAACGGAACCCTTATAGGATCACTTTGTTGTCCGTCTGTCCGTCCGTCTGTCAAGACCCTTTTTCTCAGGAACGCGTGGAGGTATGAAGCTGAAATTTATATCAATTACTCAGGTCTATTGTCCCTTGAAGCTGTGAAAAAATCAAACTTCTAAGCCAACGCAATCAAAAGATACAGCCGTTTATGCCGCAAATTTTCGACACTTGCAAGGGAATCAAAACCTACAGGGTGCTTCCCGTGAACTAAGAATCTTGAAATTTGGTACGAAGCAACGTCTTATAGCATAGATGAAGGAAAAATTACGAAAACCATAAATTTTTAGTTACATCACATAATATATATTTTTTTAATAATTTTAAACTTACTACCCATTTCCTCATAAACGCGTAGAGGTATTAAATTGATACCAAATACTCAGGTCTATAATACAGGTTTGTACGGAACCCTCAGTGCGCGAGTCTGACTCGCACTTGGCCGGTTTTTGCTTTTTTGTGAATTTTATTGTTATTTAAAGACGGTTTTTTGACAACTAAATTATCCGGCATTAGCGGCATCCCTGGTGCGCCGGGTGCGGGCCAGCACCAACACCGCCCTGGCAATGATTGCGGGCAGGATAGATTGCCCATATATCCGGCACTGCTGCGACAGGCATATTTAGGTCTGAAAAACGACTTATTATTGTATATGTGTTGTCTCTGTTTGTTTGTTTCTTGTAGTTTTTTATTGTATATGGGTCTTGAAACCTGAAATAAATGCATTTTATTTATTTTTATTTATTATAAACCTATTTAGAGGCTTAAAATTCCACCCATGCCGGGACTCGAACCCGCGACCTCTCACTAACCGTGCCAGCGCTCTCCCAACTGTGCTAGTGGGCGACTCACTGGCATCAGTGAAATTTCGAACCTCTTTACAATATTTTCCGTATTACGTACAGGCAGCGACGGGTTAGTGCATTAAAAATAATATAAACTAAATTATATTTTGAAAACCAGCATTACAAGAAAAAGTATCTATGTACAAAGAGGTACATAGATACTTTTTCTTGTAAGACTTTTAACTTTCCTGTAAGACCATTAATCGTCAACAGTTATGTTTAGTAATATGTTTTAAGTTTGTTTTTGTAGTGTGGCTTGTGCACTGTTTCTATAATACCTACTTGTTTTTTTTCTTCTTTTTAAATAACGTGTACAAAGGCAAGCTTATCTTTGCAAGAGATTCCTTTCGACAAACCTTAGAGTAAAAGTGGCAGTAAGTAACTTGCTGCATTTTGCTGGTTTCCTCCACTCACAGTGGTGTAGATAAAGTGATGATAAAGAGGTGTCATCATACTCGTAGCTTAAGAGGTGTCGCTTTATTTGTCTGAACTGTGAGTGTGACACTTAGTATAATATTAACATTCTTTTAGCAGCCAGATTTTGCTTTCTTGAGCAATTCACAGTTATATAGAATGTGTGATTTTTTGCAGCCAGTAACTGAATTTCACCTGCTGCATATAACCCTTGTATGTCCCCACTGCTGGGGCAGGGTCTCTTCCTGCATCGCAAGAAGCTTAGGCCATACTCCACCACGGGGGCCAATGATGTTGTAAGACAGTGGCGGGCCTTACTGTCAGAATTTATCATGCCGCAATTACTGCCATTATATGACAGCCAGCACTAACGGCTTAGCGTGCCTTGCAAAGCACAGAAACGCACGAAAAAATGCCACTAGCGGCAGTCACGGGACGGTCACCCATCACCTGACCGCGCAATGTTGTTGCTTAACTCAAGTGATTGATTCCAATCACTCGGTTCGACCACGCCTCAAGCGTTTCTACTGCTTAATAAGTGAAATAAAATATTGTAGACTATAAGTCCGGATTTACTTACGGGTGTTGTTATATCGGAAAAGTCCGACCAGGTTTCGCTCCGATTCGCAGAGCTTAATCATGGTGAGCAGAGAGGGAGCTCGCGTCGTCGGTTGCTCGTCTCAAATAAAATATATAAGCCAAAATACTTAGTTAAGAACCGTAAATCCAGAGACGTTTAAACAAACGAGCCGAGCCGTACACGAGTCCGTTACAGAGCCGCATGCAAAAAGGCACTGTAAAAAGACAAACGGGGAAAGCGACAAATATAAATAGCACTGCAAACAAATCAAATGCAAATCAAGCCGGGTTTAAATTAAGATTAACTGAACAGTAGAATGAAACAGAAAATTAACGGAAGGACGGTTCGATTTATGGTGAAACCTTTTTTTTTAAAGTTGGGTAAGAAATTACATTACTTTTTTATTATAAAAACCTATTTAGAGGCTAAAAATTCCACCTGTGCCGGGACTCGAACCCGCGACCTCTGGCTAAAAATACTTCGCTAAAATTGTATCGATTCCTAGCGGCCTTTATAGCCTTTACCTAGACCAATGCTGCCTCTGAGAACGTAGAAAGGCGGCGATCACATAGTCACATCATTTTTGGACATTTTCACTAATGTTTTCCCTTATTTTGTAGGAAAATTCTATACGTATGATAGCAACTTATGTATAAGGTTTAGGATGAATTGAGGAAAGATGGTCACAGAGGATTTTTTTCCGATGCCTTTTTCTCTACTACAATACGTCCCAAGGCAGTGGTCTACATTTTACATGACATTCGGCAAACAGAACTTTACGTTCAAATAAATTTGATTACATTTTATTGATGTCAATATTGGCAACGATATTACTTTAACTTTTTTCGGATGCTACCTGCTACCGAGGTTTATAGTGTCACGAGAGTTCAACTGAAATGAGATAGCATAAGTCTTCAAACTTCCGGCGCGAAGGCAGCGGCCTACAGTTTACATTGTACATTGACTATATTATTTTTAATGCACTAACCCGTGCTAAGGACAAATTTAAAAACCTATTTAGAGGCTGAAAATTCCACCCATGCCGAAATTCGAACCCGCGACCTCTGGCTATCCGTGCTAGCGCTCTTTCCAACTGAGCTATTGGGCGACTCACCGGCGGAATTTTGGAATTTTTAGCCTCTAAATAGGTTTTTAGAATTGTACATTGACGTTCAGCAAACAGAATGCAAATGATTTACGTTGAATTTAAATGTTTGATTTGTTTTAATAAGCAAATTGAGAACCTTCTGTTTCCAATTATTCCCTGGCACAGAGGGACGCGCCCAAGAAATTACAATTCGCTGTTTAAAATACGTCCCGATGCGGCTTTGGGGTTTTTTTCCCGCTTGGCTGTTGCTCTGCCTTTACTAGTTAAAGCCGCGGACAAAACGGTAATTCATTCATAGTTTCTTGCACCGCTTTTTAATACCAAACTTTTTGGTTGGATTTTAACGGTTTTACTGGAAAATTTTGACAAGCAACAATACATAACACGCTACAACGTGTCTGCGGAAGAGAGTGTAAGAGTAAGTAGACATGCAAACGAATTAATTATACATATAAACTATATAAACTCACGCCTATTTCCCGCAGTGGTAAGAAGAGACTAAGTTTGCTCTTTCGCTTCAATAATGTTCAGTAGTCGCCCGGGTACCGCAAACCCAGCTTTCTAGTACTTTTTGTCTAGCCTTTTGCTAATGCGTCCATTATTTAATTGACTATCAACACCTGATTTGTAGGAATATGAGGCCAATTCCTGCAAATAAAGTGTTGAAGTTGAAACAAACAACTTTTATATAAACTGAAACAAAATTCGACATTTTGAAAAAGATTATCGACTGCGTCACCAAAATATATCTACAGAAGAGCTGTTTTTTTATCATCATTATCAACCCGTTGACTCATCAATCAATCACATCAATCGAACCGTCTCTTTTCGGCCTGTACAAGATCCGTAGTACAAGATCCAGTGAGGACCGGATCTTATACAATGTCTCTTTCAAAATCCGCAAGCTTTATTTTATTTTATTTTGTAGGAACAGGGTCGGGCTGTGATGATGCATGCACTCACAGCACTAAGCTGAGTGCTTAGTGTGAGTTTTTTAACTACTCGATCGCGTTAACGTAAACTCATATTTCTATGGCATCGAGGAAGCGCCACCTAGCGACAAGTAGGGAAATTAAAATTGCTGAGTGCGAGTTGTAATGGTTTAAGTTGAGAAGTGAACACGTTTACCAGCCAAAACGCGAATAAACGCGAGTGCGAGTTGTACTGTGACAGCGTTTTGCCAGTTCGAACGGTTAACTTACTCATACTCACTACTCAATGCTCGATTAACGCGGTAGTAAAGTTATTCGATTGGATCTGTCAAACTCGCACTAAGCACTCTGAGCCCTATCCATTTTGTCACATATATGTTTCTAATTTGTGTCGTAGTTTTTACACGCGGACTTATGTCGAGGCGATGTAATAGCAAAGGGAAGATAAAAAGTACTTGAAACCAGCGCGCGTGCATGCAACGCTTATGAACGTTGATGATGCGAAGGTGATCTGTCAGGATCGTGGCAAGCGGCAGTTCCTGGTCTCTGCCTACCCCTCTGGGATAGAGGCGTGAGGTTATGTTATTTACACATTTATATATGAACATTTTTCAATTTCAATCCCTTGTCGTGAAACCCATATAATAACTTCCACACAACACAATGACTTGTACTGGTTCCTAGCTAGGATGCCCTGTCCTATGGCAACCAGGTAAACACATCACAAATATGGAAATACACCCAGACTGAGGCCATTTGGACATTTATTTCGCATTTCTGTTATCCGGCTGCTTGTGTTAAACAATTGTTTTCTCTCTGTTTCTGAACCACATACCTTTTATTATTCCCATTGTAAATCAAAACTGTTTATGAGCATACTCTTTTCGCACAAACCGGGGGGTGGGCAGCGGCGCCCACTGCAGTACAATTCCACCGAACTGCGATCCCCAACCCGCATGCCCAGCGTGGGGATTATGCCCATGATAGCACAACGTGGCGCTCTTTAGGGGAGGGCTATGTCCAGCAGTGGACTAGTATAGCCTGACGACGACGACGACGAGTATACTCTTTAATGCACTAACCCGTGCTGAGGACAATTTACACCGACCGAATTGGCACGAATAACCAGAGGTCGCGGGTTCGAATCCCGGCATGGGTGGAATTTATAGCCTCTAAATAGGTTTTTAAATTGTTTATTGAGTAGACTCTCTTTTTAGGGAAGATACACACAGTAAGAGACTAGTGGAGCCGAGATTGCCGAGTCGAGCCGAGATTGAAATCAATCACAGGGGTGCTTGCGCGGTCAGGTGCTGGATGGGTGAACATCCCGTGACTACCGCTAGTGGATTTTTTCCGAGCGCTTCCATGCTCCGCAAGTAACGTTGTTGCCGGCCATGTAATGGCAATCGCTAAGCCCCGCCACTGTGTTACAATACTCCACCAACCTGTACTTGGCTCTCATAACGGAGAATAGCCTAACATTCCTGCGATGCAGGAAGTGTCTCATGCTCCAGCAGTGGGGATATACAAAAGGTTGATATCGACATGCAGTAGGTACATAATTTACCAGTTATTTAAATCTGAAATTAAAATTAGAGTCTTATTTTCATGATCCCTCATCGCTGCTTGTCAACGATCACTTTCGCGTAATTCCCGCCACATTTACCCTTAAATACACTCCTGTTGCGCGATCAAGTTGCCATAAAAACCAACACTAAACACTGGTCATTATATAACCTGCAAAAAGAGCAGGTCCTCCAGTCTACTAATGCATGAATACATACTTAATCTCACACATATTCCCGGCGGTATAGGCACGCCATTTAAGTTTCATCAACATTCCTGCACAGCGTGTTAATAGCATGGCAAAAAGAGAATGACGTTCTAGTGTCAATTCAATGAAACTAGCATTCGCCGGCCCTTAGAATTAACAGTATAATAAAAAAGTAATGAAGCATCATATTTACAATATCTTGTCTGTAAAAAAAATAGAGCTCTACCGTTAGGAGATGTCCTACAATAATTAGTTTTAGTTTTTATTAAATATGGGTTTAACGCACAATAAATCTATCTTAAACTACTAAAAGTTTCAGCACACATAACAGCTGTCTCACTTTGCTTTGTTGTTCGAGAGGTATCATTTCTGATTATCGAGCCGGAGGTCGCAGGTTCTATTCCCATTGAGGGGCGCAATATAATTCATATTCAATTTTCTTTTTCACGCTTTAAATACACTTAAAATTTAATTGATAAATAAAACAAAATAAGATAAGATAAGAATATTCTTTATTGTACACTGGAAAAACAACAAATACAAAACAATTGCAAATCTACATAGTACAATTGGCGGCCTTATTGCTAAAAGCAATTTCTTCCAGACAACCTTACGATGGAAAGTTGCTGAAGGAAATTAGAACGACGGGTAGCCAGTGCAAATTTGAATATTGATACATACTTATACTTAATAATAATACACTTTAAAAACCTATTTAGAGGCTAAAAATTTCACCCATGCCGGGATACGAACCCGCAACCTCTGGCTATACGTACCAGCGCTCTACCAATTGAGCCAATGGGCGACTCACGGCATCAGTGAAATTTCGAACCTCTTTACAATATTCTCTGTATTACGTACAGGCAGCGACATCTGACTTAAGCAAATTGCATTACTTACAGCCCCGACCACCTACTTTGCAGTTAGGTTTTAACATCGGAACGATATCACTGTACCCACATGATTACACTATTTTTATTTTTAATGCACTAACCCGTGCTAAGGAACAAATTTAAAAACCTATTTAGAGGCTAAAAATTTCACCCATGCCGGGATACGAACCCGCAACCTCTGGCTATACGTACCAGCGCTCTACCAATTGAGCCAATGGGCGACTCACGGCATCAGTGAAATTTCGAACCTCTTTACAATATTCTCTGTATTACGTACAGGCAGCGACATCTGACTTAAGCAAATTGCATTACTTACAGCCCCGACCACCTACTTTGCAGTTAGGTTTTAACATCGGAACGATATCACTGTACCCACATGATTACACTATTTTTATTTTTAATGCACTAACCCGTGCTAAGGAACAAATTTAAAAACCTATTTAGAGGCTAAAAATTTCACCCATGCCGGGATACGAACCCGCAACCTCTGGCTATACGTACCAGCGCTCTACCAATTGAGCCAATGGGCGACTCACGGCATCAGTGAAATTTCGAACCTCTTTACAATATTCTCTGTATTACGTACAGGCAGCGACATCTGACTTAAGCAAATTGCATTACTTACAGCCCCGACCACCTACTTTGCAGTTAGGTTTTAACATCGGAACGATATCACTGTACCCACATGATTACACTATTTTTATTTTTAATGCACTAACCCGTGCTAAGGAACAAATTTAAAAACCTATTTAGAGGCTAAAAATTTCACCCATGCCGGGATACGAACCCGCAACCTCTGGCTATACGTACCAGCGCTCTACCAATTGAGCCAATGGGCGACTCACGGCATCAGTGAAATTTCGAACCTCTTTACAATATTCTCTGTATTACGTACAGGCAGCGACATCTGACTTAAGCAAATTGCATTACTTACAGCCCCGACCACCTACTTTGCAGTTAGGTTTTAACATCGGAACGATATCACTGTACCCACATGATTACACTATTTTTATTTTTAATGCACTAACCCGTGCTAAGGAACAAATTTAAAAACCTATTTAGAGGCTAAAAATTTCACCCATGCCGGGATACGAACCCGCAACCTCTGGCTATACGTACCAGCGCTCTACCAATTGAGCCAATGGGCGACTCACGGCATCAGTGAAATTTCGAACCTCTTTACAATATTCTCTGTATTACGTACAGGTAATAGAGCTATGTAATATGTAATATGGTAATATGGTAGAGCGCTGGTACGTATAGCCAGAGGTTGCGGGTTCGTATCCCGGCATTGGTGAAATTTTTAGCCTCTAAATAGGTTTTTAAATTTGTTCCTTAGCACGGGTTAGTGCATTAAAAATAAAAATAGTGTAATCATGTGGGTACAGTGATATCGTTCCGATGTTAAAACCTAACTGCAAAGTAGGTGGTCGGGGCTGTAAGTAATGCAATTTGCTTAAGTCAGATGTCGCTGCCTGTACGTAATACAGAGAATATTGTAAAGAGGTTCGAAATTTCACTGATGCCGTGAGTCGCCCATTGGCTCAATTGGTAGAGCGCTGGTACGTATAGCCAGAGGTTGCGGGTTCGTATCCCGGCATGGGTGAAATTTTTAGCCTCTAAATAGGTTTTTAAATTTGTTCCTTAGCACGGGTTAGTGCATTAAAAATAAAAATAGTGTAATCATGTGGGTACAGTGATATCGTTCCGATGTTAAAACCTAACTGCAAAGTAGGTGGTCGGGGCTGTAAGTAATGCAATTTGCTTAAGTCAGATGTCGCTGCCTGTACGTAATACAGAGAATATTGTAAAGAGGTTCGAAATTTCACTGATGCCGTGAGTCGCCCATTGGCTCAATTGGTAGAGCGCTGGTACGTATAGCCAGAGGTTGCGGGTTCGTATCCCGGCATGGGTGAAATTTTTAGCCTCTAAATAGGTTTTTAAATTTGTTCCTTAGCACGGGTTAGTGCATTAAAAATAAAAATAGTGTAATCATGTGGGTACAGTGATATCGTTCCGATGTTAAAACCTAACTGCAAAGTAGGTGGTCGGGGCTGTAAGTAATGCAATTTGCTTAAGTCAGATGTCGCTGCCTGTACGTAATACAGAGAATATTGTAAAGAGGTTCGAAATTTCACTGATGCCGTGAGTCGCCCATTGGCTCAATTGGTAGAGCGCTGGTACGTATAGCCAGAGGTTGCGGGTTCGTATCCCGGCATGGGTGAAATTTTTAGCCTCTAAATAGGTTTTTAAATTTGTTCCTTAGCACGGGTTAGTGCATTAAAAATAAAAATAGTGTAATCATGTGGGTACAGTGATATCGTTCCGATGTTAAAACCTAACTGCAAAGTAGGTGGTCGGGGCTGTAAGTAATGCAATTTGCTTAAGTCAGATGTCGCTGCCTGTACGTAATACAGAGAATATTGTAAAGAGGTTCGAAATTTCACTGATGCCGTGAGTCGCCCATTGGCTCAATTGGTAGAGCGCTGGTACGTATAGCCAGAGGTTGCGGGTTCGTATCCCGGCATGGGTGAAATTTTTAGCCTCTAAATAGGTTTTTAAATTTGTTCCTTAGCACGGGTTAGTGCATTAAAAATAAAAATAGTGTAATCATGTGGGTACAGTGATATCGTTCCGATGTTAAAACCTAACTGCAAAGTAGGTGGTCGGGGCTGTAAGTAATGCAATTTGCTTAAGTCAGATGTCGCTGCCTGTACGTAATACAGAGAATATTGTAAAGAGGTTCGAAATTTCACTGATGCCGTGAGTCGCCCATTGGCTCAATTGGTAGAGCGCTGGTACGTATAGCCAGAGGTTGCGGGTTCGTATCCCGGCATGGGTGAAATTTTTAGCCTCTAAATAGGTTTTTAAATTTGTTCCTTAGCACGGGTTAGTGCATTAAAAATAAAAATAGTGTAATAATACACTTACAATAAAATTTAACAAAACAAAAAAAAAAATTTCTATATCATTGGTACTATGTCTGCCTATTCCTACCTGTTTATGAATTGATTCAGACTTAATAATAATTAAGTCTGAATCTGAATTGATTCAGACTTAATAATAATTAAGTCTGAATCAATCGGCTGGCTGGCTGGTAATGGCAGCCGCAAAGCCTTGTCAGAGAACTTATGGGAGCCTTGATAACTAATGCCAGTAAGGCCCGCCACTGTATTACAATTCTAAACCAACCCGGTGGTCCCCATGGTAGAGTATGACCTAACTTTCCTGCGATGCAAGATGAGACCCGTGTTCCAGCAATGGGGACATACAAGGGTTGATATCGAATAATGCGCACCAAATCCTATAAAGAAAGCAATTAGTATGGAATGTGACAGTGAGATGATTGGTATTGCTCAAGGCGTAATATAGGAGCTGGTTCCCTTTAGTAGAATTAAGGCCCAGGCAGGCTGATCCGGTAATTCTAGATGGCGTGGTTGCAATTAGCGCGCGAGCTGACCGCGTCACGTGATTACGGACCAGTGCCGCCCCCTGCTTCGCGCCCTGACACCTTGAGCTTGTAGGTGTTTTGCTAACAGGTGAACTGTGGCCACTGACACCGCAATCTATCAATCAGTCCGTCCTTGTCCACTGATAGACAAAGCCCCCCCCACAAGCAAGTGGTCTTGCTTGCACGTCACCTTATCCACCCCCATCACTTTATACGTTCTGTTATGTCCGGTTCCCCGCCTCACCTATATTTTGTCATTGTCAGCACTAAAGAGCAAATAAAAGTATTTTTCCGCGCACATCGCGCGGCAGTCACAACAGTCACAGCAGCCAAGAGCAGTCACGCATAGTCTTTACCAGTAATTAAACTTAGTATCCCGATGTAGTCCATTTTAGTAACTCTGTTTCCAAATTATTATTAACGTGTTTCGGTGCCATCAATAAACTGCAACAGCGTACTTTGTGATTTGATTTTGAACCCCCGGAGCTCTGCGCTGCCTACTAGTTCCATGGCAGGCGCAGGCCTTCTCTCAGTGTGGGATTAGTCTTCACCTAAGCATACCAATTATTAGTGATTTGAAGCACTGACGTAGGTTATCACCCTAAGCCTGTCAGGTTTGTTCACTATATTTTCCGTTAAAATTTTCCTTCCTTTTAGACGTAGTAGAAATACTACAAATTCACAAATGCGTGTAGAAAAGTCAATTAGTAGATTTTGATAATATCGGATGTGGCATTAGCCTTTATAAAAATAAACGGAAGCAACGAGGAACCATTCCAATAATCAATGCTCAAAACATACTTCATACGTTTAACATACGTTCCAGAAAGAAATTTAAGTGATTGTCTGATTTGAGTGTTAATTTAATGAGTATATACTGCGATACGCGTTTTAATTTTCAAGAGCGTAACGCTAACAAACCGCAGTATAGTTTGGCGATATCTGTAAAAAATGTGAAAGTTTTATTTACTACTTTTTTTAGAATAAAAAATAAAAATAGCAAAGCTATCCTCGTGCTTCATACTATCTAGTATTAAGCTCGCCTTTGTACAAATTTGTTTTAGTGCAATAAAGATTTTTTTCATTTCATTCATTCAAACCTTTGTATTTGTCTAGGAAGTCTAATACTCGTACTTAGCAACAAAAAAAATCGCTTGACGAAAGAACATGCATAAAAAAATAAAAATGCTTACAAACTGTGAACTTCTTCCTTTTACTCCTTTTTATGAAATCGGTTATTAACTTAAAAAACCTATTTAGAGGCTAAAAATTTCACCCATGCCGGGATTCGAACCCGCAACCTCTGGCTATCCGTACCAGGTTATTAACTATCAAGTGAAATACAAAAAAAAAATCAATTCAAGCTGTAATATTGTTACATTTATCTCTGGTACATTCCACCTATCTTCAGGGTTAACTTCTTGACAATAGGTCTACAACACCGGTGTAGCTTCTGCAGTCGTACCGCCTTAGACCCGGTAGCCGCAACCATGTTGCGTCGCCTATAGGACGCGCGAAAGATGCAAGTGCAGATACTGAAAATATTCTGGTCTCATCAGTATCATCAACCCACTATGTCCCCACCGCGGGGCACGAGTTTCTTCCCTTCTTCCCTAAAATAGGTACAGGTCATACTCCACGATAAGGATCTAGTCCGGATTGGTGGAGGCTTGCAAGACTAGTGGCTCGTCTTACTGTCAAAAGTTTTCAAGCCGCCCTAAGGCCTCTAACTTGGCTTAACGACTGCCATCTATCGACGGCAGTCGGCCGGCACCAACTGCTTAACGTGCCTTGCAAAGCACGGAACCGCTCGAAAAAATGCCTATAGCGTAAGTCATAGACGTTCGCCCATCCATGCACTAAACGTGCCCTATATTGCTTAACCTTTACCAAACCAAAAAACTTCACCTCAACTGAGCGCTCGTAGAACAGCAGTCTTTTAATTTCTTTTCGTCGGGCGCGTTGGTCAGGGCCTTTATTGGCGGCAATTTGCGACGATCGCGCGATATCGACGCGTTATTATCGCGCAAAGCGGTCTCTGTCGGTAGCTGAGCTCAAATCACAATTACGCGCTGTTATTACTACGAAAAAGGAATGGCAGGACCTCGTCTGGTAAGGTAATAGTTGGCCGGCTGGGAGATAACTGATGAGCAGCCAGAAGATTAAGGTACAAAGATATTGGGGGTTTTGTTCGGTACAGTTTTTTTAGCTAGAAGGCTAAAAGTATTTGTGAACCTATATAGCCAATGAATAGTGCTGAATGTACATCTTTTGTTTTTGACGCCAACTCCCTCGGCCTCCTGACAATTTATCCATTATAGTATTTTCTTAGGTTAACACGAGCACTAGACCTAATAAATCTCGTTTATTTTTACATTTTTACAATTTTCCGACGTTTCGGCACTTTTTCAGGTGCCGTGATCTCGGATGACTGAGGTGACAGGCGTCTTTTTGAAAGTATTAACTGTTAGTTTACTACCCTCGGTACCCTTTGGCAAAAATTACCAAAGTTAATTATGAAGTTACGTTCCAAAATAGGCAAACCAAATATTTTATATAAAGTCAACAATATTGATTGTTAGTAATTGAAACGTTGGAAAATTATAAAAACGAGTAAAATCCGTATAAAAACAGTTTTTATTAATTTATCCATTGCTTTCCGGTGGCTTCACTAACGTTTACCAGTATTTATGTATTTCCATTACTTAGCTTTCGAATCACTCGTAGCCCTCGCTGCCTGAGTGATCTAACGCTAGTGGCATTTTTCCGAACGGTTTCAGGCTTCGCAAGGCACGTTAAGCCGCTGGTGCCGGCTGTCATCGATAGATGGCATTCGTTAAGCCAGGTGAGAGGTTTTAAGGTGGCTTGAAAACTTCTAAAAGTAAGACCAGCTACTAGTCTTGCAAGCCTCCACCAATCCGGACTTGACCCTGAAGTTGAGTATGGCCTACACCTTCCTCAGAGAAGAGACCCGTGCCCCTTGGTAGGGACTATGGGTGACTACTTAGCTTCTTTTATTACCCACTGCTGGGCAAAGAAGTCCCCTCCTTTTCTTCTTTTTTCTATCTCTCACTGTCTCTAGCCAACTCGCATCACCCCGACAAGAATGCATTTAGGTCATCCCGCCATCTTCACCATGGTCCGCCGCGACGTCGATGTCCATTTTGAGGAACTCTGTTGCAATTTTGGCCCGCCTATCTGTGCTCATGCGGCAGCCATGGCCAGTCCAGTCCTACTTTGACCCGGCGGTCGCTACTTTAACATCTGTAATTTAAGCAGAGCAGAGTATAACGTTTGATAATCCATAGTTACATTGTTACAAGTGATAATTTTCTACAACCATATTTGTGGTGTCTAACTTATTCCAACGCTTTCGGGTTGATTGTAATTATACCTCCAGAATAATCGACTCAATTTACGTTCCATTCCGCTCCCACAATGGTGGCTGGTTATTTTAAGCCGAAGACAGACAAAAGCGTAAACAGCCCGCGTTCCGATTCACGCGAAAACCGCATTAATTTGATACCTACCTTCTTGCAGGAGATAACACCAGAAGGTGCAAATTTAAGGTAAATTAAGGTAGATTCTCGGACCGACTAGGCCATACTAGTCAGAAGCGGAGGATTCATTTAAATTTCTTAGAACTTGATTATCCAACCGACAGCGGTGGTAGCAGAGCGGTAGAACGCCGGCTTTTGCATCGAGAGGCCGTGGGTTCTAATCCCAGCATTACGAATTACTTTGTTTTTTTAAGTTATGTACAATTGTAAAGTTATAGTAGCATTACGGCTCGCTAAGTGTGAAGGAAAATATCGTGAGGAAACCCTAGCGTCGTTATGTTAACATACCTCAGAACGGCCCAACTCTGAGGCTAAGTGCGGAAAACTCAAGACTAACTAACAACACAATCTATCAACTCACCGGCGTGCGTGCTTAGAACGACTAATGAACGTTGCTGAACCAAGGGTGATCTGTCAGGATCGTGGCAAGTGAAACAGGCGTGAGGTTATGTTATGTCATGTCAACCACCATTCATACACTACTGTACATTAGCGTCCCCTAATGCACACGACTTTTTTCTAGGTGGCGTTTGCAAACATTTTTGGGAGCCACTTAAGACAAGGGACTTCCTTATAAGGACTACGTTAGGGTTCCATTGGTGGAAACGGGCATAAATTTTATTACAGCTGCCAGTTTAAAGTGTTCTCTATCTCTATCTATCTTGTTGAAATAGTGGTATAAACCAACCATATTCAAATGTACTGTTAGTTCTCGAAACCGCCACTAGGTGCGCCTCTGTGTTTGTCTGTGTATCCTCATAATTCGTCCGCCTTATGATGTCTGCCTGTGCAACTACGTCTCTCCATAATAAATCCAAGTGAAACTATTTGATCCTGTTTTAATCGCCCGTAATTCAATATATCTATCTATTGACGGCCTTGGTGGCTGCAGCGGTTTGGCACGCTGACTGTAAAACCGAAGGTCTCGGGTTCGATCCCCGGCCGAGTCAAACTAGGAAACGAACTTTTCTAGTTTTTCTCGGGTCTTGTATGTTATCTATGTATTTATTGTATTAAATCTATCGTCGAGTTAGCACCTATAACACAAGTCATTTAGTTGTACTTAGTATAGGGCTAACGAGATCTGTGTAATATGTCCGTGAATATTTATTTATTATTTATTTATTACACTGTTAAAAGTCGACGAATGTACCTACTAGCTGTATCGGCGAACTTCATACTGCCCCAGAGTCCGTTTAGCCCCTAACTCCTGAAGGTAAAATTACTCCGAAGTGTCTAAAACTAGCTGACCTAGCGAACTTCGTAACGCCTAACAGTCGATTCTTTAATTTTTTTTATTTTTCTCTCCGTAAGAACCATCCCCGCACTTCAAGGAATATTCTAAAAAAACAATAAAGAAATCGGTTCAGCTGCTCTCGAGATTTGCGCTTACCAACACATTCAGCAATTTATTTTTATATTAGAGATATTATGAATCTAGAACAGTAACTTTTCCTAGGAGAGAGAGCTATGGCATTTGGGAGAAAATGCCTATACCCAGCAGTGGGCAGTGGAAGGCTTACGATGATGACTTTTGTCCAGCGGTCAGACAATGTCGTTGAGTCGTTGGAGGATTCGTGAATGCGGCTGACAAGGTATCGTAAGAGATGGCATTTGGGGAAAAAAACGTATACCCATTAGTGAGCAGCGGCGGGCTGATGATACTAGCGGTCAGGCGGTGGCTTTGAGTGGATGGAGGGTTCGTGGATGCGGCTGGCAAGAGATCGTGAGAGATGGCATTTGGGGGAAAAACGTATACCCAGCAGTGGCTAGCGGTGGTCTGATGATGATGACTTTTGTCCAGCGGTCGGGCGATGTCTTTGAGTCGTCGGAGGGTTCCTGGATGTGGCTGGTAAGATGTCCTGAGAGGTGAAGTTTGGGAGAATGGGCGTTTTCTATACCCAGCAGTGGGCAGCGGTGGGCTGATAAAGCGATGATGATGAATCCTTCTGCCGCTTTTTCTCTGTGACAAACTCCCTGTAACGAACAATAAAAAAAATCCTTTATATTAAAGGTAAACGAAGCGCACCGCAGATTTACTGAGCTATTAACTCCCGGTCCTCGCTTTTTGCGTTCCGCAGACGGAAGCCTAAACCCTATTAGTGTTGGTTGGCCGTTGTCCGAATCTACTTATTTTAGAGCAAACATGAATCACAAAAACCTAATTAGAGGCTAAAAATTCCACCCATGCCGGGATTCGAACCCGCCACCTCTGGCTATCCGTGCCAGAACATGAATCAGCACAGAAGTGGTTTCTATAAAATAGATCAGAATTAAATGGGGGCTAATGGTTATTTCCATAAAAAAAAATATTCTACTTAACTCAAACACGTGTTTTTCTACCAATGGCTTTGTTATTCAGAATAAAACTACCTCTTTTTTCTGTCCAGTACTGTTAAAGCATAAGGTGCAGAAAACCACCAAGTAATTAAATCTGTGTCCGGTGGGCTTATAGCATTGGTGAATTTGTAGCCTATACCACTAGCTAAAGAAATGAAAATTGTTTATTGAGCAGAATAAAACATAACAATATATAAAGTAACTCTGAACCCCAAACTAAATTAAATTGTATCTTGGGGCACAGTTCTCCATTCAAATTGTGAAGGAAATCTGCGTGAGGAAATACGAATGTCTATGTAGCTTATATACCTCGACACTTAGTACGCACAATGGCTCGAAAACTACTAAGAATAAGTGCGGCTTGCGCAGTTCCCCTAAATCTAGATTAAATCTAGACTTCGTAAAATTTCGATACTTTTTCTTATTGAAAATCCAGTTTGAATTGTTTTAAAACTATATTTACGGGCTCGTGCTAGTGGCTCTAAGTGATGAAATATAAAGTACAAGACACTATAACACTGAAGTAATCCGTAATATTGATCTGTTGTTGTTTGTGTTTTTTGTTATGTACTTTCAATATGTATAATTATTCTGTTAAGTGTTTATGTATTTATATAATAAATATATATTTTTTCTTTTGTGTATTTATGTAAATCATTTGTATTTATCTGTTGATAACTATATGTACACTATTGTTTAGGCATGTATTCATTTATACCTTTGTAATAATCTTGTATATTTGTACATCTACTTCCTTCTTCAATATAGTATAGTATAGTTTTAGTGATAAGGCCGCCGTTTGTACTCTTAGGTTAAGCAATATATTATGTGTAAATTCCATTTTTACGTACAGTAAATAAAGTGTTCTCTATCTATCTACAGTCTGTTAGCTTTTAGAATATCCGATAGTAGCCGAGGTAATAGAAATATCGGAACTAATTTGACACTTAATTTTGAAAAACAGAGCTGGAAGTAGTATAGGACAGGAGTGTACTGTGCTTTCGGCGAAAACGAAGCCTACTCTAGAGCTTGAGGTATATTCTAAAAGCTAACTTTAAGACTGTAAACTACAATACAGTAACTTAATAGAATAACAGACTAAGCCCCGGATTCTCGTACACTAACAAGCTGTTAATCTACGGTTAACGGTTGCCTATTGGCCAAAGTGCATACGAAAAAAACCTTTTGACAGCTGTTAGCAATAGTTTAACAGATTGTTAGTATACGAGAAACTGGGGGTCAATTAATTCTTTCTTGTTCACTTAATGTTTAACCTTTTAACGGGCAGGGAAACTATTATACCATTGCCTGGTAAAGGACTAGCAACTTCGTACTTAACATGTGCAAACCAGCCATTAAGTACGGAACCTTAATAGGAAACCAATCGGTTCTCTGTCCGCTCCTCTAGAACCAACATTTAGCGCACACAAACATATCACGCGAGCGATCGCCGGCCCATGAATATTAAAACAGAGGATTAATCGTTCGATATTAATCAAAATTGACTCGCAATCTGCGACTATTAGCCGCGCAAACTTATTTAAAGTTCGCTGTAAATCTTTGCCGTCGTTTTGTTAGCTGTTTTGTGAGATATTAACCGACTTCAAAAAAGGAGATGGTTATCAATTCGACGCGTACCAATGCGTATTTTTAATTGCGATTGCGATTGCAACCCTGTATGTCCCCACTGCTGGGGCACGGGTCTCCTGCATTACAGGAAGGTTAGGCCATAGTCCACCACGGGGGCCAAGTCTGGGTTGGTAGAGGTTTGTAAGACAGTGGCGGGCCTTACTGTCAGAAGTTATCAAGCCACCCGTAAGGCCTCTGACGTGGCCTAATGACTGCCATTACATGACAGCCGGCACCAACGGATTAACGTGCACGGAAAAGCTCGGAAAAAATGCCACTAGCGGTAGTTACGGGACGGTCACACATCCTGCACTTGACCGCGCCTGTTGTGTCTTAACTCAAGTGATTGATTCCAGACAATCGATTCGACTAGGCCACCAGCGCTTCATAGATAGATAGATGGAAAACATTTTATTGTACGTAAATAATTAAATTACACAGACATTATTGAATTATAACTGGATAAACATACTAGGTTTTTACCGGAAGAGCCCGGCCAGGTTTCGCTCTGGTTTATTTAGCTATAATTTAATAATGTTTAGTACATACTTACACTATTTTTATTTTTAATGCACTAACCCGTGCTAAGGAACAAATTTAAAAACCTATTTAGAGGCTAAAAATTTCACCCATGCCGGGATTCGAACCCGCAACCTCTGGCTATCCGTACCAGCGCTCTACCAATTGAGCCAATGGGCGACTCACGGCATCAGTGAAATTTCGAACCTCTTTACAATATTCTCTGTATTACGTACAGGCAGCGACATCTGACTTAAGCAAATTGCATTACTTACAGCCCCGACCACCTACTTTGCAGTTAGGTTTAACATCGGAACGATATCACTGTACCCACATGATTACACTATTTTTATTTTTAATGCACTAACCCGTGCTAAGGAACAAATTTAAAAACCTATTTTTAGCCTCTAAATAGGTTTTTAAATTAGTACATACTTACCAAAATTTTAGTTACATATACATTTTTTACAGAGCCCTATGGTCTCTGGTGGATAGAACAATGGACTTAAAATCAAGAGATCCAGGTTCGATTCCCAGTGCGGGCATGTACCTATGACATTTTTTTCTAAGTTATGTACATTTGTGAAAATTTAGCAGCAATGCCACTCGCTCACTATGAATGAAAACATAGTAAGAAAACCTGAGTGTCCCTTAAATATTCATTAACTATCTTGAAGCATTGCATTGCTTTTTATAATATTAGATCTATTTGTTTGTGTATTTGTCACACTTTATTGCACAACAAAAACGTTATTAAAAATAAAACTTAAATAACATTTTTGTGATAAAAATTACGTGCAAAGTCGGACTTATTTCAAAAGAAATTTAAATTATTATGTCTTGTTATTGTGAACTGCCCGCTGTACCCTGCTTATGCACTGTTTTGTTTTTGTACATTTATAAGTGTGTTTACAAATATTGATTAATGTTTTATCTATCTAATTAAGCCCACACACGCTCTGACAGAAGGCCTGGGTCCTATATTGAAACGTAAAAAATGAAATTTCTAGGCAAATGCGGGAAATAAGAATTTTCTTTCTATGTTACGCTAACATGTTATTCATTCAGTGAACATTTTACAACTAACCCTGTGTTCGGGACAGACCGTAACCGTGGAGACCTACAATTCCCGAAACTCCATCAGGAACTCACCAAGCTGTCGGCCCCATTAATTCCCCTTTTCATTCCAGTGCGACACACAGCCCCCGCGTCGTAAACTAACGTATTATTCCTTAAAAACCCGTTTTAACTTCCCCCAAGAGCCATTCATTGTGCTCTCCTCAGCGGGTCCGCACCAGAAAGGCTCCGGTTAGAAAACTCCCGTTAACTAGTAGAAAAACTTAGTTCAAACTCCATCCGACTGTATGACAACTGATAACAGAGAAGTCGGGGCCAAGTGCGCTACACCGGTGAGAAATGGCGCGAGTTGCCTCTAAAGTTTTCGCATGTGCCATGGAGCGAGGAACTGTACAGGCTTACCTCTAAAATGCACTTCTTCTTCAGGCTATATTAGTCCACTGCTGGACATAGCCCTCCCCTAATGAGCACCATAGCGCAAGGTCGTGCATCGGTCTGAATCGTAGCAAGCGGCAGTCCCTGGTCTCTGCTAACCTCTCTGGGATACAGGCGTTAGGTAATGTCGCCGTCAGGCTATGCTAGTCCACTGCTGGACATAGCCCTCCTCTAAAGAGCGCCACGTTGTGCTATCATAGGGGGTAATGCCCAAAATCCCCACGCTGGGCATGCGGGTTGGGGATCGCAGTTTGGTGGAATTGTACTGCAGGGGGCGCTGCTGCCCACCCGCCAGTTTGTGTCCCTTAGGTGCCTTTTATGACACCCGCGGGAAGAATTTGGGTTGGTGCTATTCTCTAGGCCGACACCACATAGCTGTAATGCGCAATTACGCATTACGGCTGGAAACTCTCGAAGGTTCTGCATTATAATTCAATGTCATACAGCATAGCCGTTGGTGCGAAAAAGATCTGACCTGGTGACCACGGCCCGGACGACACAGCGTGGGCAGGCCCCTCACCAGATAGTTTAATACCCTGGTTACGGTGGCGGGAAGACGTTGCATGCGGACGGCACAAGACCATGAAGAAAAAAAAATTGCGAGGAGTAGCACTTATAATATTGTAAAGAGTATCGAAATTTCAATGAGTCGCCCATTAGCTCAGTTGGAAAGAGCGCTGGCTCGGATAGCCAGAGGTCGCGGGTTCAAATCCCAGTATGGGTGGATTTTTAGCCTCTAAATACGTTTTTAAAATAGTCCTTAGAACGGGTTAGTGCATTAAAGAAAAAAGAATATAATTATGTTGGTACAGCGTTATGATATC
This sequence comes from Yponomeuta sedellus, assembly GCA_934045075.1. Lineage (NCBI taxonomy): Eukaryota > Metazoa > Arthropoda > Insecta > Lepidoptera > Yponomeutidae > Yponomeuta > Yponomeuta sedellus. Next base: position 20,439,080 of record OW203741.1, on the reverse strand, counting down.
GATGTATAAACCTAACTGCCAAGTAGGTACTCGGGGCTGCAAGTGATGCAAGTTGCTTTAGCCAGATGTCGCTGCCTGTACGTAATACAAAGAATAGTGTAAAGAGGTTCGAAATTTCACTGATGCCGGTGAGTCGCCCATTAGCTCAGTTGGAAAGAGCGTTGGCACGGATAGCCAGAGGTCGCGGATTCAAATTCCGGCATGGGTGGAATTTTTAGCCTCTTAATAGGTTTTTAAACTTATAATAAAGTTGAAAGGAAAACTATCAAGACTAACTGGGCTATAGTCTTTATAAGCTACCGAGTCACAGTTTGTATTAACTTATAAAATGAAAAAGTAGTATTAAAATTAAACAAAAGGTTTTTTTGTCCACTAGTGATTTAATTAGTAGTGTAAAACCAACAAGAAACCATTCCTACTACGGAACCCTACACTGGGCGTGGCCCGACACGCATTTGACCGGTTCAACTTTTTGTGGTAATTTGTCTAAATGTTTTTTTTTATTAACAATAGTCGTGAATTATTCCGTCGAAAATACTAATGTGTGAGATTCGAGAAAACAAAATCTTAAATACGAGTAGTGTATACGATGACCGTATGTAATGGTTTGTGCATCTATTTTAATAAATGTGTTTTATTCTTTCCTCTTGTTCTTTTACTAGAAACTCATAACATCAGATTACATAAACATAACATAACGTATCAAAGACCAATTACTGCCACTTGCCACGATCCTGACAGAACACCTTCGCTTCATCGACGTTCACATCAGATTATCGGAGATTATTAGTTCTAGAACTAGTTCAACCCGTAAAGTAATTAATAATTAATATCTTTCTGCTTCCTAGCTCACTGTTCGAAACAAACTTGTGATATAACCTCGCTGCCGAGCAAGCCTACTGAATATTTCATTTAAGGCGAGCATTTTTTTCTCCCGAGCACTTAAATTTGCATGTTATGAAAAGCTGTTTCAAAGAAACTATGTTCTCTTTGAACTCCCGCCGCGATACGGACTTGACCGCTTCTGAATAAATGAATAATGCAGACTCAGCGTGATGAAACAGTGGACCTTGGATCTGGAATTCTTACGAGCACTTAATTTCGTTTTCAGGTTAAGTAACTACACGTGTTATTTGAGTATAACCTGAACAAGTCGATAAAATTACTACGCGTGTTATAACCTAAACAAGTCGATAAAAGTTTATTGGGATTTATAATTATTTAAAAACCTATAGGTTTTTAAATTTGTTCCTTAGCACGGGTTAGTGCATTAAAAATAAAAATAGTATAATCATGTGGGTACAGTGATATCGTTCCGATGTTAAAACCTAACTGCAAAGTAGGTAGTCGGGGCTGTAAGTAATGCAATTTGCTTAAGTCAGATGTCGCTGCCTGTACGTAATACAGAGAATAGTGTAAAGAGGTTCGAAATTTCTCTGATGCCGTGAGTCGCCCATTGGCTCAATTGGTAGAGCGCTGGCACGGATAGCCAGAGGTTGCGGGTTCGAATCCCGGCATGGGTGAAATTTTTAGCCTCTAAATAGGTTTTTAAATTTGTTCCTTAGCACGGGTTAGTGCATTAAAAATAAAAATAGTATAATGTATAATTATGTCTTGGTATCTTGAAAGGTTGCCTTGAAGAGATTGCTTTCAGCGGTAAGACTGCAGTCTTTGCCTGTTTGCTGCCTTTGCCTTTTTGCCTGTCACGGTAAAATACAACATACACACCGTATATAGGTTAAAAAATAAAGAACATATGTACAACTGAATTAAAAACCTATTTAACAACTGAATTAATTTTATCGTACGACTGTCGCAGTAAATGAGAATTATGTTTCTTTTACTTTTGGGTCTTATGAATGCTGGTAGTTAGCCAGTGTCGGCTAGGTCTACCTCACGATGGGCTGATTGAGAGAGCGGAATGGGAGGTGTGATGTGAATGGACTTACTTGGTGATGGTGGATGATGGATCGCTTTGAGCTGTTGGGCAGATGATGAGCGGTGATGGATGGGCTGATGCGTCCAGCGCACGGGGAACACTCCTGCACTGCTCACTTATAGTCTAATATTGTTCTTTGAGCTGATAAAGTTTATTGGTCACAAAATGTCTATCACTTCACGAGAATTCGAGCACTTATCACGTGCGTATGTCACAGTGCCAATGTGTATAAAGATGGATGGATAATTAGTAGCGGCGCGAGCGACGGCACCGGAACGACTGAGTAATGAATGAATGACCACAGATTCATGATTACGTCGCGCGATCGATTCTCGCGCGAACAAATGCTGACCCCTTAACCATATTAATAAAACATATTTCTTGTGTAGTATCTGCGAAATATCGGTCCTATTTTGCGTTCTAATTTAGACTGAATTAAGTAGCTGACATGGTTGATTTATTCACCTGCTGGGCGGCAATTTATCTCTACATAATCGAGTGTTTTCTTTCTACGCAGCATCTAAACTACCCCCTTGACTCCAACCCCTGCGGATGCCCTCGTAACTTCCAATTTCAATAAGCGGGTGGCCCGCGCCTCTGATAGATTTCTCTCCGCGCAGCTAGACGACTGTGTAAGCCAGATAAATAGGACAAAAAAACTAATTTCATTTAAAAAGAAAAAAACAGTTTGCAAAAAAATATTTGAGAAAATAGGGAACTTGCGTCGAACTGGGATTGAACTAGGCCACAGAAAACATAGAACAATTGAAGATTTTTTAATAAAAACATTAAAATGGAAATTACGGAAAGGTGTGAAATACCAGCGTTGCAGAAGGTATTCCATTTGTGACAAATGCTGGGTCGGGTCCTTTCACAAACGCAGTGCACTGACATCACTTCCATGTTTCTTTTTAATCTAAAACTAAAAATCCTTTACATTGTATTTATATTCTGTCATTGTTCTGTGTCTTAAGTGAATAAATTATTTCGATCAATTCAAAACACCGGTACAGTAGAATTATATATAAAAAGACAAAAAAGAGTTGATTTGAGTGAAGACAGCCAAAGGAAGATGATAATGTCATAGTTCGTAGAAGTCTCATGCCCAACTGAAGAATTCATTATATAGGCTTACTTAGTTCTCCAATTAAATGATGACAAAATATTCTAACGTTGCGTAAATAAATAGCTTTATCGAGGCAAGGTTCGCGGCTAAAGGCCTGCACACCCTCGGGAAGCATTTTGGGCGTCCTACTGCGGTGCAAGGCATGATGGGATAGCGATTGTCGAGACTTGGTTTGAGAAGCAAAGAAAATAATCATAATACCGATTGATGACGTAACGTCTTGGTGAATTAGTAGTGACTATTCTCACTCACTAAGGATGAAGGAAAATATCGTGAGGAAATATGAGAGTCCGAAGTGTTCATTTACAAAACTTTCATTCGCTCGTCGATTAAGATATTTTTTATCGAATTAAAAGGTATGAAGTTGCAATAATTTCATTACCTGGGTATTGATAGTAGGTTTGATCTTTTAACGACTTTTGTGTCGAAAATTTAAACATTGACTTCGTCACTGATATCATTTTCGTTATCCGCAAAGCAATAACTTTCAAGTTTTGTAACTCTGTGTTGGCTTTTTTACCGATCCAACTTACTATCATGGCGTGCCACGGAGTTTCTTCGTTTATTTTCGGATTGGTTGACTCTGGTGATGGGGATTTTGTGTCGGTTTTTTCCACGTTTATAGGGACGCATCGCGCGTTTAACGCGCATTTGATTGATTTGGTGATAAAGTTCATAATCTTTTCCTTAGAGAAGGCCTATGATCTGAATTAGGACGATATTGGCTGTACATAGTAATTAACTTCAGGCATTTTGACCACTGAATGAATGAACTGAACCGTACGAAGAACTGTGAACTACTGTCGCTGCGGAGGCGAATAAAACGCGCACTACCACTATCAAAAATGCAACGTTTACTCGTTCAACAAGCATGGCATACAGGGTGTCTCATTCAAATCGGTCAGTATGGGAAAGTCTAAAACTATAAGACATACGAAGATCTGTTCTGAGGAACCATGTCATCGATTTTAATAACAAGAAAAACTGCATTCATACATTTTAAAAAACATCTGTACTCCGTTCAGGAATCGAACCCGGTTGTTTTGAAATAAAAAACCTATACTGTTTCTATTTAGATATCGATTGTGTAGGTCTTAAGCAGTAAATGTCTACATGAAACATGATGTCTGAAATGAATAAAATGCATTGTTTTCATACAAAATGCAATCGTAAGATCGTTACCTAAACGTGTTGAATATTGTATTGAAAAAGTCGGCGATCACTTCGAGCACCTACTAAAATAAATTAAAGTATGTGAAAACAATGCATTTTATTCATTTTAGACATCATGTTTCATACAGACATTTACTGCTTAATACCTACACAATCGATATCTAAATAGAAATAGTGTAGGATTTTTTTTCAAAACAACCGGGTTCGATTCCCGAAAAGAGTACAGATGTTTTTTTAAATGTATGAGACACCCTGTATATCCTAACACAGAAGACATAACCCTACTGCGATGTAGAGTGACAATAGCGCCATCTAGTGGATAACATGCAAACTAAACTAAAGTTTTCAAACAACTATAATTTAATTTAGTTTGGGGTTCAGAGTTACTTTACACATTGTAATGTTTTATTCTGCTCAATAAACATTTTTCATTGCAATAATTTTATAAAAAAATCAACACGTTAAAATAAAAATCATTCATAAAAATATTGGTCAAACATAAAAATGGAAAATTAAAATAAACATTCGGAAGAGATGACACAACACATACATACATCATCCATACATACATACATACATACATACATACATACATACATACATACATACATACATACATACATACATACATACATACATACATACATACATACATACATACATACATACATACATACATACATACATACATACATACATACATACATACATACATACATACATACATACATACATACATACATACATACATACATACATACATACATACATACATACATACATACATACATACATACATAGGCCATGTATGTATGTATAAAATAAGATAGATAAGATAGACCAGAAGCAAAATCAGAAAGAATGTTATTTTAGTTCGATAGAATAAAAAAAAAATCGCAATTTTGAAAAATCTATTTCATTTTGCCAAAATAGAAACTATGTGCGCAGTTGGATGACCTCTGTGACGCAGCGTTTGCGTATCTGCCTACCATGCGAGAGGTCTCGGGTTCGATCCCCGCTGAGGACAAAAACCCTAGGCCTTGGGTGTTTACATGTTTGTGATGTCGCTGTTTCTGGTACCCACGAAACAGGGTATTCTAGTGTGGGACGTGAAGCAATGTATGTGCAATGTTTGTTTGCTTTGCTTTGCCATTATAACCAAAAGTATCAGATTCGTTCCCTCTGTAACATATAGGCCTACCCAAAGGCGCGATAATGCTTTCTGCCTTCAATTATTCTCTTTATTGGATGTCCGAGCAAGACGGATATTTTATATTTCATTTAAAATTATATGTCATGGCGTTCAACTTCGGAGTTTCATCAGACCTCGTTCGCGCTCCGTTCTTCCCCGGCGACGCTCTCGAAGATCGCTGACAAATTGAATGTTGTTCATTTAGCCCGGGGCGCCTTGGAGACAACTGGCCCCGAATCACTTTCTGTTCGCCATCTGATGCCGCAAGAGACGGCTAATAACCTTTTATTTTTAAACTCTTTTCGTCTTCTACAAGATGTCTTAGTAAGACGTTAAATAAGCCTTAATGCAACGCTATATGTAAAAAATTAAGAAGTTTTTGGACCCGCGATACCTTATTTAATAAATGAACAGCTCCTGACTATAAATATAAGCAAACACGTTCCACTTAGGGCACAAACCTCTCAGAGAAAGAGTATTTATTTTGTTTTTAATTATTTTGGAAGCAAACAGTACAATAAACAAAAATAGCAAAACATTAAAAAGATACAGACACTTAACAAAACCTTTATTTACTAATACAGAGAATAGTGTAAAGAGGTTCAAAATTTCACTGATGCCGTGAGTCGCCCATTGGCTCAATTGGTAGAGCGCTGTCACGGATAGCCAGAGGTTGCGGGTTTGAATCCCGGCATGGGTGAAATTTTTATCCTCTAAATAGGTTTTTAAATTTGTTCCTTAGCACGGGTTAGTGCATTAAAAATAAAAATAAAAATTGTATAATCATATGGATACAGTGATATCGTTCCGATGTTAAAACCTAACTGCAAAGTACTCGTAGGTAGTCGGGGCTGTAAGTGATGCAATTTGCTTAAGTCAGATGTCGCTGCCTGTACGTAATACAGAGAATAGTGTAAAGAGGTTCGAAATTTCACTGATGCCGTGAGTCGCCCATTGGCTCAATTGGTAGAGCGCTGGCACGGATAGCCAGAGGTTGCGGGTTCGAATCCCGGCATGGGTGAAATTTTTAGCCTCTAAATAGGTTTTTAAATTTGTTCCTTAGCACGGGTTAGTGCATTAAAAATAAAAAAATAAATAGTAAAACCTTTATTTATATTTAGATTAGATTAGAAAATTCTTTATTGCACAATAAACACATTTGTACAAAAGCGAGCTTAATTCTAATGAGTAGGTATTTTCTTTCATTTATATTCAATACAGACACAGAGAAATTAGTTTATAAACTGTTCACATTTTCAGCATTATGGTATGTTCACATTATGGTATTTCTACGCTTCACACTATATCCCTTCACATCACACTAATATTATAAAAGTGAAAGTGAAAGAGTGTGTATGTTTGTTACTGCTTCACGTCTAAATGGCTAGAGCATTTTTTATAAAATTTGGCACGGAGTTAACCGATACCCTGGATTAGATAGATAGAAAGAATATTCTTTAATGCATGTACACCAAGGATTACATAAGAGAGATTAACACATAGACTACATTTTACAGCGGGAATGACGGCCTCGGCGGAGCGATTGCGCATCTGCCTACCATGCGAGAGGTCCCGGGTTCGAACCCGTGCTGGGGACAAAAAAGTCAGGTCTTGGATGTTTTCATGTTTGTGATGTCGCTGTTTCTGGTTCCCACGACACAGGGTATCCTAGTGTGGGGCGAGAAGTAATGTATGTGCCTGCATGTAAATGTTATGTTTTTGTTATGTTAAACAGTACAATAAATACAATTACTAAAACATCAAAAAGATACAGACACTAGCAAAGCCTTCGCTTATAACTAATACAGAAATAGAGATATTAGTTTATTGTGGAAATTGTAAATTGTGGTATTTCTAAGCTCAGTTTTATGTTTTATGGGATGATAAATAACAAGTCCAAAAATGTTATTTATCATCCCACGTGCCCAGTGCCGATTTGTAATTCGCGCGAGAGGTTCAAAAAATGGTCATATTCTCAGATCAATGATCTGAGGTCATATTATATTATTTTTAATGCACTAACCCGTGCTAAAGACAATTTTAAAACCTATTTCGAGGCTAAAAAGGTTTTTAAAATCATCCTTCGCACGACAGCAATATCATTCCGATGTAAAACCTAACTGCAAAGTACTTCAGCAAGGCTGCAAGTGATGCAAATTACTTCAGCCAGATGTCGCTGCATGTATGTAATACAGAGAGTATTGTAAAGAGGTTCAAAATTTCACTGATGCCGGGTAGTCGCCCATTAGCTCAGTTGAGAGAGCCCTGGCAGGTTAGCCAGAGGTCGCGGGTTCGAGCTCCGGCATGGTTGGAAATTTTAGCTTCTAAATAGGTTTTTAAAAAAAAAGTCATAATTTACACTCGTGTAGGTTTCCTCACGAAGCTTTTCATCGCAATCCCTGCACCCTCAGAGGGCCGTAAGCCGATTACAATGAAAGGCGCGTACAATAAACCGCCAAATAAGTGAGTCGCATTACGCGCCCCCGCGCGGGACTTATGCTAAACAGGCAGGTGATTAATCGGTAACGACATCGCTTCACATTCTGATGAGTTCGAAATTGGAATTTTGAAAGCCTTTACCGGTCCTGCTGACGTCATTAGGTGCTACACCGTTACGGATCATACACGGTGCGTCCGCTTTGTTCGCACTGGGTCTTTATTATTATCATTACTCTTCGTAAATTCTTTATTGTATCTGTAAAAATTGTACTATTAAGATTGTTATGGAGCGTTCCATGTTGGGCCTTAGACTCGTAGATCGGGTTCCAAATATCGTTATTCGACGTAAAACGAAGGTTGACGATGTAGGGGACCGGATCTCGAGACTAAAGTGGAGGTGGGCGGGGCACTTGGCAAGGCGGGAAGACGGCAGGTGGACCAGAGCAGTCACAGAGTGGCGGCCGAGAACGGGAAAGCGGTCGGTGGGCAGACCAGCGGCCCGATGGTCAGACGATGTGGCAGAGTCAGTGGAGGGTCCTTGGATGAGGATGGCGAGAGACCGTGAGGCTTGGCATAATGGGGAAAAGGCCTATACCCAGCAGTGGGCAGCGGTGGGCTGATGATGATGAAAGATTGTACAATTGGCGGGCTTAATACTAAATAGTATTTTATTCTCCAACCAACAGGTGACTTGGAGAAGGTAGTCTCAAACGGTGAGGTGATATTTTATTGACAAATAACTTTTTTTTAATTTTTAAATTAAACTATACAATGATATGTACAATAATTATAAACATACACATTATACAAATATAATAATTAAGCACATATATAAAGATGAATAGATTGACTACTTTAGGGTTCCATAGTCAACAAGAAACCCTTGTAGGTTAACCTAGACAATTATTTTTATTTAGCCTAATAACGTCTACTGCGGGGCTGGCCTTCTCTCAGAGAGATAGAGTTCGGGCGTAATTAGGGATGCAAAGTTTTTTTTATGATCGGATTTTATTTTATATTCTGATAGTAGGCGTAATTTTAAGAAACTAATTTCATTTTTTTCGTGATTAATCGAGCTTATCATTGTTTTTTAATTAAAATGAATATTGACGGCGTGACGTCATATGTTACATACTCTGTGTGTAGGTAGAGCTCGCGATTGGATTTGTCTGTGGTTTAGTGTGACATGTGAATGACATCGATGTGTTTGACAGATGAAGTTGACAGGCCATTGGTAGTTTTTCCACAGAATAACAACTACCACAGACGATTTAACATGTGACGTCATCATAGAGGTCCTCAGAGGTCATATGAAGGGCATTTAAATATTATTATTTACTCAAAATAAGGCTCATCTTTTATGATAACAATCTGTTACATTAAAAATACTGTAGTTTGGATGCTAAGCTCGAAATGGTTTTCGATTCAGGCAGATCACTTTTTTTTGCATCCCGAATTAGAACGCGTGCCCAGCGCGGATTGGTAACGTTAACCACTGAGGTATTTGAACACTTCATACACTCAGGTTTCCTCACGATATTTTCCTTCACAGTTAGCGAGTGGTGTTGCTACTATAATTTCACAAAACTTCATAACTTAGAAAACGAAGTCATTGGTACTTTTCCTCACTGGGAATCGAATCTGGATCTCTCGCTTTCGAGGCCATTGTTCTACTCACTGTAGAAATTAATTATACGAGTAAGTTACAACCCGCCTATTGGCCTACCCATCACAATGGTTTTTTTTAATTGTTATGTTTTGTGGTCAGAATTTAACAGGCTAATTAGTATTTAAAAAACCTATTTAGAGGCTAAAAATTTCACCCATGCCGGGATTCGAGCCCGCAACCTCTGGCTATCCGTGCCAGCGCTCTACCAATTGAGCCAATGGGCGACTCACCGGCATCAGTGAAATTTTGAACCTCTTTACACTATTCTCTGTACTACGCACGGGTTAGTGCATTAAAAATAAAAATAGTATAGGCTAATTAGTAATTCGGACGCAATAATTACAACTCAAAATAACACATTGATCACAATACAACAGTTAAAATTAACAATCAACAAAACGAAAAATAATAATTTCATTAATGAATAATTACGACTACACGAACAATGGCGACTATTAATTTAGAGCTCACCAGTAAAATTTACTGTTAAAATAAATGCAATTTAATATACACCATAAGTTAGTTATAAAAATCTAAAAATCATAAGTTATTCTAAATAATACTCTGTCTCTTAAACTCAAAATAACACGAGAAGGCTTCACAAGTGATGTAATAAATGAACAATTTATTAAAAAGAAAAGTACATATTTAGTTGAAAATTAATTTGTTGAAGGTTTCAATATTGTAAAACAAGTAAAAAAAACATCTCCGCAATTGCGCGTTGTCTGAAACGCCCTTGACCAATTTTTTTAAAGGGTTCTATCTGATAGAGAATGGTTAGGCGTTTAAGTGTTCAAGAGGTCAGTTTAGCTTTCTCTGTTGTGTATTACGTTCCATATGTATACTCACGCGAAACACGGCGCTGGCCCAGGCAAACCGAGTGATTGGAATCAATCACTTGAGTTAAGCAACAACAGGCGCGGTGGTCAGGTGCAGGATGGGTGAACGTCCCGTGACTACCGACTAGTGGCATCTTTTTCGAGCGCTTCCGTGCTTCGCAAGGCACGTTAAGCCTTTGGCTGTCATGTAATCGCAGTCGTTTGTAATGGTGCAAACCTCTTTACACCATTTTTATTTCTTTTTCTCACATTTTTCATGATTACAACTTTACCCTTCGGCCAGATCTGACTTTTTACATGCTTAACCGTTTTTATCTAGTTTTTCAGTTTTATTACAAAATAACAGTACTATCTGTAAATAAAGCAAAAGTTGAAGTCGTTCCAGTTTTTATAATTATAAAAGATATATAACATTACACGTAAAGCCATGCCAGAGGCAACACGCCCACAAGGGCGGGTTGATAACTTCTGATAGTAAGGCCCGCCAGTGTCATACATTCCACCACCAACCCGGGCTTGGCCCTTGTGGTGGAGTATGGCCTATATTCCTCAGGATAGAAACCCGTGCCCCTCGGTAGAAACATAATGGGTTGATTATGATGATACCCAACAAATGTACAATTTAGTAGACTTAGCACGAAAATATTAAAGATTAGTGACGATTTTTGTGACGTCATTGTCTGGTTACCATATTACGGGGTGTCCGGTCGGGACCCGGTCAAGTGATTGTGTTGTATAGAAGTAATTATTATTATTAATTATGCTTTATAGCACACGAAACATTAAATAGGGCATGTGGCAACATTGTAATTATCGTTCACTCACGGGCACGATGGATTTCCATCGATTGACCGCTCACTCATTCAATTCAATCATTCACTCGGTAACTCGGTCAATCGTTCTTCTCTCCGCTACGTCTGTGGCAGCAGGACGTGCTCGTGGGATTTTTGGTTATAAAGAGACGCTATAACCTCAGGTGAATAGGAAACTATTTCTGATTGTCATTGTATTTGCTGTTGTGTGCTGGTGTGAAATAAAAGCCTTAATTTTGTAAAGAGACTGACGTTATTGACGCCGCCATCCTCTAAAGTGGTGACCCCTGACAGAACACTGTCACGCGAGGTTTTTGTTACGCCGCCGCTCCGTCGCACCGCGTTCATACGATGACGCTCATCAGAAAATGGGGCTAATCGGCCCTGCCCCGCTGCTGCTCCGCTGCCACGCCGCGCCGCCCTGCGCCGCTAGGCGCTTACTTCAGCGCGCCGCCACGCGGCCGCCGCACTGCGCCGCCACGCGGGCGCCGCCCTGCGCCGCCAAGCGTTCGCTCCATCGCGCCGCCACGCGGCCGCCGCACCGCGCCGCCCACGGCAGCCGCCGCCCCGCGCCACCGCGCTGCCACACGGCGCCCGCTCCGCCGCGCTGCCACGCGGCACCCGCGCTGCCACGCGGCGCCCGCTCCACCGCGCTGCCACGCAGCCGCCGCCCCGCGCCACCGCGCTGCCACGCGGCGCCCGCGCTGCCACGCGGCGCCTGCTCCACCGCGCTGCCACGCGGCCGCCGCCTCGCGCCACCGCGCTGCCACGCGCCTGCCGCGCCCGACCTTTCGTGCTGCCCGCCCTGCTAAGCCCACGCTGAGTGCCTGCCGCGCCGACGCGGCGCGCGCCCTCTGAGCCACGCCGCTTGTGCCCGCCGCGCCCGCCGCATCGGCGACGCTCGCACCGCTTGCGCTGCTCGTGCCTGCGCCGACGTTGCGCGCGCCCTTGTGCCACGCTGCTTAAGACCGCGTCCGCCGCACCGGCGCCGCCGCACGTGCCGCTCGTGCCAGCACTTGCCGCGCCGGCGCCGTTTGTGCCGCGCCGGCAGCACTGGCATCACCTGCACCTACACCTCACGCCGCGCCGCGCTGAGTGGCGCCGTCGACGACTGATCCTCCGCCTACGCGCACCCGGCACCCGTTGCTGCGACGTGCGACGCGTCCTGCCTGCCATCCGGCCACGCGCGCCCGGATCGATGGCCGGCTGCCACGGGACATCGTGAACCTCGTTTACAACGGACGCGGGGTAACCCTCACTGTATTTCGCTAACTTTATACTTAGATTATCCTATTTTTAGGTTATTTAGTTAGTGTATTTACCAATCAAAATGTTGCCAGTAACGAAATCACTTGACAGTAGTGTGCAGGACGGTCGGGATAGGTATGAGGGACCGCAGGTTGCCAAGGTGGCATGTAAGCTACCACCATTTTGGTCAGGAAAGCCAACCTCGTGGTTTAGTCAGGCAGAGGCATGTTTCGCCTTAGCTGGTATCACAGCGGAGGACACTAAATATAACCACATTGTGGCCAGCCTCACCGAGTCCGTGATAGACGTGGTAGAAGAGGTAGTGAACAACCCACCGGCCGAGAACAAGTACACTCATTTAAAGTCAGAGCTAATAAGTAGGCTCTCATTATCTAAGGAAAAAAGATTAGCACAATTGTTAGGGGATGAGGAATTGGGTGACCGGAGGCCTACCCAGTTTCTCAGACACCTTCGGACCTTGGCAGGGACTAGCATAGGGGACGACTCCATTGTACGCCAGCTGTGGCTCCGCCGCCTGCCGGAGCATATCCAGGCCATACTGGCTGCTCAGGCAGACCTACCATTAGATAAGGTGGCCGAGCTTGCAGACCGAATCGCGGAGGTTTCGCCCTCTACCAGAGTCATCTGCGCGACCACTGCTCCGGACCCTCTTCAGGACCTTGCCCGCCAGGTAAGTGAGCTGACTCGCCAGGTGGCAGCACTGCAGAGAAGCAGGTCGCGCAACCGATCTCCATCAGCGACTCCAAACCGATCCAGAGGGGCTACACCAACGCGAAATGGATGGTGTTGGTACCACAAACGTTTTAGAACAAAGGCCACAAAGTGCACTGGTAATTGCAGTTTCACGGAAAACACCCGGAGCAGTCAGTAGTGGCGGCTACTGACTGTCTTCCTGCTGGCCGCCGCATCTTCGTTACCGAACAACGCACTAAACGTCGGTACCTCATTGATACTGGATCGGACCTCTGCTGCGCACCTCGCAGCTGGTTCCCAGGTCGCAAGCAGTCGCAGGACTATGGCCTAACAGCTGCGAATGGCAGCAGCATTAGAACATATGGTTTGGTTTCCCTACATCTCAATTTAGGTCTTCGACGCGAGTTTGTGTGGCAGTTTGTCATAGCGGATGTTGACATTGCCATAATTGGCTCAGATTTCTTGGCTCATTACCATCTTCTGCCGGACTGCCGTACCAAGAGGTTAGTGGACGCTTCTACTGGACTCTCCTCGCCTGCTACCAGCGCTACAACTGACCAGGCCAGTATTAAGTCCATAATCTCCGGAAACTCGAGTTTCACACAATTGCTAGCCGAGTTCCCCGATATAACTCGCCCGCACGGCCTCCCAAGAGTGATCAAACATGAGACTGTACACCACATTAATACTACTAGCGGCCCACCCGTCTCCTGCCGTCCCCGCCGCCTGGCTCCTCAGAAACTTACTGAGGCCAAGAAGGAGTTCGAGGACATGGTGAGTTCCGGGACAGCGAGGCTCTCCAAGAGTTCATGGTCCTCTCCATTGCATATGGCCCCTAAGAAGGAAGACGCCTGGCGTCCATGCGGCGATTACCGCGCCCTGAATGCCAGGACCATCCCTGACTGCTATCCGGTACGGCACATTAATGATTTTTCTCACAATTTAGCCGGAGCCACGATATTCAGCACGATAGATTTAGTTAAAGCCTATCATCAAATCCCTGTGAGCGACCCTGATATTCCCAAAACAGCTATCACAACCCCCTTTGGGCTTTTTGAATTTCCTTTTATGACATTTGGTCTGCGCAATGCCGGCCAGACGTTCCAGAGATTTATTGATGAGGTTACTCGGGGACTGCAATTCTGTTTTCCTTATGTCGATGACATTTTAGTCTATTCAAAGGACAAAAGTCAACACATAGAGCATCTCCGAATTCTTTTTCAACGTTTGCAGGATTATGGGGTCGTAGTAAATCCAGCTAAGTGCATCTTAGGAGCTAGTGAGGTATTATTCTTAGGTTTTCATATCACCGCAGAAGGTACTCGTCCTCCCCCAGACCGCATAAAAGCCCTTGTAGATTATGCCCCTCCCAAAACTGTTCAAGGCATGCGTCGATTTCTGGGAATGATGAACTTTTACCGTCGTTTTATCCCTCACGCTGCTAAGAATCAAGCACCATTGATTAACGCACTCACGGAGCTCCAAGGAAAAGGTGCGAAGCCATTCATATGGACACCTGACCTCCTTCAGAGTTTTGCGGCCTGCAAGGAGAGCCTAGCTCAAGCTACCTTGCTGCAGCACCCCGTGCTTGACGCTCCGCTCGGTCTTTTCACTGACGCGTCGAGCATCCACATTGGTGCTTGTCTACAACAGTTGGTTAACGGTCAGTACGTCCCTCTAGCTTTCTTCAGCAAGAAGCTTACACCGAAGCAAATTGAGTGGCCGGCCTACTACCGGGAGCTGCTCGCCGTTTACGAGAGCGTGCAACATTTCCGGCATATACTGCAGGTCCAGCATGCCACGATTTTCACTGACCACAAACCGCTGCTGTACGCTTTCGTCCAGCGGCGAGAAAAGCTACCCCCTCCACAGCTTAACCAGCTATCCTTTATCAGCCAATTTACCACGGACATCAAGTATATAAAAGGTGAGGACAATGTGGTAGCTGATACGATGTCACGTATAGAAGCCATCGCGCTCGAGCAGGACTACGAAGCCCTAGCAAAATCACAGGAGACTGACACCGAGCTCGCAACACTGACTGGTTCCTCTGGACTGAGCTTGACTAAGGTAAATATTCCAGGAACCAATGTCTATGTCACTTGCGACGTATCCTCGGGAAAAGCTCGCCCGTACCTAACTCCCTGGTTTCGCCGTGCGGTGTTCGACAAGTTGCACAACCTGAGTCACCCCGGCGCAAGGGCAACAACCAAGCTGGTTACCGAGCGGTACGTATGGCCATCAGTTAGGAAGGACTGTAGAGAATGGGCCCGGTCTTGCCTAGCATGTCAACGCAGCAAAGTGTCGAGACATATCTCAACGCCGATGGGCAGCTTTAACCAACCATCTGGGCGTTTCATGCAGGTTCATATAGACATTGTAGGTCCCCTACCAGTTAGCAACGAGTTCCGCTACCTCCTCACTGCCATAGACAGAGCGTCCAGATGGCCGGAAGCATGGCCCATGCGCTCCATCACAGCAGAGGAGGTTGCTGAAACATTCACCCGGGAATGGGTCTCTCGGTTCGGCGTCCCCGTGACACTAACTACAGACCAAGGTACGCAGTTTGAGTCGGATCTATTCCGCCGCCTCATGGTCCAGTTTGACACCAAACGGGTAAGAACCACTTCATATCATCCTTGTGCCAATGGCATGATAGAGCGCGTGCACCGACAACTTAAAGCGTCCCTTATGTGCCACGAAGGCGCATGGACCAAGGCCCTACCTTTGGTACTGCTGGGTATGCGTGCAGCCGTCAAGGAAGACCTGAAAGCCACTGCAGCTGAGATGCTGTATGGCGAACCCATCCGCCTCCCTGGTGAGCTACTAGTTCAACAAACTAACCCAACCTCCGTCGACAACCCAGCTGATTTCGTCGTACAGCTACGGCGGAAAATGGCTGCCATTCGTCCGGTACCTGCTGTACATCATACCACAAAAACGCCATTCGTTTTTAAGGAACTGGCCACGGCGACACACATCTTTTTACGCGATGACACCATCCGCCGGTCCCTGCAACCTCCATACACAGGGCCCTACTCGGTTATAGGGCGTTCCAGAGATGGTAAAACCATTACTATCAGTCTAAAAGGTAAAACAACAGTAGTTAGCGTAGACCGTGTTAAGCCAGCGTTCCTGGAACGGACCCCGCAGTCAGGTCATGGGGACCAGCCTCCCCCGCAGCCGGTTTCTGCCAAGCAGTCACTCGTGCCACCAACCCAGGTGGGCTCGCCTTTCTTGCAGCCTACCATGGACCCATCCCCGGTCCAGGTAGCGCCGCCTCTACCTGTGGTCCATTCGCCTGTACCGACCCTACCTGCATTCATTAAACGCACCCGTTCAGGGAGACAGGTTAGGTTTAAAAACATAAAAGATTGGTAAATACAGTAATTAGGCATCTTGTATTCTTTTCATTTCACAAAGGTGTAACACATGTTGTGCAGGAGTATAGTTATGTAAATACTCAAAGGTAAATAAAACAAAGTTTGTATAATTTTGGAACAATATTTAATAATTTTGTTTTTGTATCCACAAGAGGTCTTTAATAATAGGCTTGCATATATTAAGTTAGGATATGTTATAGTAAGTTAAACATGTCATGTTGTTTAACTCCCTACTGTGTCTAAGCAAGGCTGTATGCCTGATTTTGCTGTGTTTAAGGTAATATTAGGCTCGCTACATTATAGTCATACATACCTTTTATGCCATTCTAAATAATATGTATTGCTATGTTTTCTGTAATATTAAGTTTGCCATATACAGCCAGTATACTTACCACATAAGTCTAGGTAAACATTTGCAATGTAACCTTTATAGTATATCCCACTTACCATTCTCCGTAGGGGGGTGGTTGTGGCAACATTGTAATTATCGTTCACTCACGGGCACGATGGATTTCCATCGATTGACCGCTCACTCATTCAATTCAATCATTCACTCGGTAACTCGGTCAATCGTTCTTCTCTCCGCTACGTCTGTGACAGCAGGACGTGCTCGTGGGATTTTTGGTTATAAAGAGACGCTATAACCTCAGGTGAATAGGAAACTATTTCTGATTGTCATTGTATTTGCTGTTGTGTGCTGGTGTGAAATAAAAGCCTTAATTTTGTAAAGAGACTGACGTTATTGACGCCGCCATCCTCTAAAGGGCATAACATAAGAACTAACGTGTACAAAGGCGAGCTTATCTCTGTAAGAGATTTCTTCCAATAAACCTTGGAGGGTCGGAGCAGCAGTAAAAAAACGGGTCTGTATACGTGTACAAAAAACTACATAGACTGCAAATACCCTTAACAATAAACTGACCATAAATCATATACTACATAGACTAAATACCTGTTAATATAAATAATTCAAATACTGTAAATAATAAATAAATATATAGCTCAAAGTTATGATAGAGACAAACAGTTATCTTTTAACTGTTTCTTAAATGTATCAATTGTGGGACAAGCGCATATTTTCTGTGTGCAGTGCATTTCACTGCCTAATGGAATGGACTGTGAAGGAGTCAATTCAATTCAACCTTATAATGCCATAAATTATGGTAAGTTAAGATGTTGCTTAGAGTTAATATTGCACTGTGTAATTTTACCGATGCGGCATAGAAAATGCGTACTTAAATGTAATTTAAAAAATACACACACAGATTGCACGAGAAAACAGGAAAATACAATCAATTTAAAATTACAATAAGATAATTACAACACAGAGTCACCGTAAGCTCCAGTGTGTGAGCTGGGATTTCAAGAAGGTGGGAGTTAATAGTTCTAATTGACCTATCCCCAGAGAGCAGGTACTGAAACCTTTCCCTGGGGTGTACGGGGGGTAAGGTATTATGAGGTATTACGAGGGCTGCTACTTATGTATGCGGAATAGAAAAAATAAACAAATGCTTTTATTGTTTTTCAAAGTATTCTCCACTATGATCGATGCACTTTTGCATTCGATGAAACCAATTTGTAAAACACTTTTTCCGCTCTGATTGAGGTATCTCCAAAACGTGCTGTTTGAACGCATCTACGTCATCTTCACGGGTCGAAAATCGTTGACCACGTAATTTATTCTTTACATTTGGGAATAAATAGAAATCATTGGGAGCCAAATTAGGGCTGTACGGTGGATGACCCATCAATTCAATTTTTTGACCATCCAAAAATGTAGTGGTTTCCTGAGATGTATGACAGCTGGCATTGTCATGGTGAAATATGATTCTGCGTCGCTGGTTGTTTTGGCGTATTTCTTAAAATACTTCCGGCAAATAAATGGTCGTGTACCACTCCGAATTAACCGTTCTGCGATTCTCCAGTGGTATTGTAGCCACATGGCCATTAATACCAAAAAAGCAGGCCACCATTTGCTTTACAGTGCTTTTTGCACGAGCCACTTTCGTAGGGTTCGGCTCATTTTGAAACACCTAAACTGTTGATTGTTGTTTAGTTTCGGGATCGTACGCATAGATCCAGAATTCGTCACCTGTGTAGATATTATAAACAGATTTTGAGTCGCCTCCGTTGATTTTTTTTAAGGTTTTCTTGCACCATTCGACGCGAGCATCTTTTTGATCCTGAGTTAAGTTGTGCGGGATCCAACGCGAACAAATTTTTTTAACAGACAAATGTTCATGTAATATCCTATGAATGCTCGTCATATATATGCCCAGAAAAGCCTCTATCTCTCGATACGTAACATGGCGGTCTTGCATTATTAGTTTTTGCACAGGTTCAATATTTTGTGGCACAACCACCGATTTCGGGCGACCTTCTTTAACTTCGTCAGTGAGCTTACTGCGCCCGCGATGAAACTCACTAAACCAGTGATACACAGTCGTTTTTGATGGAGCTTCACCGCCAAAAGTCGAAGTTAATTGATCTACGCACTGTTGTTGCGTTAAACCACGTCGAAAATCGTAATAAATCATAGCACGAATATTTTCACGAGTGAGTTCCATTTTTTCAGCGATATGACATTTTAAACCCAACAAAAACAAAACACTAACGTATATAAGAGAAAAATATTAGCGGCCAGTATTTAAAAAAAGAACGAATTTGACCATGGAGGTCAGACATTGCGTTTAAAATTATTGGAAACCCAGATTCCGCATACATAAGTAGCAGCCTATGTATGACGGCTTTCATGCCATTCTCCATAAACGGGCAGCGCCACTGATGCAGCGAGTACGTGGTAGCGCTAACAGCGTCCTACGTGCAAATGCCGATAGGCCTGGTTGTGCAGTCTGGGCCCACCTAATGCAGCTACATGGAAGCAAAAACTGCTCACAGACTGTGCAATTTTAGTGTACATAGTAGAAATAAATGAAGAATAAAGTACAAATAAACAAATTTATGGGTGTTTACACCTGAAATAAATAAAGAAAATAAATTATTATATTTAGTCACAAGCAAACTCAGCCACCTTCCCATTCCGCGCCGCCACGTTGTTCAACTCACTTTCCCCAAGCGGTACAATAAAAGGGAACAACCATTACAACTCCACCAAGATTGGCAATAAATAACACTTGCCAGTTGATATTTTTCTGCTTTAGAGTCGTTTGGGTTTTATTTGGCCGGCGATATCTCGGGCGCTTGTCGGCCGGGTGAAATATGGCCAGTACGTGACGACTTAATCTGTCCTCAGCGCCGGAGACGGCGAAATGTCTAAATAATTTTTATCCGGGCGCCAAAGCAACGGAGGGTTATGTTTTTCGCGCTTCTTTGTTTTGCAGATCCCAAGCGCCTCGATTTGTACAAACTGACTATTTGTGATTTGAACCGTATAAAAAAAAAGCTCGCAATTGGCCTGTGTTAAGTCTAATTAATTGTCCACCTAAATTTGTGCTGTGAGCTTCTTGTTATTACATGAAATGAAAAAAATAAAAAATAGATCGAGAGATAAATAAATAATTTATTTGTGCTTATTATTACTATTATTAACACAAGGAAACAATAATAGTCACATATTGTGTTACTATTATTGTTTCCTTGCAGAAATCTAGCAGTCTGTTGCTATAGCTGAAAAGCTGTAAATGGCTTCGAACTAGTTTATAAGTTTTATATGTTATCAGCTATTGGTTTCAATGAATAATTAAATTGTTTATTGCACAATATATAAAGTATTTGAAACAAAGGCGTAATTAATTAATTATACTTTATTGCACACGAAACATTTAACAGGACATTACATAAGAAATAACATGTACAAAGGCGAGCTTATCTCTGTAAGAGATTTCTTCCAGCAAACCTTAGAGAGTCGGAGAAGCAGTAAAAAGCGGGTCTATATCTGTGTACAAAATATACTACATAAATATTGAATAACCTACCTAACGATGAAAGAAAGAAATAAACTACGTAAACTAAAAATAAATACATAAATATATAGCTCAATGTTATCAATGTTGGCGTACTTAATGCTAAGTAGCATTTTCTTCCATTCAACCTTTGGTTTGTGGATAGTTGGGTTTGGATTGCTTAGAGACATGTTATACACACACACGCACACAAAGCATCACATATAAAAAGTTCATATCATTAAAATTTTATGTACCCTAAAACTTTCCAGGGCACAGGCCTTCTCTCAGAGGGAGAGAAAGAGAGAGAGCTTAATGCTCACCGCGGATTGCCCATCCGGTTGTTTTCCTTCACAGTTAGCGAGTGGTGTTGCTACTATAACTTCACAATTGTACATAAGTCAGAAAAAAAATCGTACATTGGTGCCGGCTGTCATCTCGTTAAGCCATGTCAGAAGCCTTATGGGCGGCCTGATAACTTCTGACAGTAAGGCTCGCTACTGACTTACAATCCTCCACCAAGCCGGACTTGGCACCCGTAGTGGACGGCCTAACCGTCCTGGAATAGACCCGTGCCCCAGCAGTGGGGACCTACATAAACTCGATATCATGCGGTGTTTAAATTTTAGTAGTCGGGTTTAAATTTTTCTAATCAATTTATTTATGTTGACGATGAAGATTATGCCACTCAGAGGCGGGAACAGGGGGATTTTTCCCGCCTCGGCTGTTTTATTGTTTTTACAGAGCTAAGGAAGTCCGCGGTCTTTCTCAACAAATTGCCTGGATTATTTCGATAATATCTCCGGTAATACAGCCTCTTGGTTGATTTTTTTAGCCGGATTCTAATAAATATTTACATTTGTCTTAATTTTTTTCTAGGCGGACATACTTAGACCAAATATTGGAAGTATTAGCAAAGGGCAAAATAAAAAATACGTGCATGTACATTGTACCAACAAACAAAATAATTTTAAATTCTTTACGTTGAGCATTAAATAGTGAAAATTACTTTGCTTTTCACAGTTTAGTGCTTTTATGGATTTACGCAAAGTGACGCCTGATTCCATACAATCTTTACGTTGAAATAAATTTCTGATATCTGATTCTCTGATTGATAGAACCCGTTAAACAACAAGAAATGCCGAGCTCAGCACCTGAATATCAAAATCCACTAAAAATATAGCAAACTCAGTGAATGCCGTAAAAGGCGCAGTGTATCGCATCAGGCGATGGTATCAGGCTGGGCTCGTCGCTAATTGGCTTTGAGCCACGTCAAAAGGCGAGAGCGGCTACATTGCGAGGCGGCGTCCCATTACTGCCGACATAACATGAGCTTTAAAGTATGTTGACATCGACATGACCTTTTTTAATGCTGATTGATGGATCGCCTTATTCACTTTAATCAATAACGTTATGTGAATATAGGTTCAGTTCGAAAATGTTTGATTGTCTGTCTCATTGTTATTATCTTTTGGGGAAACTTTTTCTGTTTTCTTAAAATTAGCGGCATTAAAACGTATTTCCTGCACACGGACTTAATCTGGACGTTTTGTTGTACTTTTTTTTTATTTTAGATTAGATTTTATTATAATCCTTAAGTTACATAATTTTACACGACATAACTTTTAGACACTTGAACCATCGTTCAGGTGTCTAAAACTTGTTTTCGATTGAAATGTTAATAAACAATAACCAGAAAATGTAGTTTGATATCGATAATGAAGAAAAGGGTACTTAAGTTTTTACAGAAACCCTGTACACATAATTTTTTTTTGTGTGCCTGTTCTTTGATTGTGCAGCTGAATGAAAAGTAATATTTACACCTTTAATTTATTTTTATACACCATTAAAAATTATGATTATATAAGTATATCGCATTTCGTCTTCTAAAATATGTCGGAACGTCAAATCTCATGTCGGCACCAGCGCAACCTCGCCCAAACACTCGAGCCGCATTGACATCGGCTATACAGCCCTTTCACTCGGCCGCTCAAAATATTGACAACCCCTTTCACAGCGGCTGAAAGGCTTGCAAAGAAAAAAAAACTCAGATTTTCCTTCACTAACCTCCTCAGGAGCTGAAAGGAACGCATATCCGGCCGAATAACGCCTTTGCGCTCGCACCGAGCCTCCCAAAGCGTACGGTTTCAAAGGAACACTTGAGCTTAGAAATTGAGTAGCAGTTTCAATTTGGAACGAGCCCGGATCCGTATGCTGCAGTCCCAGACAGCTTGTGTGGGAAGTTCCCTTTGTCACTTTTTGGATGGGACTTGATTGGCTTTCTCGACGAGACTTTTGATTGCACACAAGATAACGCATTCCCTTCAGGCATTTTTAAGATAGCTCAGTCTGCTTCCTGACAGCCCTGTTCAAGTGGTCGAGCTATCTCGAAATGCGAAATTTGAAATGTGAGACAAAGGTTTCGTTGGATTAGATTTTGAAGGCCCTAGAAAGAGTTAGAGTAAGAGTATTGTACAGAGTACTAGTTCCTTGTCTGTAGTGGCATCTTCAAAAACTACGACAGACGAAGTGGTTGCCAACTTCCGATAGGAGACGGCACCTTCACGTGCCGTCTCCTAGCAGAAGGTGAAGAATACTTACTCAAGTAACTCAGAAAATTAGTCAATTGATGATCTTACTCGTATCTTGAATATCAATTCGATAATTAACCTTTCAGTTCATACAGTCAGTTCCCTGGTTGTCGAATTAATAAATTGACAGGAACCTAGTAATTCTGTCTTGCTTTCTTACGTAATGAAATTTGTGAAAAAAAAACTGAGTGATAATTTATACCGTAACCCTATGAACCAGTTGGTACATAATTGCCAGAAGTTCGTTATATGTGATACCTAATAATATGTAAATATGTCGTATAACATTCCAATCATAACTTGCGTAGCTACTTACAGAGCGCATGGTCATTCATTTAGTAAACTCCACAATCACGTTTGATTTTCAGATCATCGATTGATCGCTTTGAAAGCTTCTATCACTACTCGAAGTGAAAATGTATCATATAGTTCGTTAGGTCTTTAGCTTTGTACTCCAAATTAAGTGTTAGGTCAACTCGACCGAAGCCGCTTTTGAGTAGACCGGAATAGAAGAATTTAGCTGGAAATAATCGCTTTGATCATTAGTCTAATCATTTTGTTCTAGACTAGGAAGTATTCCAGAATCATTATTCAGTTTAGTTCTTAGTTGCACTAATTACATGAGTAAATGTACGAGGGAGAGCTTAATGTGAGAAGCATTCTCTTCCAACAAACCTTTGGTGTTGAAGAGACTGGCCAAGGGGAGAATTCTATCAATCCAGTGCATCAAAAAAGACTCGATCATTTGTATGTTTTTTTAAAGCGTCTGCTTCTGTATAGGAATGCCAAAAAGCTCAAAAAAATATATTGATCTTTTCTAAACCTTAATAGTCCTGAAAAGGAGAATTTTCAGTTTATTCTTCATAACACTGCACCAAATACACTTTTCTCATTGATACAGAAAGAGAACAAGATAAAGATCCAACATTTAATCACTACGACCTTAAAAGACTATCACAAATAGGTGCGATATTCCACAAACAAGCCCTCTCCACACTGCACTGGACGAATGAACCGCCCCAGCACTTTATAAAGCATCATCGCAACAAATAGCACTGGACTGCACTCGAGCGAGCGCTCAGATATTTATTGCTCCACCACGTTACGTCACAGGCCACTCGACTCGCCTCGCATGCACGGAACGTCCACTCGGCAGATGCAGAACTTGCCTCTCTACTTGAACATCTAAACGGTCTTCCGACTTGCATCACTTACCAAATACTCTTATTTATATTACCTAGTTTGAATTGTAACGTTCATTAATCCGCAGCTCCTGCGCTACTTTGAATAAAACCTTTTCATTTCATTTCATTGTACCTGAGTATTGAACAGTCGATAACACCGCAGCGTTTACATAGTCAATTTAGTAGTAGTAGTAGTAGTAGTAGTTAATTTGAATGTTTTGTTTAAATTTTCTATTTTTAGTTCTGACGAAACTTTTTGTGAATTAATCTTATTTTAATTATGTTGAAATTTGTGATTTTTTTTTTTATTGTTATAATTATTATTTCTTAATTTTCTTAGTTTAATGTAAGTTAAATGTGAAATTACTATCAAAACCTGTTTTAAACCACCAAATTTTCTCTATAATTAAAGATGTTCCAATAAAATTCTTTATATCATTTAGTAGTAGTCAGTCGTAGGGTAATATCGATATTGTATATCCCCCTTGTATATCCCCACTGCTGGGGCATGGGTCTCACGGAAGGGTAATTTAGCTAGTTATTTTAGGATTCTTTGACAGAGTACTTTAGTTAAATTTTTCGGTTGTTGATAATTGTAGGCAAAAAGTCTTGACCAGACCTGTTTTAGCGTTGTCTGCTAATAAATCTCAAGTTATTGTATCATAGTATTTGTTAATGATTCGCGATGCACATACATAGTTTTTAATATAAAACTATGTATGATTAACGCGTGTAATTAACTTAATTCCCAAAGTTCCTGCAGTGTCGCAATTGCCGTGGTCACGGGTAGACAGAAGTGGCGAATAGTCAATTATAACATAATAATAATAGCGATTAGACCCGTTTGATGTATAACTATTGTAACAAAGCTATTTAAAACTTACTTTTAATGTACACAAAATTATTTATATTATTTAGTATTATTAACAATATATGGGTCAGAATATCTGGTTGTATCCGATGATGATTCCTACTCTGCCGCACAGTCTTTTGACTAGCGCGGAGGGTAGCTAGTTTTTTTTTTGAGGCTGTTGCCGTTTGCTGCATCGTTTAATAAACACCTACCTTAACAACAAAACATAAATAAAATAAAATAAAAATAAAAAAGCATTTATTTTACTACTGTAAGGTGACAAAGCATTACATTTCGAATGTGTTTCTTATAAACAAATTCAATACAAAATAACTTTAAAATATCCAATTAAATTATAAATTAAGTGATCTTAAAGCTCATTGAACATCTTAAATAAATAATCCCAAATAAATAACAATCAATTATAGTCATTAAACTATATCTATTCACTATAATTCATATAATTGATTTCATTATAATTGATTCAATTTAATTTTGGAGTACATTGAATTGAAACAACAAAACATGTTTAATATGTTTAGAATCCAAATATAATTATTGGTAATTAGGATGTACGTGATCCAGTGCTCATATTAACCATGTAATTGTAACGGCGTGAACATATTAACCTGGCAATAAACGGTTTGATTTGAATTCTTTTTAACATTTTTTACCAGAGACGGGGCTTCTGACTTCATGGCCCCGTCCCTCCGGCAGTGGTCAACAGTTTAATACAGTAGCCACAAGAGTCCTCCAGCGTCCTCGACGCGGACGCGCCGGCTCTAGTGGCCGGGAGGCGCATTTGGTAGCCTTTTTGAAATTGGTCTCTGTTAAATTGTAAACTAGCTCTATAAAACTATTTCTGTTTTGGATAATAAGACCGTCCACGGCAAAATAATAATTAAAAATTGTATGAGGCAAGACTGGGATATATAAGCCTTTTATGTATTTTGTTTCCTGGTGTGTTTAATAAGGAGTTCGAATTTAATCTAAAGAGAAATTTCGGTCTCGTTTAAGTTCGTCAGACTTTTAGATCGTTTTGAAGAAGTGAAAAAAACCGGTCAAGTGCGAGTCTGACTCGCGCACGAACGGTTCCGTACCGTTATATATAGATAGATAGATAGATAGATAGATATAATATTCTTTATTGCGTGTACACCAGGGATTACATAAGAGATATATATATATATACAACATTAAACACTAATAAAAACGTCGAAAACAATTTATAGTACGGGAGCGTAGCTGTGTGGTGTCGGCTTAAAGAACAGCACCAACCCAAATTCTTCTCGCGGGTGTCGTAAAAGACGACTAAGGGACACAAACCGGGGGGTGGGCAGCAGCGCAGCGCCCCCTGCAGTATAATGCCACCAATCTGCGATCCCCAACCCGCATACCCAGCGTGGGGATTATGGGCACTAACCCCCAATGATGGTATAAGACAAGGCGCTATGGCCATAATTAGAGGAGGGCTATGTCCAGCAGTGGACTACATAATATAGCCTGAAGAAGAAGAAGAGCGTAGTATGGGAGCATTCCTCAATTTTCTTTTTACTTATGAAAATTCTGTTAAGTAAATTAAACATTTTATTGATAACAATAAATGTGGACGTTTTTAGCTTCGTCTACACGTAATCCATTATTAGTGAAACTAACAATTTTGAGAACATTTTGATTTTATAGCAAATAAAAATATTTGATTTCATTTGAGACAGAGACAGACAGGGTAGTCTTAGTAAGAGATTCCCATTTTTACCCTTTGGGTACGGAACCCAAAAAAGGGAATCAAAACTTACATTTTGTTTATGTACAATGTCATCCACTGGTTTTTGAATCAAGTTGTAGTGTAGCGAAAAAAAGTGAAAGAAAAACGGAGCAAAAAGGCAGCGACAAAAAAACTCCATTCTGACCGCTTACATGCATTAAATATTATCTTAAGGGTCTGTTTCACAATCTGCAGATAAAGTTCCGGTTAAGTTATCCGCAACCAGGGCTGCCGTTTGTTCTAAATTTGAAGCCATAAACGAACACACGCAATATAGGAAAAAATATTTAAATTTAGAACAAACTGCAGCCCTGGTTGCGGATAGCTTATCTGGAACTTCATTTCAACATTGTGAAACAGGGGCTAAATCTTTTAGAGATAAATTCTTTGGCCCTCATTAAAGGAGGGCTATGTCCAGCAGTGGACTAGGCTATACGCCTGTAGAAGAGAGAAGAGAAGTTCTTTGGAACAAATTTTACGTCATGATTTTTCTAATTTACTGTTTGCAATAACGATGACCTCTGTGGCGTAGCGGTAGCGCTTTTGCCTACCATGCAAGAGGTCCCGGGTTCAAATCCCAGCTGGGAACAAAAAAAGCCCAGGTCTTGGATGTTTACATGTTTGTGATGTCGCTGTTTCTGGTTCCCACGACACAGGGTATCCTAGTGTGGGGCCAGAAGCAATGTATGTGCCTGTATGTAAATGTTAATAAATAATATATATACACATACTCACGCCTGTATGCTGTATAGCGGTAACTAGAGGCCAGGGCTTGACTTTCCGACCATCTTTTCCCAAATCGTCTTGAGTATAAATACATTTAGGCTTGCTTTTATCTCTGCCGTCTAATTGCCATAAATACTTTAGGCATCCAGACATCTTTGACATCTAAATATTGTTAGACTTAGCGTTGGCGTAAGAGGCAGACTGAAATTGCTCGAAACGTTTCGTATATTTTTTAACGAAAGGCTATAAATAGCTCGACTGCTTAAGGGTGGGTCCAGGTCGCTTTATCAGCGAATAAAAAAAAATCTATGTTATTTAGTTATAGAGAACTTTATTGAGGAGCTATCGACTAATTAAACTTTTACAGACAGCCTCGGTGGCGCGGCGTTTTGGCACGCTGCTGTTAAACCGAAGGTCTCGGGTTCGATCCCCGGCCGGGTCAAACTAGGAAACGAACTTTTCTAGTTTGTCTCGGGTCTTGGATGTTATCTATGTATTTATTGTATTAAATCTATTGTTGAGTTAGCACCTATAACACAAGTCATTTAGTTGTACTTAGTATAGGGCTAACGAGATCTGTGTAATATATGGATATTTATTTATTTATTATTTATTTTATCAAACGGTCGTTTTTGAATAAAAATGCTTAAAGACGCTTCGGGTGCTAACTAATGCCACCAATGGAAAACAGACTTGCTTTATAAAAAGTTTTTCTGTAAAAGTGAACATGAGAAATCTTATATTATTATTTTTTAATGCACTAACTCGTTTTAAAAACCTATTTAGAGGCTAAAAATTCCACCCATGCCGGGATTTGAACCCGCGACCTCTGGCTATCCGTGCCAGCCAGAAAAAAGAATATAATGCACTAACCCGTGCAAAGGACAATTTTAAAATCGTAATACAGAGAATATTGTAAAGGGGTTCGAAATTTCACTGATGCCGGTGAGTCGCCTATTAGCTCAGTTGCTTAGCCGGAGGTCGCAGGTTCGAGTCACGGCATGGGTGGAATTTTCGGCCTCTAAATAGATGAGAAATCTTAATAACTGTGACAACTATTTTTAGAACCTAACAGTGTTTAACCTATAATCCACAAGCAAGGACTTTAATCCATTTCTACTTAAATGCACGCTTTTGTTTCAGAGAAGTAGGCAGAGAACAGGATCGGCCACACGTAAAAGAAGATATATATTTTTTTACATACATAAATACATAACCTCACGCCTGTATCACAGAGGGGTAGGCAGAGACTAGGGACTGCCACTTGCCACCTTCGCTTCATCAACGTTCATAAGTCGTTGCATGCACTCATATTTTTTATATTGATCAAAATATTTTTGTAACATTCCTTCCGCCTTGGAGTTAATTAGTCTCGATACAGCCTTTGTAAAATAAGTCAGCCGTAAGTCTGCAGTACAGAAGAGGGTAGAGAAATAGCATTACTCGTAGCAAAAATAAATGACGAAATTGCTAGTCTAGATTTATTTCCAGGCTCCATTTAAGTTAAGTCGATCTTAATGTCAGTCACACTTTACTGGTATAAAAACCAAAAATAACATTTCATTTACGAAACAGCGCCAGCCCTTACGCTTAGGCCTTCCTCTCATTACTGTACAGAAAATGATAAATATACGAACACGTGGAGAGGATGAAGGAAGAAAGATTGACGAAACAAATATATATTGCGAATGTGAGTGGAAGGGCTGGTAAAAGACGTCCCAGGCGGACATACATCGACTAAATAGGGTATGTATTAGCAAAGGGGAAGATAAAAAATACCCGGAACCGGCGTGCGTGCATGTAACAACTTATGAGCGTTAATGAAGCGAAGGTGATCTGTCAGGATTGTGGCAAATGGCAGTCCCTGGTCTCTGTCTACCCCTCTGGGATACAGGCGTAAGGTTATATCGTCGTCAGGCTATACTAGTCCACTGCTGGACATAGCCCTCCCCTAAAGAGCGCCACGTTGTGCTATAATAGGGGGCAATGCCCATAATCCCCACGCTGGGCATGCGGGTTGGGGATCGCAGTTGGGTGGAATTGTACTGCAGGGGGCGCCCAGCACCCTTGGTAAAAAGTTGCTTGAGGACTTAATGCATAATTATAGTTAAATTTATAGTTATAATTAAGTTTGCTTATATCCCTAAAACCCTCAAACTTGCAGCATAATCGCCAAACGCCGTGATTGCGTTGTTAACCTTTTTTTCCCATGGGGAAATCCTCATAGATACCCTGCCGCTGGGAATGGCGACAGGGTTATGCCGGACACTTACCGGCTAAAACCCCATGGTGTTCCTTCTCACGCCGTACGACGGAGTCGCGGGAACGCCCTCGCAATCTTCCGCAACTCCGCCAGCGTCAGTCCTGGTGGACCCCTCCATCGCGCATTATTCTCCAGATACGAGCAGAATGCTAGGAACACGTAGCACTCCGCTCCGCTTCGTGAGGCCGGATTCCCCAATCCGCTATTCCACCCTCCGACAACCACAACTTTAGTGGGATTGTAAAACAATTTAAGATTGCGACTAAAGTAACGCAATACGCACAGGGCCTAACTCCCGACCCAGTACACAGTACAGGCACGCGCAAGTGTCATTTCCACCTTGTTACACGCTGAACGGGGTCAATGGCCAGAAACAATAAGCGGCAGCGTAATGAGCGCTCGGCGCCGTTTTCGCGCTCTCAATTGTGCGCGCGCGCCCGCATTGTTCCCGAAAAACGACCGCGGGGCGAAAAGCACAGCGACAGAGGTTTACCTTGTTTATTCCGTTATGTTTGACTCATATTACATCACACTTATAAAATTACAAAGGCGAAAGTTAAAGTACAAACTTTCAAAAATATCTTTTACTGTTAATACACAGTTTATTTTTCCTCATAAACCGCGGGTAACAGCACGGGGCACAGCTAGTATTTTTATGTATATAATAGCTGTTCCCCGCTGTATTACCCACAGTTTATCGATTTTCTCATGGGAATAAGATATTTTCCCGCATTAAATTTCATATTTGTAATTTATGTCCGTAATACTGTTTTGTGTATCTAATAAATAAATAAAATAATTATAACGTAGCCTATGTGTTTATCGAGGGTGTCAGCTAACTCCATACGAAATTTTATTAAAATTGCTCCACCCGTTTCACCTTTTAATAAAGTTTCAACTTTCACCTTTATATTATTAGTGTGAAGTGTGATGAGATATTATTATATCTCATCACACTATATTTTAACTTTATTTAGTTAAATGTGTAATAATACATGTGTATGTCACTGAACTCCTCCTAAACGGGTGGACGGATTTGAATGAATTTTTTGTATGAATTTGGGTAGCACCTTGGGTGGTTTCACAAATCGGCCCGACAGATGGCGCTGCATGCAGGACAACGTGTTGAGTCCGCTAGTATTATATACATCAGGAAAAATATTAGTAACTTTAAAACTGTAAGTAGCCAACACAATGTAATACTAGAAACAAACACAAACTTTCGTTTCCAATATTTAGGCTACCAAAAGTTTTCTACAACAGAATCCTTGCAGATATATTGAGCTTGCAAGAAACGTGATTCAAAAATGTGTAAAGTACACTTTGTGCCTAAAGTTCCACTATAACTTAATAATATATTTCACTACAAGTGCGGAAAAGCTGTCATTGCAAAGAGTTTCGACAAATGTCTACCCGAGCCGAGGCGCAGCCGAAGGCGAGGGTTGACAGTCGAACAAGTTGCAATGACGGTTCCGCACGTGTACTAAACGACTATTTTTAATACAGTTGCGAAAAAAATAAGCAATTTAACAAAGAAAAAATATTTGGAAAATGGCGCCAACCGTAAAAAATATAAGTAGAGATTTTTTTTCTTCACACATTCTGGTAGGCAAAGGGAACTATGCCCATACAGCCAAGTCTTCAGTAGAATTTTTTTATTGATATGAAATGAAAATGAAATTTAATGAGATGAAATGAAAAAAAAACCTATTAATAAAGTAATGAAACAAATTAGTAGCTTCTTTTTAAAAATATACGTATTTTCATGAATCATATTTTTTTTCAAATCTTATGTGAACCATAGCAATGGCTATAAGGAAGCAGAGGCTGTAATTTTCAAAGCGCACGTATGTCATACGACGTTTTATAACATATTTACGAGGAAATTAATAAAACTCTGACTTTGTTATCATCACTACTTGACGACATTTTCAATTAAAAACAATACATCGAAAAGAAAAAGGCGCGGATTTATTTTTAGTTGTCCACAAATAAGCGATGCGCGCGCATCAACTTTTTTTTTTAGGCAAAGGTACAAAAACAGCCAGTATTATTAATAACAGTATTATTAATAAAGTAAATGACACACTTGCAACGTTTATTAAATTGCAGCCTCTGAGCTAGTTTAAGTAAAACCATTTTGATTTGAGTATTGGCTTAGAATAGAAGCGTTCGTGGCCTAGGCGAACCCAGTGATTGGGATCAATCACTTGAGTTAAGCAACAACAGGTGCGGTCAGGTGCAGGATGGGTGACCGTCCCGTACCTACCACTAGTGGCATTTTTCCGAGCGCTTCCGTGCTTCGCAAGGCACGTTAAGCCGTTGGTGCCGGCTGTCATGTAATGCCAGTCGTTAAGCCATATCAGAGGCCGCTTGATATCTTCTGACAGTAAGGCCCGCCACGGCCTTACAATCCTCCACCAACCCGGACTTGGCCCCCATGGTGGAGTATGGCCTAACCTGTATGGCGATGCAGGAAGAGACTCGTGCCCCAGCAGTGGGGACATACAAGAGTTGATATCGATCGATATCGAATTGGCTTCACTTTCCCTATGGTGTAGCGGTCATGCTTGAGTGACCACGGTGGTTGTAGGTTCGATTTCCACTGGTGGCCACCGCTACTTCTCTTGTATTAATACATGCCCTCAGTCTGGATGTACTCATGTTCATAGTCAGTATTGCTAAATCATGTACATAGTTATAGGAACAGATTGGTATTTGTAGGTACGTACATGATGCCCTGTGAAGGCATTGCAATACTGTTACTCTTATCACAGATCTTAGCGTTAAATTAATTTATTATTATTTTAAAAACCTATTTAGAGGCTAAAAATTCCACCCATGTCGGGATTCAAACCTAGCCCCATCGTTTGCAGCCCCTTGATATCATTCCGATGTAATAACCTAACTGCAAAGTAGGTACCTACTCGGGGCTGCAAGTGATACAAATTACTTCAGCCAGATGTCGCTGCCTGTACGTAATACAGAGAGTATTGTAAAGAGGTTCGAAATGTCACTGATGCCGGCGAGTCGCCCATTAGCTCAGTTTGAAGAGCGCTGGCACGGATAGCCAGAGGTCACGGGTTCAAATCCCGGCATGGGTGGAATTTTTAGCCTCTAAATAGGTTTTTAAAATTAATTTAATACTAAGATGTCTGTGTAAATTTTAATAAACCGCGATAAAATTGAAATTCCCACCTTCTGTCTATCTTCTTCTAGCTACAGCTTCGACGGGGTTGTACATCTGTCCCTGTCTATAGTGCGACGCAACTAAATAGCGTGAGCAGGAGAGCGTTTCGGGCGCACTCCGCGCCGCTCCAGTTTTTCGATGAGGTAAATGTTAAGTTTTCCGCTGCTCAACTTTAATTCACCACGCTGGCCGAGGTTCTTTTGTTAGCGGGTGAAATTGTTTCAGCAAATTTTTATGTTGTTACACCGTATACTTATGAAACGAAAAGGTCAACGACTCTGTTAATTTCGGAGCGCTGTTACGCTGCTTTTTGCAACGAGTTTAGGACGCGCGACGTTAGAAAATGTTATATTCCATACTTATGAAACCTCACAGTTTCATTTTAAGGAAAATGAAATTGAAAAGTCTTTTGCATTTTCAAGACGAAAATGTATTACCTAATAAGGACGTTCAAGTCAAGTAAGCAAATCTGAACGTAGAGAAAGGAACGATGTTTTTCTTCACGCTAATGGTGTAGAAGAACAGCGTGAGGAAAGCCGCGGCTTGGTTGGTTTTGCACGTATTAACTAGTGTTTCCTGTGAGCTAGGCTGACTAAGCTGTCAGGATGGCCTAAGTACAGGGCAAGCCTACACTATCTAAAACAATGTCTAAATTAGTGCAGCGTGCGAGTGGTCCCTTCACCCATTAAGTATGAGTGAAGTTGCCACTGGACACTGCATAAACTGTTTATTCATCATCAACCCATTACGTCCCCACCGAGGGGCACGGGTCTCATCCTTAGGTAAGGTATGTGCCCTACTTCACCAAAGGGGCCAAGTCCGGATTTATGGAGGTTTGCAAGACTAGTGGCTGGTCCTACTGTCAGAGGTTTTCAAGCCGCCCCAAGGCCTCTGACTTGGCTTAACGACTTCCATCTATCGTCGGCAGCCGGCACCAAATGACTAACGTGCCTTGCGATGCACGGAACTGCTCGGAAAAATGCCACTAACGTCAGTTATAGACAGTCAACCATCAGTGTACTGAACGCGCCTTGTGTTGCTTAACCTTCGTGATCGTTTAAGATCACTGACTAGTGACTCAATCATCTTAATACATTGATGCAAAGGCCAGTGTATAACAAGATGGACATATTACATAGATCGTTAGCCCTTAACTAAGGACAACTAAATGACTTGTGTTATAGGTGCTAACTTGACGACAAATTTAATACAATAAATACAATAACATCCAAGACCCGAGACAAACTTGAAAAGTTCGCTTCCTAGTTTGACCCGGCCGGGGATCGAACCCGAGACCTTCCGTTTTACAGTCAGCGTACTAAACCGCTGCACCACCGGGGCCGACGAGGTTGACAGATGAATCTATCAACTACTTTTAGGATTAAAAACTCACTCGGAAGCCTCCACGCGGGGCAACAGTGTTGTAACGATATTCAAACGCAAACTTCCATCGTACAATTTACGATTATTTGAAAAGTAATCCAGAACTCGCCTGGCTTGAGGGCGCGCGCTTACTTATACGTCCCACGAGTCCCACCGTTCACGGGAATAACCAAAGTTTACATACGGGACGGGGATTGGCGCGATTTGCCAGATATATTGTTATGGATATTTGTCCCACGCTCTAGGGCAGGGGGGGGGGCGCTCCTTGCGACCTTTTTTGTAACCTGACTGCGAAAGCAAATTAGAATCGTGTTCTTCGCGTGTTTGTGTGTGTGTTTCTCTACGACCCCGATTGAAGGATGTCTGATATCTTAATTATTTGTTAATTTTATTTTATTTATGTGCCTTAAGTAAGTTTATTAAAATTTGGTTGAATGCCTAATTTTAATATTTCTGTATTGCACCGACTACCCGTCTCCAATCTATTTCTTGTCTCCATCTATGGTCGCCTGGAAGAAATTGCTTTTAGTAATAAGGTCGCCATTTGTACTATATTTTTATATAAATTCTGTTACTGTAATTTTTGTGTACAATAAAGAATATTCTATTTTCTATCTATCTATCTACCCAGCTGTGAGCAATGAGCTGGATTGGAATGAATATCTGTTCTTCGTCTTTGTCTGCTCCTTCAGCAACTTTATATAGTAAGATAGATAGATAGATAGATAGATAGATAGATAGATAGATAGATAGATAGATAGATAGATAGATAGATAGATAGATAGATAGATAGATAGATAGATAGATAGATAGATAGATAGATAGATAGATAGATAGATAGATAGATAGATAGATAGATAGATAGATAGATAGATAGATAGATAGATAGATAGATAGATAGATAGATAGATAGATAGATAGATAGATAGATAGATAGATAGATAGATAGATAGATAGATAGATAGATAGATAGATAGATAGATAGATAGATAGATAGATAGATAGATAGATAGATAGATAGATAGATAGATAGATAGATAGATAGATAGATAGATAGATAGATAGATAGATAGATAGATAGATAGATAGATAGATAGATAGATAGATAGATAGATAGATAGATAGATAGATAGATAGATAGATAGATAGATAGATAGATAGATAGATAGATAGATAGATAGATAGATAGATAGATAGATAGATAGATAGATAGATAGATAGATAGATAGATAGATAGATAGATAGATAGATAGATAGATAGATAGATAGATAGATAGATAGATAGATAGATAGATAGATAGATAGATAGATAGATAGATAGATAGATAGATAGATAGATAGATAGATAGATAGATAGATAGATAGATAGATAGATAGATAGATAGATAGATAGATAGATAGATAGATAGATAGATAGATAGATAGATAGATAGATAGATAGATAGATAGATAGATAGATAGATAGATAGATAGATAGATAGATAGATAGATAGATAGATAGATAGATAGATAGATAGATAGATAGATAGATAGATAGATAGATAGATAGATAGATAGATAGATAGATAGATAGATAGATAGATAGATAGATAGATAGATAGATAGATAGATAGATAGATAGATAGATAGATAGATAGATAGATAGATAGATAGATAGATAGATAGATAGATAGATAGATAGATAGATAGATAGATAGATAGATAGATAGATAGATAGATAGATAGATAGATAGATAGATAGATAGATAGATAGATAGATAGATAGATAGATAGATAGATAGATAGATAGATAGATAGATAGATAGATAGATAGATAGATAGATAGATAGATAGATAGATAGATAGATAGATAGATAGATAGATAGATAGATAGATAGATAGATAGATAGATAGATAGATAGATAGATAGATAGATAGATAGATAGATAGATAGATAGATAGATAGATAGATAGATAGATAGATAGATAGATAGATAGATAGATAGATAGATAGATAGATAGATAGATAGATAGATAGATAGATAGATAGATAGATAGATAGATAGATAGATAGATAGATAGATAGATAGATAGATAGATAGATAGATAGATAGATAGATAGATAGATAGATAGATAGATAGATAGATAGATAGATAGATAGATAGATAGATAGATAGATAGATAGATAGATAGATAGATAGATAGATAGATAGATAGATAGATAGATAGATAGATAGATAGATAGATAGATAGATAGATAGATAGATAGATAGATAGATAGATAGATAGATAGATAGATAGATAGATAGATAGATAGATAGATAGATAGATAGATAGATAGATAGATAGATAGATAGATAGATAGATAGATAGATAGATAGATAGATAGATAGATAGATAGATAGATAGATAGATAGATAGATAGATAGATAGATAGATAGATAGATAGATAGATAGATAGATAGATAGATAGATAGATAGATAGATAGATAGATAGATAGATAGATAGATAGATAGATAGATAGATAGATAGATAGATAGATAGATAGATAGATAGATAGATAGATAGATAGATAGATAGATAGATAGATAGATAGATAGATAGATAGATAGATAGATAGATAGATAGATAGATAGATAGATAGATAGATAGATAGATAGATAGATAGATAGATAGATAGATAGATAGATAGATAGATAGATAGATAGATAGATAGATAGATAGATAGATAGATAGATAGATAGATAGATAGATAGATAGATAGATAGATAGATAGATAGATAGATAGATAGATAGATAGATAGATAGATAGATAGATAGATAGATAGATAGATAGATAGATAGATAGATAGATAGATAGATAGATAGATAGATAGATAGATAGATAGATAGATAGATAGATAGATAGATAGATAGATAGATAGATAGATAGATAGATAGATAGATAGATAGATAGATAGATAGATAGATAGATAGATAGATAGATAGATAGATAGATAGATAGATAGATAGATAGATAGATAGATAGATAGATAGATAGATAGATAGATAGATAGATAGATAGATAGATAGATAGATAGATAGATAGATAGATAGATAGATAGATAGATAGATAGATAGATAGATAGATAGATAGATAGATAGATAGATAGATAGATAGATAGATAGATAGATAGATAGATAGATAGATAGATAGATAGATAGATAGATAGATAGATAGATAGATAGATAGATAGATAGATAGATAGATAGATAGATAGATAGATAGATAGATAGATAGATAGATAGATAGATAGATAGATAGATAGATAGATAGATAGATAGATAGATAGATAGATAGATAGATAGATAGATAGATAGATAGATAGATAGATAGGTAGAGAACACTTTCTTGCACAACCAGAAAAAAATTTACAACCATTGATTCTTAAATCTAAGTTATGTTATACAATTGGCGGTCTTATTGCTTATTAAGAATATCTGGAAAAAAAATGCTTTTAGCAATACGCCCACCAATTATCATATGTGAATGCCTAAATACTAAAAGGGCACTTGTCACACATGAATTTGCTGTTATGAAATTTACAGGAGAGGATAAAAACTAAATATTTATTTAATGATAAGGTTTTACTACGTGGTTATTTTATATATTTTAAAATATATAAATACCTATCAGTTTGTAAGAAAATATGATTTTTCCTTATAGCAGATTTCCCAGAAATAAATACAAAAATAATTGGACAAGTGCCCTATTGCTAACTACGGGTGGACAAGTGCCCTTCTTACCATTTTGCTGCAAATAAAAAAACCACGATCAAAGTATTTATATGTCAAACTTTAATGAATTAAAACTAAACTAAGGTACATGTTAACATTAATTAATTTTCCACACTCCAATTATATATATTTATCCAAAAGTCTATAAATTCTTGTGGTATGTATTGACTGTATCGACGATAGTTTTCTTCGTGCCGCACACCTTTTATATATATATAAAGCTACAATCCGATATACTCACTGACTGATCTAACATCCATACGTTTTCTCGGAAACGGTAAGATTTTGACGAAAATGATGTATGAGAAAGTTGTAGGAAATGTATGAATTACAGCCATCCTATGAAGCCGATTTTTGAATTTCGAACGCGTTCCACTACGCGAAGGTGCTAACTCTGTAGTTTACCGGCCGATTTGGATGAAATTTTGATAGAATGGTGATATAGTGATCCGATTGAAAAAAAAAATTTTGGTTTTTCGAAATTCAAAATGGCGGCGCAGATATAGCCGACCGCAAAATCGACCTTTGCGCAAAAAAGTCGGCAGCCAACTGGGCATATGCTGGAGATATGCCGTAAACGGCATCGCGTTGCCAAAGGACCCAGGTATATGAGAAAAATCCGACATCTTGGAATTTCAAGATGGCGGCCGAGATATTGATGATTGAAAATGACAATTTTTGTATGGAGATTTAGTACTAAAATTGACTTTTCAACAGAGAAATGGGACAAACTTGCGAGGCCGGAGGCCGAGCTCCGCAAAGCGGGCACAAAAAGTTTTGCCGCGGCGAGGCCGAAGCCCGAGCTCCGTTTAGGCCGAGGCCGAAGGCCGAGACGATTCAGGTTACAGCGCACAAGTACCAGCGCAAAAGCAAAAAGGGACAAACTTGCGAGGCCGGAGGCCGAGCTCCGCGGAGCGAGCACGAGGAACTCCGCCGCGGCGAGGCCGAAGGCCGAGCTCCGTTTAGGCCGAGTCCGAAGGCCGAGACCATTCAGGTTACGGCGCACAAGTACCAGCGCAAAAGCAAAATGGGACAAACTTGCGAGGCCGGAGGCCGAGCTCCGCGAAGCGGGCACGAGGAACCCCGCCGCGGCGAGTCCGAAGGCCGAGACCGTTCAATTTACGGTGCATAAGCACCAGCGCAAGAGCAAAGAGGGACAAACTTGCGAGGCCGGAGGCCGAGCTCCGCGGAGCGGGCACGAGGAACCCCGCCGCGGCGAGGCCGAAGGCCGAGCTCCGTCCAGGCCGAGGCCGAAGGCCGAGACCATACATGTTCCCATGCAACAATTCACTACAATACGTGTCTAGCGAGGCCCTAGGCCGAGCGCCGCGGAGAGCGGAGCTCGGAGCGGCTGGGGGTTGGCGCGCGTAAGCGCGCAGGGGGCTCGCCCCCTAGTCTTTCTTTTAAGACTTGACTCTTCACTCATAATTTTTATCCAATTTAATATCAACCGCCGCCTTAATCAATCAATCACAGCACTAAAATAAATCACATTCCCTCCACTATTGACCGCTGACAGTTCTATGGATTCGTTCAGACTTTTTTGTAAAAACGGCACTTGTCCATGGACAAGTGCCGTTTTAGTAATTATGCTAGAAAAAAGATCGACTTTTGAACCACGAAATAAGCAGTGACAAGTGCCTGTTTTACACAGACGGTGTAAAACAGTACTGGCAACACAATAAAGAAAAAAAACATTTTTGGATGAAAAATGGGACAAGTGCCCTTTTAGTATTTAGGCATTCATGTACCTTTGTAAATATTTTGTATTTGTCGTTTTTTCCAGTGTAGAATAAGGAATATTCTTATCTTACATGATTATTCATAAATCAAATTTTTTATAAGAAATTGTGAAAAGGAAACCATTAAAACCTGCCCAACATAAAAGTGCTTGCTGAAAAGTAATAAAATAGACTATAATTACAGTAAAACATCTGACTAACCTGCAAAGTAAGTTACTCGGGGCTGCAAGGGATGCAAATTATTTCAGCCAGATGTTACTGCCTGTACGTAATACAGAGAGTATTGTAAAGCGGTTCGAAATTTCGCTGATACCGGTAAGTCACTCAGTAGCTCAGTTGGGAGAGCGCTGGCATGGTTAGCCACAGGTCGCGGGTTCGAGTCCCGGCATGGGTGGAATTTTTAGCCTCTAAATAGATTTTTAAAATGAAACATCTGTTCCTCAGAAAGCATGATTGAACTTCCCCAGATGATTTATATCTGATGTCATAAATGAAGTCTAGATCTTACGGGTACAAAAACTTTATGTAAAAACATATCTCACAAAATGTTCTATATGTGATTTTTACTGCTTCTACTAATCTACATAAGTATTAGACATAGACATAGACGTATTTATTCATAATTATAAGTTACACGTCAATTCAATAAATTTGATAATTATTCCGGATAAAAATCGCATTTATATATTAAACATTAATAAATTCGGCAATTAATAATAGTCAATATAAAATATCAGACAACCATCGGTCAAACATAGTCAGTCAATCAGAAGACTTAAAGCCAGCCATCATAATTATAAATCGTTTGCTTGACAAGCCAGTTTTTGAGCTTCATTTTGAAACACTGCAAAGACGTGGAACTTATTATCTCAGTGGGCAGACGGTTGTACACTTTCGGTCCCATAACATGAGTTAGCTTTATTAACGGAATTAGAATATGCTGTCATTGGTATATACCGGGATTGAACCTATAACCTCTCGGATGTGATGCAAGTGTTCTAAAAGAACCACCGCAATAAAATTAGTTGGACCCCTTTTAGCAGCCGTCGTCGTCGTCAGGCCATGCTAGTCCACTGCTGGACATAGCCCTCCCCTAAAGAGCACCACGTTGCGCTATCATAGGGGGTAGTGCCCATAATCCCCACGCTGGGTATGCGGGTTGGGGATCGCAGTTCGGTGGAATTGTACTGCAGGGGGCGCTGCTGCCCACCCCTGGATTGTGTCCCTTAGTCGCCCTTTTCGACACCCGCGGGAAGAATTAGGTTGGTGCTATTCTCTAGGCCGAAACCACCCAGCACCTTTTAGCAGTGAGGTTTTTTTATTTTAAGAATTAAGTATTTTTTTTTCGGAGGCAAGGGAGCAACTTCTCGCGACCTTTTACTTCTTGGTCAGAAGTTGCGTATTGAATGTTATTGTTTTATGTCCTAAGAACTGGAAGGGTCCTAGCTGAGGGAATTGTTAGGGTTCCCGCTGAGAAATACACCTAAGAGTTCTTAGCAGCAATCGGAGAGCAAAGAAAGTTTCACCCATATATCAGGACCTGGTACTTATTAAACTGCAGTATATCACGCGGGCTCAAATTAAAATAGACGGCAATAGTATATCCCAGGGGATCTGAACTGGGCCTTGATTCTGTAACTGCATTGCACTACAATGACAGATAAATAAATGAGTCACGTGACGTGTTTTTATACCACTGGCGCCTTGAAGGTTTGATATGTCATATGTCTTAAACAAAGCCCGCACCTTTGGCTTACAGCAGCATTGAAATAAAATCGCCACGCTTGTGCAATTGTCATTATTCTACAACTAGCTGTGCCCCGCGGTGTTACCCGCGGCTTATCGATTTTCTCTTGTAAATAAGATATTTTCCCATAGTAAAATACAGCCTAACAGCCTTACTAATACAACCTTAAAAACCTATTTAGAGGCTAAAAATTTCACCCATGCCGGGATTCGAACCCGCAACCTCTGGTTATCCGTACCAGCGCTCTACCAATTGAGCCAATGGGCGACTCACGGCATCAGTGAAATTTCGAACCTCTTTACAATATTCTCTGTATTACGTACAGGCAGCGACATCTGACTTAAGCAAATTGCATTACTTACAGCCCCGACTACCTACTTTGCAGCCCATTGGCTCAATTGGTAGAGCGCTGGTACGGATAACCAGAGGTTGCGGGTTCGAATCCCGGCATGGGTGAAATTTTTAGCCTCTAAATAGGTTTTTAAATTTGTTCCTTAGCACGGGTTAGTGCATTAAAAATAAAAATAGTGTAATACAACCTTACTAACTTGGTGTAAGTATTGTATAACTATGCAGTGTTTTGTCTCTTTTCTTCCAAAGGAAAATAACATTCAAGTGACGTGACCAAAACACTGTAACTATACCAGGCTTATAGTGTTTATTAGTAAGAGCCTATGTGTTAATCCATAGTGTCAGCTGACTCCGTACCAAATTTTAAAAAATCGCTCCAGCGCCTTAGACATGAACAAGTAATAAACATACACACTCACAAACTTTCGTCTTTATAATATTAGTGTGTTGTGAAACAATGGCTATACATCTATTCTTTTTAAAACAGATTTAACTTAAAAACCAAGCGCTCTACCAATTGAGCTCAATTGGTAGAGCGCTGGCACGGATAGCCAGAGGTTGCGGGTTCGAATCCCGGCATGGGTGAAATTTTTAGCCTCTAAATAGGTTTTTAAATTTGTCCTTAGCACGGGTTAGTGCATTAAAAATAAAAATAGATTTAACTTAATCAACAGAATTTTCAACCTAAAGATACATTACACTGGACTTTATGGTCACCATTGACATTATAGTCAGGAGAATCAGTATAATAGTAGATACACAAATTAAATTAATATCAAAGAATACTTGAGAGCGATCGAGGCGAGAAACTTAATAGCTGGGTTGCCTGGAAGAAATTGCTTTTAGTAATAGGGCCGCAATTTGTACTAGATTTTTATATAATTTCTGTTACTGTAATTTCGGTGTACAATAAAGAATATTCTATATTCTATATATCTAAGGAAAATATCGGCGTTGTGTAATAAAATAACAATTGCCGCCACGTGCACCTCCTCAGATTAAATTTTATTTCCCCGCAATAATTGTATTGGGATCCCCGCGGGGCGCGGGGCGAGGGGCGAGGGGCGAGGCGCGAAGCCAGTGACCGCGATCGCGCCCCGAGTGTCCGCAGAGGACTCTCGGCCGGCGCTCGAGGGCCTGGAAACCGATTCCGTTACGGGACTGGCCGGTTTTATTCACATTTTAAATTTACAAAGATTTGGCTTTTTAGTTCAGTAACTAACAATAAGGCTGCTCTTCCTCAGTTGTCTTTAAAAGCAAGGTTAAGGAGTTTTATCTGTCCCTGCAAGTTTTGTAGGTATTCGTGCATTCTCCTCTTTATTGTCTTTTCCGTATGTCTCCATATAGGTACACAATATTGTATTTATTTCCTCATAACATCGCGTAGATTGTTATTAGAACGTATTTATGTAAGTTTGTCATAACTATATATGTAATTGTTTAGGTAGGGATATTGTTATTTATATAAGTAATGTATTAATCTATTCATATTTGCATCGACTGCCCCTCTCTTATTTCCTTCAGCAACTTTCCGTCGTTAGGTTGTCTGGAAGAAATTTCTTCAAGCAATAAGGCCGTCAATTGTTTATTTTATCTTTACATGTTTTATAATATGTACAATAAAGAATATTCTTATCTTATCTCGTCCTAACTTTTTTTTATATAGCCTAACGTCCTCCGCGTCCGCATCACTCGTAGTCCGGCTACTTGAGTGATCTTAAACGATCACGAAGGTTAAGCAACACAGGGTGCGTTCAGTGCATGGATAGGTAAAACATCTATAACTAACGCTAGAGGCATTTTATCAAGCGGTTCCTTGCTTCGCAAGACACGTTAAGCAGTTGGTGCCGGCTGCAGTCAATAGATCGCAGTCGTTAAGCCAAGTCAAAGGTCTTAGGGCGGCTTGAAAACTTCTGACAGTAAGACCAGCAACTAGTCTTGCAAGCCTCTACCAGACTTGGCCCCCATGGTGGATTATGGCCTAAAATTCCTGCGATGCAGGAGGAGATCCGTGCCCCAGCAGTAGGGACGTATTTATTCACAACTAAGCGTCCTAGCATACCTAGGAAGGTATACCTGATTAAAACTGTTTTTAAAACTTTTTCAGGCGCCGTGGTCCCGGATGTCATCCGGGACCACGGCACCTGAAAAAGTGCCCAAACGTTGCAAAATTGTAAAAATATAATAAACGAGCATAAATCCGTGTAAAAACAGTTTTAATTATGTTTACTGCTCGTGTTAACCTTGGAAAATACTGTACCTGATTACCAAAAAAAAGCCAATACGCGGTAGGCTCGTGTGGTGACCAAGCCCGTACTCTTGGTAGAGTTCTAACGATAATTAATAATGTGTAACTTCAGAGCATTGTATTAATTTTAAAACTGTACAAATAAAACTGATCAGTAAACCATAAAAAATTGGTATTTTTTTCTATATAGCCTTTTACCTTGTAGGTAAAAATTGCCAGTAGTAAGATTTTATCAGAAGGTCAAGAAAATGCAAAGCAAAGGAATGAAATTCGTCAAAATAAACGACAAAACATTGAATCTTTAAGTCACATTGAAACTTGTGACAAGGAGGTTGTCATGTTTTAACTTCTGCTATCAAATATACCTGAAATAAAGCTTACGATAACATGCTTCGCTCTTGTGCTGTTTACGTTTAGAAGTGCATAAAATAGAGTTTG
This sequence comes from Yponomeuta sedellus, assembly GCA_934045075.1. Classification (NCBI taxonomy): domain Eukaryota; kingdom Metazoa; phylum Arthropoda; class Insecta; order Lepidoptera; family Yponomeutidae; genus Yponomeuta; species Yponomeuta sedellus. The sequence continues at coordinate 20,394,405 of OW203741.1, read as the reverse complement.
TGTGGAATTTGGTTTATAGTACGTTAATACAATGTTAACAGTGTTTCATATTATCAGTGATTTTGCGCATTTTGATCGACTGACAACTGGTAAAAGATTGTGAACCTATCAGACACCGGGCGTAAGTCTGTCTATCTTAAGGAAGGCCAATGAGACGAGATAAAGAATGTAAACAAACGGACCGTTACTGTATTACATTGCGATAGTGAGCGATTATTATCACTGTCCTTGTCACACGTATGCGGTAATGGCGTCATTTGATTGACGACAGCTGTCGTTGCGTATTTCGTGGTACAGGAAAACTTTCAGTGCGGCAGTTGTCAACATTTGGTGTCATCCGCCATTTTGTGAACTATAATAATTCATTCCTGTTTAGATTGCGTTCGAAGTGATACGTATTTTTTCGTTTCCGTATTTACTAAGTTTATTGTTTTTATTTAATCCGTTAATGTTAGTTTTCTTGTTGATTTTTGCTGTTATTGTAATTACTTGTTGGTTTTAATTATGGAATCACAGCCTGGCGGCTCTAGATAGCCTAGGATTCTTCCGGTGAATCATGTTTGACTAATACAGACGACAACGTTTAGAATAAGGAATCCGAAACTTGTATAACTATAATTTCACTATTTTTTTTTTATTTTTAATGCACTAACCCGTGCTAAGGAACAAATTTAAAAACCTATTTAGAGGCTAAAAATTTCACCCATGCCGGGATTCGAACCCGCGACCTCTGGCTATCCGTACCAGTATCCGTATCCGTAACTATAATTTATTCAAATAAAAATGTTTTAAACCCCTGAAACTTTGTTTAAATTCTTTATCTCGTCTCATTGGCCTTCCTTTATTCATTTATGAACACAGCTGGTGTGCATAAGCTCTACACTTCTACGCTTACCACCATCGTCCATTTGCACTTAAGTAAGCAAGTAACTCCGCACGTACTCAAAAATGTTATGCAGAAACAGTTATAAGTCACAGCAACTTGTTGCTAACTAAAGCGAGAATACAGAAATGGACTCTTTGTGCCCGTGCGCAGATAAAAGAGTCGCCATTTATCAGACAAGCGAGTGGCTCTCAACTTTTACACTATAGAGTTCACTTGAGGTACATTTACTATCACCTCTGACCCTGGTCGTCTAGACTTCGGTACTGAGCTAGGGGTCGCCATTGAAAGCAGTCGCCGCTAGTGTTAAATATTCGTGTTGCGGCACCACCGAAATTACTTGCTAAACAAGTTTATCCTGATTTATGAAACAAGTTTCCGTCGGGAGAGAAAAATAATAATTTTTAGGGTAAAAGTTACAAGTCTGCAGGTGTCCTCGCTGAAATATATACATTTTTTTCGTGCGGCAACACAGCCGCGCGTCGCGCAATGCAATTATGGAAATTAGAAGCAATTTCAACTTTTTTTATGACGCCGAAGGCGCCGTCCGTCAAACGCGTGGCCCGACGTCACAAAATATAAACGTGCCCAGGATTCACTCAATAGATAAAAAATGTGTAACTATATCGATTAATCCTTTTTTAGAGAACATTAGAACTGTAAAAGAGTAATGATTTATAAAAAAAAACATTAAATTAATTTTTAAAAACCTATTTAGAGGCTAAAAATTCCACTCATACCGGGACTCGAACCCGCGACCTCTGGCCAAACGTGGCATAGTTAAAATTCACTTGAGGTACAAGTGAATTTTAACCATGCCACGCACCACAAATAAAACCGTGGCACGGTTAGCCAGAGTTCGCGGGTTCGAGTCCCGGCATGGGTGGAGTTTTTAATCTCTAAATAGGTTTTTAAAAATATGTCCTTAGCACGGGTTAGCGCAATAAAAAGAATATAATTAATTGAATTCACAACAACAAATATGAAACCTTTTTTCTCTGCGCTCAACGACTTTATAATTTTGTATCTCATACCTAACATCTCAGGCTTTTGCTGAAAATCAGCTGAGCCTTTTGCCAAATTTAGTTTTTGAGATTTATTTCAGTTATTGTAAGTACATTATTTAATATTCGTCGTAATTTTACTTTCACTCTCATAAATCATTAATTACGGATAATTAGGCACAATTCCACTTCCCCAACACTTATTTTTCCAAAAAAAGTGTTATAGCCGGAGCTAAACAGTGCCACCAAGAAAAAACATAGCAACTATTATTTCACGTATGGGCTTAGGCCTTCTCTCAGAGACAGATAATATGGACGGCCTCGGTGGTGCAGCGGTTTGTCACGCTGACTGTAAAACCAAAAGTCTCGGGTTCGATCCCCGGCCGGTTTAAACTAGAAAACGAAATTTTCTTATTGGTCTTGGGTCTTGGATGTTATATAATATGTAACGATAATATATAAAGATTTAATACAATAAATACATATTATCTATTAATTTTATTAAATCGTCGAGTTAGCACGTCTGACACAAGTCGTTTAGTTGCAATTAGTATATACGTAGAGATAGCGAGATCTGTGTAATGTGTCCATAAATATTTACTTATTTATTTATTACCATATGTGATCAACGTGGACTGATAATTTCTAGCGCTGAGGTATTTGTACACATTAGACACTTAGATAGATAGATAAATATCTAGAGAACACTATATTGCACAACCAGAAAAAAAAACACAACCACGATTTCTTAAATAACATAACATAACATTTACATACTGGCGCATACATTGCTTCTGGCTCCACACTAGGATACCCTGTGTCGTGAGAAACAGAAACAACGACATCACAAACATGTAAACATCCAAGACCTGGGGTTTTTTTTTGTCCCCAGCCGGGGATCAAACCCGCGACCTCGTGCAGGCAAATGCGCTTCCGCTGCGCCACAGAGGCCGTCAAAGCTGCACCACAGAGGCCGTCATCTAAGTAATGTAAATCTAAGGGTCTGTTTCACAATCTGCAGATAAAGTTCCGGATAAGCTATCCGCAACCAGGGCTGTCGTTTGTTCTAAATTTGAAGCCATAAACGAACACACGCAATATAGGAAAATTTATTTAAATTTAGAACAAACGGCAGCCCTGGTTGTGGATAGCTTATCCGGAACTTTATTTGCCGATTGTGAAACAGGTCCTAAGGAATTTTGTACAATTGGCGGTCTCATTGCTAAGAGCTATCTCTTTCAGACGACCTATAGATGGGGTGGATTGCATGACGGATAGAGTCGGTACGTGCATGTACAAAAATAATTTAATCGAAAATATATGTACGCAATGTACGTAATTTAGAAAACAAAGTAACTAGTACATAGTGGGTTTTGAACCCACCACCTCCCGAATGAGATGCGGGCGTTCTGGCGCCGCAATGCCACCGCTTAAAGTATCTATTATAATAAGTTTTGCGAAAAGTTCATATCATATCCAGCTCAGTGGCTTTAATTTCCCGGTCTATCTGCTGGATAGTCCCCTCAGTGATTTCATTCCGCATCCCGACGCCACTCTCATAGATTTAGTACACCTGGTCTCATTAATTCTAGGACAAAGGAGGCTTCACCAGCTAATTGAATTCCAACGTGATTAAAAAGTTAAAACACAGCGATTAGGTAAACGCTCGTGGCCTAGTCGAGCCGAGTGATTGGCATCAATCACTTGAGTTAAACAACAATAGGCGCGGTCAGGTACAGGATGGGTGACCGTCCCGTAACTACCGCTAGTAGCATTTTTCCGAGCGCTTCCGTGCTTTGCAAGGCACGTTTATCCGCTGGTCCCGGCTGTGGTTTAATGACAGGCCTTATGTGCGGCTTGATAACTTCTGACAGTAAGGCTCGCCACTGTCTTACAATCCTCGACCAACCCGAACATGGCCCCCGTGGAGGAGTATGGCCTAACCTTCCTGCCATGCACGAAAAGACCCCTGCCCCCGCAGTGGGGAGTACAAGGGTTGATATCGATTAGGTAACCCAAAGTAACTGCAATAAACGATGAGATGTACAATGTACGATGAGATAAAGATTACTGAGAAGTGGTTAGACGTCAGGTTTACGTACTTAGTACGTCCTATGCAACCTAAGGTCGGGAAGAAATCGCTTATAGTGATGACTCCACCAATGTAACCTAGATATTTTTTAAGTTTTTTATGTACTCCCAAAATGTACATACATACATAACCTCACGCCTGTATCCCAGAGGGGTAGGCAGAGACCAGGGACTGCCACTTACCACGAAATGTACGTACCAAATGTATGGTAAGTAATCTTCTTAAAGTGCCTCTGGCAGTCAGGTCTTTACAGCGGTCTCTGTTCAGTGCAATTCTGAACAGTTCCTCCGCGGTTTTAATACCGGTCCACTCTTTGATATTGCACAACCATGACATCCTTCCCTGTCCGGCCCTCTTGTGGCCTTATCATCGTAAGTAATAAAGAGTATGAATACTTAGAAGATAAATTTAAATAAGATGTATACTAAAAATAATATTGTATGCAATTATAAGATCTAGTTTTTAAGATAAAATTGTGGAAATTAAATAGTTCGTAGGTACTGGATACCACATTAGCTATAATATTTTGGTTGTAAGGCTTTTGCTGTGCCCGACAGGGTCCATAATGATACACATTATCTGTTATATTATATAAGAACTTACCAAACTTATGGCTGCAATAAAGTATTGAGTATTGAGTACTAATCTAATTTAGTCTTAGCCACATAATTTATAGCAAGCGCCACTGTATGTATGTCAGAAACTCTGATTCTCTCACAGCATTTTTTTTAAGCAAGCAAGTGCTATTGCAACTAAAAATTCACAAATGTGCGTTACTTAGAGAACACAGTTACCGGTACTTGACGAGATTCGAACTAACGGTACCTCAGACACTTGTATTCTCTCACGACGTTTTTCTTCACAATTAGCCAGTGGTGTTGATACTGAAAATTAACAAATCTGGGTAACTAAGAAAACCGAGTCATTAGTATCTTCCGGGATTCGAACTCACACGTCCTCACGCAAGGGAGTCAAGCTTATTACTGATTTGATAGAATTTTTTAATAATTGCGTTGTTAGTAATTTTCATTTTAAAAACCTATTTAGAGGCTAAAAATTCCACACATGCCGGGATTCGAACCCGCGACCTCTGGCTATCCGTGCCAGAAACAGTAACTTGCATACTGACCATTTTGTATTATTATGTCAAAAGTTAACTCGATTTATTAGAATTAGCCTTCGTGATACAGGTGAGAGGTTACCTGTGTGTATTACTAGTTATCTCATTAGTCTGTGAACTGAACAAATAAATGTGGGTTACTTCAGCGTTTTCCTGGAGCGTTGAAATATTATTATGCAGTAGTGTTTCAAGTAGCTCTCCTGTCTAGCCAGCGGAACAGAACTATAAAGTACAGAAGGCCTACTGCTTACTGGTGTTTTAAAGTGCATTTACGAACGTTGAAAGCTATTGCACGTAGCATGGGCGTGCGGTCTGATAAGTTGTTCCTTTATTTTGTGATCCATTGTCTAAAAGTAAAATTTGTTTTTATAGTGACTAAAAGAAAA